>OX596030.1:41079468-42279468 GCA_951394125.1 Epistrophe eligans
GTCAAAAAGTGATGAAAAATTTGTTTGTGGAGATTTAAAAAATGGCGTACATGGATGGAAAGGTCTCTTTACTCTCAGTTTAACGGTGAAAACCGCAACCACCAACGAGGCTTGGTTGTGGAGATATAGGGTTTCAAAGAGATTTTGATTTTTAAAGTTTTTAACGATGCCGGCATCGCAAGTTTTGTCAAAAAGTGATGAAAAATTTGTTTTTCTAGATTTAAAAAATGGCGTACATGGATGGAAAGGTCTCTTTACTCTCAGTTTAACGGTGAAAACCGCAACCACCAACGAGGCTTGGTTGTGGAGATATAGGGTTTCAAAGAGATTTTGATTTTTAAAGTTTTTAACGATGCCGGCATCGCAAGTTTTGTCAAAAAGTGATGAAAAATTTGTTTTTCTAGATTTAAAAAATGGCGTACATGGATGGAAAGGTCTCTTTACTCTCAGTTTAACGGTGAAAACCGCAACCACCAACGAGGCTTGGTTGCGGAGATATAGGGTTTCAAAGAGATTTTGATTTTTAAAGTTTTTAACGATGCCGGCATCGCAAGTTTTGTCAAAAAGTGATGAAAAATTTTTTGTGGAGATTTAAAAAATGGCGTACATGGATGGAAAGGTCTCTTTACTCTCAGTTTAACGGTGAAAACCGCAACCACCAACGAGGCTTGGTTGCGGAGATATAGGGTTTCAAAGAGATTTTGATTTTTAAAGTTTTTAACGATGCCGGCATCGCAAGTTTTGTCAAAAAGTGATGAAAAATTTTTTTGTGGAGATTTAAAAATTGGCGTACATGGATGGAAAGGTCTCTTTACTCTCAGTTTAACGGTGAAAACCGCAACCACCAACGAGGCTTGGTTGCGGAGATATAGGGTTTCAAAGAGATTTTGATTTTTAAAGTTTTTAACGATGCCGGCATCGCAAGTTTTGTCAAAAAGTGATGAAAAATTTTTTTGTGGAGATTTAAAAAATGGCGTACATGGATGGAAAGGTCTCTTTACTCTCAGTTTAACGGTGAAAACCGCAACCACCAACGAGGCTTGGTTGCGGAGATATAGGGTTTCAAAGAGATTTTGATTTTTAAAGTTTTTAACGATGCCGGCATCGCAAGTTTTGTCAAAAAGTGATGAAAAATTTTTTTGTGGAGATTTAAAAAATGGCGTACATGGATGGAAAGGTCTCTTTACTCTCAGTTTAACGGTGAAAACCGCAACCACCAACGAGGCTTGGTTGCGGAGATATAGGGTTTCAAAGAGATTTTGATTTTTAAAGTTTTTAACGATGCCGGCATCGCAAGTTTTGTCAAAAAGTGATGAAAAATTTGTTTGTGGAGATTTAAAAAATGGCGTACATGGATGGAAAGGTCTCTTTACTCTCAGTTTAACGGTGAAAACCGCAACCACCAACGAGGCTTGGTTGTGGAGATATAGGGTTTCAAAGAGATTTTGATTTTTAAAGTTTTTAACGATGCCGGCATCGCAAGTTTTGTCAAAAAGTGATGAAAAATTTGTTTTTCTAGATTTAAAAAATGGCGTACATGGATGGAAAGGTCTCTTTACTCTCAGTTTAACGGTGAAAACCGCAACCACCAACGAGGCTTGGTTGCGGAGATATAGGGTTTCAAAGAGATTTTGATTTTTAAAGTTTTTAACGATGCCGGCATCGCAAGTTTTGTCAAAAAGTGATGAAAAATTTTTTGTGGAGATTTAAAAAATGGCGTACATGGATGGAAAGGTCTCTTTACTCTCAGTTTAACGGTGAAAACCGCAACCACCAACGAGGCTTGGTTGCGGAGATATAGGGTTTCAAAGAGATTTTGATTTTTAAAGTTTTTAACGATGCCGGCATCGCAAGTTTTGTCAAAAAGTGATGAAAAATTTTTTTGTGGAGATTTAAAAATTGGCGTACATGGATGGAAAGGTCTCTTTACTCTCAGTTTAACGGTGAAAACCGCAACCACCAACGAGGCTTGGTTGCGGAGATATAGGGTTTCAAAGAGATTTTGATTTTTAAAGTTTTTAACGATGCCGGCATCGCAAGTTTTATCAAAAAGTGATGAAAAATTTTTTTGTGGAGATTTAAAAAATGGCGTACATGGATGGAAAGGTCTCTTTACTCTCAGTTTAACGGTGAAAACCGCAACCACCAACGAGGCTTGGTTGCGGAGATATAGGGTTTCAAAGAGATTTTGATTTTTAAAGTTTTTAACGATGCCGGCATCGCAAGTTTTGTCAAAAAGTGATGAAAAATAAATGAGATTTAAAAAATGGCGTACATGGATGGAAAGGTCTCTTTACTCTCAGTTTAACGGTGAAAACCGCAACCACCAACGAGGCTTGGTTGCGGAGATATAGGGTTTCAAAGAGATTTTGATTTTTAAAGTTTTTAACGATGCCGGCATCGCAAGTTTTGTCAAAAAGTGATGAAAAATTTTTTGTGGAGATTTAAAAAATGGCGTACATGGATAGAAAGGTCTCTTTACTCTCAGTTTAACGGTGAAAACCGCAACCACCAACGAGGCTTGGTTGCGGAGATATAGGGTTTCAAAGAGATTTTGATTTTTAAAGTTTTTAACGATGCCGGCATCGCAAGTTTTGTCAAAAAGTGATGAAATTTTTGTTTGTGGAGATTTAAAAAATGGCGTACATGGATGGAAAGGTCTCTTTACTCTCAGTTTAACGGTGAAAACCGCAACCACCAACGAGGCTTGGTTGCGGAGATATAGGGTTTCAAAGAGATTTTGATTTTTAAAGTTTTTAACGATGCCGGCATCGCAAGTTTTGTCAAAAAGTGATGAAAAATTTGTTTTTCTAGATTTAAAAAATGGCGTACATGGATGGAAAGGTCTCTTTACTCTCAGTTTAACGGTGAAAACCGCAACCACCAACGAGGCTTGGTTGCGGAGATATAGGGTTTCAAAGAGATTTTGATTTTTAAAGTTTTTAACGATGCCGGCATCGCAAGTTTTGTCAAAAAGTGATGAAAATTTTTTTGTGGAGATTTAAAAATGGCGTACATGGATGGAAAGGTCTCTTTACTCTCAGTTTAACGGTGAAAACCGCAACCACCAACGAGGCTTGGTTGCGGAGATATAGGGTTTCAAAGAGATTTTGATTTTTAAAGTTTTTAACGATGCCGGCATCGCAAGTTTTGTCAAAAAGTGATGAAATTTTTGTTTGTGGAGATTTAAAAAATGGCGTACATGGATGGAAAGGTCTCTTTACTCTCAGTTTAACGGTGAAAACCGCAACCACCAACGAGGCTTGGTTGCGGAGATATAGGGTTTCAAAGAGATTTTGATTTTTAAAGTTTTTAACGATGCCGGCATCGCAAGTTTTGTCAAAAAGTGATGAAAAATTTGTTTTTCTAGATTTAAAAAATGGCGTACATGGATGGAAAGGTCTCTTTACTCTCAGTTTAACGGTGAAAACCGCAACCACCAACGAGGCTTGGTTGCGGAGATATAGGGTTTCAAAGAGATTTTGATTTTTAAAGTTTTTAACGATGCCGGCATCGCAAGTTTTGTCAAAAAGTGATGAAAATTTTTTTGTGGAGATTTAAAAATGGCGTACATGGATGGAAAGGTCTCTTTACTCTCAGTTTAACGGTGAAAACCGCAACCACCAACGAGGCTTGGTTGCGGAGATATAGGGTTTCAAAGAGATTTTGATTTTTAAAGTTTTTAACGATGCCGGCATCGCAAGTTTTGTCAAAAAGTGATGAAATTTTTGTTTGTGGAGATTTAAAAAATGGCGTACATGGATAGAAAGGTCTCTTTACTCTCAGTTTAACGGTGAAAACCGCAACCACCAACGAGGCTTGGTTGCGGAGATATAGGGTTTCAAAGAGATTTTGATTTTTAAAGTTTTTAACGATGCCGGCATCGCAAGTTTTGTCAAAAAGTGATGAAAAATTTTTTGTGGAGATTTAAAAAATGGCGTACATGAATGGAAAGGTCTCTTTACTCTCCGTTTAACGGTGAAAACCGCAACCACCAACGAGGCTTGGTTGCGGAGATATAGGGTTTCAAAGAGATTTTGATTTTTAAAGATGCCGGCATCGCAAGTTTTGTCAAAAAGTGATGAAAATTTTTTTGTGGAGATTTAAAAAATGGCGTACATGGATGGAAAGGTCTCTTTACTCTCAGTTTAACGGTGAAAACCGCAACCACCAACGAGGCTTGGTTGCGGAGATATAGGGTTTCAAAGAGATTTTGATTTTTAAAGTTTTTAACGATGCCGGCATCGCAAGTTTTGTCAAAAAGGGATGAAAAATTTTTTGTAGAGATTTAAAAAATGGCGTACATGGATGGAAAGGTCTCTTTACTCTCAGTTTAACGGTGAAAACCGCAACCACCAACGAGGCTTGGTTGCGGAGATATAGGGTTTCAAAGAGATTTTGATTTTTAAAGTTTTTAACGATGCCGGCATCGCAAGTTTTGTCAAAAAGTGATGAAAAATTTTTTTGTGGAGATTTAAAAAATGGCGTACATGGATGGAAAGGTCTCTTTACTCTCAGTTTAACGGTGAAAACCGCAACCACCAACGAGGCTTGGTTGCGGAGATATAGGGTTTCAAAGAGATTTTGATTTTTAAAGTTTTTAACGATGCCGGCATCGCAAGTTTTGTCAAAAAGTGATGAAAAATTTTTTTGTGGAGATTTAAAAAATGGCGTACATGGATGGAAAGGTCTCTTTACTCTCAGTTTAACGGTGAAAACCGCAACCACCAACGAGGCTTGGTTGCGGAGATATAGGGTTTCAAAGAGATTTTGATTTTTAAAGTTTTTAACGATGCCGGCATCGCAAGTTTTGTCAAAAAGTGATGAAAAATTTTTTGTGGAGATTTAAAAAATGGCGTACATGGATGGAAAGGTCTCTTTACTCTCAGTTTAACGGTGAAAACCGCAACCACCAACGAGGCTTGGTTGCGGAGATATAGGGTTTCAAAGAGATTTTGATTTTTAAAGTTTTTAACGATGCCGGCATCGCAAGTTTTGTCAAAAAGTGATGAAAAATTTTTTTGTGGAGATTTAAAAAATGGCGTACATGGATGGAAAGGTCTCTTTACTCTCAGTTTAACGGTGAAAACCGCAACCACCAACGAGGCTTGGTTGCGGAGATATAGGGTTTCAAAGAGATTTTGATTTTTAAAGTTTTTAACGATGCCGGCATCGCAAGTTTTGTCAAAAAGGGATGAAAAATTTTTTGTAGAGATTTAAAAAATGGCGTACATGGATGGAAAGGTCTCTTTACTCTCAGTTTAACGGTGAAAACCGCAACCACCAACGAGGCTTGGTTGCGGAGATATAGGGTTTCAAAGAGATTTGATTTTTAAAGTTTTTAACGATGCCGGCATCGCAAGTTTTGTCAAAAAGTGATGAAAAATTTTTTGTGGAGATTTAAAAAATGGCGTACATGATGGAAAGGTCTCTTTACTCTCAGTTTAACGGTGAAAACCGCAACCACCAACGAGGCTTGGTTGCGGAGATATAGGGTTTCAAAGAGATTTTGATTTTTAAAGTTTTTAACGATGCCGGCATCGCAAGTTTTGTCAAAAAGTGATGAAAAATTTTTTTGTGGAGATTTAAAAAATGGCGTACATGGATGGAAAGGTCTCTTTACTCTCAGTTTAACGGTGAAAACCGCAACCACCAACGAGGCTTGGTTGCGGAGATATAGGGTTTCAAAGAGATTTGATTTTTAAAGTTTTTAACGATGCCGGCATCGCAAGTTTTGTCAAAAAGTGATGAAAAATTTTTTTGTGGAGATTTAAAAAATGGCGTACATGGATGGAAAGGTCTCTTTACTCTCAGTTTAACGGTGAAAACCGCAACCACCAACGAGGCTTGGTTGCGGAGATATAGGGTTTCAAAGAGATTTTGATTTTTAAAGTTTTTAACGATGCCGGCATGGCAAGTTTTGTCAAAAAGTGATGAAAAATTTTTTGTGGAGATTTAAAAAATGGCGTACATGGATGGAAAGGTCTCTTTACTCTCAGTTTAACGGTGAAAACCGCAACCACCAACGAGGCTTGGTTGCGGAGATATAGGGTTTCAAGAGATTTTGATTTTTAAAGTTTTTAACGATGCCGGCATCGCAAGTTTTGTCAAAAAGTGATGAAAAATTTTTTTGTGGAGATTTAAAAAATGGCGTACATGGATGGAAAGGTCTTTTACTCTCAGTTTAACGGTGAAAACCGCAACCACCAACGAGGCTTGGTTGCGGAGATATAGGGTTTCAAAGAGATTTTGATTTTTAAAGTTTTAACGATGCCGGCATCGCAAGTTTTGTCAAAAGTGATGAAAATTTTTTTTGTGGAGATTTAAAAAATGGCGTACATGGATGGAAAGGTCTCTTTACTCTCAGTTTAACGGTGAAAACCGCAACCACCAACGAGGCTTGGTTGCGGAGATATAGGGTTTCAAAGAGATTTTGATTTTTAAAGTTTTTAACGATGCCGGCATCGCAAGTTTTGTCAAAAAGTGATGAAAATTTTTTTGTGGAGATTTAAAAAATGGCGTACATGGATGGAAAGGTCTCTTTACTCTCAGTTTAACGGTGAAAACCGCAACCACGAACGAGGCTTGGTTGCGGAGATATAGGGTTTCAAAGAGATTTTGATTTTTAAAGTTTTTAACGATGCCGGCATCGCAAGTTTTGTCAAAAAGTGATGAAAAATTTGTTTGTGGAGATTTAAAAAATGGCGTACATGGATGGAAAGGTCTCTTTACTCTCAGTTTAACGGTGAAAACCGCAACCACCAACGAGGCTTGGTTGTGGAGATATAGGGTTTCAAAGAGATTTTGATTTTTAAAGTTTTTAACGATGCCGGCATCGCAAGTTTTGTCAAAAAGTGATGAAAAATTTGTTTTTCTAGATTTAAAAAATGGCGTACATGGATGGAAAGGTCTCTTTACTCTCAGTTTAACGGTGAAAACCGCAACCACCAACGAGGCTTGGTTGTGGAGATATAGGGTTTCAAAGAGATTTTGATTTTTAAAGTTTTTAACGATGCCGGCATCGCAAGTTTTGTCAAAAAGTGATGAAAAATTTGTTTTTCTAGATTTAAAAAATGGCGTACATGGATGGAAAGGTCTCTTTACTCTCAGTTTAACGGTGAAAACCGCAACCACCAACGAGGCTTGGTTGCGGAGATATAGGGTTTCAAAGAGATTTTGATTTTTAAAGTTTTTAACGATGCCGGCATCGCAAGTTTTGTCAAAAAGTGATGAAAAATTTGTTTGTGGAGATTTAAAAATGGCGTACATGGATGGAAAGGTCTCTTTACTCTCAGTTTAACGGTGAAAACCGCAACCACCAACGAGGCTTGGTTGCGGAGATATAGGGTTTCAAAGAGATTTTGATTTTTAAAGTTTTTAACGATGCCGGCATCGCAAGTTTTGTCAAAAAGTGATGAAAAATTTTTTTGTGGAGATTTAAAAAATGGCGTACATGGATGGAAAGGTCTCTTTACTCTCAGTTTAACGGTGAAAACCGCAACCACCAACGAGGCTTGGTTGCGGAGATATAGGGTTTCAAAGAGATTTTGATTTTTAAAGTTTTTAACGATGCCGGCATCGCAAGTTTTGTCAAAAAGTGATGAAAAATTTTTTTGTGGAGATTTAAAAAATGGCGTACATGGATGGAAAGGTCTCTTTACTCTCAGTTTAACGGTGAAAACCGCAACCACCAACAAGGCTTGGTTGCGGAGATATAGGGTTTCAAAGAGATTTTGATTTTTAAAGTTTTTAACGATGCCGGCATCGCAAGTTTTGTCAAAAAGTGATGAAAATTTTTTTTGTGGAGATTTAAAAAATGGCGTACATGGATGGAAAGGTCTCTTTACTCTCAGTTTAACGGTGAAAACCGCAACCACCAACGAGGCTTGGTTGCGGAGATATAGGGTTTCAAAGAGATTTTGATTTTTAAAGTTTTTAACGATGCCGGCATCGCAAGTTTTGTCAAAAAGTGATGAAAATTTTTTTGTGGAGATTTAAAAAATGGCGTACATGGATGGAAAGGTCTCTTTACTCTCAGTTTAACGGTGAAAACCGCAACCACGAACGAGGCTTGGTTGCGGAGATATAGGGTTTCAAAGAGATTTTGATTTTTAAAGTTTTTAACGATGCCGGCATCGCAAGTTTTGTCAAAAAGTGATGAAAAATTTGTTTGTGGAGATTTAAAAAATGGCGTACATGGATGGAAAGGTCTCTTTACTCTCAGTTTAACGGTGAAAACCGCAACCACCAACGAGGCTTGGTTGTGGAGATATAGGGTTTCAAAGAGATTTTGATTTTTAAAGTTTTTAACGATGCCGGCATCGCAAGTTTTGTCAAAAAGTGATGAAAAATTTGTTTTTCTAGATTTAAAAAATGGCGTACATGGATGGAAAGGTCTCTTTACTCTCAGTTTAACGGTGAAAACCGCAACCACCAACGAGGCTTGGTTGTGGAGATATAGGGTTTCAAAGAGATTTTGATTTTTAAAGTTTTTAACGATGCCGGCATCGCAAGTTTTGTCAAAAGTGATGAAAAATTTGTTTTTCTAGATTTAAAAAATGGCGTACATGGATGGAAAGGTCTCTTTACTCTCAGTTTAACGGTGAAAACCGCAACCACCAACGAGGCTTGGTTGCGGAGATATAGGGTTTCAAAGAGATTTTGATTTTTAAAGTTTTTAACGATGCCGGCATCGCAAGTTTTGTCAAAAAGTGATGAAAAATTTGTTTGTGGAGATTTAAAAAATGGCGTACATGGATGGAAAGGTCTCTTTACTCTCAGTTTAACGGTGAAAACCGCAACCACCAACGAGGCTTGGTTGCGGAGATATAGGGTTTCAAAGAGATTTTGATTTTTAAAGTTTTTAACGATGCCGGCATCGCAAGTTTTGTCAAAAAGTGATGAAAAATTTTTTTGTGGAGATTTAAAAATTGGCGTACATGGATGGAAAGGTCTCTTTACTCTCAGTTTAACGGTGAAAACCGCAACCACCAACGAGGCTTGGTTGCGGAGATATAGGGTTTCAAAGAGATTTTGATTTTTAAAGTTTTTAACGATGCCGGCATCGCAAGTTTTGTCAAAAAGTGATGAAAAATTTTTTTGTGGAGATTTAAAAAATGGCGTACATGGATGGAAAGGTCTCTTTACTCTCAGTTTAACGGTGAAAACCGCAACCACCAACGAGGCTTGGTTGCGGAGATATAGGGTTTCAAAGAGATTTTGATTTTTAAAGTTTTTAACGATGCCGGCATCGCAAGTTTTGTCAAAAAGTGATGAAAAATTTTTTTGTGGAGATTTAAAAAATGGCGTACATGGATGGAAAGGTCTCTTTACTCTCAGTTTAACGGTGAAAACCGCAACCACCAACAAGGCTTGGTTGCGGAGATATAGGGTTTCAAAGAGATTTTGATTTTTAAAGTTTTTAACGATGCCGGCATCGCAAGTTTTGTCAAAAAGTGATGAAAAATTTGTTTGTGGAGATTTAAAAAATGGCGTACATGGATGGAAAGGTCTCTTTACTCTCAGTTTAACGGTGAAAACCGCAACCACCAACGAGGCTTGGTTGTGGAGATATAGGGTTTCAAAGAGATTTTGATTTTTAAAGTTTTTAACGATGCCGGCATCGCAAGTTTTGTCAAAAAGTGATGAAAAATTTGTTTTTCTATTTAAAAAATGGCGTACATGGATGGAAAGGTCTCTTTACTCTCAGTTTAACGGTGAAAACCGCAACCACCAACGAGGCTTGGTTGCGGAGATATAGGGTTTCAAAGAGATTTTGATTTTTAAAGTTTTTAACGATGCCGGCATCGCAAGTTTTGTCAAAAAGTGATGAAAAATTTTTTGTGGAGATTTAAAAAATGGCGTACATGGATGGAAAGGTCTCTTTACTCTCAGTTTAACGGTGAAAACCGCAACCACCAACGAGGCTTGGTTGCGGAGATATAGGGTTTCAAAGAGATTTTGATTTTTAAAGTTTTTAACGATGCCGGCATCGCAAGTTTTGTCAAAAAGTGATGAAAAATTTTTTTGTGGAGATTTAAAAATTGGCGTACATGGATGGAAAGGTCTCTTTACTCTCAGTTTAACGGTGAAAACCGCAACCACCAACGAGGCTTGGTTGCGGAGATATAGGGTTTCAAAGAGATTTTGATTTTTAAAGTTTTTAACGATGCCGGCATCGCAAGTTTTGTCAAAAAGTGATGAAAAATTTTTTTGTGGAGATTTAAAAAATGGCGTACATGGATGGAAAGGTCTCTTTACTCTCAGTTTAACGGTGAAAACCGCAACCACCAACGAGGCTTGGTTGCGGAGATATAGGGTTTCAAAGAGATTTTGATTTTTAAAGTTTTTAACGATGCCGGCATCGCAAGTTTTGTCAAAAAGTGATGAAAAATAAATGAGATTTAAAAAATGGCGTACATGGATGGAAAGGTCTCTTTACTCTCAGTTTAACGGTGAAAACCGCAACCACCAACGAGGCTTGGTTGCGGAGATATAGGGTTTCAAAGAGATTTTGATTTTTAAAGTTTTTAACGATGCCGGCATCGCAAGTTTTGTCAAAAAGTGATGAAAAATTTTTTGTGGAGATTTAAAAAATGGCGTACATGGATGGAAAGGTCTCTTTACTCTCAGTTTAACGGTGAAAACCGCAACCACCAACGAGGCTTGGTTGCGGAGATATAGGGTTTCAAAGAGATTTTGATTTTTAAAGTTTTTAACGATGCCGGCATCGCAAGTTTTGTCAAAAAGTGATGAAAAATTTTTTTGTGGAGATTTAAAAAATAGCGTACATGGATGGAAAGGTTTCTTTACTCTCAGTTTAACGGTGAAAACCGCAACCACCAACGAGGCTTGGTTGCGGAGATATAGGGTTTCAAAGAGATTTTGATTTTTAAAGTTTTTAACGATGCCGGCATCGCAAGTTTTGTCAAAAAGTGATGAAAAATTTGTTTGTGGAGATTTAAAAAATGGCGTACATGGATGGAAAGGTCTCTTTACTCTCAGTTTAACGGTGAAAACCGCAACCACCAACGAGGCTTGGTTGTGGAGATATAGGGTTTCAAAGAGATTTTGATTTTTAAAGTTTTTAACGATGCCGGCATCGCAAGTTTTGTCAAAAAGTGATGAAAAATTTGTTTTTCTAGATTTAAAAAATGGCGTACATGGATGGAAAGGTCTCTTTACTCTCAGTTTAACGGTGAAAACCGCAACCACCAACGAGGCTTGGTTGCGGAGATATAGGGTTTCAAAGAGATTTTGATTTTTAAAGTTTTTAACGATGCCGGCATCGCAAGTTTTGTCAAAAAGTGATGAAAAATTTTTTGTGGAGATTTAAAAACTGGCGTACATGGATGGAAAGGTCTCTTTACTCTCAGTTTAACGGTGAAAACCGCAACCACCAACGAGGCTTGGTTGCGGAGATATAGGGTTTCAAAGAGATTTTGATTTTTAAAGTTTTTAACGATGCCGGCATCGCAAGTTTTGTCAAAAAGTGATGAAATTTTTGTTTGTGGAGATTTAAAAAATGGCGTACATGGATGGAAAGGTCTCTTTACTCTCAGTTTAACGGTGAAAACCGCAACCACCAACGAGGCTTGGTTGCGGAGATATAGGGTTTCAAAGAGATTTTGATTTTTAAAGTTTTTAACGATGCCGGCATCGCAAGTTTTGTCAAAAAGTGATGAAAAATTTGTTTTTCTAGATTTAAAAAATGGCGTACATGGATGGAAAGGTCTCTTTACTCTCAGTTTAACGGTGAAAACCGCAACCACCAACGAGGCTTGGTTGCGGAGATATAGGGTTTCAAAGAGATTTTGATTTTTAAAGTTTTTAACGATGCCGGCATCGCAAGTTTTGTCAAAAAGTGATGAAAATTTTTTTGTGGAGATTTAAAAATGGCGTACATGGATGGAAAGGTCTCTTTACTCTCAGTTTAACGGTGAAAACCGCAACCACCAACGAGGCTTGGTTGCGGAGATATAGGGTTTCAAAGAGATTTTGATTTTTAAAGTTTTTAACGATGCCGGCATCGCAAGTTTTGTCAAAAAGTGATGAAATTTTTGTTTGTGGAGATTTAAAAAATGGCGTACATAGATGGAAAGGTCTCTTTACTCTCAGTTTAACGGTGAAAACCGCAACCACCAACGAGGCTTGGTTGCGGAGATATAGGGTTTCAAAGAGATTTTGATTTTTAAAGTTTTTAACGATGCCGGCATCGCAAGTTTTGTCAAAAAGTGATGAAATTTTTGTTTGTGGAGATTTAAAAAATGGCGTACATGGATAGAAAGGTCTCTTTACTCTCAGTTTAACGGTGAAAACCGCAACCACCAACGAGGCTTGGTTGCGGAGATATAGGGTTTCAAAGAGATTTTGATTTTTAAAGTTTTTAACGATGCCGGCATCGCAAGTTTTGTCAAAAAGTGATGAAAAATTTTTTGTGGAGATTTAAAAAATGGCGTACATGAATGGAAAGGTCTCTTTACTCTCCGTTTAACGGTGAAAACCGCAACCACCAACGAGGCTTGGTTGCGGAGATATAGGGTTTCAAAGAGATTTTGATTTTTAAAGTTTTTAACGATGCCGGCATCGCAAGTTTTGTCAAAAAGTGATGAAAAATTTTTTGTAGAGATTTAAAAAATGGCGTACATGGATGGAAAGGTCTCTTTACTCTCAGTTTAACGGTGAAAACCGCAACCACCAACGAGGCTTGGTTGCGGAGATATAGGGTTTCAAAGAGATTTTGATTTTTAAAGTTTTTAACGATGCCGGCATCGCAAGTTTTGTCAAAAAGTGATGAAAAATTTTTTGTGGAGATTTAAAAAATGGCGTACATGGATGGAAAGGTCTCTTTACTCTCAGTTTAACGGTGAAAACCGCAACCACCAACGAGGCTTGGTTGCGGAGATATAGGGTTTCAAAGAGATTTTGATTTTTAAAGTTTTTAACGATGCCGGCATCGCAAGTTTTGTCAAAAAGTGATGAAAAATTTTTTTGTGGAGATTTAAAAAATGGCGTACATGGATGGAAAGGTCTCTTTACTCTCAGTTTAACGGTGAAAACCGCAACCACCAACGAGGCTTGGTTGCGGAGATATAGGGTTTCAAAGAGATTTTGATTTTTAAAGTTTTTAACGATGCCGGCATCGCAAGTTTTGTCAAAAAGTGATGAAAAATTTTTTTGTGGAGATTTAAAAAATGGCGTACATGGATGGAAAGGTCTCTTTACTCTCAGTTTAACGGTGAAAACCGCAACCACCAACGAGGCTTGGTTGCGGAGATATAGGGTTTCAAAGAGATTTTGATTTTTAAAGTTTTTAACGATGCCGGCATCGCAAGTTTTGTCAAAAAGTGATGAAAAATTTTTTGTGGAGATTTAAAAAATGGCGTACATGGATGGAAAGGTCTCTTTACTCTCAGTTTAACGGTGAAAACCGCAACCACCAACGAGGCTTGGTTGCGGAGATATAGGGTTTCAAAGAGATTTTGATTTTTAAAGTTTTTAACGATGCCGGCATCGCAAGTTTTGTCAAAAAGTGATGAAAAATTTTTTTGTGGAGATTTAAAAAATGGCGTACATGGATGGAAAGGTCTCTTTACTCTCAGTTTAACGGTGAAAACCGCAACCACCAACGAGGCTTGGTTGCGGAGATATAGGGTTTCAAAGAGATTTTGATTTTTAAAGTTTTTAACGATGCCGGCATCGCAAGTTTTGTCAAAAAGGGATGAAAAATTTTTTGTAGAGATTTAAAAAATGGCGTACATGGATGGAAAGGTCTCTTTACTCTCAGTTTAACGGTGAAAACCGCAACCACCAACGAGGCTTGGTTGCGGAGATATAGGGTTTCAAAGAGATTTTGATTTTTAAAGTTTTTAACGATGCCGGCATCGCAAGTTTTGTCAAAAAGTGATGAAAAATTTTTTGTGGAGATTTAAAAAATGGCGTACATGGATGGAAAGGTCTCTTTACTCTCAGTTTAACGGTGAAAACCGCAACCACCAACGAGGCTTGGTTGCGGAGATATAGGGTTTCAAAGAGATTTTGATTTTTAATCGCAAGTTTTGTCAAAAAGTGATGAAAAATTTTTTTGTGGAGATTTAAAAAATGGCGTACATGGATGGAAAGGTCTCTTTACTCTCAGTTTAACGGTGAAAACCGCAACCACCAACGAGGCTTGGTTGCGGAGATATAGGGTTTCAAAGAGATTTTGATTTTTAAAGTTTTTAACGATGCCGGCATCGCAAGTTTTGTCAAAAAGTGATGAAAAATTTTTTGTGGAGATTTAAAAAATGGCGTACATGGATGGAAAGGTCTCTTTACTCTCAGTTTAACGGTGAAAACCGCAACCACCAACGAGGCTTGGTTGCGGAGATATAGGGTTTCAAAGAGATTTTGATTTTTAAAGTTTTTAACGATGCCGGCATCGCAAGTTTTGTCAAAAAGTGATGAAAAATTTTTTGTGGAGATTTAAAAAATGGCGTACATGGATGGAAAGGTCTCTTTACTCTCAGTTTAACGGTGAAAACCGCAACCACCAACGAGGCTTGGTTGCGGAGATATAGGGTTTCAAAGAGATTTTGATTTTTAAAGTTTTTAACGATGCCGGCATCGCAAGTTTTGTCAAAAAGTGATGAAATTTTTTTTTGTGGAGATTTAAAAAATGGCGTACATGGATGGAAAGGTCTCTTTACTCTCAGTTTAACGGTGAAAACCGCAACCACCAACGAGGCTTGGTTGCGGAGATATAGGGTTTCAAAGAGATTTTGATTTTTAAAGTTTTTAACGATGCCGGCATCGCAAGTTTTGTCAAAAAGTGATGAAAAATTTTTTTGTGGAGATTTAAAAAATGGCGTACATGGATGGAAAGGTCTCTTTACTCTCAGTTTAACGGTGAAAACCGCAACCACCAACGAGGCTTGGTTGCGGAGATATAGGGTTTCAAAGAGATTTTGATTTTTAAAGTTTTTAACGATGCCGGCATCGCAAGTTTTGTCAAAAAGTGATGAAAAATTTTTTGTGGAGATTTAAAAAATGGCGTACATGGATGGAAAGGTCTCTTTACTCTCAGTTTAACGGTGAAAACCGCAACCACCAACGAGGCTTGGTTGCGGAGATATAGGGTTTCAAAGAGATTTTGATTTTTAAAGTTTTTAACGCAAGTTTTGTCAAAAAGTGATGAAAAATTTTTTTGTGGAGATTTGAAAAATGGCGTACATGGATGGAAAGGTCTCTTTACTCTCAGTTTAACGGTGAAAACCGCAACCACCAACGAGGCTTGGTTGCGGAGATATAGGGTTTCAAAGAGATTTTGATTTTTAAAGTTTTTAACGATGCCGGCATCGCAAGTTTTGTCAAAAAGTGATGAAAAATTTTTTTGTGGAGATTTAAAAAATGGCGTACATGGATGGAAAGGTCTTTTTACTCTCAGTTTAAC
Source organism: Epistrophe eligans (assembly GCA_951394125.1). NCBI lineage: Eukaryota > Metazoa > Arthropoda > Insecta > Diptera > Syrphidae > Epistrophe > Epistrophe eligans. The sequence continues at coordinate 41,094,899 of OX596030.1, forward strand.
GGTGAAAACCGCAACCACCAACGAGGCTTGGTTGCGGAGATATAGGGTTTCAAAGAGATTTTGATTTTTAAAGTTTTTAACGATGCCGGCATCGCAAGTTTTGTCAAAAAGTGATGAAAATTTTTTTGTGGAGATTTAAAAAATGGCGTACATGGATGGAAAGGTCTCTTTACTCTCAGTTTAACGGTGAAAACCGCAACCACCAACGAGGCTTGGTTGCGGAGATATAGGGTTTCAAAGAGATTTTGATTTTTAAAGTTTTTAACGATGCCGGCATCGCAAGTTTTGTCAAAAAGTGATGAAAAATTTTTTTGTGGAGATTTAAAAAATGGCGTACATGGATGGAAAGGTCTCTTTACTCTCAATTTAACGGTGAAAACCGCAACCACCAACGAGGCTTGGTTGCGGAGATATAGGGTTTCAAAGAGATTTTGATTTTTAAAGTTTTTAACGATGCCGGCATCGCAAGTTTTGTCAAAAAGTGATGAAAAATTTTTTTTTGGAGATTTAAAAAATGGCGTACATGAATGGAAAGGTCTCTTTACTCTCAGTTTAACGGTGAAAACCGCAACCACCAACGAGGCTTGGTTGCGGAGATATAGGGTTTCAAAGAGATTTTGATTTTTAAAGTTTTTAACGATGCTGGCATCGCAAGTTTTGTCATTTTTTAAAAAATGGCGTACATGGATGGAAAGGTCTCTTTACTCTCAGTTTAACGGTGAAAACCGCAACCACCAACGAGGCTTGGTTGCGGAGATATAGGGTTTCAAAGAGATTTTGATTTTTAAAGTTTTTAACGATGCCGGCATCGTTAAAGATTTAAATCGTTAAAGATTTAAAAAATGGCGTACATGGATGGAAAGGTCTCTTTACTCTCAGTTTAACGGTGAAAACCGCAACCACCAACGAGGCTTGGTTGCGGAGATATAGGGTTTCAAAGAGATTTTGATTTTTAAAGTTTTTAACGATGCCGGCATCGCAAGTTTTGTCAAAAAGTGATGAAAAATTTTTTGTGGAGATTTAAAAAATGGCGTACATGGATGGAAAGGTCTCTTTACTCTCAGTTTAACGGTGAAAACCGCAACCACCAACGAGGCTTGGTTGCGGAGATATAGGGTTTCAAAGAGATTTTGATTTTTAAAGTTTTTAACGATGCCGGCATCGCAAGTTTTGTCAAAAAGTGATGAAAATTTTTTTGTGGAGATTTGAAAAATGGCGTACATGGATGGAAAGGTCTCTTTACTCTCAGTTTAACGGTGAAAACCGCAACCACCAACGAGGCTTGGTTGCGGAGATATAGGGTTTCAAAGAGATTTTGATTTTTAAAGTTTTTAACGATGCCGGCATCGCAAGTTTTGTCAAAAAGTAATGAAAAATTTTTTTGTGGAGATTTAAAAAATGGCGTACATGGATGGAAAGGTCTCTTTACTCTCAGTTTAACGGTGAAAACCGCAACCACCAACGAGGCTTGGTTGCGGATATATAGGCTTTCAAAGAGATTTTGATTTTTAAAGTTTTTAACGATGCCGGCATCGCAAGTTTTGTCAAAAAGTGATGAAAATTTTTTTTGTGGAGATTTAAAAAATAGCGTACATGGATGGAAAGGTCTCTTTACTCTCAGTTTAACGGTGAAAACCGCAACCACCAACGAGGCTTGGTTGCCGAGATATAGGGTTTCAAAGAGATTTTGATTTTTAAAGTTTTTAACGATGCCGGCATCGCAAGTTTTGTCAAAAAGTGATGAAAAATTTTTTTGTGGAGATTTAAAAAATGGCGTACATGGATGGAAAGGTCTCTTTACTCTCAGTTTAACGGTGAAAACCGCAACCACCAACGAGGCTTGGTTGCGGAGATATAGGGTTTCAAAGAGATTTTGATTTTTAAAGTTTTTAACGATGCCGGCATCGCAAGTTTTGTCAAAAAGTGATGAAAAATTTTTTTGTGGAGATTTAAAAAATGGCGTACATGGATGGAAAGGTCTCTTTACTCTCAGTTTAACGGTGAAAACCGCAACCACCAACGAGGCTTGGTTGCGGAGATATAGGGTTTCAAAGAGATTTTGATTTTTAAAGTTTTTAACGATGCCGGCATCGCAAGTTTTGTCAAAAAGTGATGAAAAATTTGTTTGTGGAGATTTAAAAAATGGCGTACATGGATGGAAAGGTCTCTTTACTCTCAGTTTAACGGTGAAAACCGCAACCACCAACGAGGCTTGGTTGCGGAGATATAGGGTTTCAAAGAGATTTTGATTTTTAAAGTTTTTAACGATGCCGGCATCGCAAGTTTTGTCAAAAAGTGATGAAAAATTTGTTTGTGGAGATTTAAAAAATGGCGTACATGGATGGAAAGGTCTCTTTACTCTCAGTTTAACGGTGAAAACCGCAACCACCAACGAGGCTTGGTTGCGGAGATATAGGGTTTCAAAGAGATTTTGATTTTTAAAGTTTTTAACGATGCCGGCATCGCAAGTTTTGTCAAAAAGTGATGAAAAATTTTTTTGTGGAGATTTAAAAAATGGCGTACATGGATGGAAAGGTCTCTTTACTCTCAGTTTAACGGTGAAAACCGCAACCACCAACGAGGCTTGGTTGCGGAGATATAGGGTTTCAAAGAGATTTTGATTTTTAAAGTTTTTAACGATGCCGGCATCGCAAGTTTTGTCATTTTTTAAAAAATGGCGTACATGGATGGAAAGGTCTCTTTACTCTCAGTTTAACGGTGAAAACCGCAACCACCAACGAGGCTTGGTTGCGGAGATATAGGGTTTCAAAGAGATTTTGATTTTTAAAGTTTTTAACGATGCCGGCATCGTTAAAGATTTAAATCGTTAAAGATTTAAAAAATGGCGTACATGGATGGAAAGGTCTCTTTACTCTCAGTTTAACGGTGAAAACCGCAACCACGGTCTCTTTACTCTCAGTTTAACGGTGAAAACCGCAACCACCAACGAGGCTTGGTTGCGGAGATATAGGGTTTCAAAGAGATTTTGATTTTTAAAGTTTTTAACGATGCCGGCATCGCAAGTTTTGTCAAAAAGTAATGAAAAATTTTTTTGTGGAGATTTAAAAAATGGCGTACATGGATGGAAAGGTCTCTTTACTCTCAGTTTAACGGTGAAAACCGCAACCACCAACGAGGCTTGGTTGCGGAGATATAGGCTTTCAAAGAGATTTTGATTTTTAAAGTTTTTAACGATGCCGGCATCGCAAGTTTTGTCAAAAAGTGATGAAAATTTTTTTTGTGGAGATTTAAAAAATAGCGTACATGGATGGAAAGGTCTCTTTACTCTCAGTTTAACGGTGAAAACCGCAACCACCAACGAGGCTTGGTTGCCGAGATATAGGGTTTCAAAGAGATTTTGATTTTTAAAGTTTTTAACGATGCCGGCATCGCAAGTTTTGTCAAAAAGTGATGAAACATTTTTTTGTGGAGATTTAAAAAATGGCGTACATGGATGGAAAGGTCTCTTTACTCTCAGTTTAACGGTGAAAACCGCAACCACCAACGAGGCTTGGTTGCGGAGATATAGGGTTTCAAAGAGATTTTGATTTTTAAAGTTTTTAACGATGCCGGCATCGCAAGTTTTGTCAAAAAGTGATGAAAAATTTTTTTGTGGAGATTTAAAAAATGGCGTACATGGATGGAAAGGTCTCTTTACTCTCAGTTTAACGGTGAAAACCGCAACCACCAACGAGGCTTGGTTGCGGAGATATAGGGTTTCAAAGAGATTTTGATTTTTAAAGTTTTTAACGATGCCGGCATCGCAAGTTTTGTCAAAAAGTGATGAAAAATTTGTTTGTGGAGATTTAAAAAATGGCGTACATGGATGGAAAGGTCTCTTTACTCTCAGTTTAACGGTGAAAACCGCAACCACCAACGAGGCTTGGTTGCGGAGATATAGGGTTTCAAAGAGATTTTGATTTTTAAAGTTTTTAACGATGCCGGCATCGCAAGTTTTGTCAAAAAGTGATGAAAAATTTGTTTGTGGAGATTTAAAAAATGGCGTACATGGATGGAAAGGTCTCTTTACTCTCAGTTTAACGGTGAAAACCGCAACCACCAACGAGGCTTGGTTGCGGAGATATAGGGTTTCAAAGAGATTTTGATTTTTAAAGTTTTTAACGATGCCGGCATCGCAAGTTTTGTCAAAAAGTGATGAAAAATTTTTTTGTGGAGATTTAAAAAATGGCGTACATGGATGGAAAGGTCTCTTTACTCTCAGTTTAACGGTGAAAACCGCAACCACCAACGAGGCTTGGTTGCGGAGATATAGGGTTTCAAAGAGATTTTGATTTTTAAAGTTTTTAACGATGCCGGCATCGCAAGTTTTGTCATTTTTTAAAAAATGGCGTACATGGATGGAAAGGTCTCTTTACTCTCAGTTTAACGGTGAAAACCGCAACCACCAACGAGGCTTGGTTGCGGAGATATAGGGTTTCAAAGAGATTTTGATTTTTAAAGTTTTTAACGATGCCGGCATCGTTAAAGATTTAAATCGTTAAAGATTTAAAAAATGGCGTACATGGATGGAAAGGTCTCTTTACTCTCAGTTTAACGGTGAAAACCGCAACCACCAACGAGGCTTGGTTGCGGAGATATAGGGTTTCAAAGAGATTTTGATTTTTAAAGTTTTTAACGATGCCGGCATCGCAAGTTTTGTCAAAAAGTGATGAAAAATTTTTTGTGGAGATTTAAAAAATGGCGTACATGGATGGAAAGGTCTCTTTACTCTCAGTTTAACGGTGAAAACCGCAACCACCAACGAGGCTTGGTTGCGGAGATATAGGGTTTCAAAGAGATTTTGATTTTTAAAGTTTTTAACGATGCCGGCATCGCAAGTTTTGTCAAAAAGTGATGAAAATTTTTTTTGTGGAGATTTGAAAAATGGCGTACATGGATGGAAAGGTCTCTTTACTCTCAGTTTAACGGTGAAAACCGCAACCACCAACGAGGCTTGGTTGCGGAGATATAGGGTTTCAAAGAGATTTTAATTTTTAAAGTTTTTAACGATGCCGGCATCGCAAGTTTTGTCAAAAAGTGATGAAAATTTTTTTGTGGAGATTTAAAAATGGCGTACATGGATGGAAAGGTCTCTTTACTCTCAGTTTAACGGTGAAAACCGCAACCACCAACGAGGCTTGGTTGCGGAGATATAGGGTTTCGAAGAGATTTTGATTTTTAAAGTTTTTAACGATGCCGGCATCGCAAGTTTTGTCAAAAAGTGATGAAAAAATTTTTTGTGGAGATTTAAAAAATGGCGTACATGGATGGAAAGGTCTTTTTACTCTCAGTTTAACGGTGAAAACCGCAACCACCAACGAGGCTTGGTTGCGGAGATATAGGGTTTCAAAGAGATTTTGATTTTTAAAGTTTTTAACGCAAGTTTTGTCAAAAAGTGATGAAAAATTTTTTTGTGAAGATTTAAAAAATGGCGTACATGGATGGAAAGGTCTCTTTACTCTCAGTTTAACGGTGAAAACCGCAACCACCAACGAGGCTTGGTTGCGGAGATATAGGGTTTCAAAGAGATTTTGATTTTTAAAGTTTTTAACGATGCCGGCATCGCAAGTTTTGTCAAAAAGTGATGAAAAATTTTTTTGTGGAGATTTAAAAAATGGCGTACATGGATGGAAAGGTCTTTTTACTCTCAGTTTAACGGTGAAAACCGCAACCACCAACGAGGCTTGGTTGCGGAGATATAGGGTTTCAAAGAGATTTTGATTTTTAAAGTTTTTAACGATGCCGGCATCGCAAGTTTTGTCAAAAAGTGATGAAAATTTTTTTGTGGAGATTTAAAAAATGGCGTACATGGATGGAAAGGTCTCTTTACTCTCAGTTTAACGGTGAAAACCGCAACCACCAACGAGGCTTGGTTGCGGAGATATAGGGTTTCAAAGAGATTTTGATTTTTAAAGTTTTTAACGATGCCGGCATCGCAAGTTTTGTCAAAAAGTGATGAAAAATTTTTTTGTGGAGATTTAAAAAATGGCGTACATGGATGGAAAGGTCTCTTTACTCTCAATTTAACGGTGAAAACCGCAACCACCAACGAGGCTTGGTTGCGGAGATATAGGGTTTCAAAGAGATTTTGATTTTTAAAGTTTTTAACGATGCCGGCATCGCAAGTTTTGTCAAAAAGTGATGAAAAATTTTTTTGTGGAGATTTAAAAAATGGCGTACATGGATGGAAAGGTCTCTTTACTCTCAGTTTAACGGTGAAAACCGCAACCACCAACGAGGCTTGGTTGCGGAGATATAGGGTTTCAAAGAGATTTTGATTTTTAAAGTTTTTAACGATGCCGGCATCGCAAGTTTTGTCATTTTTTAAAAAATGGCGTACATGGATGGAAAGGTCTCTTTACTCTCAGTTTAACGGTGAAAACCGCAACCACCAACGAGGCTTGGTTGCGGAGATATAGGGTTTCAAAGAGATTTTGATTTTTAAAGTTTTTAACGATGCCGGCATCGTTAAAGATTTAAATCGTTAAAGATTTAAAAAATGGCGTACATGGATGGAAAGGTCTCTTTACTCTCAGTTTAACGGTGAAAACCGCAACCACCAACGAGGCTTGGTTGCGGAGATATAGGGTTTCAAAGAGATTTTGATTTTTAAAGTTTTTAACGATGCCGGCATCGCAAGTTTTGTCAAAAAGTGATGAAAAATTTTTTGTGGAGATTTAAAAAATGGCGTACATGGATGGAAAGGTCTCTTTACTCTCAGTTTAACGGTGAAAACCGCAACCACCAACGAGGCTTGGTTGCGGAGATATAGGGTTTCAAAGAGATTTTGATTTTTAAAGTTTTTAACGATGCCGGCATCGCAAGTTTTGTCAAAAAGTGATGAAAATTTTTTTTGTGGAGATTTGAAAAATGGCGTACATGGATGGAAAGGTCTCTTTACTCTCAGTTTAACGGTGAAAACCGCAACCACCAACGAGGCTTGGTTGCGGAGATATAGGGTTTCAAAGAGATTTTGATTTTTAAAGTTTTTAACGATGCCGGCATCGCAAGTTTTGTCAAAAAGTGATGAAAAATTTTTTTGTGGAGATTTAAAAAATGGCGTACATGGATGGAAAGGTCTCTTTACTCTCAGTTTAACGGTGAAAACCGCAACCACCAACGAGGCTTGGTTGCGGAGATATAGGGTTTCAAAGAGATTTTGATTTTTAAAGTTTTTAACGATGCCGGCATCGCAAGTTTTGTCAAAAAGTGATGAAAATTTTTTTTGTGGAGATTTAAAAAATAGCGTACATGGATGGAAAGGTCTCTTTACTCTCAGTTTAACGGTGAAAACCGCAACCACCAACGAGGCTTGGTTGCGGAGATATAGGGTTTCAAAGAGATTTTGATTTTTAAAGTTTTTAACGATGCCGGCATCGCAAGTTTTGTCAAAAAGTGATGAAAAATTTTTTTGTGGAGATTTAAAAAATGGCGTACATGGATGGAAAGGTCTCTTTACTCTCAGTTTAACGGTGAAAACCGCAACCACCAACGAGGCTTGGTTGCGGAGATATAGGGTTTCAAAGAGATTTTGATTTTTAAAGTTTTTAACGATGCCGGCATCGCAAGTTTTGTCAAAAAGTGATGAAAAATTTTTTTGTGGAGATTTAAAAAATGGCGTACATGGATGGAAAGGTCTCTTTACTCTCAGTTTAACGGTGAAAACCGCAACCACCAACGAGGCTTGGTTGCGGAGATATAGGGTTTCAAAGAGATTTTGATTTTTAAAGTTTTTAACGATGCCGGCATCGCAAGTTTTGTCAAAAAGTGATGAAAAATTTTTTTGTGGAGATTTAAAAAATGGCGTACATGGATGGAAAGGTCTCTTTACTCTCAGTTTAACGGTGAAAACCGCAACCACCAACGAGGCTTGGTTGCGGAGATATAGGGTTTCAAAGAGATTTTGATTTTTAAAGTTTTTAACGATGCCGGCATCGCAAGTTTTGTCAAAAAGTGATGAAAAATTTTTTTTTGGAGATTTAAAAAATGGCGTACATGGATGGAAAGGTCTCTTTACTCTCAGTTTAACGGTGAAAACCGCAACCACCAACGAGGCTTGGTTGCGGAGATATAGGGTTTCAAAGAGATTTTGATTTTTAAAGTTTTTAACGCAAGTTTTGTCAAAAAGTGATGAAAAATTTTTTTGTGAAGATTTAAAAAATGGCGTACATGGATGGAAAGGTCTCTTTACTCTCAGTTTAACGGTGAAAACCGCAACCACCAACGAGGCTTGGTTGCGGAGATATAGGGTTTCAAAGAGATTTTGATTTTTAAAGTTTTTAACGATGCCGGCATCGCAAGTTTTGTCAAAAAGTGATGAAAAATTTTTTTGTGGAGATTTAAAAAATGGCGTACATGGATGGAAAGGTCTTTTTACTCTCAGTTTAACGGTGAAAACCGCAACCACCAACGAGGCTTGGTTGCGGAGATATAGGGTTTCAAAGAGATTTTGATTTTTAAAGTTTTTAACGATGCCGGCATCGCAAGTTTTGTCAAAAAGTGATGAAAATTTTTTTTGTGGAGATTTAAAAAATAGCGTACATGGATGGAAAGGTCTCTTTACTCTCAGTTTAACGGTGAAAACCGCAACCACCAACGAGGCTTGGTTGCGGAGATATAGGGTTTCAAAGAGATTTTGATTTTTAAAGTTTTTAACGATGCCGGCATCGCAAGTTTTGTCAAAAAGTGATGAAAAATTTTTTTGTGGAGATTTAAAAAATGGCGTACATGGATGGAAAGGTCTCTTTACTCTCAGTTTAACGGTGAAAACCGCAACCACCAACGAGGCTTGGTTGCGGAGATATAGGGTTTCAAAGAGATTTTGATTTTTAAAGTTTTTAACGATGCCGGCATCGCAAGTTTTGTCAAAAAGTGATGAAAAATTTTTTTGTGGAGATTTAAAAAATAGCGTACATGGATGGAAAGGTCTCTTTACTCTCAGTTTAACGGTGAAAACCGCAACCACCAACGAGGCTTGGTTGCGGAGATATAGGGTTTCAAAGAGATTTTGATTTTTAAAGTTTTTAACGATGCCGGCATCGCAAGTTTTTTCAAAAAGTGATGAAAAATTTTTTTGTGGAGATTTAAAAAATGGCGTACATGGATGGAAAGGTCTCTTTACTCTCAGTTTAACGGTGAAAACCGCAACCACAAACGAGGCTTGGTTGCGGAGATATAGGGTTTCAAAGAGATTTAGATTTTTAAAGTTTTTAACGATGCCGGCATCGCAAGTTTTGTCAAAAAGTGATGAAAAATTTTTTGTGGAGATTTAAAAAATGGCGTACATGGATGGAAAGGTCTCTTTACTCTCAGTTTAACGGTGAAAACCGCAACCACCAACGAGGCTTGGTTGCGGAGATATAGGGTTTCAAAGAGATTTTGATTTTTAAAGTTTTTAACGATGCCGGCATCGCAAGTTTTGTCAAAAAGTGATGAAAAATTTTTTTGTGGAGATTTAAAAAATGGCGTACATGGATGGAAAGGTCTCTTTACTCTCAGTTTAACGGTGAAAACCGCAACCACCAACGAGGCTTGGTTGCGGAGATATAGGGTTTCAAAGAGATTTTGATTTTTAAAGTTTTTAACGATGCCGGCATCGCAAGTTTTGTCAAAAAGTGATGAAAAATTTTTTTGTGGAGATTTAAAAAATAGCGTACATGGATGGAAAGGTCTCTTTACTCTCAGTTTAACGGTGAAAACCGCAACCACCAACGAGGCTTGGTTGCGGAGATATAGGGTTTCAAAGAGATTTTGATTTTTAAAGTTTTTAACGATGCCGGCATCGCAAGTTTTTTCAAAAAGTGATGAAAAATTTTTTTGTGGAGATTTAAAAAATGGCGTACATGGATGGAAAGGTCTCTTTACTCTCAGTTTAACGGTGAAAACCGCAACCACAAACGAGGCTTGGTTGCGGAGATATAGGGTTTCAAAGAGATTTTGATTTTTAAAGTTTTTAACGATGCCGGCATCGCAAGTTTTGTCAAAAAGTGATGAAAAATTTTTTGTGGAGATTTAAAAAATGGCGTACATGGATGGAAAGGTCTCTTTACTCTCAGTTTAACGGTGAAAACCGCAACCACAAACGAGGCTTGGTTGCGGAGATATAGGGTTTCAAAGAGATTTTGATTTTTAAAGTTTTTAACGCAAGTTTTGTCAAAAAGTGATGAAAAATTTTTTTGTGAAGATTTAAAAAATGGCGTACATGGATGGAAAGGTCTCTTTACTCTCAGTTTAACGGTGAAAACCGCAACCACCAACGAGGCTTGGTTGCGGAGATATAGGGTTTCAAAGAAATTTTGATTTTTAAAGTTTTTAACGATGCCGGCATCGCAAGTTTTGTCAAAAAGTGATGAAAAATTTTTTTGTGGAGATTTAAAAAATGGCGTACATGGATGGAAAGGTCTCTTTACTCTCAGTTTAACGGTGAAAACCGCAACCACCAACGAGGCTTGGTTGCGGAGATATAGGGTTTCAAAGAGATTTTGATTTTTAAAGTTTTTAACGATGCCGGCATCGCAAGTTTTGTCAAAAAGTGATGAAAATTTTTTTTGTGGAGATTTAAAAAATGGCGTACATGGATGGAAAGGTCTCTTTACTCTCAGTTTAATGGTGAAAACCGCAACCACCAACGAGGCTTGGTTGCGGAGATATAGGGTTTCAAAGAGATTTTGATTTTTAAAGTTTTTAACGATGCCGGTATCGCAAGTTTTGTCAAAAAATGATGAAAATTTTTTTGTGGAGATTTGAAAAATGGCGTACATGGATGGAAAGGTCTCTTTACTCTCAGTTTAACGGTGAAAACCGCAACCACCAACGAGGCTTGGTTGCGGAGATATAGGGTTTCAAAGAGATTTTGATTTTTTAAGTTTTTAACGATGCCGGCATCGCAAGTTTTGTCAAAAAGTGATGAAAATTTTTTTGTGGAGATTTAAAAAATGGCGTACATGGATGGAAAGGTCCTTTACTCTCAGTTTAACGGTGAAAACCGCAACCACAAACGAGGCTTGGTTGCGGAGATATAGGGTTTCAAAGAGATTTTGATTTTTAAAGTTTTTAACGATGCCGGCATCGCAAGTTTTGTCAAAAAGTGATGAAAATTTTTTTTGTGGAGATTTAAAAAATGGCGTACATGGATGGAAAGGTCTCTTTACTCTCAGTTTAACGGTGAAAACCGCAACCACCAACGAGGCTTGGTTGCGGAGATATAGGGTTTCAAAGAGATTTTGATTTTTAAAGTTTTTAACGATGCCGGCATCGCAAGTTTTGTCAAAAAGTGATGAAAAATTTGTTTGTGGAGATTTAAAAAATGGCGTACATGGATGGAAAGGTCTCTTTACTCTCAGTTTAACGGTGAAAACCGCAACCACCAACGAGGCTTGGTTGTGGAGATATAGGGTTTCAAAGAGATTTTGATTTTTAAAGTTTTTAACGATGCCGGCATCGCAAGTTTTGTCAAAAAGTGATGAAAAATTTTTTTGTAGAGATTTAAAAAATGGCGTACATGGATGGAAAGGTCTCTTTACTCTCAGTTTAACGGTGAAAACCGCAACCACCAACGAGGCTTGGTTGCCGAGATATAGGGTTTCAAAGAGATTTTGATTTTTAAAGTTTTTAACGATGCCGGCATCGCAAGTTTTGTCAAAAAGTGATGAAAATTTTTTTGTGGAGATTTAAAAAATGGCGTACATGGATGGAAAGGTCTCTTTACTCTCAGTTTAACGGTGAAAACCGCAACCACCAACGAGGCTTGGTTGCGGAGATATAGGGTTTCAAAGAGATTTTGATTTTTAAAGTTTTTAACGATGCCGGCATCGCAAGTTTTGTCAAAAAGTGATGAAAAATTTGTTTGTGGAGATTTAAAAAATGGCGTACATGGATGGAAAGGTCTCTTTACTCTCAGTTTAACGGTGAAAACCGCAACCACCAACGAGGCTTGGTTGCGGAGATATAGGGTTTCAAAGAGATTTTGATTTTTAAAGTTTTTAACGATGCCGGCATCGCAAGTTTTGTCAAAAAGTGATGAAAAATTTTTTTGTGGAGATTTAAAAAATGGCGTACATGGATGGAAAGGTCTCTTTACTCTCAGTTTAACGGTGAAAACCGCAACCACCAACGAGGCTTGGTTGCGGAGATATAGGGTTTCAAAGAGATTTTGATTTTTAAAGTTTTTAACGATGCCGGCATCGCAAGTTTTGTCAAAAAGTGATGAAAAATTTTTTGTGGAGATTTAAAAAATGGCGTACATGGATGGAAAGGTCTCTTTACTCTCAGTTTAACGGTGAAAACCGCAACCACCAACGAGGCTTGGTTGCGGAGATATAGGGTTTCAAAGAGATTTTGATTTTTAAAGTTTTTAACGCAAGTTTTGTCAAAAAGTGATGAAAAATTTTTTTGTGAAGATTTAAAAAATGGCGTACATGGATGGAAAGGTCTCTTTACTCTCAGTTTAACGGTGAAAACCGCAACCACCAACGAGGCTTGGTTGCGGAGATATAGGGTTTCAAAGAGATTTTGATTTTTAAAGTTTTTAACGCAAGTTTTGTCAAAAAGTGATGAAAAATTTTTTTGTGAAGATTTAAAAAATGGCGTACATGGATGGAAAGGTCTCTTTACTCTCAGTTTAACGGTGAAAACCGCAACCACCAACGAGGCTTGGTTGCGGAGATATAGGGTTTCAAAGAGATTTTGATTTTTAAAGTTTTTAACGATGCCGGCATCGCAAGTTTTGTCAAAAAGTGATGAAAAATTTGTTTGTGGAGATTTAAAAAATGGCGTACATGGATGGAAAGGTCTCTTTACTCTCAGTTTAACGGTGAAAACCGCAACCACCAACGAGGCTTGGTTGCGGAGATATAGGGTTTCAAAGAGATTTTGATTTTTAAAGTTTTTAACGATGCCGGCATCGCAAGTTTTGTCAAAAAGTGATGAAAAATTTTTTTGTAGAGATTTAAAAATGGCGTACATGGATGGAAAGGTCTCTTTACTCTCAGTTTAACGGTGAAAACCGCAACCACCAACGAGGCTTGGTTGCGGAGATATAGGGTTTCAAAGAGATTTTGATTTTTAAAGTTTTTAACGATGCCGGCATCGCAAGTTTTGTCAAAAAGTGATGAAAAATTTGTTTGTGGAGATTTAAAAAATGGCGTACATGGATGGAAAGGTCTCTTTACTCTCAGTTTAACGGTGAAAACCGCAACCACCAACGAGGCTTGGTTGTGGAGATATAGGGTTTCAAAGAGATTTTGATTTTTAAAGTTTTTAACGATGCCGGCATCGCAAGTTTTGTCAAAAAGTGATGAAAAATTTGTTTGTCGAGATTTAAAAAATGGCGTACATGGATGGAAAGGTCTCTTTACTCTCAGTTTAACGGTGAAAACCGCAACCACCAACGAGGCTTGGTTGCCGAGATATAGGGTTTCAAAGAGATTTTGATTTTTAAAGTTTTTAACGATGCCGGCATCGCAAGTTTTGTCAAAAAGTGATGAAATTTTTTTTGTGGAGATTTAAAAAATGGCGTACATGGATGGAAAGGTCCTTTACTCTCAGTTTAACGGTGAAAACCGCAACCACCAACGAGGCTTGGTTGCGGAGATATAGGGTTTCAAAGAGATTTTGATTTTTAAAGTTTTTAACGATGCCGGCATCGCAAGTTTTTTCAAAAAGTGATGAAAAATTTTTTGTGGAGATTTAAAAAATGGCGTACATGGATGGAAAGGTCTCTTTACTCTCAGTTTAACGGTGAAAACCGCAACCACCAACGAGGCTTGGTTGCGGAGATATAGGGTTTCAAAGAGATTTTGATTTTTAAAGTTTTTAACGATGCCGGCATCGCAAGTTTTGTCAAAAAGTGATGAAAAATTTTTTGTGGAGATTTAAAAAATGGCGTACATGGATGGAAAGGTCTCTTTACTCTCAGTTTAACGGTGAAAACCGCAACCACCAACGAGGCTTGGTTGCGGAGATATAGGGTTTCAAAGAGATTTTGATTTTTAAAGTTTTTAACGCAAGTTTTGTCAAAAAGTGATGAAAAATTTTTTTGTGAAGATTTAAAAAATGGCGTACATGGATGGAAAGGTCTCTTTACTCTCAGTTTAACGGTGAAAACCGCAACCACCAACGAGGCTTGGTTGCGGAGATATAGGGTTTCAAAGAGATTTTGATTTTTAAAGTTTTTAACGATGCCGGCATCGCAAGTTTTGTCAAAAAGTGATGAAAAATTTGTTTGTGGAGATTTAAAAAATGGCGTACATGGATGGAAAGGTCTCTTTACTCTCAGTTTAATGGTGAAAACCGCAACCACCAACGAGGCTTGGTTGCGGAGATATAGGGTTTCAAAGAGATTTTGATTTTTAAAGTTTTTAACGATGCCGGCATCGCAAGTTTTGTCAAAAAGCGATGAAAAATTTTTTTGTGGAGATTTAAAAAATGGCGTACATGGATAGAAAGATCTCTTTACTCTCAGTTTAATGGTGAAAACCGCAACCACCAACGAGGCTTGGTTGCCGAGATATAGGGTTTCAAAGAGATTTTGATTTTTAAAGTTTTTAACGATGCCGGCATCGCAAGTTTTGTCAAAAAGTGATGAAAATTTTTTTGTGGAGATTTGAAAAATGGCGTACATGGATGGAAAGGTCTCTTTACTCTCAGTTTAACGGTGAAAACCGCAACCACCAACGAGGCTTGGTTGCGGAGATATAGGGTTTCAAAGAGATTTTGATTTTTAAAGTTTTTAACGATGCCGGCATCGCAAGTTTTGTCAAAAAGTGATGAAAAATTTGTTTGTGGAGATTTAAAAAATGGCGTACATGGATGGAAAGGTCTCTTTACTCTCAGTTTAACGGTGAAAACCGCAACCACCAACGAGGCTTGGTTGCGGAGATATAGGGTTTCAAAGAGATTTTGATTTTTAAAGTTTTTAACGATGCCGGCATCGCAAGTTTTGTCAAAAAGTGATGAAAAATTTTTTTGTGGAGATTTAAAAAATGGCGTACATGGATGGAAAGGTCTCTTTACTCTCAGTTTAACGGTGAAAACCGCAACCACCAACGAGGCTTGGTTGCGGAGATATAGGGTTTCAAAGAGATTTTGATTTTTAAAGTTTTTAACGATGCCGGCATCGCAAGTTTTGTCAAAAAGTGATGAAAAATTTGTTTGTGGAGATTTAAAAAATGGCGTACATGGATGGAAAGGTCTCTTTACTCTCAGTTTAATGGTGAAAACCGCAACCACCAACGAGGCTTGGTTGTGGAGATATAGGGTTTCAAAGAGATTTTGATTTTTAAAGTTTTTAACGATGCCGGCATCGCAAGTTTTGTCAAAAAGTGATGAAAAATTTGTTTGTCGAGATTTAAAAAATGGCGTACATGGATGGAAAGGTCTCTTTACTCTCAGTTTAACGGTGAAAACCGCAACCACCAACGAGGCTTGGTTGCCGAGATATAGGGTTTCAAAGAGATTTTGATTTTTAAAGTTTTTAACGATGCCGGCATCGCAAGTTTTGTCAAAAAGTGATGAAAATTTTTTTGTGGAGATTTAAAAAATGGCGTACATGGATGGAAAGGTCTCTTTACTCTCAGTTTAACGGTGAAAACCGCAACCACCAACGAGGCTTGGTTGCGGAGATATAGGGTTTCAAAGAGATTTTGATTTTTAAAGTTTTTAACGATGCCGGCATCGCAAGTTTTGTCAAAAAGTGATGAAAAATTTGTTTGTGGAGATTTAAAAAATGGCGTACATGGATGGAAAGGTCTCTTTACTCTCAGTTTAACGGTGAAAACCGCAACCACCAACGAGGCTTGGTTGCGGAGATATAGGGTTTCAAAGAGATTTTGATTTTTAAAGTTTTTAACGATGCCGGCATCGCAAGTTTTGTCAAAAAGTGATGAAAAATTTTTTTGTGGAGATTTAAAAAATGGCGTACATGGATGGAAAGGTCTCTTTACTCTCAGTTTAACGGTGAAAACCGCAACCACCAACGAGGCTTGGTTGCGGAGATATAGGGTTTCAAAGAGATTTTGATTTTTAAAGTTTTTAACGATGCCGGCATCGCAAGTTTTGTCAAAAAGTGATGAAAAATTTTTTTGTGGAGATTTAAAAAATGGCGTACATGGATGGAAAGGTCTCTTTACTCTCAGTTTAACGGTGAAAACCGCAACCACCAACGAGGCTTGGTTGCGGAGATATAGGGTTTCAAAGAGATTTTGATTTTTAAAGTTTTTAACGATGCCGGCATCGCAAGTTTTGTCAAAAAGTGATGAAAATTTTTTTTGTGGAGATTTAAAAATGGCGTACATGGATGGAAAGGTCTCTTTACTCTCAGTTTAACGGTGAAAACCGCAACCACCAACGAGGCTTGGTTGCGGAGATATAGGGTTTCAAAGAGATTTTGATTTTTAAAGTTTTTAACGATGCCGGCATCGCAAGTTTTGTCAAAAAGTGATGAAAATTTTTTTGTGGAGATTTAAAAAATGGCGTACATGGATGGAAAGGTCTCTTTACTCTCAGTTTAACGGTGAAAACCGCAACCACCAACGAGGCTTGGTTGCGGAGATATAGGGTTTCAAAGAGATTTTGATTTTTAAAGTTTTTAACGATGCCGGCATCGCAAGTTTTGTCAAAAAGTGATGAAAAATTTGTTTGTGGAGATTTAAAAAATGGCGTACATGGATGGAAAGGTCTCTTTACTCTCAGTTTAACGGTGAAAACCGCAACCACCAACGAGGCTTGGTTGCGGAGATATAGGGTTTCAAAGAGATTTTGATTTTTAAAGTTTTTAACGATGCCGGCATCGCAAGTTTTGTCAAAAAGTGATGAAAAATTTTTTTGTGGAGATTTAAAAAATGGCGTACATGGATGGAAAGGTCTCTTTACTCTCAGTTTAACGGTGAAAACCGCAACAACCAACGAGGCTTGGTTGCGGAGATATAGGGTTTCAAAGAGATTTTGATTTTTAAAGTTTTTAACGATGCCGGCATCGCAAGTTTTGTCAAAAAGTGATGAAACATTTTTTTGTGGAGATTTAAAAAATGGCGTACATGGATGGAAAGGTCTCTTTACTCTCAGTTTAACGGTGAAAACCGCAACCACCAACGAGGCTTGGTTGCGGAGATATAGGGTTTCAAAGAGATTTTGATTTTTAAAGTTTTTAACGATGCCGGCATCGCAAGTTTTGTCAAAAAGTGATGAAAAATTTTTTTGTGGAGATTTAAAAATGGCGTACATGGATGGAAAGGTCTCTTTACTCTCAGTTTAACGGTGAAAACCGCAACCACCAACGAGGCTTAATTGCGCAGATTAAGGGTTTCAAAGAGATTTTGATTTTTAAAGTTTTTAACGCAAGTTTTGTCAAAAAGTGATGAAAAATTTTTTTGTGAAGATTTAAAAAATGGCGTACATGGATGGAAAGGTCTCTTTACTCTCAGTTTAACGGTGAAAACCGCAACCACCAACGAGGCTTGGTTGCGGAGATATAGGGTTTCAAAGAGATTTTGATTTTTAAAGTTTTCAACGATGCCGGCATCGCAAGTTTTGTCAAAAAGTGATGAAAAATTTTTTTGTGGAGATTTAAAAAATGGCGTACATGGATGGAAAGGTCTCTTTACTCTCAGTTTAACGGTGAAAACCGCAACCACCAACGAGGCTTGGTTGCGGAGATATAGGGTTTCAAAGAGATTTTGATTTTTAAAGTTTTTAACGATGCCGGCATCGCAAGTTTTGTCAAAAAGTGATGAAAAATTTTTTTGTGGAGATTTAAAAAATGGCGTACATGGATGGAAAGGTCTCTTTACTCTCAGTTTAATGGTGAAAACCGCAACCACCAACGAGGCTTGGTTGCGGAGATATAGGGTTTCAAAGAGATTTTGATTTTTAAAGTTTTTAACGATGCCGGCATCGCAAGTTTTGTCAAAAAGTGATGAAAAATTTTTTTGTGGAGATTTAAAAAATGGCGTACATGGATGGAAAGGTCTCTTTACTCTCAGTTTAACGGTGAAAACCGCAACCACCAACGAGGCTTGGTTGCGGAGATATAGGGTTTCAAAGAGATTTTGATTTTTAAAGTTTTTAACGATGCCGGCATCGCAAGTTTTGTCAAAAAGTGATGAAAAATTTTTTTGTAGAGATTTAAAAATGGCGTACATGGATGGAAAGGTCTCTTTACTCTCAGTTTAACGGTGAAAACCGCAACCACCAACGAGGCTTGGTTGCGGAGATATAGGGTTTCAAAGAGATTTTGATTTTTAAAGTTTTTAACGATGCCGGCATCGCAAGTTCTGTCAAAAAGTGATGAAAAATTTGTTTGTCTAGATTTAAAAAATGGCGTACATGGATGGAAAGGTCTCTTTACTCTCAGTTTAACGGTGAAAACCGCAACCACCAACGAGGCTTGGTTGCGGAGATATAGGGTTTCAAAGAGATTTTGATTTTTAAAGTTTTTAACGATGCCGGCATCGCAAGTTTTGTCAAAAAGTGATGAAAAATTTTTTGTGGAGATTTAAAAAATGGCGTACATGGATGGAAAGGTCTCTTTACTCTCAGTTTAACGGTGAAAACCGCAACCACCAACGAGCTTGGTTGCGGAGATATAGGGTTTCAAAGAGATTTTGATTTTTAAAGTTTTTAACGATGCCGGCATCGCAAGTTTTGTCAAAAAGTGATGAAAAATTTTTTTGTGGAGATTTAAAAAATGGCGTACATGGATGGAAAGGTCTCTTTACTCTCAGTTTAACGGTGAAAAC
The DNA here is from genome assembly GCA_951394125.1 of Epistrophe eligans. Classification (NCBI taxonomy): domain Eukaryota; kingdom Metazoa; phylum Arthropoda; class Insecta; order Diptera; family Syrphidae; genus Epistrophe; species Epistrophe eligans. Next base: position 41,113,633 of record OX596030.1, read on the forward strand.
CGCAACCACCAACGAGGCTTGGTTGCGGAGATATAGGGTTTCAAAGAGATTTTGATTTTTAAAGTTTTTAACGATGCCGGCATCGCAAGTTTTGTCAAAAAGTGATGAAAAATTTTTTTGTGGAGATTTAAAAAATGGCGTACATGGATGAAAAGGTCTCTTTACTCTCAGTTTAACGGTGAAAACCGCAACCACCAACGAGGCTTGGTTCCCGAGATATAGGGTTTCAAAGAGATTTTGATTTTTAAAGTTTTTAACGATGCCGGCATCGCAAGTTTTGTCAAAAAGTGATGAAAAATTTGTTTGTCTAGATTTAAAAAATGGTGTACATGGATGGAAAGGTCTCTTTACTCTCAGTTTAACGGTGAAAACCGCAACCACCAACGAGGCTTGGTTGCGGAGATATAGGGTTTCAAAGAGATTTTGATTTTTAAAGTTTTTAACGATGCCGGCATCGCAAGTTTTGTCAAAAAGTGATGAAAAATTTTTTGTGGAGATTTAAAAAATGGCGTACATGGATGGAAAGGTCTCTTTACTCTCAGTTTAACGGTGAAAACCGCAACCACCAACGAGGCTTGGTTGCGGAGATATAGGGTTTCAAAGAGATTTTGATTTTTAAAGTTTTTAACGATGCCGGCATCGCAAGTTTTGTCAAAAAGTGATGAAAAATTTTTTTGTGGAGATTTAAAAATTGGCGTACATGGATGGAAAGGTCTCTTTACTCTCAGTTTAACGGTGAAAACCGCAACCACCAACGAGGCTTGGTTGCGGAGATATAGGGGTTCAAAGAGATTTTGATTTTTAAAGTTTTTAACGATGCCGGCATCGCAAGTTTTGTCAAAAAGTGATGAAAAATTTTTTTGTGGAGATTTAAAAAATAGCGTACATGGATGGAAAGGTCTCTTTACTCTCAGTTTAACGGTGAAAACCGCAACCACCAACGAGGCTTGGTTGCGGAGATATAGGGTTTCAAAGAGATTTTGATTTTTAAAGTTTTTAACGATGCCGGCATCGCAAGTTTTGTCAAAAAGTGATGAAAAATTTTTTGTGGAGATTTAAAAAATGGCGTACATGGATGGAAAGGTCTCTTTACTCTCAGTTTAACGGTGAAAACCGCAACCACCAACGAGGCTTGGTTGCGGAGATATAGGGTTTCAAAGAGATTTTGATTTTTAAAGTTTTTAACGATGCCGGCATCGCAAGTTTTGTCAAAAAGTGATGAAATTTTTGTTTGTGGAGATTTAAAAAATGGCGTACATGGATGGAAAGGTCTCTTTACTCTCAGTTTAACGGTGAAAACCACAACCACCAACGAGGCTTGGTTGCGGAGATATAGGGTTTCAAAGAGATTTTGATTTTTAAAGTTTTTAACGATGCCGGCATCGCAAGTTTTGTCAAAAAGTGATGAAAAATTTTTTGTGGAGATTTAAAAAATGGCGTACATGGATGGAAAGGTCTCTTTACTCTCAGTTTAACGGTGAAAACAGCAACCACCAACTAGGCTTGGTTGCGGAGATATAGGGTTTCAAAGAGATTTTGATTTTTAAAGTTTTTAACGATGCCGGCATCGCAAGTTTTGTCAAAAAGTGATGAAAAATTTTTTTGTGGAGATTTAAAAAATAGCGTACATGGATGGAAAGGTCTCTTTACTCTCAGTTTAACGGTGAAAACCGCAACCACCAACGAGGATTGGTTGCGGAGATATAGGGTTTCAAAGAGATTTTGATTTTTAAAGTTTTTAACGATGCCGGCATCGCAAGTTTTGTCAAAAAGTGATAAAAATTTTTTTGTGGAGATTTAAAAAATGGCGTACATGGATGGAAAGGTCTCTTTACTCTCAGTTTAACGGTGAAAACCGCAACCACCAACGAGGCTTGGTTGCGGAGATATAGGGTTTCAAAGAGATTTTGATTTTTAAAGTTTTTAACGATGCCGGCATCGCAAGTTTTGTCAAAAAGTGATGAAACATTTTTTGTGGAGATTTAAAAAATGGCGTACATGGATGGAAAGGTCTCTTTACTCTCAGTTTAACGGTGAAAACCGCAACCACCAACGAGGCTTGGTTGCGGAGATATAGGGTTTCAAAGAGATTTTGATTTTTAAAGTTTTTAACGATGCCGGCATCGCAAGTTTTGTCAAAAAGTGATGAAATTTTTGATTGTGGAGATTTAAAAAATGGCGTACATGGATGGAAAGGTCTCTTTACTCTCAGTTTAACGGTGAAAACCGCAACCACCAACGAGGCTTGGTTGCGGAGATATAGGGTTTCAAAGAGATTTTGATTTTTAAAGTTTTTAACGATGCCGGCATCGCAAGTTTTGTCAAAAAGTGATGAAAAATTTTTTGTGGAGATTTAAAAAATGGCGTACATGGATGGAAAGGTCTCTTTACTCTCAGTTTAACGGTGAAAACCGCAACCACCAACGAGGCTTGGTTGCGGAGATATAGGGTTTCAAAGAGATTTTGATTTTTAAAGTTTTTAACGATGCCGGCATCGCAAGTTTTGTCAAAAAGTGATGAAAAATTTTTTGTGGAGATTTAAAAAATGGCGTACATGGATGGAAAGGTCTCTTTACTCTCAGTTTAACGGTGAAAACCGCAACCACCAACGAGGCTTGGTTGCGGAGATATAGGGTTTCAAAGAGATTTTGATTTTTAAAGTTTTTAACGATGCCGGCATCGCAAGTTTTGTCAAAAAGTGATGAAATTTTTGTTTGTGGAGATTTAAAAAATGGCGTACATGGATGGAAAGGTCTCTTTACTCTCAGTTTAACGGTGAAAACCGCAACCACCAACGAGGCTTGGTTGCGGAGATATAGGGTTTCAAAGAGATTTTGATTTTTAAAGTTTTTAACGATGCCGGCATCGCAAGTTTTGTCAAAAAGTGATGAAAATTTGTTTGTGGAGATTTAAAAAATGGCGTACATGGATGGAAAGGTCTCTTTACTCTCAGTTTAACGGTGAAAACCGCAACCACCAACGAGGCTTGGTTGCGGAGATATAGGGTTTCAAAGAGATTTTGATTTTTAAAGTTTTTAACGATGCCGGCATCGCAAGTTTTGTCAAAAAGTGATGAAAAATTTGTTTGTGGAGATTTAAAAAATGGCGTACATGGATGGAAAGGTCTCTTTACTCTCAGTTTAACGGTGAAAACCGCAACCACCAACGAGGCTTGGTTGCGGAGATATAGGGTTTCAAAGAGATTTTGATTTTTAAAGTTTTTAACGATGGCGGCATCGCAAGTTTTGTCAAAAAGTGATGAAAAATTTTTTGTGGAGATTTAAAAAATGGCGTACATGGATGGAAAGGTCTCTTTACTCTTAGTTTAACGGTGAAAACCGCAACCACCAACGAGGCTTGGTTGCGGAGATATAGGGTTTCAAAGAGATTTTGATTTTTAAAGTTTTTAACGATGCCGGCATCGCAAGTTTTGTCAAAAAGTGATGAAAAATTTTTTTGTGGAGATTTAAAAAATGGCGTACATGGATGGAAAGGTCTCTTTACTCTCAGTTTAACGGTGAAAACCGCAACCACCAACGAGGCTTGGTTGCGGAGATATAGGGTTTCAAAGAGATTTTGATTTTTAAAGTTTTTAACGATGGCGGCATCGCAAGTTTTGTCAAAAAGTGATGAAAAATTTTTTGTGGAGATTTAAAAAATGGCGTACATGGATGGAAAGGTCTCTTTACTCTCAGTTTAACGGTGAAAACCGCAACCACCAACGAGGCTTGGTTGCGGAGATATAGGGTTTCAAAGAGATTTTGATTTTTAAAGTTTTTAACGATGCCGGCATCGCAAGTTTTGTCAAAAAGTGATGAAAAATTTTTTTGTGGAGATTTAAAAAATGGCGTACATGGATGGAAAGGTCTCTTTACTCTCAGTTTAACGGTGAAAACCGCAACCACCAACGAGGCTTGGTTGCGGAGATATAGGGTTTCAAAGAGATTTTGATTTTTAAAGTTTTTAACGATGCCGGCATCGCAAGTTTTGTCAAAAAGTGATGAAAAATTTTTTTGTGGAGATTTAAAAAATGGCGTACATGGATGGAAAGGTCTCTTTACTCTTAGTTTAACGGTGAAAACCGCAACCACCAACGAGGCTTGGTTGCGGAGATATAGGGTTTCAAAGAGATTTTGATTTTTAAAGTTTTTAACGATGCCGGCATCGCAAGTTTTGTCAAAAAGTGATGAAAAATTTTTTGTGGAGATTTAAAAAATGGCGTACATGGATGGAAAGGTCTCTTTACTCTCAGTTTAACGGTGAAAACCGCAACCACCAACGAGGCTTGGTTGCGGAGATATAGGGTTTCAAAGAGATTTTGATTTTTAAAGTTTTTAACGATGCCGGCATCGCAAGTTTTGTCAAAAAGTGATGAAAAATTTTTTGTGGAGATTTAAAAAATGGCGTACATGGATGGAAAGGTCTCTTTACTCTCAGTTTAACGGTGAAAACCGCAACCACCAACGAGGCTTGGTTGCGGAGATATAGGGTTTCAAAGAGATTTTGATTTTTAAAGTTTTTAACGCAAGTTTTGTCAAAAAGTGATGAAAAATTTTTTTGTGAAGATTTAAAAAATGGCGTACATGGATGGAAAGGTCTCTTTACTCTCAGTTTAACGGTGAAAACCGCAACCACCAACGAGGCTTGTTTGCGGAGATATAGGGTTTCAAAGAGATTTTGATTTTTAAAGTTTTTAACGATGCCGGCATCGCAAGTTTTGTCAAAAAGTGATGAAAAATTTTTTGTGGAGATTTAAAAAATGACGTACATGGATGGAAAGGTCTCTTTACTCTCAGTTTAACGGTGAAAACCGCAACCACCAACGAGGCTTGGTTGCGGAGATATAGGGTTTCAAAGAGATTTTGATTTTTAAAGTTTTTAACGATGCCGGCATCGCAAGTTTTGTCAAAAAGTGATGAAAAATTTTTTGTGGAGATTTAAAAAATGGCGTACATGGATGGAAAGGTCTCTTTACTCTCAGTTTAACGGTGAAAACCGCAACCACCAACGAGGCTTGGTTGCGGAGATATAGGGTTTCAAAGAGATTTTGATTTTTAAAGTTTTTAACGATGCCGGCATCGCAAGTTTTGTCAAAAAGTGATGAAAAATTTTTTGTGGAGATTTAAAAAATGGCGTACATGGATGGAAAGGTCTCTTTACTCTCAGTTTAACGGTGAAAACCGCAACCACCAACGAGGCTTGGTTGCGGAGATATAGGGTTTCAAAGAGATTTTGATTTTTAAAGTTTTTAACGATGCCGGCATCGCAAGTTTTGTCAAAAAGTGATGAAAAATTTTTTGTGGAGATTTAAAAAATGGCGTACATGGATGGAAAGGTCTCTTTACTCTCAGTTTAACGGTGAAAACCGCAACCACCAACGAGGCTTGGTTGCGGAGATATAGGGTTTCAAAGAGATTTTGATTTTTAAAGTTTTTAACGATGCCGGCATCGCAAGTTTTGTCAAAAAGTGATGAAAAATTTTTTGTGGAGATTTAAAAAATGGCGTACATGGATGGAAAGGTCTCTTTACTCTCAGTTTAACGGTGAAAACCGCAACCACCAACGAGGCTTGGTTGCGGAGATATAGGGTTTCAAAGAGATTTTGATTTTTAAAGTTTTTAACGATGCCGGCATCGCAAGTTTTGTCAAAAAGTGATGAAAAATTTTTTTGTGAAGATTTAAAAAATGGCGTACATGGATGGAAAGGTCTCTTTACTCTCAGTTTAACGGTGAAAACCGCAACCACCAACGAGGCTTGGTTGCGGAGATATAGGGTTTCAAAGAGATTTTGATTTTTAAAGTTTTTAACGATGCCGGCATCGCAAGTTTTGTCAAAAAGTGATGAAAAATTTTTTGTGGAGATTTAAAAAATGGCGTACATGGATGGAAAGGTCTCTTTACTCTCAGTTTAACGGTGAAAACCGCAACCACCAACGAGGCTTGGTTGCGGAGATATAGGGTTTCAAAGAGATTTTGATTTTTAAAGTTTTTAACGATGCCGGCATCGCAAGTTTTGTCAAAAAGTGATGAAAAATTTTTTTGTGAAGATTTAAAAAATGGCGTACATGGATGGAAAGGTCTCTTTACTCTCAGTTTAACGGTGAAAACCGCAACCACCAACGAGGCTTGGTTGCGGAGATATAGGGTTTCAAAGAGATTTTGATTTTTAAAGTTTTTAACGATGCCGGCATCGCAAGTTTTGTCAAAAAGTGATGAAAAATTTTTTTGTGAAGATTTAAAAAATGGCGTACATGGATGGAAAGGTCTCTTTACTCTCAGTTTAACGGTGAAAACCGCAACCACCAACGAGGCTTGGTTGCGGAGATATAGGGTTTCAAAGAGATTTTGATTTTTAAAGTTTTTAACGATGCCGGCATCGCAAGTTTTGTCAAAAAGTGATGAAAAATTTGTTTGTGGAGATTTAAAAAATGGCGTACATGGATGGAAAGGTCTCTTTACTCTCAGTTTAACGGTGAAAACCGCAACCACCAACGAGGCTTGGTTGCGGAGATATAGGGTTTCAAAGGGATTTTGATTTTTAAAGTTTTTAACGATGCCGGCATCGCAAGTTTTGTCAAAAAGTGATGAAAAATTTGTTTGTGGAGATTTAAAAAATGGCGTACATGGATGGAAAGGTCTCTTTACTCTCAGTTTAACGGTGAAAACCGCAACCACCAACGAGGCTTGGTTGCGGAGATATAGGGTTTCAAAGAGATTTTGATTTTTAAAGTTTTTAACGATGCCGGCATCGCAAGTTTTGTCAAAAAGTGATGAAAAATTTTTTTGTGGAGATTTAAAAAATGGCGTACATGGATGGAAAGGTCTCTTTACTCTCAGTTTAATGGTGAAAACCGCAACCACCAACGAGGCTTGGTTGCGGAGATATAGGGTTTCAAAGGGATTTTGATTTTTAAAGTTTTTAACGATGCCGGCATCGCAAGTTTTGTCAAAAAGTGATGAAAATTTTTTTTGTGGAGATTTGAAAAATGGCGTACATGGATGGAAAGGTCTCTTTACTCTCAGTTTAACGGTGAAAACCGCAACCACCAACGAGGCTTGGTTGCGGGAATATAGGGTTTCAAAGAGATTTTGATTTTTAAAGTTTTTAACGATGCCGGCATCGCAAGTTTTGTCAAAAAGTGATGAAAATTTTTTTGTGGAGATTTAAAAATGGCGTACATGGATGGAAAGGTCTCTTTACTCTCAGTTTAACGGTTTAAACCGCAACCACCAACGAGGCTTGGTTGCGGAGATATAGGGTTTCAAAGAGATTTTGATTTTTAAAGTTTTTAACGATGCCGGCATCGCAAGTTTTGTCAAAAAGTGATGAAAAATTTTTTTGTGGAGATTTAAAAAATGGCGTACATGGATGGAAAGGTCTCTTTACTCTCAGTTTAACGGTGAAAACCGCAACCACCAACGAGGCTTGGTTGCGGAGATATAGGGTTTCAAAGAGATTTTGATTTTTAAAGTTTTTAACGATGCCGGCATCGCAAGTTTTGTCAAAAAGTGATGAAAATTTTTTTTGTGGAGATTTAAAAAATAGCGTACATGGATGGAAAGGTCTCTTTACTCTCAGTTTAACGGTGAAAACCGCAACCACCAACGAGGCTTGGTTGCGGAGATATAGGGTTTCAAAGAGATTTTGATTTTTAAAGTTTTTAACGATGCCGGCATCGCAAGTTTTGTCAAAAAGTGATGAAAAATTTTTTTGTGGAGATTTAAAAAATGGCGTACATGGATGAAAAGGTCTCTTTACTCTCAGTTTAACGGTGAAAACCGCAACCACCAACGAGGCTTGGTTGCGGAGATATAGGGTTTCAAAGAGATTTTGATTTTTAAAGTTTTTAACGATGCCGGCATCGCAAGTTTTGTCAAAAAGTGATGAAAAATTTGTTTGTCGAGATTTAAAAAATGACGTACATGGATGGAAAGGTCTCTTTACTCTCAGTTTAACGGTGAAAACCGCAACCACCAACGAGGCTTGGTTGCCGAGATATAGGGTTTCAAAGAGATTTTGATTTTTAAAGTTTTTAACGATGCCGGCATCGCAAGTTTTGTCAAAAAGTGATGAAAAATTTTTTTGTGGAGATTTAAAAATGGCGTACATGGATGGAAAGGTCTCTTTACTCTCAGTTTAACGGTGAAAACCGCAACCACCAACGAGGCTTAATTGCGCAGATTAAGGGTTTCAAAGAGATTTTGATTTTTAAAGTTTTTAACGATGCCGGCATCGCAAGTTTTGTCAAAAAGTGATGACAAATTTTTTTGAGGAGATTTAAAAATGGCGTACATGGATGGAAAGGTCTCTTTACTCTCAGTTTAACGGTGAAAACCGCAACCACCAACGAGGCTTGGTTGCGGAGATATAGGGTTTCAAAGAGATTTTGATTTTTAAAGTTTTTAACGATGCCGGCATCGCAAGTTTTGTCAAAAAGTGATGAAAAATTTGTTTGTGGAGATTTAAAAAATGGCGTACATGGATGGAAAGGTCTCTTTACTCTCAGTTTAACGGTGAAAACCGCAACCACCAACGAGGCTTGGTTGTGGAGATATAGGGTTTCAAAGAGATTTTGATTTTTAAAGTTTTTAACGATGCCGGCATCGCAAGTTTTGTCAAAAAGTGATGAAAAATTTGTTTGTCGAGATTTAAAAAATGGCGTACATGGATGGAAAGGTCTCTTTACTCTCAGTTTAACGGTGAAAACCGCAACCACCAACGAGGCTTGGTTGCCGAGATATAGGGTTTCAAAGAGATTTTGATTTTTAAAGTTTTTAACGATGCCGGCATCGCAAGTTTTGTCAAAAAGTGATGAAAATTTTTTTGTGGAGATTTAAAAAATGGCGTACATGGATGGAAAGGTCTCTTTACTCTCAGTTTAACGGTGAAAACCGCAACCACCCACAAACGAGGCTTGGTTGCGGAGATATAGGGTTTCAAAGAGATTTTGATTTTTAAAGTTTTTAACGATGCCGGCATCGCAAGTTTTGTCAAAAATTGATGAAAATTTTTTTTGTGGAGATTTAAAAAATGGCGTACATGGATGGAAAGGTCTCTTTACTCTCAGTTTAACGGTGAAAACCGCAACCACCAACGAGGCTTGGTTGCGGAGATATAGGGTTTCAAAGAGATTTTGATTTTTAAAGTTTTTAACGATGCCGGCATCGCAAGTTTTGTCAAAAAGTGATGAAAATTTTTTTTGTGGAGATTTAAAAAATGGCATACGTGGATGGATAGGTCTCTTTACTCTCAGTTTAACGGTGAAAACCGCAACCACCAACGAGGCTTGGTTGCGGAGATATAGGGTTTCAAAGAGATTTTGATTTTTAAAGTTTTTAACGATGCCGGCATCGCAAGTTTTGTCAAAAAGTAATGAAAATTTTTTTTGTGGAGATTTAAAAAATGGCGTACATGGATGGAAAGGTCTCTTTACTCTCAGTTTAACGGTGAAAACCGCAACCACCAACGAGGCTTGGTTGCGGAGATATAGGGTTTCAAAGAGATTTTGATTTTTAAAGTTTTTAACGATGCCGGCATCGCAAGTTTTGTCAAAAAGTGATGAAAAATTTTTTTGTGGAGATTTAAAAAATGGCATACATGGATGGAAAGGTCTCTTTACTCTCAGTTTAACGGTGAAAACCGCAACCACCAACGAGGCTTGGTTGTGGAGATATAGGGTTTCAAAGAGATTTTGATTTTTAAAGTTTTTAACGATGCCGGCATCGCAAGTTTTGTCAAAAAGTGATGAAAAATTTGTTTGTCGAGATTTAAAAAATGGCGTACATGGATGGAAAGGTCTCTTTACTCTCAGTTTAACGGTGAAAACCGCAACCACCAACGAGGCTTGGTTGCGGAGATATAGGGTTTCAAAGAGATTTTGATTTTTAAAGTTTTTAACGATGCCGGCATCGCAAGTTTTGTCAAAAAGTGATGAAAAATTTTTTTGTGGAGATTTAAAAAATGACGTACATGGATGGAAAGGTCTCTTTACTCTCAGTTTAACGGTGAAAACCGCAACCACCAACGGGGCTTGGTTGTGGAGATATAGGGTTTCAAAGAGATTTTGATTTTTAAAGTTTTTAACGATGCCGGCATCGCAAGTTTTGTCAAAAAGTGATGAAAAATTTGTTTGTCGAGATTTAAAAAATGGCGTACATGGATGGAAAGGTCTCTTTACTCTCAGTTTAACGGTGAAAACCGCAACCACCAACGAGGCTTGGTTGCGGAGATATAGGGTTTCAAAGAGATTTTGATTTTTAAAGTTTTTAACGATGCCGGCATCGCAAGTTTTGTCAAAAAGTGATGAAAAATTTGTTTGTCGAGATTTAAAAAATGGCGTACATGGATGGAAAGGTCTCTTTACTCTCAGTTTAACGGTGAAAACCGCAACCACCAACGAGGCTTGGTTGCGGAGATATAGGGTTTCAAAGAGATTTTGATTTTTAAAGTTTTTAACGATGCCGGCATCGCAAGTTTTGTCAAAAAGTGATGAAAAATTTTTTTGTGGAGATTTAAAAAATGACGTACATGGATGGAAAGGTCTCTTTACTCTCAGTTTAACGGTGAAAACCGCAACCACCAACGGGGCTTGGTTGTGGAGATATAGGGTTTCAAAGAGATTTTGATTTTTAAAGTTTTTAACGATGCCGGCATCGCAAGTTTTGTCAAAAAGTGATGAAAAATTTTTTTGTGGAGATTTAAAAAATGGCGTACATGGATGGAAAGGTCTCTTTACTCTCAGTTTAACGGTGAAAACCGCAACCACCAACGAGGCTTGGTTGCGGAGATATAGGGTTTCAAAGAGATTTTGATTTTTAAAGTTTTTAACGATGCCGGCATCGCAAGTTTTGTCAAAAAGTGATGAAAATTTTTTTGTGGAGATTTAAAAATGGCGTACATGGATGGAAAGGTCTCTTTACTCTCAGTTTAACGGTTTAAACCGCTACCACCAACGAGGCTTGGTTGCGGAGATATAGGGTTTCAAAGAGATTTTGATTTTTAAAGTTTTTAACGATGCCGGCATCGCAAGTTTTGTCAAAAAGTGATGAAAAATTTTTTTGTGGAGATTTAAAAAATGGCGTACATGGATGGAAAGGTCTCTTTACTCTCAGTTTAACGGTGAAAACCGCAACCACCAACGAGGCTTGGTTGCGGAGATATAGGGTTTCAAAGAGATTTTGATTTTTAAAGTTTTTAACGATGCCGGCATCGCAAGTTTTGTCAAAAAGTGATGAAAATTTTTTTTGTGGAGATTTAAAAAATAGCGTACATGGATGGAAAGGTCTCTTTACTCTCAGTTTAACGGTGAAAACCGCAACCACCAACGAGGCTTGGTTGCGGAGATATAGGGTTTCAAAGAGATTTTGATTTTTAAAGTTTTTAACGATGCCGGCATCGCAAGTTTTGTCAAAAAGTGATGAAAAATTTTTTTGTGGAGATTTAAAAAATGGCGTACATGGATGAAAAGGTCTCTTTACTCTCAGTTTAACGGTGAAAACCGCAACCACCAACGAGGCTTGGTTGCGGAGATATAGGGTTTCAAAGAGATTTTGATTTTTAAAGTTTTTAACGATGCCGGCATCGCAAGTTTTGTCAAAAAGTGATGAAAAATTTGTTTGTCGAGATTTAAAAAATGGCGTACATGGATGGAAAGGTCTCTTTACTTTCAGTTTAACGGTGAAAACCGCAGCCACCAACGAGGCTTGGTTGCCGAGATATAGGGTTTCAAAGAGATTTTGATTTTTAAAGTTTTTAACGATGCCGGCATCGCAAGTTTTGTCAAAAAGTGATGAAAAATTTTTTTGTGGAGATTTAAAAATGGCGTACATGGATGGAAAGGTCTCTTTACTCTCAGTTTAACGGTGAAAACCGCAACCACCAACGAGGCTTAATTGCGCAGATTAAGGGTTTCAAAGAGATTTTGATTTTTAAAGTTTTTAACGATGCCGGCATCGCAAGTTTTGTCAAAAAGTGATGACAAATTTTTTTGAGGAGATTTAAAAATGGCGTACATGGATGGAAAGGTCTCTTTACTCTCAGTTTAACGGTGAAAACCGCAACCACCAACGAGGCTTGGTTGCGGAGATATAGGGTTTCAAAGAGATTTTGATTTTTAAAGTTTTTAACGATGCCGGCATCGCAAGTTTTGTCAAAAAGTGATGAAAAATTTGTTTGTGGAGATTTAAAAAATGGCGTACATGGATGGAAAGGTCTCTTTACTCTCAGTTTAACGGTGAAAACCGCAACCACCAACGAGGCTTGGTTGTGGAGATATAGGGTTTCAAAGAGATTTTGATTTTTAAAGTTTTTAACGATGCCGGCATCGCAAGTTTTGTCAAAAAGTGATGAAAAATTTGTTTGTCGAGATTTAAAAAATGGCGTACATGGATGGAAAGGTCTCTTTACTCTCAGTTTAACGGTGAAAACCGCAACCACCAACGAGGCTTGGTTGCCGAGATATAGGGTTTCAAAGAGATTTTGATTTTTAAAGTTTTTAACGATGCCGGCATCGCAAGTTTTGTCAAAAAGTGATGAAAATTTTTTTGTGGAGATTTAAAAAATGGCGTACATGGATGGAAAGGTCTCTTTACTCTCAGTTTAACGGTGAAAACCGCAACCACAAACGAGGCTTGGTTGCGGAGATATAGGGTTTCAAAGAGATTTTGATTTTTAAAGTTTTTAACGATGCCGGCATCGCAAGTTTTGTCAAAAAGTGATGAAAATTTTTTTTGTGGAGATTTAAAAAATGGCATACGTGGATGGATAGGTCTCTTTACTCTCAGTTTAACGGTGAAAACCGCAACCACCAACGAGGCTTGGTTGCGGAGATATAGGGTTTCAAAGAGATTTTGATTTTTAAAGTTTTTAACGATGCCGGCATCGCAAGTTTTGTCAAAAAGTGATGAAAATTTTTTTTGTGGAGATTTAAAAAATGGCGTACATGGATGGAAAGGTCTCTTTACTCTCAGTTTAACGGTGAAAACCGCAACCACCAACGAGGCTTGGTTGCGGAGATATAGGGTTTCAAAGAGATTTTGATTTTTAAAGTTTTTAACGATGCCGGCATCGCAAGTTTTGTCAAAAAGTGATGAAAAATTTTTTTGTGGAGATTTAAAAAATGGCATACATGGATGGAAAGGTCTCTTTACTCTCAGTTTAACGGTGAAAACCGCAACGACCAACGAGGCTTGGTTGCGGAGATATAGGGTTTCAAAGAGATTTTGATTTTTAAAGTTTTTAACGATGCCGGCATCGCAAGTTTTGTCAAAAAGTGATGAAAAATTTTTTTGTGGAGATTTAAAAAATGGCGTACATGGATGGAAAGGTCTCTTTACTCTCAGTTTAACGGTGAAAACCGCAACCACCAACGAGGCTTGGTTGCGGAGATATAGGGTTTCAAAGAGATTTTGATTTTTAAAGTTTTTAACGATGCCGGCATCGCAAGTTTTGTCAAAAAGTGATGAAAAATTTTTTTGTGGAGATTTAAAAAATGGCGTACATGGATGGAAAGGTCTCTTTACTCTCAGTTTAACGGTGAAAACCGCAACCACCAACGAGGCTTGGTTGCGGAGATATAGGGTTTCAAAGAGATTTTGATTTTTAAAGTTTTTAACGATGCCGGCATCGCAAGTTTTGTCAAAAAGTGATGAAAAATTTTTTTGTGGAGATTTAAAAAATGGCGTACATGGATGAAAAGGTCTCTTTACTCTCAGTTTAACGGTGAAAACCGCAACCACCAACGAGGCTTGGTTGCGGAGATATAGGGTTTCAAAGAGATTTTGATTTTTAAAGTTTTTAACGATGCCGGCATCGCAAGTTTTGTCAAAAAGTGATGAAAAATTTGTTTGTCGAGATTTAAAAAATGGCGTACATGGATGGAAAGGTCTCTTTACTCTCAGTTTAACGGTGAAAACCGCAGCCACCAACGAGGCTTGGTTGCCGAGATATAGGGTTTCAAAGAGATTTTGATTTTTAAAGTTTTTAACGATGCCGGCATCGCAAGTTTTGTCAAAAAGTGATGAAAAATTTTTTTGTGGAGATTTAAAAATGGCGTACATGGATGGAAAGGTCTCTTTACTCTCAGTTTAACGGTGAAAACCGCAACCACCAACGAGGCTTAATTGCGCAGATTAAGGGTTTCAAAGAGATTTTGATTTTTAAAGTTTTTAACGATGCCGGCATCGCAAGTTTTGTCAAAAAGTGATGACAAATTTTTTTGAGGAGATTTAAAAATGGCGTACATGGATGGAAAGGTCTCTTTACTCTCAGTTTAACGGTGAAAACCGCAACCACCAACGAGGCTTGGTTGCGGAGATATAGGGTTTCAAAGAGATTTTGATTTTTAAAGTTTTTAACGATGCCGGCATCGCAAGTTTTGTCAAAAAGTGATGAAAAATTTGTTTGTGGAGATTTAAAAAATGGCGTACATGGATGGAAAGGTCTCTTTACTCTCAGTTTAACGGTGAAAACCGCAACCACCAACGAGGCTTGGTTGTGGAGATATAGGGTTTCAAAGAGATTTTGATTTTTAAAGTTTTTAACGATGCCGGCATCGCAAGTTTTGTCAAAAAGTGATGAAAAATTTGTTTGTCGAGATTTAAAAAATGGCGTACATGGATGGAAAGGTCTCTTTACTCTCAGTTTAACGGTGAAAACCGCAACCACCAACGAGGCTTGGTTGCCGAGATATAGGGTTTCAAAGAGATTTTGATTTTTAAAGTTTTTAACGATGCCGGCATCGCAAGTTTTGTCAAAAAGTGATGAAAATTTTTTTGTGGAGATTTAAAAAATGGCGTACATGGATGGAAAGGTCTCTTTACTCTCAGTTTAACGGTGAAAACCGCAACCACAAACGAGGCTTGGTTGCGGAGATATAGGGTTTCAAAGAGATTTTGATTTTTAAAGTTTTTAACGATGCCGGCATCGCAAGTTTTGTCAAAAAGTGATGAAAATTTTTTTTGTGGAGATTTAAAAAATGGCATACGTGGATGGATAGGTCTCTTTACTCTCAGTTTAACGGTGAAAACCGCAACCACCAACGAGGCTTGGTTGCGGAGATATAGGGTTTCAAAGAGATTTTGATTTTTAAAGTTTTTAACGATGCCGGCATCGCAAGTTTTGTCAAAAAGTGATGAAAATTTTTTTTGTGGAGATTTAAAAAATGGCGTACATGGATGGAAAGGTCTCTTTACTCTCAGTTTAACGGTGAAAACCGCAACCACCAACGAGGCTTGGTTGCGGAGATATAGGGTTTCAAAGAGATTTTGATTTTTAAAGTTTTTAACGATGCCGGCATCGCAAGTTTTGTCAAAAAGTGATGAAAAATTTTTTTGTGGAGATTTAAAAAATGGCATACATGGATGGAAAGGTCTCTTTACTCTCAGTTTAACGGTGAAAACCGCAACCACCAACGAGGCTTGGTTGCGGAGATATAGGGTTTCAAAGAGATTTTGATTTTTAAAGTTTTTAACGATGCCGGCATCGCAAGTTTTGTCAAAAAGTGATGAAATTTTTTTTTGTGGAGATTTAAAAAATGGCGTACATGGATGGAAAGGTCTCTTTACTCTCAGTTTAACGGTGAAAACCGCAACCACCAACGAGGCTTGGTTGTGGAGATATAGGGTTTCAAAGAGATTTTGATTTTTAAAGTTTTTAACGATGCCGGCATCGCAAGTTTTGTCAAAAAGTGATGAAAAATTTGTTTGTCGAGATTTAAAAAATGGCGAACATGGATGGAAAGGTCTCTTTACTCTCAGTTTAACGGTGAAAACCGCAACCACCAACGAGGCTTGGTTGCGGAGATATAGGGTTTCAAAGAGATTTTGATTTTTAAAGTTTTTAACGATGCCGGCATCGCAAGTTTTGTCAAATAGTGATGAAAAATTTTTTTGTGGAGATTTAAAAAATGACGTACATGGATGGAAAGGTCTCTTTACTCTCAGTTTAACGGTGAAAACCGCAACCACCAACGAGGCTTGGTTGTGGAGATATAGGGTTTCAAAGAGATTTTGATTTTTAAAGTTTTTAACGATGCCGGCATCGCA
Source organism: Epistrophe eligans (assembly GCA_951394125.1). Taxonomy (NCBI): domain Eukaryota; kingdom Metazoa; phylum Arthropoda; class Insecta; order Diptera; family Syrphidae; genus Epistrophe; species Epistrophe eligans. Next base: position 41,129,677 of record OX596030.1, read on the forward strand.
AGTTTTGTCAAAAAGTGATGAACAATTTTTTTGTGGAGATTTAAAAAATGGCGTACATGGATGGAAAGGTCTCTTTACTCTCAGTTTAACGGTGAAAACCGCAACCACCAACGAGGCTTGGTTGCGGAGATATAGGGTTTCAAAGAGATTTTGATTTTTAAAGTTTTTAACGATGCCGGCATCGCAAGTTTTGTCAAAAAGTGATGAAAAATTTTTTTGTGGAGATTTAAAAAATGGCGTACATGGATGGAAAGGTCTCTTTACTCTCAGTTTAATGGTGAAAACCGCAACCACCAACGAGGCTTGGTTGCGGAGATATAGGGTTTCAAAGAGATTTTGATTTTTAAAGTTTTTAACGATGCCGGCATCGCAAGTTTTGTCAAAAAGTGATGAAAATTTTTTTTGTGGAGATTTAAAAAATGGCGTACATGGATGGAAAGGTCTCTTTACTCTCAGTTTAACGGTGAAAACCGCAACCACCAACGAGGCTTGGTTGCGGAGATATAGGGTTTCAAAGAGATTTTGATTTTTAAAGTTTTTAACGATGCCGGCATCGCAAGTTTTGTCAAAAAGTGATGAAAAATTTTTTTGTGGAGATTTAAAAATGGCGTACATGGATGGAAAGGTCTCTTTACTCTCAGTTTAACGGTGAAAACCGCAACCACCAACGAGGCTTAATTGCGCAGATTAAGGGTTTCAAAGAGATTTTGATTTTTAAAGTTTTTAACGATGCCGGCATCGCAAGTTTTGTCAAAAAGTGATGAAAAATTTTTTTGTGGAGATTTAAAAATGGCGTACATAGATGGAAAGGTCTCTTTACTCTCAGTTTAACGGTGAAAACCGCAACCACAAACGAGGCTTGGTTGCGGAGATATAGGGTTTCAAAGAGATTTTGATTTTATAAGTTTTTAACGATGCCGGCATCGCAAGTTTTGTCAAAAAGTGATGAAAAATTTTTTTGTGGAGATTTAAAAAATGGCGTACATGGATGGAAAGGTCTCTTTACTCTCAGTTTAACGGTGAAAACCGCAACCACCAACGAGGCTTGGTTGCGGAGATATAGGGTTTCAAAGAGATTTTGATTTTTAAAGTTTTAACGATGCCGGCATCGCAAGTTTTGTCAAAAAGTGATGAAAAATTTGTTTGTGGAGATTTAAAAAATGGCGTACATGGATGGAAAGGTCTCTTTACTCTCAGTTTAACGGTGAAAACCGCAACCACCAACGAGGCTTGGTTGCGGAGATATAGGGTTTCAAAGAGATTTTGATTTTTAAAGTTTTTAACGATGCCGGCATCGCAAGTTTTGTCAAAAAGTGATGAAAATTTTTTTTGTGGAGATTTAAAAAATGGCGTACATGGATGGAAAGGTCTCTTTACTCTCAGTTTAACGGTGAAAACCGCAACGACCAACGAGGCTTGGTTGCGGAGATATAGGGTTTCAAAGAGATTTTGATTTTTAAAGTTTTTAACGATGCCGGCATCGCAAGTTTTGTCAAAAAGTGATGAAAAATTTGTTTGTCGAGATTTAAAAAATGGCGTACATGGATGGAAAGGTCTCTTTACTCTCAGTTTAACGGTGAAAACCGCAACCACCAACGAGGCTTGGTTGCGGAGATATAGGGTTTCAAAGAGATTTTGATTTTTAAAGTTTTTAACGATGCCGGCATCGCAAGTTTTGTCAAAAAGTGATGAAAAATTTTTTTGTGGAGATTTAAAAAATGGCGTACATGGATGGAAAGGTCTCTTTACTCTCAGTTTAACGGTGAAAACCGCAATCACCAACGAGGCTTGGTTGCGGAGATATAGGGTTTCAAAGAGATTTTGATTTTTAAAGTTTTTAACGATTCCGGCATCGCAAGTTTTGTCAAAAAGTGATGAAAAATTTGTTTGTGGAGATTTAAAAAATGGCGTACATGGATGGAAAGGTCTCTTTACTCTCAGTTTAACGGTGAAAACCGCAACCACCAACGAGGCTTGGTTGCGGAGATATAGGGTTTCAAAGAGATTTTGATTTTTAAAGTTTTTAACGATGCCGGCATCGCAAGTTTTGTCAAAAAGTGATGAAAAATTTTTTTGTGGAGATTTAAAAAATGGCGTACATGGATGGAAAGGTCTCTTTACTCTCAGTTTAACGGTGAAAACCGCAACCACCAACGAGGCTTGGTTGCGGAGATATAGGGTTTCAAAGAGATTTTGATTTTTAAAGTTTTTAACGATGCCGGCATCGCAAGTTTTGTCAAAAAGTGATGAAAATTTTTTTTGTGGAGATTTAAGAATGGCGTACATGGATGGAAAGGTCTCTTTACTCTCAGTTTAACGGTGAAAACCGCAACCACCAACGAGGCTTAATTGCGCAGATTAAGGGTTTCAAAGAGATTTTGATTTTTAAAGTTTTTAACGATGCCGGCATCGCAAGTTTTGTTAAAAAGTGATGAAAAATTTTTTTGTGGAGATTTAAAAAATGGCGTACATGGATGGAAAGGTCTCTTTACTCTCAGTTTAATGGTGAAAACCGCAACCACCAACGAGGCTTGGTTGCGGAGATATAGGGTTTCAAAGAGATTTTGATTTTTAAAGTTTTTAACGATGCCGGCATCGCAAGTTTTGTCAAAAAGTGATGAAAATTTTTTTTGTGGAGATTTAAAAAATGGCGTACATGGATGGAAAGGTCTCTTTACTCTCAGTTTAACGGTGAAAACCGCAACCACCAACGAGGCTTGGTTGCGGAGATATAGGGTTTCAAAGAGATTTTGATTTTTAAAGTTTTTAACGATGCCGGCATCGCAAGTTTTGTCAAAAAGTGATGAAAAATTTTTTTGTGGAGATTTAAAAATGGCGTACATGGATGGAAAGGTCTCTTTACTCTCAGTTTAACGGTGAAAACCGCAACCACCAACGAGGCTTAATTGCGCAGATTAAGGGTTTCAAAGAGATTTTGATTTTTAAAGTTTTTAACGATGCCGGCATCGCAAGTTTTGTCAAAAAGTGATGAAAAATTTTTTTGTGGAGATTTAAAAATGGCGTACATAGATAGAAAGGTCTCTTTACTCTCAGTTTAACGGTGAAAACCGCAACCACCAACGAGGCTTGGTTGCGGAGATATAGGGTTTCAAAGAGATTTTGATTTTTAAAGTTTTTAACGATGCCGGCATCGCAAGTTTTGTCAAAAAGTGATGAAAAATTTTTTGTGGAGATTTAAAAATTGGCGTACATGGATGGACAGTTCTCTTTACTCTCAGTTTAACGGTGAAAACCGCAACCACCAACGAGGCTTGGTTGCGGAGATATAGGGTTTCAAAGAGATTTTGATTTTTAAAGTTTTTAACGATGCCGGCATCGCAAGTTTTGTCAAAAAGTGATGAAAAATTTTTTTGTGGAGATTTAAAAAATGGCGTACATGGATGGAAAGGTCTCTTTACTCTCAGTTTAACGGTGAAAACCGCAACCACCAACGAGGCTTAATTGCGCAGATTAAGGGTTTCAAAGAGATTTTGATTTTTAAAGTTTTTAACGATGCCGGCATCGCAAGTTTTGTCAAAAAGTGATGAAAATTTTTTTTGTGGAGATTTAAAAATGGCGTACATGGATGGAAAGGTCTCTTTACTCTCAGTTTAACGGTGAAAACCGAAACCACCAACGAGGCTTAATTGCGCAGATTAAGGGTTTCAAAGAGATTTTGATTTTTAAAGTTTTTAACGATGCCGGCATCGCAAGTTTTGTCAAAAAGTGATGACAAATTTTTTTGAGGAGATTTAAAAATGGCGTACATGGATGGAAAGGTCTCTTTACTCTCAGTTTAACGGTGAAAACCGCAACCACCAACGAGGCTTGGTTGCGGAGATATAGGGTTTCAAAGAGATTTTGATTTTTAAAGTTTTTAACGATGCCGGCATCGCAAGTTTTGTCAAAAAGTGATGAAAAATTTTTTTGTGGAGATTTAAAAATGGCGTACATGGATGGAAAGGTCTCTTTACTCTCAGTTTAACGGTGAAAACCGCAACCACCAACGAGGCTTAATTGCGCAGATTAAGGGTTTCAAAGAGATTTTGATTTTTAAAGTTTTTAACGATGCCGGCATCGCAAGTTTTGTCAAAAAGTGATGAAAAATTTTTTTGTGGAGATTTAAAAATGGCGTACATAGATGGAAAGGTCTCTTTACTCTCAGTTTAACGGTGAAAACCGCAACCACCAACGAGGCTTGGTTGCGGAGATATAGGGTTTCAAAGAGATTTTGATTTTTAAAGTTTTTAACGATGCCGGCATCGCAAGTTTTGTCAAAAAGTGATGAAAATTTTTTTTGTGGAGATTTAAAAAATGGCGTACATGGATGGAAAGGTCTCTTTACTCTCTGTTTAACGGTGAAAACCGCAACCACCAACGAGGCTTGGTTGCGGAGATATAGGGTTTCAAAGAGATTTTGATTTTTAAAGTTTTTAACGATGCCGGCATCGCAAGTTTTGTCAAAAAGTGATGAAAAATTTTTTGTGGAGATTTAAAAATTGGCGTACATGGATGGAAAGTTCTCTTTACTCTCAGTTTAACGGTGAAAACCGCAACCACCAACGAGGCTTGGTTGCGGAGATATAGGGTTTCAAAGAGATTTTGATTTTTAAAGTTTTTAACGATGCCGGCATCGCAAGTTTTGTCAAAAAGTGATGAAAAATTTTTTTGTGGAGATTTAAAAAATGGCGTACATGGATGGAAAGGTCTCTTTACTCTCAGTTTAACGGTGAAAACCGCAACCACCAACGAGGCTTGGTTGCGGAGATATAGGGTTTCAAAGAGATTTTGATTTTTAAAGTTTTTAACGATGCCGGCATCGCAAGTTTTGTCAAAAAGTGATGAAAAATTTTTTTGTGGAGATTTAAAAATGGCGTACATGGATGGAAAGGTCTCTTTACTCTCAGTTTAACGGTGAAAACCGCAACCACCAACGAGGCTTAATTGCGCAGATTAAGGGTTTCAAAGAGATTTTGATTTTTAAAGTTTTTAACGATGCCGGCATCGCAAGTTTTGTCAAAAAGTGATGACAAATTTTTTTGAGGAGATTTAAAAATGGCGTACATGGATGGAAAGGTCTCTTTACTCTCAGTTTAACGGTGAAAACCGCAACCACCAACGAGGCTTGGTTGCGGAGATATAGGGTTTCAAAGAGATTTTGATTTTATAAGTTTTTAACGATGCCGGCATCGCAAGTTTTGTCAAAAAGTGATGAAAAATTTTTTTGTGGAGATTTAAAAAATGGCGTACATGGATGGAAAGGTCTCTTTACTCTCAGTTTAACGGTGAAAACCGCAACCACCAACGAGGCTTGGTTGTGGAGATATAGGGTTTCAAAGAGATTTTGATTTTTAAAGTTTTTAACGATGCCGGCATCGCAAGTTTTGTCAAAAAGTGATGAAAAATTTTTTTGTGGAGATTTAAAAAATGGCGTACATGGATGGAAAGGTCTCTTTACTCTCAGTTTAATGGTGAAAACCGCAACCACCAACGAGGCTTGGTTGCGGAGATATAGGGTTTCAAAGAGATTTTGATTTTTAAAGTTTTTAACGATGCCGGCATCGCAAGTTTTGTCAAAAAGTGATGAAAAATTTTTTTGTGGAGATTTAAAAAATGGCGTACATGGATGGAAAGGTCTCTTTACTCTCAGTTTAACGGTGAAAACCGCAACCACCAACGAGGCTTGGTTGCATAGATATAGGGTTTCAAAGAGATTTTGATTTTTAAAGTTTTTAACGATGCCGGCATCGCAAGTTTTGTCAAAAAGTGATGAAAATTTTTTTTGTTGAGATTTAAGAAATGGCGTACATGGATGGAAAGGTCTTTTTACTCTCAGTTTAACGGTGAAAACCGCAACCACCAACGAGGCTTGGTTGCGGAGATATAGGGTTTCAAAGAGATTTTGATTTTTAAAGTTTTTAACGCAAGTTTTGTCAAAAAGTGATGAAAAATTTTTTTGTGGAGATTTAAAAATGGCGTACATGGATGGAAAGGTCTCTTTACTCTCAGTTTAACGGTGAAAACCGCAACCACCAACGAGGCTTGGTTGCGGAGATATAGGGTTTCAAAGAGATTTTGATTTTTAAAGTTTTTAACGCAAGTTTTGTCAAAAAGTGATGAAAAATTTTTTTGTGGAGATTTAAAAATGGCGTACATGGATGGAAAGGTCTCTTTACTCTCAGTTTAACGGTGAAAACCGCAACCACCAACGAGGCTTGGTTGCGGAGATATAGGGTTTCAAAGAGATTTTTAAAGTTTTTAACGATGCCGGCATCGCAAGTTTTGTCAAAAAGTGATGAAAAATTTTTTTGTGGAGATTTAAAAAATGGCGTACATGGATGGAAAGGTCTCTTTACTCTCAGTTTAACGGTGAAAACCGCAACCACCAACGAGGCTTGGTTGCGGAGATATAGGGTTTCAAAGAGATTTTGATTTTTAAAGTTTTTAACGATGCCGGCATCGCAAGTTTTGTCAAAAAGTGATGAAAATTTTTTTTGTGGAGATTTAAAAAATGGTGTACATGGATGGAAAGGTCTCTTTACTCTCAGTTTAACGGTGAAAACCGCAACCACCAACGAGGCTTGGTTGCGGAGATATAGGGTTTCAAAGAGATTTTGATTTTTAAAGTTTTTAACGATGCCGGCATCGCAAGTTTTGTCAAAAAGTGATGAAAAATTTTTTTGTGGAGATTTAAAAATGGCGTACATGGATGGAAAGGTCTCTTTACTCTCAGTTTAACGGTGAAAACCGCAACCACCAACGAGGCTTGGTTGCGGAGATATAGGATTTCAAAGAGATTTTGATTTTTAAAGTTTTTAACGATGCCGGCATCGCAAGTTTTGTCAAAAAGTGATGAAAAATTTGTTTGTGGAGATTTAAAAAATGGCGTACATGGATGGAAAGGTCTCTCTACTCTCAGTTTAACGGTGAAAACCGCAACCACCAACGAGGCTTGGTTGCGGAGATATAGGGTTTCAAAGAGATTTTGATTTTTAAAGTTTTTAACGATGCCGGCATCGCAAGTTTTGTCAAAAAGTGATGAAAATTTTTTTTGTGGAGATTTAAAAAATGGCGTACATGGATGGAAAGGTCTCTTTACTCTCAGTTTAACGGTGAAAACCGCAACCACCAACGAGGCTTGGTTGCGGAGATATAGGGTTTCAAAGAGATTTTGATTTTTAAAGTTTTTAACGATGCCGGCATCGCAAGTTTTGTCAAAAAGTGATGAAAAATTTGTTTGTGGAGATTTAAAAAATGGCGTACATGGATGAAAAGGTCTCTTTACTCTCAGTTTAACGGTGAAAACCGCAACCACCAACGAGGCTTGGTTGCCGAGATATAGGGTTTCAAAGAGATTTTGATTTTTAAAGTTTTTAACGATGCCGGCATCGCAAGTTTTGTCAAAAAGTGATGAAAATTTTTTTTGTGGAGATTTAAAAAATGGCGTACATGGATGGAAAGGTCTCTTTACTCTCAGTTTAACGGTGAAAACCGCAACCACCAACGAGGCTTGGTTGCGGAGATATAGGGTTTCAAAGAGATTTTGATTTTTAAAGTTTTTAACGATGCCGGCATCGCAAGTTTTGTCAAAAAGTGATGAAAAATTTGTTTGTGGAGATTTAAAAAATGGCGTACATGGATGAAAAGGTCTCTTTACTCTCAGTTTAACGGTGAAAACCGCAACCACCAACGAGGCTTGGTTGCGGAGATATAGGGTTTCAAAGAGATTTTGATTTTTAAAGTTTTTAACGATGCCGGCATCGCAAGTTTTGTCAAAAAGTGATGAAAAATTTTTTTGTGGAGATTTAAAAAATGGCGTACATGGATGGAAAGGTCTCTTTACTCTCAGTTTAACGGTGAAAACCGCAACCACCAACGAGGCTTGGTTGCGGAGATATAGGGTTTCAAAGAGATTTTGATTTTTAAAGTTTTTAACGATGCCGGCATCGCAAGTTTTGTCAAAAAGTGATGAAAAATTTTTTTGTGGAGATTTAAAAATGGCGTACATGGATGGAAAGGTCTCTTTACTCTCAGTTTAACGGTGAAAACCGCAACCACCAACGAGGCTTAATTGCGCAGATTAAGGGTTTCAAAGAGATTTTGATTTTTAAAGTTTTTAACGATGCCGGCATCGCAAGTTTTGTCAAAAAGTGATGAAAAATTTTTTTGTGGAGATTTAAAAATGGCGTACATGGATGGAAAGGTCTCTTTACTCTCAGTTTAACGGTGAAAACCGCAACCACCAACGAGGCTTGGTTGCGGAGATATAGGGTTTCAAAGAGATTTTGATTTTTAAAGTTTTTAACGATGCCGGCATCGCAAGTTTTGTCAAAAAGTGATGAAAAATTTGTTTGTGGAGATTTAAAAAATGGCGTACATGGATGGAAAGGTCTCTTTACTCTCAGTTTAACGGTGAAAACCGCAACCACCAACGAGGCTTGGTTGTGGAGATATAGGGTTTCAAAGAGATTTTGATTTTTAAAGTTTTTAACGATGCCGGCATCGCAAGTTTTGTCAAAAAGTGATGAAAAATTTGTTTGTCGAGATTTAAAAAATGGCGTACATGGATGGAAAGGTCTCTTTACTCTCAGTTTAACGGTGAAAACCGCAACCACCAACGAGGCTTGGTTGCGGAGATATAGGGTTTCAAAGAGATTTTGATTTTTAAAGTTTTTAACGATGCCGGCATCGCAAGTTTTGTCAAAAAGTGATGAAAATTTTTTTTGTGGAGATTTAAAAAATGGCGTACATGGATGGAAAGGTCTCTTTACTCTCAGTTTAACGGTGAAAACCGCAACCACCAACGAGGCTTGGTTGCGGAGATATAGGGTTTCAAAGAGATTTTGATTTTTAAAGTTTTTAACGATGCCGGCATCGCAAGTTTTGTCAAAAAGTGATGAAAATTTTTTTTGTGGAGATTTTAAAAATGGCGTACATGGATGGAAAGGTCTCTTTACTCTCTGTTTAACGGTGAAAACCGCAACCACCAACGAGGCTTGGTTGCGGAGATATAGGGTTTCAAAGAGATTTTGATTTTTAAAGTTTTTAACGATGCCGGCATCGCAAGTTTTGTCAAAAAGTGATGAAAAATTTTTTTGTGGAGATTTAAAAAATGGCGTACATGGATGGAAAGGTCTCTTTACTCTCAGTTTAACGGTGAAAACCGCAACCACCAACGAGGCTTGGTTGCGGAGATATAGGGTTTCAAAGAGATTTTGATTTTTAAAGTTTTTAACGATGCCGGCATCGCAAGTTTTGTCAAAAAGTGATGAAAAATTTTTTTGTGGAGATTTAAAAATGGCGTACATGGATGGAAAGGTCTCTTTACTCTCAGTTTAACGGTGAAAACCGCAACCACCAACGAGGCTTAATTGCGCAGATTAAGGGTTTCAAAGAGATTTAGATTTTTAAAGTTTTTAACATCGCAAGTTTTGTCAAAAAGTGATGAAAAATTTTTTTGTGGAGATTTAAAAATGGCGTACATGGATGGAAAGGTCTCTTTACTCTCAGTTTAACGGTGAAAACCGCAACCACCAACGAGGCTTGGTTGCGGAGATATAGGGTTTCAAAGAGATTTTGATTTTATAAGTTTTTAACGATGCCGGCATCGCAAGTTTTGTCAAAAAGTGATGAAAAATTTTTTTGTGGAGATTTAAAAAATGGCGTACATGGATGGAAAGGTCTCTTTACTCTCAGTTTAACGGTGAAAACCGCAACCACCAACGAGGCTTGGTTGTGGAGATATAGGGTTTCAAAGAGAATTTTGATTTTTAAAGTTTTTAACGATGCCGGCATCGCAAGTTTTGTCAAAAAGTGATGAAAAATTTTTTTGTGGAGATTTAAAAAATGGCGTACATGGATGGAAAGGTCTCTTTACTCTCAGTTTAATGGTGAAAACCGCAACCACCAACGAGGCTTGGTTGCGGAGATATAGGGTTTCAAAGAGATTTTGATTTTTAAAGTTTTTAACGATGCCGGCATCGCAAGTTTTGTCAAAAAGTGATGACAAATTTTTTTGTGGAGATTTAAAAAATGGCGTACATGGATGGAAAGGTCTCTTTACTCTCAGTTTAACGGTGAAAACCGCAACCACCAACGAGGCTTGGTTGCGGAGGTATAGGGTTTCAAAGAGATTTTGATTTTTAAAGTTTTTAACGATGCCGGCATCGCAAGTTTTGTCAAAAAGTGATGAAAAATTTTTTTGTGGAGATTTAAAAAATGGCGTACATGGATGGAAAGGTCTCTTTACTCTCAGTTTAACGGTGAAAACCGCAACCACCAACGAGGCTTGGTTGTGGAGATATAGGGTTTCAAAGAGATTTTGATTTTTAAAGTTTTTAACGATGCCGGCATCGCAAGTTTTGTCAAAAAGTGATGAAAATTTTTTTTTGTTGAGATTTAAGAAATGGCGTACATGGATGGAAAGGTCTCTTTACTCTCAGTTTAACGGTGAAAACCGCAACCACCAACGAGGCTTGGTTGCGGAGATATAGGGTTTCAAAGAGATTTTGATTTTTAAAGTTTTTACCGATGGCATCGCAAGTTTTGTCAAAAAGTGATGAAAAATTTTTTTGTGGAGATTTAAAAAATGGCGTACATGGATGGAAAGGTCTCTTTACTCTCAGTTTAATGGTGAAAACCGCAACCACCAACGAGGCTTGGTTGCGGAGATATAGGGTTTCAAAGAGATTTTGATTTTTAAAGTTTTTAACGCAAGTTTTGTCAAAAAGTGATGAAAATTTTTTTTGTGGAGATTTAAAAATGGCGTACATGGATGGAAAGGCCTCTTTACTCTCAGTTTAACGGTGAAAACCGCAACCACCAACGAGGCTTGGTTGCGGAGATATAGGGTTTCAAAGAGATTTTGATTTTTAAAGTTTTTAACGATGCCGGCATCGCAAGTTTTGTCAAAAAGTGATGAAAAATTTTTTTGTGGAGATTTAAAAAATGGCGTACATGGATGGAAAGGTCTCTTTACTCTCAGTTTAATGGTGAAAACCGCAACCACCAACGAGGCTTGGTTGCGGAGATATAGGGTTTCAAAGAGATTTTGATTTTTAAAGTTTTTAACGATGCCGGGCATCGCAAGTTTTGTCAAAAAGTGATGAAAAATTTTTTTGTGGAGATTTAAAAATGGCGTACATGGATGGAAAGGTCTCTTTACTCTCAGTTTAACGGTGAAAACCGCAACCACCAACGAGGCTTAATTGCGCAGATTAAGGGTTTCAAAGAGATTTTGATTTTTAAAGTTTTTAACGATGCCGGCATCGCAAGTTTTGTCAAAAAGTGATGAAAAATTTTTTTGTGGAGATTTAAAAATGGCGTACATGGATGGAAAGGTCTCTTTACTCTCAGTTTAACGGTGAAAACCGCAACCACCAACGAGGCTTGGTTGCGGAGATATAGGGTTTCAAAGAGATTTTGATTTTATAAGTTTTTAACGATGCCGGCATCGCAAGTTTTGTCAAAAAGTGATGAAAAATTTGTTTGTGGAGATTTAAAAAATGGCGTACATGGATGGAAAGGTCTCTTTACTCTCAGTTTAACGGTGAAAACCGCAACCACCAACGAGGCTTGGTTGCGGAGATATAGGATTTCAAAGAGATTTTGATTTTTAAAGTTTTTAACGATGCCGGCATCGCAAGTTTTGTCAAAAAGTGATGAAAAATTTGTTTGTGGAGATTTAAAAAATGGCGTACATGGATGGAAAGGTCTCTTTACTCTCAGTTTAACGGTGAAAACCGCAACCACCAACGAGGCTTGGTTGTGGAGATATAGGGTTTCAAAGAGATTTTGATTTTTAAAGTTTTTAACGATGCCGGCATCGCAAGTTTTGTCAAAAAGTGATGAAAAATTTGTTTGTCGAGATTTAAAAAATGGCGTACATGGATGGAAAGGTCTCTTTACTCTCAGTTTAACGGTGAAAACCGCAACCACCAACGAGGCTTGGTTGCGGAGATATAGGGTTTCAAAGAGATTTTGATTTTTAAAGTTTTTAACGATGCCGGCATCGCAAGTTTTGTCAAAAAGTGATGAAATTTTTTTTTGTGGAGATTTAAAAAATGGCGTACATGGATGGAAAGGTCTCTTTACTCTCAGTTTAACGGTGAAAACCGCAACCACCAACGAGGCTTGGTTGCGGAGATATAGGGTTTCAAAGAGATTTTGATTTTTAAAGTTTTTAACGATGCCGGCATCGCAAGTTTTGTCAAAAAGTGATGAAAATTTTTTTTGTGGAGATTTAAAAAATGGCGTACATGGATGGAAAGGTCTCTTTACTCTCTGTTTAACGGTGAAAACCGCAACCACCAACGAGGCTTGGTTGCGGAGATATAGGGTTTCAAAGATATTTTGATTTTTAAAGTTTTTAACGATGCCGGCATCGCAAGTTTTGTCAAAAAGTGATGAAAAATTTTTTTGTGGAGATTTAAAAATGGCGTACATGGATGGAAAGGTCTCTTTACTCTCAGTTTAACGGTGAAAACCGCAACCACCAACGAGGCTTAATTGCGCAGATTAAGGGTTTCAAAGAGATTTTGATTTTTAAAGTTTTTAACGATGCCGGCATCGCAAGTTTTGTCAAAAAGTGATGAAAAATTTTTTGTGGAGATTTAAAAATTGGCGTACATGGATGGAAAGGTCTCTTTACTCTCAGTTTAACGGTGAAAACCGCAACCACCAACGAGGCTTGGTTGCGGAGATATAGGGTTTCAAAGAGATTTTGATTTTTAAAGTTTTTAACGATGCCGGCATCGCAAGTTTTGTCAAAAAGTGATGAAAAATTTTTTTGTGGAGATTTAAAAAATGGCGTACATGGATGGAAAGGTCTCTTTACTCTCAGTTTAACGGTGAAAACCGCAACCACCAACGAGGCTTGGTTGCGGAGATATAGGGTTTCAAAGAGATTTTGATTTTTAAAGTTTTTAACGATGCCGGCATCGCAAGTTTTGTCAAAAAGTGATGAAAAATTTTTTGTGGAGATTTAAAAATTGGCGTACATGGATGGAAAGGTCTCTTTACTCTCAGTTTAACGGTGAAAACCGCAACCACCAACGAGGCTTGGTTGCGGAGATATAGGGTTTCAAAGAGATTTTGATTTTTAAAGTTTTTAACGATGCCGGCATCGCAAGTTTTGTCAAAAAGTGATGAAAAATTTTTTTGTGGAGATTTAAAAAATGGCGTACATGGATGGAAAGGTCTCTTTACTCTCAGTTTAACGGTGAAAACCGCAACCACCAACGAGGCTTGGTTGCGGAGATATAGGGTTTCAAAGAGATTTTGATTTTTAAAGTTTTTAACGATGCCGGCATCGCAAGTTTTGTCAAAAAGTGATGAAAAATTTTTTTGTGGAGATTTAAAAATGGCGTACATGGATGGAAAGGTCTCTTTACTCTCAGTTTAACGGTGAAAACCGCAACCACCAACGAGGCTTGGTTGCGGAGATATAGGGTTTCAAAGAGATTTTGATTTTTAAAGTTTTTAACGATGCCGGCATCGCAAGTTTTGTCAAAAAGTGATGAAAAATTTTTTTGTGGAGATTTAAAAATGGCGTACATGGATGGAAAGGTCTCTTTACTCTCAGTTTAACGGTGAAAACCGCAACCACCAACGAGGCTTGGTTGCGGAGATATAGGGTTTCAAAGAGATTTTGATTTTTAAAGTTTTTAACGATGCCGGCATCGCAAGTTTTGTCAAAAAGTGATGAAAAATTTGTTTGTGGAGATTTAAAAAATGGTGTACATGGATGGAAAGGTCTCTTTACTCTCAGTTTGACGGTGAAAACCGCAACCACCAACGAGGCTTGGTTGCGGAGATATAGGGTTTCAAAGAGATTTTGATTTTTAAAGTTTTTAACGATGCCGGCATCGCAAGTTTTGTCAAAAAGTGATGAAAAATTTTTTTGTGGAGATTTAAAAAATGGCGTACATGGATGGAAAGGTCTCTTTACTCTCAGTTTAATGGTGAAAACCGCAACCACCAACGAGGCTTGGTTGCGGAGATATAGGGTTTCAAAGAGATTTTGATTTTTAAGAAATGGCGTACATGGAGAGAAAGGTCTCTTTACTCTCAGTTTAACGGTGTAAACCGCAACCACCAACGAGGCTTGGTTGCGGAGATATAGGGTTTCAAAGAGATTTTGATTTTTAAAGTTTTTAACGATGCCGGCATCGCAAGTTTTGTCAAAAAGTGATGAAAAATTTTTTTGTGGGGATTTAAAAAATGGCGTACATGGATGGAAAGGTCTCTTTACTCTCAGTTTAACGGTGAAAACCCCAACCACCAACGAGGCTTGGTTGCGGAGATATAGGGTTTCAAAGAGATTTTGATTTTTGCGGCATCGGAAGTTTTGTAAAAAAGTGATGAAAACTTTTTTGGAGAGATTTAAAAAAAGGCGTACATGGATGGAAAGGTCTCCTTACTCTCAGTTTAACGGTGAAAACCGCAACCACCAACGAGGCTTGGTTGCGGAGATATAGGGTTTCAAAAAGATTTTGATTTTTAAAGTTTTTAACGATGCCGGCATCGCAAGTTTTGTCAAAAAGTGATGAAAAATTTTTTTGTGGAGATTTAAAAAATGGCGTACATGGATGGAAAGGTCTTTTTACTCTCAGTTCAGCCACGTAGCCAGGGGGAGCTCTTCAAATGCATCTCAATAAGTCTTAAAGAAATAACGAGCAGAACGTGGGCGATGTCTTCGAAGGCATCAACACTTTTTGCAGCTGTCCAAAAAAGTGATTTCCTAGTTAGACCCATTGTATGCGAAAAGCTGTTCAGTTTAACGCTGCCCTTATCAGTTTTCCTACAGAACAAATCCTTAGATTTCGTTTCTGCAATCGACCGCACCAAAGAAGTTCTGAATTCTCTTGAGAACATCAGAGAAAAAGCCGAAGATTTTTTCAGAGAGGCTTTTCAATCCGCATCTATCCTTGCCGAGGACTTATTTGACTAAGAACTTCATTGAAAAAAAAACAACGCATTCCAATCCAGAAACCTCTTCTACTGAATCCTATTTTAGAGTGTCTGTATTGATTCCCAGGTTTTTCTGCGGTTGGGCGAGTCAACGAAATGGAAAAGCTAACATGTTACTTTGATAATGCAATTTCGTTGTCAGCTGTGAAAGCTGAGTACATTCTCTGGTGCGAAAAAATATCGTCGATTGATCCTTCTATCGAAGTTTTAAAATTGCTTGATATATGTGACAAGACTAACTTTAGAGGTATAAACTACTTCTTGCTTACGGTTTTGGCCACGCTTCCAGTGACCACAATTAGTGTTGAAAGAACCTTTTCAACTATGAAAAGGATTAAAACAGTGTCCGAATTTAGGTTTAAGATTATACACCTTAGTCGAGTCAATAAAGGTTTTTACTTCGAACTTTTAAAGTTCACTTCCAATTTTGACGATGTTTTGAAATTTCTACATTTAATAAGGGGGTTCAAATTTGAGGTATATTTTTAAATTTTAAATAAAAGATATAAATTTGAAGAAATTTCTATTTGTTTTTTATTAAAAATTAAAGAACAAAAGTGAAAAGAAATTAAGAACAAAAGTGTTGGTTTAAGGTTTAACTGCTGTGAACGACGATGAATTGAACAGCTGCAATATTTTCACTTGAAAGACACAGTTAGTGTTGAAAGAACCTTTTCAACTATGAAAAGAATTAAAACAGTGTCCCGAAGCGTTATGGGGAATGAAAGATTAAGCTCACTTGCTATGATATCTGCTCATTCAGATATTAATGTGGATCCAGATAAGGTGATTGATCTCATGTCAATGATTATGCAAAACAATTTTTTTTAAATTGGTGACTGACGAATTACCAACCCATTAACCAAATTCAATCAGAAATAAAATACATTATACTGGGTCACACAAACTTGCAAGAAAAAATTAAAAATCGTTGCGGCGGATTTAAAACAAAATTTTGTGGAATTTTTAATTTTTAACAATCAATATTATTTAAATTTATTAGGATCTGTAGTGTTAAAAATTTCAGATATTTGAAACCAAAAAAGATTCTATGAGAGATATCTTTAATTATCGATTAAATAATTTTTTCTCCAATAATATGGTAGATAGTTTTAAAATAAGATCACATAAAAATTTTAATCAAAATCGTAGCAATCGTTTTTGAGAAAAATAAGATTTTCCTTACCATGTTTTTAAACACTGGCATGGTTGGTAGGTACCGTTATTTTTGGTTCTAAGAATATTTTTTTTTAAATCTGGTAGATAATGTTAAAAAACAGCTGGTTGCCAGGTTTTAATAAAAATCGCTCAAGTCGTTGTGACTTAAAACATTTTTTTTTAAATAAAAAAAACGAAATTTTGGTATACAAACCTTTTAAGACCTTTTCATTTAATTTTCATAAAAAATTGATCAAAAGCAGTTGAACCAGTTTTGAAAAAATGGAAAATCAAAACAAAAATAGTACTATGGAAGGTACCATTTGGAAACATTTTTCTTATTTTTTTTTAAATTGTAGCTTTTTTCTAAAAAAAAAAAAAATACTGAATTTGCAATAAAAAGAAGTTGTGGGAACTTTATTAAGAAAAATAAGATTTTCATTAATTAAAAAAAAATTGTACCTACGACAGATAACGTTATTTTTGGTCCTACAAAAAATGAATAAAAATAAATAAAAACGTGTCGTGGGAGTGCCCAAAAAACACTAGATATATACCAAGTTTAAAGAAAATGTACCCACCCCTTTAGGATGCATCCGAAAGGACAGGACAGACAGACGGACAGAATTTCGACTTCGCTATCTTCTTAATGTCAACTTTGATCAACATTTCGAGCTTATAGGTACCAACTTTAACTGTAATGCTAATTTTATGATACTTTATCAATTCATCGTTTTTGTTTTAGGTTCATAAAGCATTTTGTCCAATTTATGTGTCAATGAAACCAGCTCTGTTGGTACAAAACAGTCTTAACTCTTCAGAATTAGGGTAGGTATAATTATTATAATTTATTTTGTCTGCCTAAACATGATAGACAAAAAACAGTGAGACACAAAAACTTCACACCTAGCGAAACTCAGAAAAGCTAATAGCAATACAGCAATACATAGACTTTTTTATGAAAAGCCGGTAATTATAAGACGGTTTAACTTTAACATTTTTTAGATATATGTAATTATATACTTAAGAATATGGTCCATACATAACAGGCCTTAAATACGAGCTTTTCCATAATTTTAAATAAAATCCATAAAATATGTATTTTTAATTCCTTCTGCATTAAACATTAGTTTTCCCATCATTTGTCGGAAACACTTTACTCTTATTATGTAGTACATAATATTTAAACCATTTAATAATGTCTCCATAATTTTCCATTATTTTATTTTGAAACAAATTAATGTTTTGAATATAATCGATTCTTTTGATAAGCAGCCGTTACCCGTTGGTAGTTGATAAGATTGTTCTTTGAAGCACTTCAGTTAATTAACTAATTTCATATCAATCTGTAGCAACTATCTTGATTATACCTACTACATATGTACATACATATAATGAATATTGAAATTGAAAATTCGAAATTAAAAAAAATGTAAAAAAAATCCCCATTTCAAGTGCATTTTATCATCTATTTTTTGTTCAAAACAAAATAATGAAAATTATGGATTAGACGTTTGAGTAGTATAGCAAACTGATAGCAATCCGATGATTTTTTTTGAAGAACTATTAAAACAGGAAGACTAAGCGAAGAGATCAATTGGAAATTTATTTTGGTTTGGTTGTTTGTTCGAAGAAATTATGTATAATTGATTTTAAACTTAAACTTCCTTAAGACTTTTAATTTTACCGATACGAACTTCAAATGTCACTTCGACAATTATTAAAAATGTGAAAATGTTATGTTTGCTTACTTCTTTGCATGAACTTTATTTGTTTAATCTCCTACCAAATAAAAAATTATGCCGACAGCTACAAATTAATTTTAGGGTATTATTGCCGTTGTCACAGATAAGGAACATCACTTCAAAACTTTTGAAAATAAAATTGCTTAATATAATCTGCCATGAATTGATGAATAACACACAAATCACAACAAAATTATACAATCACAAATGATATATAAAAATCGATTTAATAAAAATGTGATCCCGAAGTGCTTTTTATCTTATCAGGCTATCAGGCTCAACAGATTTAAGAAAACTGAAGAGTTAGCTACTATATAAACCTCAAAATGTTTTCAGTTAATTCATTAGGTTTTGAAAATAGCAAGCTTTAACAATGAAGTTCACTTTGGTTCTATTGATTGTCGCAGCTTTTGTTGGATGTGCATTGAGTTGGAGTTGCACCGATGATTCTTGGGCGCAATATAAGGTAAATAATTCAAATATTTAAAAAAAAGCCATCGAAGCAGAACTAATCATATATTTATCTTTTTAAAATTCTAGTCAACTTACAATAAGAACTACCCAAATCCCTCTGAAGATCTCCGTCATCATGATATTTACTGTGCCAAATTGAAGGAAATTGAAGAACACAACGCTAAATTCGAGAAAGGAGAATTAACATATGAAATGGGTGTTAATCAATTCACAGATATGAGTGCAAAGGATATGGCTGAGTGGATGGGTTAAAATAATTAATGGTTTTGGAACCTAAATTAATAAATTAAAAATACTGATGAAAATTACAACTGCAATAATTACTTTTAATTGATTTCTATTTAATGTATAAGCCTGTAAGAAAATGTTTTTTTTTTTTTCATCGTTATTTTTGAACCGCCATTTAGAAAATCATGATTTAACTAAAATCTTCAAAACAAATAATGGTGCAGGCATGCTGCAAAAGGAAATTAAATCATACTTCTTTTATGGATGTAAATCTTTTTTTTTAAACATTTAAACTTTTACACTTGAAGCGCCAAAAAGTTGTATTTTTGTAATTTTTGACATTTAACTTATTGCTGTTAGAGAGCTATGTAAGTGGCTCTCTTTTACTTTTTAACGAAAATATTTTTCAATAAATTAATCCGGATTACAACTTTAATCCGGATGGAAATTAGTTGAATTTTAATGCATTTATATCCGGATTTGAATTTAAAATAACAAATAGCAATATATCCGCTCTCTCTCTCTCTCATTTATTCATACAATTGTCAAAATTTATAAAATCAAACCCTTTACAACTTGAACTAAAGTCGACGGGAAATGGCCACCCAGGCACGTAGCCAGAGGGGGGGGCTTGAGGAGTTGAAGCCCCCCCCCCCCCCCCCAAAGGCCAAAATAAAAACTAAAACTTTCTAATATACTAATTTAAATCTATAAAAATAAGGAGACTATCCAGGTAGGTATAGTTTATTTGAAGTTCTCCTCAACTACTTGAAAACACTTCGTTAAGAGACAAGAGACTATTTAGGTGTGCATACAATTTTGTATTAAATTTAGGAGACTTATTTGAAGTTGAATTAAGAGCTCCAAGAACTTCATTGAAACACACAACGTGTTCCAATCCAGAAACCTCTTCTACTGAATCCTATTTTAGAGTGTTTGTATTGATTCCTTGCATAGATTCGTTAATACAAAATCTTACAGACAGGTCCATGATCAACGAAGACGTTTTCCCATCGTTTCAAGCCCTTCTCCCAGGTTTTTCTGCAGTTGGGCGAGTCAACGAAATGGAAAAAGCTAACATGTTACTTTGATAATGCAATTTCGTTGTCAGCTGTGAAAGCTGAGTACATTCTCTGGCGCGAAAAAATATTGTCGATTGATCCTTCTATCGAAGTTTTAAAATTGCTTGATATATGTATGTGACAAGACTTACTTTAGAGTTATAAACTTCTTGCTTACGGTTTTGGCCACGCCTCCAGTGACCACAGTTAGTGTTGAAAGAACCTTTTCAACTATGAAAAGGATTAAAACAGTGTCCGAATTTAGGTTTAAGATTATACACCTTAGTCGAGTCAATAAAGGTTTTAGCTTCGAAAAGTTCAGTTCCAATTTTGACGATGTTTTAAAATTTCTACATTTAATAAGGGGGTTCAAATTTGAGGCATATTTTTAAATTTTAAATAAAAGATATAAACTTGGAGAAATTTCTATTTGTTTTTTATTAAAAATTAAAGAACAAAAGTGAAAAGAAATTAAGAACAAAAGTGTTGGTTTAAGTTTTAACTGCTGTGAACGACGATGAATTGAACAGCTGCAATATTTTCACTTGAAAGACACAGTTAGTGTTGAAAGAACCTTTTCAACTATGAAAAGAATTAAAACAGTGTCCCGAAGCGTTATGGGGAATGAAAGATTAAGCTCACTTGCTATGATATCTGTTCATTCAGATATTAATGTGGATCCAGATAAGGTGATTGATCTCATGTTAAAAAAAAATCAAGACGTCTTCTGCTTTGAAAAATGTGTATATAAAAAAATAATTTAAGTATATGTTCGTTTGAGTACAAACAATTTAAAAACTAATAAAAATCAATAAATTTGGAATATATATAGGTTTTTGTTTAAAGACTTCCTCGTATAAAATTTGGAAGCAAGCCCCCCCCGAACCAAATTCCTGGCTACGGCACTGTCTCAGTTTAATGGTGAAAACCGCAACCACCAACGAGGCTTGGTTGCGGAGATATAGGGTTTCAAAGAGATTTTGATTTTTTAAAGTTTTTAACGATGCCGGCATTTTTTAAATGCTCAAACATTTTTTTTTTATTTTGGTAGACAATGTTTTAAGATTATTGTAAACATTCTTTATAAAAAAAAATTGATCAAATCAAATTTCAAATTTCAAATAGAAAATCAAAAAATGGTTCTATGGGAGGTACCATTTAAAACCATTTTTCCAAAAATTTGTTTATACAATGGTAGCATTTTTATAAAAAAAAAAATTACTGAATCAAAAAAAAGTTGTGGGCACGTTTTTGAGAAAAATAAGATTTTCATAACTTGGTAAAAAAATTTATAAGGCACCGTTATTTTTGGTCTTAAGAAAAAATGAAAAAAAAACTGTAGGGGGAATGCCCAAAAACCGCTAGGTACCAACTTTAAAGAAAATCCACCTGTTTAGGCTACAGAAAGAACAGACAGACAGAATTGTGAGATTGATGAAAACCCCGAGTTTGATTTTTTTTACGAATCCATAAAATGCCATATAGTACCTACTTATGTATATATGCATATGTATATCGCAAATAAAAAAATAAAAATATTTAGCGCACCGTACGACTTATAGACAAAAAAATTATACTCATACCGATTTTTTAGAAGTATTTCAAACAAAATTAGACCTCTCGATAAGTTGCTTCAAATATTATAAAATGCCATTCGATAAATAAATAGTTTATCTATTTCTGAGAATAATATTAAAAAATTGTCTTGAAATTTTTGGAAAATAGTGTTGCATATTTTAAAAATTTCTTATACAGTACCTAACTAACTAACTTCATATGGTGTTAACTTTTTAAAATTTGTATTCCCCTCTATTTATAGTTTTTATCTTTTCACACTTGTCTTTATGTCAAGGAAAAAATTGTGTCTTCTGCAATTGTAACATGTTTATTTTTCGGTTAAATGAATTATTTACATTTTGTTAGTGCTTGTTGACTTGAAGAGTTAAAATTTTGTGTGAGGATGGGAATTTTATTTTGAAAATAACTTGTTTTCCAACCGACCCGACCGACGCACGACGCGCCTTTGTCAATTCCTAAAGCTCTTGTTAGTTTTAAAAGTTATAAAATGGTTTCGGAGTAACTGTATTTTTTCTGTAGAAACCAACCACAAAAATAAACGTGCCCAAGATGTTACCCCAGCAGTGGTGGCGATGCATTAAGACACAAAAACCGGGTAGATATTGTATAACGTTTGTGCAATTACATAAAAATACAAAACGCACAAATTATTTTAAAATGAACGGACCTAATAAATTGAACCGACCTAATGTCATATGCCAAAATATTACAAATTGGAAAGTGGAAGTGTTTATTTTAAAGTTCATTTTTATTGGAGTAATATTTAACAAACAAATGCAGTTTTTAGACAAATTATTAATATTTTTTAAATAAAGTTATAATTCGTCAAATCAGCAGGTAACTCCGCTTCATTTGGAACCTTATTTGTCAAAATTAGTGTAATGAGAGTCGGAAATGGGATCGAGGCTATATAGAATTAATATATATGATTAAAAGATGCGTTTCTTTTTTAACCTTAAAGAAATCATCGCGTCGTTGTTTTTAATTAGGGTAACAACTTAACTCGCGCTACACCAAATTAAGGTTTGACTGAACTGTTTTTTTTTTTTATGCAAGATTTGATTTACCTAAGTTTATTATTGGTTTAAAGATTACATAACATTCTAACATTTCTATCATTCTAACATTTCTATCATTGGCTTTCTTAACTTTAAATTAAATCTTTACATTGAAAAGATAAAGTCAAAATAAAAAAAAAATAAAGTCAAGGCATTCTGGCCTTTCAACTCTTAAGTTATCTGTGTTTGATAAAGGTCATTCTGTCCATCAAACAAAAAAAAAAAAAAAACAAAAATAAAGGAGGATCCATGCCTCAATTAAATCCAATTGACCATATAATTATTTTTTAATACAAGTTCATTCGACGAGGTTCAAATGATGCCAGTTCGTGTGCAAAAGACAGCTTTTCTTAAATTTCCCATGGGCAATATTACAAATCGACAAAGCACCGGCATCGATTTCGACTGAACTGACCTTAATTCCTATATCTTTTCGTGCAAATCTCATTGTTGCTAGGGCTTTGGAAGTTTTCAACATCACTTCTTAACATATACATACCTTAAATACATGTATATAGTGATTGGGTTTTCTGCCACTCGAGTTGATTTCCTTTTGCATGAGAAATCGATCCTTTTCCTTCCAATTGACATAATGAATCCTTAAAACAACATTATACTGGTAGGCCAGGAAATTGTATCTGGATAAACAATTCTCAAATGTGGATTGGATGCCTCTATTGTGTTTTGTGCTGCTACAAAATACATAAAGATTTTTATACCTCTATAGCTATACACAATATATAATGTGCTCTATATGTTGGTAAGAGCCTACGGCTAACCTTTGCTTGAATGTTTATGTTGTTTGAGTTTATGTTCAATGACGCACGGTTTTGAATTTATTTGCTGAATATACAATTTGTTGGTTTTCAGGTCGAAAAGGGTTTGGAAGTGTTTTAATATTAGAGTACTGTGATTGTGATTGTGATGTAATAATATAAGGATTATGTTTGTGGGTTTTTGTAATATAGACACTTCTGGTGAATGGAATTTGATTAACTTGCAATTATAATAAATCAAGATTTATTGATTTAACATTAACAAAGCAAACGATTTAGTTAAAGGTAAACGACGACAATTAAAAAGCTTTCACTCTGAGATTCAATTTAATTTTAGCAAAATGTGGGGGGGAGCATTAGTTTTAAGATTTCAAATTCTTCGGCATCTTTACAGTTTTTCTATTAGGTGTTCTATATAATGTCATTAGCGTAATCAACCCTATATTAACCCTCAGTATATTTTCTTCAAAATAATTATCTCAAATCTAAAATGGTTATACCACCATCAAGGTTTGGTTTTATTTCAAAATTAATTAATAGCTTTCTTCCTCTGAGTTCTTTAGAAGTAGGTAGGTAGGTAACCTTGGAAAATATCTCCTAGATTTTTAATTAAATTAACAAATTGGACAATAATATCGTTCATAGAAATGGGAGGGAAATCCTATTTGTGGGAAGAAATTCTGCTAATACTAAATGCTATGTTGAAATTTTTAACATTTTGAGTTGTTAAATCAGTTGAATTCATTAACACAGTCGAATCAATGGTGGTGGAACTGGTTAGAATCTTGGCGGTGATTAATAGAATGCCTTTTGATGGAACAAGCTTAAAGGAATGAAATATTTTATTATAAGGATTTAATCAAATTTCTTATGAAGTTTTTTTTTTTTGGAAAAATGCCTGAAAAAAGTCCTTATAAAAATTTAATAGTTTTTTACAAAAACATACTTTTTTGGACTTACTTACATAGTTGCGTACAATATCAATAGCTTGTATTAGCTGCCTAACTTTTCCAATTCTCTATTCTATTGTTTACGCGGTGGGGGGAGGTGTGTGTTACGGTCATATGACATTTTATTTTTGCAAAGTCTGTCATTATCTTATAACATTAATTACAAATTTTGGCAATTCCCATTTTAATGAAGCAATTTAATGCTGAGCCTTCCGAAAATTACGCCAAGATTTTTTTTAGGAAAAACGCTAGATCCTTTTTGTTCCAAACTTCCTTAAAATATTTCCAGCACTTCTGGCATTTTTCCCAGAAATTTGTCAGTTCTTTTTTCCATTTTCGGAAATGAGAAAAAAAAGCCAGAAACAAAATTTTTGGCGTTTTTTTAAAGAGGCAGAAAACTTTTCTTATGATTCTGTTTATTAAGAGTACCTATTGTTGAATACCTATATTATAAATTCTGATATTATTTTAATTTCGCTCTGTGGTTGTTTTTTTTTAATATCATGGGCGGCACATATTTCTGGCTTATTTTTCAAATGGTTTTTTCAAATCAAATGATTTATTTAACAATTAACTGCTATATTTAATTTTCTACTTAACGGGTCCCCGTTCCTGCTCTATGCGGGCCGTTGGTTTCAGTCATCCACGATGCCGTATACTCTTCAAACAGGGAACTGTTACCAGATCCTGATTGATCCAGCAATGTGGAGGTGATTTCGCAGCCAGCTTTTCAAACTTGAATGTTGTGTGAGGATTGTCTGAAAATACCGAATTTATCGAATCACAGAAAACCTCAAAAGGAATAAAGCTGTGAGTCCTCACAATGGCAGAATAGGGCTGTCAACATATCGCCTATCAAGTATCAACACTCGCCAATCTATCCAAGTAAATCATTGATGTATTTGTATTAGCATTGAAAATGTTTATAGGGTCGTTTTGATAAAAGTATGGTGTTACCAAAATGAACAAAGATAGAGAATGAACTCTAGCGTATAGGGGGAGAAAGATTGAATTTTTGGTTGGTGTTACCAAAGAAACTACCAAAATGAATAAAATGAAGAAAAAAAACACAAGTGATGAATTTCAGCCAGCGTACCTACATGTTGATCATTGCCAACGGACGAGATTCAGTGAAGGAATGTATAAAATTCGAAAAATGATTGATTTGAGCCCACTTAGAAGCCTATAACTTTGGTTATAATTATTGGATGTTCAATATTAAGCTAGATAGATAGATAGATATATTTTATTGTTTCAAAGAAAAATACAAATTTTACAATATTTTAAAGTCATTGCACAGTACAGAGATATGATAATAAATTTTATCTTACTACTGAAAATCAAAATAAGGTTTCTGAAAAGCTTATATTTTAATATTTTTGAATTTGAAGGAAAATAGGTAAAAAAAAACCTTCATTTGAATTTTGTTTATAATTATATCACAGATCATGTTTAAAACTATTAGTAAATGAATATAAATAAATAATTAAATAAAAATTTATAAATAAATAAATAAATAAGTAAATAAATAAATAAGTACATAAATTAATAAATAAATAAGTAAGTAAATGAATAAACAAACAAGAAAATAAATTAAATTAATAAACAAGTAAATAAATGAATTAACAAGCAAGTAAATAAATAAATAGATAGATAAATAAATAAAAAACAAAAAAAAAGAAACCGAAAGTAAATAAGTTAACATGTATGTAAATGAGAAAATAAATATAAGAAACTAAATATATAATATTATAAATAAGAACAGAAGAAAAATAAATATAGTTACATTTTTTTTTTTATAATTAATTGACATTTATTTTTAAACTAAACCTCTAATGAGAGTGTTTTCACTTCACATTTTTTAAAATAGTTTTCATTGAGGACTTCAATTTTCCTATCTATTTTTAATGCTTTTGCCTGAACGTGCAACTCGTGAGTTTAAAAATGCCTGGGGACCTTAAGGATCATTTTTAAAATTTTGTTTTGTAATATTTGTATTTTTTTCCTATGCATTGCAGCACAATTTCCCCAAACGGGTGATCCATATAATAATATATGTAGCTTGAAAAACTACTTTAAAAATAATTAATTTGTTATGTTTACTTAGTAAAGACTTCCGATTAATTAGCGGGTATAACAGTTTAATACCAATATTAATTTTATTTGTTGTCATTTGTGTATGTTCCTTAAAGGTCAGCTTCTTGTCTAAGTAAACACCTAAGTACTTGACAGAGTTGACCCATGGGATATCACAGTTATTAATATTTAAGTTTCGGCTAGGTAAGAGACAATCCTTTCTTTTTCTGGTAAAAAAGATAGCTTGACTCTTTCCAGCATTTATTTTAATCCTCCAATGTTTGTAATATTCGAAGACAAGGACAAGGGCGTTTTGAATTTTATTTATTATATTCGCAGGATGTTCATCGGATGAGTATATCGCAATGTCATCGGCATACATACCAAAATCACAACTTTGTAAGACTGGGAAATCGGATGTAAAAATATTAAGCTAGATAATTAAAGATTAAATGACAAGCTACAAATCTGCATAAAATTTTTTGCAAAGGCGTACAAAATTTCATACTAGAAACTTGAAAAATTGTCTTTTTAGAACTAATTTTATCACGGCAAAAAAAAAAAACAATCAAAATGTGTATGTACATATAGGTATGTATATGTATGTATACATGTAGGTATGTGCATGAACATTTGTAACTAGTAGTTATTTTACAAATAATAAAATCGTAAAGGTTGGATTTGGTTGGTTTGTTTGGATTATAACTTCTGTTCTAATAATCGGACGTTTGAGGTTAAGGTCTTAAAATGAAAGTAAAATGTCAGTCTTTTAAATCAATCGATTGTTGAACCTAGAATATGCATAGTTTGGGTAAAAACTTTACTAACTTTGTAAGAAAGTGTAACTACACAGTGTATACGCACTATTTACTTTGTTACTTTTTCCAATTATGTACTCTCTTCTTTCTATATACACATGCATATGTACTTATATATGAGAAGAACAAATGTGTAAACTTAGCAAGTAAGGGAGGGCAGTTGCCTCTGAGATCGAATGTAATAAACGACTTTGCATTAAACACGGAACATTGATTTTATTTAAAACACCACAAACTTCTAAATCAAACTTATAACTTAAGGGCCAGATGCTCAAGGTTAAAGTATGTTTAGGTAAATCAGTCAAGAGGTAGAATTAACTTAACTAAGCAAATAAAATTCAATATATTTGAATCCTATGTCTGTGGGCTTCAGGTCTTTCTTTCTGTATCTAGATATATTATATAAGAATTGAAGGTCACGAAAAAGGAATAATTATTAAAAAAATAAAATATTATAATCGAAAAGGGTCGATTTTATAAGCTGATATATTCTGTTCTAATCATCATCGGATGTTTGAGGTTACGCTCTGAAAATGAAGGTAAAATGTTAGACTAGAAAATGCTTTCGACAAAACTTGACTTACTTCTGAATCAGTTTGATTGTTTAACCTAGAATATCCATAGGTACCTACTTGAACCTCTTATACAAAATTATGACTTAAGTTCTAAGGAACAAATCATCAAGGTTAAGGTCTTGGTTAGCTTCTAACTTCTATTCTAATAATCGGATGTTTGGGATTAAAGTCTTAAAATAAAGGTAAAATGTGCCAAAAGTTGATTTTTTTCTAAATCAAGAATTAAAGTCTTAAAATAAAGGTAAAATGTGACAAAAGTTAATTTTTTTCTAAATCAACCTTAAGAACCTAGAATATGCTAGACAACGTTTGGGTAAAAACTTTAATTACTTCTAAATCAATTTGATTGTTTAACCTAGAATATGTATAGCTACCTACTTGAACCTCTTTAATAAAATTATAAATTATTATATATATAATTATAATGGTCAGATCTTCAAGGTTAAGGTCCTGAAATGCAAATACAATTTTAAGCTTCATCTTAAAGTAGTCCATAAACTACTCAATTGTCAATTGGTTATCAACTAAATTGATGCTAGCCGCTCGGCCACACATTTCATAAACTCAGTTAAAAGAATACAGCTCCAAGTGTCAAAAACATTATTTTTTTGTAAAAAAAATTACGCGATTCGATATTCTTAAATTGATTAAAAGATGATTTCAAAATATTTTAATAGAAAATATTATAGAACAAAAACAATTAGCAGTGAAGTTGGGCTTCGTATCAAATTTTTTTTAAATTTTGTCTCGATTAAAAAGGTTTACCTGGACAGTAAATCAAATGTCTTGGCTTTATACAATATTCATAGTTCAAATAATTTGAAATACTTGTAAATCAATTTGAAAAAAATTCAAAATCTTGATTTTCTCATCAACTCAAATTGATCAAATAACAAGCCAACACACGGGTTGATTTGAACAACAACCGACTAAGTCGAGAACTAAGTTGAACCGTATATATGTATGCTTTAATCGATCTGTAATAATCCAGTAACCTTTCTGCAATGCTTAGCTATGCAAAAATGTCAAATGCTTAGATATACGTTAATATAGATGATCTGTAACTTTAATTTCGTGTTTAATGCTGTACCGGTGCGGATGAAAATGAGTATGATTGTGTGCGAGTTAAGCTACAATTAAGACTAAGATTCATCTTATTAAAAAAATTAACAACATTAATTTAACCGCCAACTGGGAAGTGACACTAAATATAAAAATTGGTACTTCAGACTGTAGAATGGTTTCTAAGACAGTTTGTGAAGTTATAATGTAACAATAGTATACAAAATAAAAATCACAAAGATTAGACATGTTTTTTGTTTTATCGACGTAATACAAGTCATTTTCAATGTCCCCATAGTTACTCTATGAGTGAAATCTGTAAATTTTTAGAACTATTTTTCCTACAACTTTTATTAAAACAAAAAAAAAATAATTGAAAATAAAAAAATGATAAAATGATAAATTTAACTTCATTCTGTCAGCCTTTATCGTGTCAAAAAATCTCTAAAATCTCAAGTTGCCAGATGCGTTAGCGTGTAGTTTCTTGATGTTTTTACCTTATACAAGTACCTGTCGCTACACCCATCTTGATTTTAACTTTTAATCAGATTCTTATTATTCGTTTTACTTTCACTGCATGAACGTATTTTAAGGACAAGTTAAAGATTAAAACAAAATTACATTGATAAAATTTGAAGTTATAAGAATTATACGAATCTATAAAAGTCTATCACTTTCAACTTAGTATCATCAGCTACTTTTGGGCATTCCCTTGAAGTCTTTTCAGCTTTAGTTTTACATATAGTTCAGATCTCAGCATTCTTGTTTATGTGACAGATTACATGAGTTCTTTCATATGCGATGTTGGAGAAAAATTATTTTCTGATGTAACAAAACTTAAAAATTAAAGTTATGTGACCCAAAAACAGTCTATGTATATAAATTTTTTGTAATGAATCATCATCATATAGATACATTTTATTTCTTGAGTCTGGACTCCTTTTGCGACACTCATACTACACTACACCAATATTGACAGATGAGGTGTCAAACAAAGCTGATTTGACGAATTATAAATCTATTTTAAAATGTTAATGATTTGTTCAAAAACTGAATTTGTTTGTTAAATATTATTCCAATAAAAATGAACTTTGAAATGAACACTTCCACTTTCAAATTTGTTTTTCTTTCGCATGTGACATTAGGTCGATTCATTTTATTAGGTCCGTTCATTTTAAAATAATTTGTGCGTCTTTTATTTTTATGTAATTGCGAATTCTTGCACGGGTAGGCTGGTTGAATTTTTTTGTAATGATTTTCTTTTAGCTTAATAATATCAAATCAGCAAATGTGTACGACTTAGTCGTGGTTTTTAATATATTTTAATTTTGTTACACTTTTCTTGTTTTCGTTTTGTACCTATGTACCTCCGATATAATGTACGCAAAATAATCCAATACCTTCCTTAACAAAAATGCTATTTCTTTGACAACATACCTTTTATATGTATATTCTTTTATTAACGTATGCTACAAGCTATGCACATTGTATACATGTTGGCATTTTAAATGAAACTTCATGTTCATTCATTCATGCTCCATTTCTTCTGTAGATACGTCTTACATATTTAGTCATATTTCCATGTTTTTCTTTAAGTTTGTTACATGCATACCTATACATTTAATATGCGAATAGCAAAACAGAATTTTTTCTCCGAGAAATTGTTGTGTCACATGAGACAAAAGATCTACACAAATACTATTCATATTTATAGAAAATTCGTTAAGAGTGCTTAGGTAAAATCGGAAAATATGTAAATTATTATTAGAATATTATGTAGTTTACATTTTGACATATTTTTTTAAATTTTGCTTAAAATAAATTGACAATAGTTCTTGTATAGCTTTAAAGCGAGTTTTATTCACCAAAAGATTTGCTCTTTCTCTCAAAAGATGTGCCCTTTTCTTATTTTAAGAGTTTCATTTCATTGCAAGAAAAAGAGCAATTCTAAGTCAATTCTCAACACCAAAGAAGTGCTCTCTCATGGGGTGAGTGATTCGATCGATCGAATTCACAGCTTTTTCTGACAAACTTCAAATGAAAAATATTTTGTTGTTTGTTGTGAACTTATGTCAGCTAGTTCTAAATTAAAAACTCATGAAAAAAGTTTCATTGAAAATAGGAATTCTCGATTTTGAGAGCAATTCTTTAAAATTTGAATGAAACTTACTATTAGTTTGTTCTTCTAGCTAACTAGAAAAGGTTTCATTTATTGAATACTCGGGCTTAAATCAAGAATAAAAGAAAGCTCCCATATGAGTTTCAAATGATGCTTTTAACTAAAAATGCAGACTACAAGATATTTTTCTGTATTAAAATGCAATAGTTGGGGACTTGATTTCTAAGAGTATAATAGGTGTTTTTTTAGAGGCGGAGAACTTTAATTTGGTAACACTGTTTTCTGCGACAACCGTCTTGACAGTTCTCGGTTGTTCTGAGGTTAGTTTGGTTTCATCATGAATAGACTCACGACACATTGCGTAATGTTTGGTACACAGGTCTGTTACGCCGAAGGTTTTGGGTTCGATTCCCATCATAGCCATAAAAAAACAGAAATGTTTTTCAAGGGTTACTGCCTCTTGCGAGGAATTGACAAATAGTCCAAGAGTATTTCTTGTCATGAAAAAGTGCTTCTCACCTTAGCCGTTCGGATTCGACAGAAAATTGTTTGTAAGTTCCTCCCATTCCTGCCGATATCACGCACACAGGAATAGTTGAAAATAATTGTAAATCACTAGGCCCTGGGTTCTAAATGAGCTTGTGCGGCAGCGAATTTATTTATTTTATTAATTTATTTTATTTTTTACTTGCTGCACCACCCGGCTTCATACGGAATTTAATAACTTTTTTAATTGGAAAATAAAATTATAGGGAATGAAGTTTTTCGCACCGGTCCAAAAATTGTATACACAAATGTAGCAGTCTGAGAACGTAACACCGCCATCTGTTGGGAATTCCATTTTGATGATTGACAAAATTATCTGATCGTCAATTCCAAAGTGTTTGGCGTTCCTTAGAACCAAATACAATTTTTAGATAATATAGAAAGTATGCAACTTCGGGTTTTCACGTTTTTCAAAATTTTCCGGTCAAAATTTCCAATATTCGGTTGTGTATTTTTCTGTTTTAATACGGATCCCTAAAAATAATCCACATGCAAATCGGATGACAATCAACCGAATTATGCAACCTAAGTTGGTACGTGTAATTGGTGGTATTTTGAAAATCTACATACATACATATATTAAATCAATTTTTTTTGCTGTGAACTAACCTGCGATGAACAAATACTTCTCAAAAAACTCACGAACGTTCCGATCGAATCGACCACTGTGTACAGTACAATTTTCTTAATTTTTCCTTCCTTAAGACCCTTCTACAAAGCAGGGTTGCGAATTTTTGAATTAAAAAATCATTAATTCATAAGTCGGTAGATGACTTGTGAATTAAAAAAAATAATTCCTAGCTCATGGTAGATTGGAAATTCTGAATCTATTTTTAGCTTTATCAGATGGTTTTAGCAAACCATATTTGTTTATAAATCATAAAATGATCATGCTAGCTTATAAATTTTCCAATTCATAATTTTTCTAATTAGAATTCACCCATTAGCTTATGAATTAAATCTTTTTTAATTCATAAGGCACTAACTAGCTTATGAATTAAAGTCAAGCTTAAGCTAGAAAGTGACTTAAGCTTTTGCAACTCTGCTACAAAGTACCTTTTAGAAAACTTAAGAAAAAAAGATGAAAGAAATCGGTAAATTCGTTCTCAAGTTATGGCGTGACCAAGGGAAACAGGGATTCATTTTTATATACATACCTATATATAGATTTCAATTGGAAGTTCTCCTCTTCTAGAAAAAAAAACAAAAATAAATGAATTGTTTTTTAAGCATTTTTTTTAACTTTCTTGAACTTATTTCCAAGAAAAATTAATTTGGTACAATTTTTTTTTCTCCGATTTTTTGTCGTTTTCTCATTTTTCAAAAACATGGTAATCTGATTTTTGTTGCAATTTCACAAGTTCCCCGAATTTTAAAAGTTCTAAAGCATTCTTCTTTACATAAAAATAATTCCCAACCACGACACAAGTTATTAAACTTAAACGACAATAAAATCTTGCGTAATAATAAAAACAGAAACAAACAAAAATATTTTCCCTGCATTTACCACGTAAAGACTTCAAGGATCTTCAGTAACAAAACAGCAAAAAAGAAGTTTCAATGAGAGTGACAAAAGAAACGAACAAAAGTAAAAAAAAAAAAAACAAAAAATACAACAAGTTGTTATAGTGTGAAATAAAAAAAAGTTTCTTATTCATGATGATGGTTTTCCTAAGTATGACGACTATAAGTGTATGAGTATATGTAAGTTGAAAGTGTTTGCATTTTATTGTAAAATATGTTAACATAAGCGCACACCTTAAGTTAAAGGACACAAAGGCATGGTTAGTAAGCTAAATAATTTTTTACATAAAACATAGGGACGAGCAAAAAGGATGGAGCTAGAAATAATGCAAAACACGGTTTTTTTTTTCTACTTTGTGAAGAAAAAAAAATATAAAATGCAGCTTAAAAGGACGTAGGATCTTATAAAAGGTGAACGATGAAAGAGCACGTTTTTCGTTGTAATTTCTCACTTTTTTGAGAAGTATAAGAAAACATTTTTTTTGCTCATTTTTTTTTTTGTATTTATATTTTTAAGTGGTTAAGGGATTTGTTTGATATTGTGTTGTTTTCCACGTAGAGTAAGTTTTTTTGGTGTCCTTCTAAACTTCAATAGAACAGGTGATAAGGAAAAATAAAATACAAGAGAATACGATGGTTATTGGAATTTACACAAAGCTACAGAAGGTACGTACATATTATAGAAATAAAGAAAAGAAGACAAAAACATTCAATTCCAACACAAAGGAAAAGAGGAGATTTGATTTTTCTACTTTTTGTCTTCGTCGTTTTGTGAAACACAAGGACCTTTATATATCCTACCTAGGTATCTATCTGAAGAGGAATTTCTTATACCTACACTTTCACTCCTTTCGATAAGAAAAAAGCCTAAAGGATAGGAAATCTGTATGTAAATCCTTATAAGCTTTTCAAGTGTTAGCTTTAGCTTTGAAAAAATCTTTAACAATAACCTAATTCCATTTTGGGATAAGAACCTTTTTGTGTGGTTTTTTGTTCAACCTTTGTTTATAGATACCACTTTTGTAAACCTACCTTACTGGATTTTTAATTTCGGTAAAAAAAAAAACAAAAATAAAAATAAAAAAAAATATTATTTTTCTTAAAAATACTTTATAAATGATTATCTTAAATAATATCAATACAAACAAATACCTAATACCTAATATTATGTATTCAGTTTCAGTCAAACTAAACATATGTATTGTGCAGTGGGAGTTAATAGGGGGGTTTACATTCAACGACGTAATGCCTGACCCGAGTCATTTTAGTAGCGTTCGCATTCAACTACTCTCGTAACGACTTCATTAAAAAATAAATTTTCAAAGAGCGAACAAGGCGCCAATTTCATTATTTGCATCAATACTATTGCATTAATTTTATTTTTATCCACTCTCGTTCTATTATTTTACTTTCATTTCAACCTATTCTCTTTTAATCTTACAAAAAAAAAAATAGAAAGAAGATGTAAAATTAAATTTTCATTCGTCGGACTAGAGTCCACATTTACCACTCCGGTCATTCGACAGAGCAAATTATAAAAAAAAAATGAACTACAGAGCTAGCTAAACTTATGGTTGTTCGACTGGTTTTCACATTACAAAAATCTAAAATCTAACGACACGACGAGTGTTAATAAACTTGTCGTTGAATGTGAACGCCCCTAATAACAACATTAAAGTGAACACAAGAAAAATTATAATTTAGCGAAGATTTTTGAGATATTCTAACTTAAAATTGCAAAAAAAAAAAAAAAAGTTTTTTATGTGTTTCTCTATTTTAGGTTAGATATAGAAATAATTTTGACAACAATTATTAATTTTAAAGACAAATATTATACGAACCGACGTGACACACGGCCTAATGTGGAAAAGTGGAAGTGTCCATTTTAGATTTGTATTTTATTTTATTGAATTAATATTTAACAAACAAATGCAGTTCTTAAACAAATTATAAACATTTTTAGAAAAATATAAATTGTCGCATCAGAAGGTGATTCCGCGTCATTTGACACCTCAATGGTCAAAATCGGTGTAGTATGAGAGTCGGAAAAAGTTGATTTTCAAAGATAAAGTTATTTTTTTCAGATACCGTTTTTGTTTATTGTTTAGAAATAAATATCAAGAAAATTGTTTTTTATTCCTTTATGCATTTATGGCATCAAAAAAAATAAATTTTTGTGTAAAGTGTGATGAACTTTACTTTAGTTTGGACATTTTAAGCAAACTTAATTTGGCCAATTCGCTCTTCATAATTACCAAATAGTTGAATTCGCAAAGTTTTTAAGTTCGATTCGTATACCTATAATTCATAATAAATAATTATAAATTAACACGTACCTATAGCAGTTAAACTACATCAAATCTTTTCCCGAAGAGGTCGCGCAACTAATAAGCTTGTAGGTAAATGGGAAATTACTGAGCAGATGCATATAAAACTTTAACAGGTCATAGGACAGAGGTGTCAGATTTGTTGAAGACTGTAAACAGAGGAGTAGGACTATAGCTTCACTATTTACAACAGTTTTCTTGGCTAG
The DNA here is from genome assembly GCA_951394125.1 of Epistrophe eligans. Classification (NCBI taxonomy): domain Eukaryota; kingdom Metazoa; phylum Arthropoda; class Insecta; order Diptera; family Syrphidae; genus Epistrophe; species Epistrophe eligans. The sequence continues at coordinate 41,164,928 of OX596030.1, forward strand.
TGGTCGGCCACTGGAGGGGGCCGGCATTAGGCGACTCTACCCTTATCATTTCTTACACATTCACAGCTAATTTCGCCTGCAATTCGTATGACCTTTTAAAAATTGTTTTTTGTTTTCCTTCTACGTTTGACAAATTAAGTTTTTTTTTTTTAGAAATGATTTTACAAATCTTTTTATTTCGAAATTTTCATTTTTTTTTTGTTTGATGAACTACATATTTGAAAAATTGTATTTGGCATATTGATGTGCAATGCAAGTGCTTTTAAGAAACTTATTTTAAAATGGTCCAGTACACCAAACCGACACGCAGTTATAGCAAAGATTATAGTAGAAATTGCCAAACAACTAAAAAAATATTAACATCGCATAATGTAAGTATTAAATAAAGATTCCGAAAATACGGCAAACCAATCTAAGAAAGAAATAATAATGAACGATATTTTGTGAAAAAATACTAATTGGCCAAATAATTAACAATTTAACAAAAAAAAAAATATGTTTCGATGAAATTGGGGAAGTAATAAAGATATTCAGTATATCTACATCTGTATTAAAGATGGAATAGATTAAACAAAATTAAAATAAGGCTTGTTAGGAATTATGTCTTGATTATAAAATAAAATTTTAACAGAATTACTTCGGCAGAAAACAAATATTTTTCTTGTAAAAATTAATAAATATTATTTTCGCCATTTATATGTATATTTTGTTTTTAAGTTTTTATACAACTTGTACTAAATTATTCTTATTTTGTACGCATAAGTACTTATTTATTTATTTATACCTTAGTCACTTATGTTATTTTATACTTGAAGTAAACACTTTGCCAAAAATACAAGACAACACAAATAATAAGAGAAAGCATGGTATAATTATCAAGAATAAATTGAAATTTTTCAAATCTGGCATCCCTAATAGTCCTAAGGTTAGTACTGAAATCGATATCAAATCAGTTCTTCACAGAAGTACTAAGGACTCGGTACTAGCTAGCTCCTCTAAAGTCTAAAGATTATTAAACCAGTTGCTATAGTACTTAAATTGGTACAAATTAAAGCTCTCGGATTAAGGCGTGTGTCTAATTACACGTGTATTCGTGTCACGTGTACACATGTAGTAAAAAAAAAAACGTTAAGGTTCTAAATACACGTGTAAATAAAAACACAAGTGAAATCATAAAAGCGGCGCATTTTTTGTTACCGACTGGTAACACGTGTAACACGGGTATATGTGTACACGTGCAATAGGGGTCTGTAGCATAAATAGTTTCTTTACATAAGTATATACTATGCCTTATAAGTCCTGCCAAATTGATACCGAAATAAAGTAAGGACTCGTTATTACGTAGGACCTTGAAATTGACAGTCTATTTCTATCATAAACTTATTAAAGCAATAATTAATTTTATTCGATTTGATAATCTCTTGGTTGGCTGTTGGTTTTTAGAAATAGGTAATAAGTGCGTTTTTTATTATTTTTTGTTTTTGATTTTTTGTTTTTCTATTTTTTGTTTTGTTTTTCAGTTTTGTGTATTTGTTGATTGTTGGTCTTTATGATATAAAAAATGAATTTATTTTTTGGTCGTGATAATTTGTTTCCCGATTTCAAAAACTTCGAAATAAGTGATACGATATGTCACAACGAATACCTTGTGCAATTGGGGTGAAGAAGTCAACAACTTCTTCCAACTTTTTCAGGTATCAAAAGCATAAACAAATATTTATTGTAAAGAAAATATAGACGCACAAAATATTAAAATAAAAGTCAGTGGCACAACATTTTAAACGATAATAAAAATTATACTAAGAATGCTTTAAAATCGTACTAAATCATTTAAAATTTTGCGCTACTGTTTCCAAAAAAAAAGATTTAAAATATGAATTTAAAGTTACTTGAATAAAAATATTTTTTTCATTGCATGGACGCGTCCCACTTTTTTGTTTCCAATGTGCTAAAAGCTGCTGGAAGAAATCTACATACATTATGTTTATTTAAAATTTATTCTTATAAATTAACGACAGAAACATGTGGGTGGCAAATTCCAAACCTATTTTTTATAGGCATTTGAACTGTACAAGTACATGTACCTATCCGTGTTTTTCAAATACACTTACAAAATCGCTCTGCTTTGAACTATAAAGGAGCATCAGCTGAAAATGTATAAAAAAAAATCACATAAGATCAGGGAAATGTTTTCCGCTGTAGTTTTCACGAATTCCTTATTGGCAACTGTAAATTCCTGCACGTGCATAAGAAGCACAATTCAAAACTGGGAGCTGCAATATTCTTAAAACTAAAGAAAATGTAAGAACGTCAAAATGACGAAGCAGCAAACCCTGCTGTGATTGTGATTCCATAACATACCATTTTCAAATGTTTAATTGTAAAAGTGACATTTAGAGTTAGTATGACACTAAAAAGTAAAAAAGGCATTTGGTGATTTTTTATAAATAAAATTTAAAAAGATAGCCGGAGGCTAACTCGTTTAAAATTCTTGTTTTTAATCTAGCATTATATTCAAAATGCTTTGACACCGTAATAAATCGTCTTAAATATTGCGCTATTGAATTTATAAAAAGGTTTAATTTTTATTAAATATCAAAGATTTTAAAGGAAAAAGTTGACAAAAAATTTAAAGAAGAAATATTTGACTGTTAACAGTCGAATTGTTTTTTCCTGAACACCGTTTATTTTCATAAATATGATTTAAAATCACGAAAATAAATATAAACCAGCATAAAAGTGTTCATATATGCGTTTCGCCCCGATGTAATAACCATTACATCGGGGCGAAACGCATATATGAACACTTTTATGCTGGTTTATATTTATTTTCGTGATTTTAAATCATATTTATGAAAAAAAATTTAAACCAAATTTAATATGCTGATTTAACAAAAATATTTAAGAGACCAAAAATTAGCCTGAAATATTTTTTTCTTTTTCAAATAAATAATACTTTTAAGCATGAAAGTATCCTAATACTTTTAAAAATGATCTAGATTCCCTGAATATAAATAAAAAGAAAGGTAAAAGGAAGACCTTGGTATATAAGAGGAGCAAAAGCTGTAATTAGTACACATTGAAGCCTATCTTATATAAAATTCTCATTTAGTCCACGTAAGATAAAAGCTAGATCATCAATAAGGTCCATGGTATCTAACAAAACATATATTTCTTAAATAAGATTTCAATTTCTAAAGCTCGTTTTGGTCTTGAGTCTTGAAATATTTATGTTACCTTCTATAATAAACAATGTTTAAAAATACTTTCAATTACTCGTAATTTAAGAAATAATTTAAATTTGCATTATGATGTTTTCTGTTTGTGAATTTGTTCATCCTATTTTTATGTATGTGCGATCTTAATAAATAAGGTCAGCTTTTTGCCAAAACCTTCAACTTTCATATATATTAAGGAGTAATATGGGTGCAATAAATATTACCATTCCTCAGACTAAAGTAGGCTTTCGGGATTATAGGCTTTTACTTTTTATCTTCAGTAAATTCCATTACAACAAACAAGCACTTTGCTTGTTTTGTGTTTCTCCTTTTTTTTCCTTTAAAACCTTGAAGAGTTTCAAGATTTAATAAATATTCAAAATCTTCAAGTGTAGGTATAGGTACTGTATATAGATATATTATGAAGAATATCTTCGTATTTATTTATCTCTTTATCTCTTATCCAATTATTTGAATCTATATTTTCCGCATGATTTTTGGGTTAACCTTGGTTAAGCAAGATAATAACATCTAATTGATATTTATTCAGGAAAGCAATCTTGTTGGTGGGTGGCGCTCATGATGTTGAAGCAGTTTTCTATGCCTTTCGTTGAGCTTGCCATAATTCACTTATAAAATTGTATAATATTTATACGAACATTGGGGAATGAGTTGAGAATTTAGGTTTTGTATAAACAAAATTGTTATACCGCACAGACAAACCATTACAAACGACGCCCTTGGGCATTGTTAATTTTTTTTTTTTTTTTCATTTTGTTTTTATAGTCCCTTGATTTTATTTGCACTCTTCGGTGAAAGCAATTTTTTTTTTTTTTGTTGATTTTAATGTTATTGTAGAAAATTTCGGATAATTTAAAAAAATGAACAATGCTTGTAATAAATATTTGAATTTTCTATTGGTATAGGTACTTGTGGGGTTATTTTTTTTTTTTAATTATGTTGACGTAACCAAATGAAGAATTAATTTTAGAAATGAAGGCCTTTATGGAAGTTGAATACATGATCTGATTAAAAATAACACTATAACAAAATGTTGCGTATACATATGTCCGAGTTAACTGTAGAGAATTTTTTTAGCTTTTATTTTTTAAATGAGTGTTAATTAATTTTCATATGAAGTTTGTTTCTTTTAGCGCTGAATTGAACGAACTCGTTTCCTATTGTTACAACGCTTAAGATGTAAAAAACAAGTATGTTCAAATCAAAAATAAAATGGGCTGCACGAACGTGCTCTTATGACCGACCCCCCTATGGTTTTAACGTCTTTTTTGAAAATTATTCAATTGATCTGAAAGAGAGCCTTAAGCCTTTATTTTTTTTTTTTAAATCCTAATCACTTGAACATTAGCTCATGAACAAATTGCGTTTGTACAATACAAACATACATATATACCTATTATTTACATATTTTGTTTCCAATTATTTAGATGAATCTATTATTATAAGCTGTCATACAAATTACAATTAAATGTTTTCTTTTATGATATATGTATGTATCTATATACGAATAAGTAATGAGACAATTTACAAGAACACACAAAATATCCCTCCCCGGTTACCAACCCATTGTAATTTATAGCACCAAATCTAAGACCTTACTTGTTCTATACGTTCTTTTCATCAATTGTATTCCATAAAGAGTTAGCATGTGGAAACAAATCACAGCCATCACAGCTTCAACCTATTGAAACATTTTCGTAAGGTTTTTCTTTTCATTTTTTTTTAAGTCACGTTAAGTGAACATCATTCACCTAGTCAATCTGTAAGACTTTTCCCAGAGGATACATATTTTATACAACGCAACGCCTGAAGTTCGAGGGGCGAATCCAATGTATTTGTATATATTTTCCAGATGAGATTATCCCTAAGTGGAGTTACTCCCATTTGAAAATGAATTTTATCCTCCTTTGCATCTTGTCTGTTGTATAGAGTGTTCTATAACAATATAGGTAGATTAGCTAAGTAAGAGAGGGGTTTTTGTGTTGTAGGAGGCGTGAAAAAAAAAATAAATATTTCCTTAACGACACATCATATGATTTCTTTTCATAAGTTCTCTCACAGCCAAGGAACCTTTCAGGCGTTCATAATCGTCACCCATAAATGTATATCAAACCCTCTGTCGAATTTTGTCTCGTTATCGTGTTCATCGGCTAGAACAACGAAAACACCAGGACGCAACATGGAAATGCAAATCGATTGGATTTTTTTTTCCTTTCGTCCTCAAAGCTATATATGAATGAATTTAATTTAAGTAGACAGTTTCATCCACGCACTGAAAAAAAAAATTAAAAAAAAAAAATGTTTCTCACTGTGATGTCAAGCACAAGAGTGTAATCTTGTAACGTAACAAAGAGTAAGGGTACACAAAGGGTACTTTGACTCATTTTGGTGGGTGTGAAAATTCGATTTTACTTTTGGGTATAATCAAGTTGTGAGTGAGAAGCGAAGTAAAAAAAAAAAAAAAGAATTGACAAAAGCACTTATTTTCTGAAATGGATTTATCTTAAATGCTTACCTTTGCTGATCTTTTTTTTTCGCTATCTAGAAATCTCAGGAACTCAGGTTTCTGTAATTTATAAACTTCATTTTAGTTTAATTGGGCATGAATTTTAAAACCATATTTTCTCAAACACCGCTGATTGCAAACACTTTCCTTCGTTTGATTTTTAATGAGTGATGGGAAATTTATCTTTGGAAAATTCCCTAAAAAATCAGACTTTTGTGATTGAAAATCACAAAATTAAATTACAATGAAATTTCGGAAGTCGTTATAATAGAATTGCTTACATTTTTTTTCGGAGCTTTGAACAAAACTTTCTTAATGAATTGATTTCTGTTACACAAAAAAAACTTTAACAGCTGTTATCAACACAAATACTGATTGAATTCGTTGGTAAATCGTATAGAGTTAGCGAAGTGAAAAACTGTATTTTTGACATTGCACTAAACAAATCAATTTAATTATAAATATTTTCATGCATTAATTTATTTTGAGTCTTTAGGGTTCACATACTATTGACGAAATTAAACCTTGAGTTGACTCATATAATTCAATAATTATACAACAAAATTGTCCTTTATTTTGATAATATATTAAAAAAAAGAGTCGGATTATTTATGTTAAAGCTATACATAGATAGATATAATATAATTTCAAGAATATTTATTTCCTACTTTAAATCTCTTATCAATTTTCAAACCCCTTTGTAATTCATTTACGGCCATATTATTCACAATTTTAAAAACTAAAAACGAAACTAATCATTTTTCGCAACCGAAACTAAGTTTAAAAAAAAATCAGTATTATACCCTTTTCGAAAGAAATAAATTGGTTTAGGTTTCAGTTTATGAAACTAGTTTTAATTCACTAGCAAGTGTTTGTGCGATAAAACCATTAATCTCTGCACTTTAATTTAACTCTATTTTAGGAAAAAAAGCGATTTAATAATAATAGCCGTTTTTTATTGAGAATTCTATAGGCAGTGCAGAAAATTTTTACACAGTAAACAACAACAAAAGAACAGTGTCGATAACTCAGTTAGTAAAATTAGTGAATATAATAGTTGAGATAACATTTTGGAGTGTCTGAATAGTTTGATAATCAATGGTATTGCAGAACAAATATCGAAGGTTGGCATTTAAGGATGCGTTCGTTGATATTTTTTAATGTTTTTGCTTTGTTTGCATTAGAACCAAAATTTATTAGTTTGGAAAATTAGGCTACGGTTAGAATATCAACGTCAATAATCACTGAGTTGACTTCTCGACATCACAAAAAATGATCAATACACAAAATGTTATTCCAAGATGAGTTGACATGTAATTTGTGTAAACGGATTCGGTTCCTAAATTAAATCTAGGTGAATAACGAAAACGTTATTTGCACTTTGTGGTGACAATTCGAATTAAAAATTTACTGAATAAAAGTATGATGCAGTTCGTTCTCCATCTGTCAAGTAAGAGTGATAATTAATATCGCAGGATGGCTACGATGTAAATGGTAAACACAAAAAATAGTGCTAAGTCTTCTACTTGGCTGATGTATTTCAGTAGTATATAGAGTTTGTATTATTAAAAAAAAAAAACCTTCTTATAAACAATGCCAGGCCACGGGCAAAAAACAAAAACAAAAACTTCCAATTTAATGACTAGGAATTCTAGTCTTGTTGGATATAGTTCACACTAGATATTCGTCATGAAATCTATGTTAGATGGACTGAACTTATCAAAAATTGCGTATTGACAAGGTCCTCACTAGTCAACTGATGAGTCCAAGTGAGATCGCCGGGACGAAACGCCTAAATTTTTGTGGACTAAAGGCCGTAAAAAGCTATTTTGAAACAAAAAATGTATATTTTATATTTATTTTCGCGCATTGCCGTTGCATTTGGAACAAAATAGTTTATGCACGTTAAAAGCTCGTCCAATATCAGTCAAGTAAAAGTGTCAAATTCTGTTGAAGAATGGTTACGATGTTCTTCCTCTATTAGATTTCGAAATATGAAAGTGAAATGTAAGAAATAGTTTAAGGAAAAGCGTAGCTTCCGCCATAACTGGCCAAAATGTCATTCCCAAACAAAACACCAATGGCAGATTTAGACTACTGGCAAGTTTTCATAATTTCTTCTTCCTTCATCGGGTTAATGGTGTAAAATCTGTCATTTTGTTCGTCATAAAAACTTACCATTGTAACTGGATACCATGACGTTCAATCAAGATATAACAGAGGCAACACGTTGCATACAAATTGTGAGATTAATTTTCTTCATTCTTATTTGACTTCGTATATAAATGTCGTTCATTATTTTGGGACAGAAGTTTGGGGAGTTGTGTAAATTCAGCATAAATGAAAAACCATCTTTTTACGTTTAGATTGAGCTTACAATTTTTAGTTGTATTTGTAACACAAGCAACGTTAAGTTTTTAAAAATATTATTTTTCTGTATATATTGAAAAAATGATAGAAAAACGGGCTACGTTCTTTTTTGTCATTTCAATATTTCAACAGTAACTCAACGCTAATTCAACTCAACCTGCATATAAGACAATATTTTTCCAACACATCCCTTAACTAATCCCTTAACCTAATAGTAATTATAACGTTTTATTCGGACTTGTATTGCTGTGCTAGCTGCTAAAGGCTAAAAACGAATAATATTGCACTTTTTTAATTGTATAGACGCATACTCACTGAGGCGAACCAAAAAGTTTTTTAAAAATTAAATTGATCAGAATGAAGAAATAGAAGAATAGCTTTAACTCCAGCCTATAAAATCTTGGTGGCACCTCACCTAAGTGTTTGTTGTTTCATTCAAATTAATATGATAGTGTGAAAGCCTAGCAACCTAACTGCGAGTGTGTTATCACACAATAATCAGTTTTCAATAATTAATTTGAAAAACTTGGGAAATTCTTTATATAAAGACTCAGCTCAGAACGAAGAACCAGATGTTCAATTTTATTTTGAAAGTCGACATTCAATCATATCGAAATTTCTTTTATGTTCGAAATGCACCCAAATCTCGAAAAATTTACCGATTGGTCTATCGTTTTCAGCAATAAGGAGGCTGTATGTGAGTTGATAATAGCGCGATCGTCCGATTTAAGGGGTCCAGTTTATTTTCTTTGGATCTATCTAAAAAACGGCGTATGCTAATAAGCCAAGAGCTACGCAATAGCTTAAACTAAGGCTAACATCCGAAAAGAAGTTAAGGGACTGAGACCTGAAAATCTAAGATCGAAGCAAACAACAGGCATCCTTTTTAAGGAATTTTCTTAAAAACAGAATGTAAACATATTTCCAAACCAAAATCTAAATTTTACTAAATGACAAGGTTAAAGAAAATCAGGAAGAAAAATATTATTTATCAAATAAATCATAACGTTACCTATGCGTACGGTGACCATCCGTTCATCATAATAATGAACAGTTCTGTATTTGAAGATGATGTTCATTATGAATTATTTGTTATACAAAAACACATAAATGTTCTGTATATCAGAAGTTGTTCATTATTTATTCTGTATTTCGTACAAATTCTTGAAATCAATAACATAAATATAAAAGCAAAATTCAATGACAAAAAAAAATAGTAATGCTAACGTGCCCTTACCGATTGAACGATAGAACAAGACATCTAGCACAATTTTATTTTGTTTTGTTGAACTTAGTCAAAGAAAAATATCAAAATCTCTTAAAATGAACTGTGTTACTTTAAATTTTAAGTTTTTATGTTTGTTTGTAAGACTTTTTTGTTTTAGAATTATTTTGTTTTCAATTTAAAGTTTTATGCAAACAAAGACTGAATTTCTGTGCCTTCCTTTTTTAACTTAAGTCTGTAGATATTTTTTAATTAAATGGAAAAATTTTAAACTGAATTTTGTTTCTTTTTTTTCACTTGTTCATTATTTGCAATTTGAAACTATGGTCACCGTATCTATGCGCCACCCTGTAGTTAGTAAAATTTTTTGTATACAACATTTTTTTCTTTTTAGTTTCGATTTTTAGTACCTCATGGCACGTGGCGTAATGGTTAGTGGACTGTCACGCCGAAGATTTTGAGTTCAATTCTCAAACAATGCCACTTAAAAAAAAAAACAGAAGTGTTTTTCACGAGTTATCCACTGTCTCTTGCGAGCAATTGGAATATTCTCCACCAGTATCTCTCGTCATGAAAAAGTGCTTATACCTTCGAATTCGACAGAAAAATGTAGGTCCCTTCAATTCCTATCAATAACAGGTACACGCAAATGATGGAGAGTTGTAAGTCACAAGGCCGTAATTCTTCACAAGCTTTTGTGCAACTCTACTTAAATTTTTTCACATTTTCTATAAATAAAATACTATTTTTTATTTATTCAATTTTTAACATTAGTGACTTGAAATAGAGGAGCAAGTTCTTGCAACCCAGTTGTGTATTTTATACTTAAGTTTAGAGCACCTCCATGAGTAGTAGTAGTAGTACCTAATTGAAAGTTATACTTATAAGCTTGCTTATCTGAATTTTTCAAATATCTACACATTGATCAATTTTCTAAGTTGAAAAATCTACAGGTATGTATGTTCCTAAGTTTTATTCAATTTTCTTTCTTATCATTTTCATAAACAAATATTATATCAAACATAATTCTATCAAAGGAAATCTTTAAATGCATTGACTATATACTCTCTTCATATATACAGACCCGACTTTCGAACATTATGTTCAAGCTCAATATCACATTATCCCCAAAACCCACTGTCAAGCACACAAAACAATAATATTAATTCTTGTACAGTTTTTCACACAGCCGGAAATTACCTCCATTCTCCACAACTTGTATCCTCAAATAATAAAAAACAAAAACGAAAATAAGGCACTAAAAAAACAAAAATTCCATCACACATTTCCTTGTATTCAGGACGATAATTTGACTTCCATCGAATGTTTTCTTTTTTTTTATGAATGATTCATATTCGAAAGGTTCTAGAAAATTACAAGAAAAGAAAATGGACTGAGTGCCAATAATCGATAGTCATTTACCATCAAAATACCTCTAAGGACAATAGAAAACAACAACAAAAACAAATGTGATACAAAAAAAAATATAAATCGGATAAAACACAAAGAGATGAGGGCATGTGATTTTAGGCCATATGGATACCTATGTTCAGACTGTCCAGACTTATATTTCTTCCCAATCGATATTTAGAATTCAGGATTCGTATAGTTTGTAGGGAGGAAGATGGGGAGTGGATTAGGAATATGAGAATTACTTTGCACAAAAGCAAACGACACAAAAAAACAAAAAACCGAAGTGGCAAGTGTCAGGAGCTAGCAAATAACTAGCCCCATGGGGAATTGATCGATGAATTCAAGTTTGTGGAACTAAAATAAATTCAAATAAATCCTTCGTATCAATTCATTCAAGAGAGGGTTTGGTTGGTAGGTTGAAGTGTTTTATTGCCTTGACTTTTATATTTATTTATTGCAAGTTCTCGCTAAGGATGTATGAACAGACCTATACAAGGATAGGATGCAACCCATGGGGAATTTCTTACGCAGATGCTGCCTGATAAAGAGATTCCTTATTCTACCACCCGCCATCCGCCACCAGCCGCGTTTTCAAACTAATCCTGAGAAATAAATTAATCTGACTCGTTTCTCTATGAAATCCTTCAAAAGTTGCATCTTGCATGTATAAAATTAAATAAGTGCTTTCATTTTCATTTAACTGTAAATAATGTTGGGATGATGCACGAAGCTAAGCTTTGTGAAAAATAAGAAACTATCTTTCATTCTACACTCTGCGTTTCTTTTTTGACTATTTTGCTGTGTGAGTGAACTAGAAATCATTAAGAGCCCGGCATTCAGTGCATGAATGCCGAATTTGAAGATTGTCAAAAATTAGTGCGATGTGCTCTTTTTGACACACACGGAATCATTCGTAACAAATTTGCTTGTGTTTCGTTCAAATTATGTTGATGTCAAAGTTTAAATGACTTTGAAATGCAAAACTTTCTTTTACTGCAAACACTAAAATACATAATCTATATATATTATATTGATATGTACGTATGATAGACGAGATGACAATTTGCTTTTGAAGCAAGATCCACCATTATAAATGTGTCTTTAAATAAAGATTATGAAGCTGTAATATTGTGATACATTAGAAAACTTAGCTAGCTATGTTAAGTAGTGCATACATTTTTGATAAACTAAGTTGTGCATTGGGCTTGAAATGGAACTTTTTATCTACGAAAAGTTTGTTATATACGCCAAACATTAATGAATCAAAATTTAGAAAACGAACATATTAAAATGTAGAGCTTTGGTGGCGTTAACATGGTGGAACTGTTGTGCACTTTTTCAATTTTCACTTAAGGCCGAGTATTGGTGTCGTGTAATCAAAAAATTAAGCTTATAAGAATTTTTAATATAATTATATAGTCTGATAAGTAAATACAGGGTGTCCGCCGGGGAATGGATCTTATATTGATAAATGTTTTATTTAATGTCGGCAATTATGTATGGAATACAATATCAGGTAAATGTCCGCCTCTGTTAGTCTCACAAATGCGAGCCCTTTTGAGCACATTTTTCATTATATTCTCACACATTTCACGCGGTATTTCATTAATTTCATCACGAATATTTTGTTTGAGTTGCTCAAGGGTTTCTGGTTTGTTTGCTTTTCAGATATCCCTACAAAAAGAAGTCCGGAGCAGTCAAATCAGGCGACCGTGGAGGCCAATCAACATCACCATTTCTTGAAATAACTTGTTGTGGAAAGAGGTCTCGCAGTAATTCCATTGTAATCCTGGCTGTATGCGATGTGGCACCGTCTTGTTGATACCTCATGTTAATCAAGCCCAAAGCATGCAAAATTGTGGCCAAAGTTGTTCTTTGAAGACCAAGCTCCTGAGCACGGCGTCGAATTGAGGTTGATGGATTGTTTTGAACACTTCCTTGAGCAGCAGTAATGTTTTCAGCCGATCTTGCAGTACGTTATGGTCCATGCTTGGGACTATCACCTACAGACCCTCTTTCTTCTAAATCATTCACTACACGATAAATAGTGCGTTTTGTTGGCACTTGTTTCTCCCAAAAATTTCAAGTAACTTTCTCATCGTCACAGTAATCGATGATTGATTTTGATAAAATGTTTTAACGATTAAAACACGTTGGTTTATCGAATATTTTTTCATAATAAATTTGCCACGTGTCTACTTCACGACTGCCAAATATGAACTGTCAAGACTAATGTTTACCAAAATGGCGGCGAAACAAAATAGTATACCTTCCCGGCGGACACCCTGTATACAACAATTTCTGCCTTCTACAAGAACGTCTTAAAGCATTTCATTGAGGGCTAAAACGTCTTAAAGTATTCTTCTCTAGAATGCCTGAGATCAATAAACAATATATCAAAAGATGAGCCTTGCTGAAATGACCCCTTTTCTTAGCCTCGAATAACATAGTGAGAACCGGAGTGTAAGACTTGTATTTTTTTTTTTTATTTGTTGGGAAATGCAATTTTCTGTGACCAAGGTTTTATCCTTGCTGAAATGATGTGCGTAAATCCATCGCTAGCTCTCTTATGTGTTAGATTTTGGTTATATTGGTACTACAGAAATATATACTCGCATTTTTATTAAAGAAATTACTATACTTCTTTAAAGGGAATATATGTATATCATCTTCAGCATTAAAAAATACCCTAAAATCATGTGTCAAATTATTTTTTTCAGTTTCAAATATCCCCCTATTTTATCCCCTCCCTTAAAAACCACTATCATAGATATTCTTGAGTATTCTTTTTCATTGAAATTGAAACATCTTCGCACAGTTTTATTAATAAACCTGTTATTGTAGAGTTTTTTGTAAAATAAACCCACTTCACATTTCACCCTTCCCAAAAAACACCTTTTCCAACATATATTTTTATGGGCCTTTTTCATTCTTCATTCTCATAATAATTCAAACAATTTTACGAAGCTTTAGGAACATACGAATTTATTTTCCATTTCACCAGCACCATATCATGTGAAAATCCCTATTGCGTGACCTTCGACCCCCTCCCGAAATTAATGAACATGTTATTGATAAAAAAAAAAAAAAAAAAAAAAAATAAAGTCTATAACGGAGTCAAATCCAACGATCTCGGTGGCACGACTGCGATGATAGGATATGCAGATATAAACATATCCTCAAATCGATTATGCAGAAGAAGAAGGGATTAGATGTGTTGCATATAGAACTGTCTTGTTGGAACCACATGTGATTCACATCCATATCATCCAATTTTGGGTCAACAGAAATTTGTTATCATCGATCAGGAGCGCTCTCTGTTGATGGATCCACACTATTCATCCATAAGTGAGCCCCATTCCTGATGATGATTTTGTTGCTAAAATCAACATCGTTTCAAGTGTTAACTTGTGTTGCTTGAAGTTTTAACTTGTCATGATAATTTTTATTTAATATCTGAGAAATAAAAATAATTTAGAGAAAAGTGCAAATTATTAAAAGATTAATAAGAATATATATCTTTAATTTTTTGAATATTGATTGGAGAAAAAATTAACGCTTTTCTGTTCAATTGCGTATGATAAAGAGATTTGGCCTTTGTTCTTGCCGATAAGATCAGTCAATATTCTTTGCTTCTTTGCTTATTAAATTTAAAGAAGAGCAAACAAAAGAAATAATTAAGTTTTTGATACTTATTGCCAAGATTTGAAAACTTTCGTTTGGCACTAAATAACATTTCTTCTTCTAAAAAAAGAAGAAAATCGTCTCTGGATTTGAAAAAGGAATCAAAACCATAAGCACGTACACATGCACACTTGTTGAATTATTGATTCAAAATAGCTTTTAACGGCCTTTAGTCCACAAAAATTTAGGCGTTTCGTCCCGGCGATCTCACGAAACGCCAAAAAAAAAAATGTTGTGGACTAAAAACCGTTAAAAGCTATTTTGAACCATTGAATATTATTTTTTGTTTTTTAATTAAATTGTGAATTTATAAAAATATAAATAAAATTCGACCTTCTTTTTTTTATTTACTATTTTGTATTATCTATACATAAAATCTCTCAATTGAACAAGTCCTTATTTCAAAAATTTTTAATTTAATTATAATCTTTCCTTATTAGAGTGGGTTCTGTTAACTAGAAAAAATTAGGGATACAAATTAAATTAATGTCTTTAAGCTTTAATCTTTGGCCGCTGGCCAAAAAAACATAGATACCTATTAAAACTCTTAATAATTACAAATACGTACATATACATACATATTATTTACTTTAAATGAATGATTTACTGTTGTGGAAACTTTTCTGCCATAAAGTCGACAAAGCTATCTCTCAGTCAAGAAATTTGACACTTGAATTCCATGGCGCATAAAATATCAACTTTTGAAAACCTTTTTATCAGACTTAAACTTTTGTATATTTATCTTGCATAAGACTTATTTAAAAAAACCCAAACCCTATAAGAAGAAAATTCTTAAGGCGTCTGCTTCCTTTGCAGCTTTTCAATTAAATTTGCTTAAAATGAAAAACCACCACCCGCCCTAACCCAAATTATTATTATTTCACTGCTCGTGAGGATATTTTTGTAGCATTTCAAATATCCAGCTAATAGTCTACTCAGCCTAATTGACAGCGGAATGAATCCCCACAGTTATAATGATGGTAATGTTGGTGTGTCGTCGTCTTCGGTCGTTCTTTCTTTGAGAAAAGTGCCACCATAATGCTTATTACGTGACTCTTTACTGGACATCTTAAATCCTTGATTCCAAGTCACCCCTCGTCATTTTGATGCGTATATTATGATTATCTTCACCAAGAAGATGTATCACGTATAAATATAAGACAAACAAAAAAAACACAGTTAATATGGTTGCTGTCCTATTGGCGATGGCGTTAAACAAAAATTCTTATTCACGTTGGTTTTGATGGCTGACAAGGACTACGGGCTTGAGGTTGAAATGTTTGAATCGGATATTTAGCCAAAGGACAAAGATTATACAAAGGAAGTAACCGGCATATAATTAAGAAACAGATATACCATGAAATATGAAAAGCCTCCTTATGTACGTATACGATGTTGAGCGAGAAGCAAACAATTTTGGATGTTGACAGAAGTATTTTGATAAGGTAAAACAGTTTATTTACACTTTGTCCTCCAGGTAGCTTTTTACTATCAACTTTGGTGCGGCTTTGATTTCTATTTCTGTAAAATTATATTTTTTCTATTTATTTTTTAGAAACGT
The DNA here is from genome assembly GCA_951394125.1 of Epistrophe eligans. Taxonomy (NCBI): domain Eukaryota; kingdom Metazoa; phylum Arthropoda; class Insecta; order Diptera; family Syrphidae; genus Epistrophe; species Epistrophe eligans. Next base: position 41,180,926 of record OX596030.1, read on the forward strand.
TGTTTGTTTTCGTTTATTTTTCTCAAATAAATTATAGAATTCTTCGATGTTTATCCTTAAATTTTCTTCTTAGAAATAAAAACCACTGCTTATTTAAATTTAAATTAAAGCAATAAAAAAAATGTTCAAGCGGATAAAAAGAAAAACAATTCCTCCGAAAGACAGGACAAAGGAAAACCCTAATATTTATGGTATGTATTAATTTCTTTATTTGTTGAAAATCGCTATTCGGTTAACTGAACCCATCAACAAAATAACAAAAAACAAAAAACTTAGAAATTTAATTCAATTGGGGTATTTTTACGAATAAAAAGAAAGAAATGGCTATCCCTTTGGTTTTGTCCGTTTTAAGGACGAAAAGTAATAAGAATTCTATTAAGTTGAGCACCTAATCTTTTTGAATTTTACACTGATAGAAAAATCCCAATCTCAAAGGAGAGGCTTTTCTAATTGATTTTACTAGATTTCTCGGAGTGGATATTGATATTGTTTAGGAGCTCTTAAAATAACGGTAGGCAGGTTCTTGTCTTTTAACTGTTAAGGGTTATTTTTGTTAAGGCTATGTTACGTTTGGCTTACTGAACGTGACATCTAGAGACCATATCATGACAAGAGAAATATCAATATTAAGAGCTTTATTTAAGGGCATTCCTTATGTCACTGTCTTCCTCTAGGGCAAGGCAATACGGAATGCTTTGAAGTATAAAAATAGCGATTAGGAGAAACTCCATGAAGAACCGATTTGCTACAACCCTGAAGTTGACGAAAACCTAAAGGTCAAGGGATAGCGGATATTTATATATTTTACTGTAAACCCTCGAATGGCGAAAAATTTTAGACGATTTAGTACGATGTTAATGCATATTTAGTATCATTCTAGGTTAGTAACAGTATTTTTCAAATTTTAAACAAGTTAGCATTGTAATATCTTTTTGAAATTTTATTAAAGCTAAAATCACTAAATAACTTTTATATTTGTTTAATATCATACTAAGTATGCTTTAAAGTAAGATACTTGTTGAGTAGTATTATGCTTAACTTCAGGCTGTTAAAAATTTTGTTCGTGTTTTTAAAAAATGTTTAATTTGATTCTATTACTTCAATCTTTTAATCAATTATTCTAACAGTGTACTATTGTGTTTTAATTCATTTTTTTGTATGTGTGTGTTTGTGTTTTTTTTTTTTGTATATTGGATGGAAAATATAGGTATCTACTGGCCAAAGAAGATAATGAAATTATAAAATTATTTAAATCACATCCCGGTATAGAGGGTTGAATAAATTCATTAGAGAAATTCGCAAGTTATTCATCCTTAAAATACTTTTAATTTGAAAATGCCATTGGGCAGTATAATGAGGTCATGGTTAAGCCATGTCTCGAGAACTTGTCTGCTTTATATTTTTCATTAATTTCATTCACCGAAAAGTGTAAAGTATTAATTTGATTTTAACTTAAAAAAATTATTTTGTACCTATGGTAAAGGGTGTTTTTATAGAGGTATAGAGCTTTAAGTTGGCAACACTATTTTAACTGGCGGCCATTTTGTCAGCTGTCAAGTCATTTATTTTAAGTTTGGTTTGGAATTTCAACATGAATAGACTGACGCCTCATCATCGCATGTAAAATGTTGTGAATGGACTTGGAACGAGATTGCTGCTGATCCGAATTTTTACAAGAACATTTTGTTCAGCTATGAAGCTCATTTTTGGTTGTATGGTTTTCAGATTTGTTTTTTGAATATTTAATTATAAAAGACCAAAATTTAAGATTACAACCGCACTCCGAGAACATGTCACTGATACTGAAAGGTGTTTTTTTAGGCCGACTACTTCAAATTGGCAACACTGTTTATTGTGACCTACAATTTGACAATTATTCTCAATTGTTTTGAGTTGGTTTGCCGATTTTTATCACGAAAGTAATGGGGAGCAATTCGAAAACTCATCGTCGTGTGCATAGAGTACCTATATTATCTAGAGAACCGACTCGTACCCCCCTTCCCTAAAACACCCGCAAATTTTATTTGAGCACAGTAAGAGAACACTCCTAAATTCCCTGTCCGTGAATTCGTGTGAATTTTAGATATAGCGCATCGCTCTTCAAATTTCTCTCCCCATCTTTTTAATTCTGAAAGATACACACAAAAATACGAACATTGCTGAAAAATAGAAAAGAAAGACGTGCACGCAGGCGTTGTTTCCACCATCGCAGCTCCGATGTGACTGAGGGTCGGTGGGTTGGTTTTTGTGTTTTGTTTTCATCTCAGTAAAAGAGAGATCAAATTCCAGCGATGGACTTTTTTTTACAAGAAGTATGAACATGGTTTATAATGCAGTTTTAAAAAAAGTATTTCATATCTGGTGGGAGAACTGAGCACTGAGCAAAACTGAGCCAATATCCATTAAATTATCACTAGGTTAGTGCGATTCCATTAAAAATGCATTCGGCAACTAACACATATTCAGCCTTGTGGAGGAAATCCTCTCAGTGCAGCTTGTAGGGTGAAAGAGAAAAAGCGCTGAAGTCGGTTCTCTAGATAATATGGGTACTCTATGATCCGCAGTCTGAAGGTTCTAGTTTGTGGGCAGATTAAAAATGGCTGCTAGGATTCACATCTTTTGTTGCCAAACCTGGCAATGCTGTCAAAATATTATAATTAGAAAGAGACAATTACATACTTATATCCTGTTTCTCATGTAATAATTTCTGGCATCTGGCATTTTGTAAATTACATCGCAGTAGATTGAAAACGAAATTTTTAATCTTAAGTTTTTGAATAAATCAGTAGGTATTAAAAATAAATTAAATTTATTGAATTTCGAAACATTATAGTTTTTTTTTTTTTTTCATTTTCTTAACTAACATCTTTATAATTCAGTATTTTTGACTATTACTTTACATTTTACAGAGTTAAAATAAACTGGAATACACGATGGTTGCCAACAGTTTTAATATTTTTGAGAGAATTTCTTTCCTGCTCTTCAAAATTTGAAATTTTGTGAGTTTCTATATGCACTAAGTAAAGAATTATACTCGCAGCTCGTATCGAAGATGAAGAAAATTAGAAAAATCACTTACGTATATAGGTGGAGCGATTGAATAAAATAATTTATATTTCAAGTGACCTCAACTCCAAAATGAGTTCTGCTCAGGCACGACAGTTTGGACTCATCTGAATGATAGATACTCAAAAACCCTAAACAACTAGAGAATTCTAAATAAAATATTTTACACATTCGAAAACCTTATAAATCTGACATTCATGTAGAACAATCGAATGCAATATTTTCATCCGCATTTTTTCTTCGTAGGAAACTATAAAATAATAAATATTTTCCAGACACATACCTAACCCCATTTCCATTAAAACTCTCGATTATTTTAACCAACAAGGATATCAAGTCTTGTTCTCACAAAATGAAAAAGCAAACCATCCCATCCTATATGGACATGACATATCACAGCTCAGCCATCACATCGCAGCAATCATCTAAAAGAGGATTTTGTATGTTAATTCTATTTTTCTAACGATAGACATGAGATTTAAAGATCCCAAAACACTACAACAACACAACTAGGTAATTACATGGACTGTCATTATTTCGGAAGCAAAATGTGTAGGTGTATTTATTTTAGTACATCAGAATGACCTTGCTCTCTTGAGATCAATTTATGTTAACTATTTTCTCTTGTTTGTAAACAGGTCAGAAATTCTATACATATTTATTTTAATTATGCCATTATAATGCCATCACAATTCACACACAGCCCAACATTATTTTTGTATCTTAAATCTTTTTTAAGGAATTTGAAACTGTTATACTTTCATACAACATCAACCTTTCACGTTTAATTAACTTATGTATGTATATTCCAAATTTTTGAGTATGGCTAACATTTTAAATAGTTAATAGTGTAAGTATGTAAATTCTTAAGGGCAACATGGTACTACCGAGAAAAATTATTTATAGAAGATGTATAGAAACTAACAGTCGTTTTTATTAGATTTTTGTCTACTTAGACACTGTCTAACTATTTTCAAATTGGTGGAAATATGCTTTTTTAATAAAAATAAATATCACATTATTCACGGTTGAGACAATCTACTCTTGTGTCTAATTTAATACCCCAAAATAATTATTAATTCAACGCAAATTATCCACCTTATTTTGTTACCATTACCAATTTGCTTTTTGATCATATTTATGCGACATAGAAAAGCCATTTAGTCAAATTCAAAGTATGCAAATAATATTCTAGCTTATACCTACTGAGAGCAAAGTAGCTTCGCTAGAGGACAAAAATTTCCCATTTTCCCATTAAAATCATATTTCGACGAAATAACAGAGGGAAATCCTTAAAATCCCCATAAATTTGACACAACCATGGCTCAACCAAAAGTTCTTAGCATTACAAATACTTCCAATACCACATACACAACACACATACATATTTATAGACTCCTCTCCATTCTAATGAGGATGGATAGAAAATGCTATGCATAACCAAAGGCTTTTGATGCTTGTTGCTTGTTCAGGATGAGCTAGATTCAGGAAAAGGTATGAACGTACATTGTATTATGATGCTTTGTCTTCTTTTGAAGAGAACATAGTTGCGTTGGGAGGTAATTTTTCTGTAAATTTAATTTCACGCACTATGAACAAATTCCTATTAGAAGCGTATTATGTATGTAATTTATCCAGCTTTTTCATTGAATGTGGCACATTGTGAAATTTTCTTGCAGAAAGCGCATTGCCAATTTGTTTTGTTCACTGCGTGAACCCAACCTTCGAAAGGACGTGGATCAGATAATTCAAATTGTCGGCGAATACTCATTTTGCATTATGAAAAATATACTAAAAGTGCAAAAAGGAATTCTATATATACCGTTCTAGACAAAAAGCGTAATTTGAAATGTTCCAAATTTTGTTTATCAATTTTATTAAATTATTTGTATTGAAATTTCATGAAATTTTGATTTTCAATTTTAATTATGACAACTGTAAAAAAAAAAGTTGACAGTAAAAATATACAGTAGGGCTGTTTCTGTACTTGCCCGCGGAATCCCGCGGTATCCCAAGTCTACCCAAAATATGTTTCTTTACTTTTTTCTGGCACGAACATGCCAGAGATTTTGAATTTTTTTTAATTTATTTCATTTCCCATCAAAAAGCTCGAGTCCAAACTTTTTCCCGTACTTTTTTCCCAAACAGAAAAGAAACAGACCTAATACTTGGTTATGAGAAATTGGGTCTTTTTTAACATTTAAATAAAACGATAAAGTTCTCAGCAAAATTTTGTGATTTTCAGGTTATAGGTATGTCAAATATGTCATTGCTTTCCTGTTCATATCCTACGCCCTACGGTACAAAAAGTTGCAAAAACAAATTAAAAACAACATTGTTATCCTTTTCTTTGTGTTTCGAAAAATAAATACCTATGGTTTTTGGTCAAGCGAGTTATATTATAAATGTTTAGCCTCCTATTGACGTTATGCGGGGATACAATTCTCATGTGTTGATAGTGGGCGTGGTAGAGGGCGGGGTAAATAAAACTAATTTTAACATTTTAAGGGCGTTTAGTGAGAAGAAATCTAAAATACGATAATGTGGACGTGGCAGTAGAAGCATTTTACCCAATCCACTTTCTAAAACATCTTCAGAATCGTCATGAAACTCAATTTAAAAAATATTGTTAAACATTTTAACTCGTTAGCTTGTCACTTCACTGCCACTTTAATGACGTTAACTAAACTGTCACAATTATCAACTAAATACTGACAATAATGTAAATTGTACCTATATTTTTTTGTCTCATAAATAAATTGTCAGTACTAACTTGTCAGAAAATTCATGATAATTTTTGGGATATAAGGACGATTCATTGTTATAACAAGATTTTTATGATCTGAAAACTATACAACTGTCGCACATCTTTCAACAATTCTACAATAATAACATATTAAAGGTAATCATGCAACGAGATAAGTTTACCAATAATTGTGTAAATGATAAGTTTACGCAAAAGTTTGCGTGAACGTCCTTTTTATTTATTTGGATAAATGATGCGTAATTGAATCAGCTGTTCGTTAAACGTCAAATATTAAACGTCTAATTCTGAATGTCACAGTTTCCGCAACAATTTGTGTAAACCATTTCCTTTACAAAATTTGACAGTTCATTTACCAAAAGATACATTTATTCAAAAAATAAACTTATCTAGTGTTGTACGACGTTGCATGAATCCCCCTATTATTTTAACATATTATCTATGGATCAGATATTTCAAAACTGTCACTTTACAAATCGTGCGTCGCTTGTGACATTTGCATGGGGATTTTGTTGGATTGGATTTGTATTCAACCAGGTAAAAATATTACGGAGATTGGAACGTAAAAGTGGAAAAATCATGAAATCTCGAAATTGCAAACTTTCAGGGATGGCATATCTTAAAATTCCAAAAATATTGATTTTGAGGATTGACAAACACGGATTTACAATCGGCTAATTTTTCCCCTAACGGAAAAGGATGGCGTTACTCTCTCAGACTGCTACATTTCTATTGGCCAAACTATTAATTGTAAAGGGTTATTTGAAGACATTTTCCATTTTTAATAAAATGCTGAAATTGATTGAAAATTCCATGCGAAACTAGTTCGATTATAAAGGTAAAATCTTCTCATCTTTAATGATATAAAAAAATTTGAAGGCCGTAATAAGAAATTAGCAGATACAATTTAAGATTGAAGTTTAGGTTTTTCATAGAGCCAATGATTTTTTAGTAAATAATGGTTTTGATGAATTAAATGAAATGAAATGAACCGGGACGAAACGCCAAAAATGTTTTGTGGACTAAACGCCGTTAAAAGCTATTTTGAAATGAAATGAAATTTTGTTTGTTTTTTAGAATTGACATACATCCAAAAATAGGAAGCCACATCTGGTAACAAATTAGGTATTAATATGTATATTGAGACATTAATCTAAATTTACTCAACCTTAACTGTACTGGAAGTTCAGCTCCCAATTATTCTATTTTCAAAACACTTAAAATAATTCCATTAAATATGTATTATTATATACATTATAATCAAATCCAATAGTTAAAATTCCTAAAATAAATTATTTATAATATTTGACTACATCTACAACCATATAAGCTTATCTGGTTTAGGTAAAAGTCGGTCTTATAAATTAAATCAGAGGGAATGGTTTAAGGTTTATCCTACATGCTACGTGTTTCATCTTGAATCCAATTAAGGCAAAAACATCAAACTTCCTGTGTCAACAAAATAAATTTATTTTACACCACAAAACAAATCTTTTAACTCAAAAGCACACATTCAACAAATTTGATAAAGATGTATAAAATATACATAGACTATATTTTGATATAAATATTCAATGATTTCCTGTCTGCTTATACATTGAATAGAAAACCCACAACAGGAACCAATTTATTGAAAGGACATTGTTGCTTTTCTTCAATAATAATTAAAGTGTGTAATATGTGTTCTAGTTCCTGGGTTATTTATTCCAGACTTACAACTTAATTTATTTTAAAATTAAATTTAATACTCCCTCAGGTATGTTATGAACAAGGGAAAATGAATCTAGGGACCAGAATTTTGAATTGAAAAATAGGGACGTAAATAGTAGGAAAAGGGTTTATTTCCATTCATCTCAGGAGTAGGTTGATAAAAAAAATAAGGCTTAACCATCGGACAATTATTTACCTTTGTTGATTGATATATTTTTATACTTGTACGAAGTTTTTAAGGTAAGGGATATATTATATGTCCTTCTAAATTTTCTGGGTCCTATGCTGTTACGTGTCACATTTAATATGGTGATTAAGTGGTAAAAGTTATCTTTTGGGATATTCATTAAAATTCTAGAGACGTTTTGATAACAATAGAACAGGTTTAGGATTCGATTCTGACTTTATAAGAGCTTCCGCTCAAGTTAAAAGGGTTTTAGGTTTTATATAGAAATTTCCTTGGAATATTTATAATTTTTTTTTTTTTAAGTTGGTTCTTCCTATATTATTGTTTTAAGAACTTTAAGCCCATAGGTTTGGATTCTTAAGTTAAGACACAAACTTAGATTCAATTATTTACCATAAACTGATTTGAAGCAAAATTGTTTTAAAATCTCTCAGGGATATCTTCAATTTTTACTAGAGAACCAAAAAGTGAAGTAAAGGCAGACCGCCGTAGTTTTGAAAGCTGAGTTTCCATCATCAGAAAGGCAAACAGACCTTCTCTCATATGATTTTTTTTTATCTTGACCAAACAAACGCATCCCCTTGTAATTTGCGCTTTCAATAAACTCAGGTGAAATTAAAAAAAAAAAAAATGTATTAATTTTTAAAATATGTATGTTAGAATTTAAGGATTCAAATAAATAAATAAATGAAGCTAGCTGCAGGTAAATGCCTAAAATTTAAACTACCATCTAGGCATACCCAAGCTTCCAAAGAACCTGAACAAAAACTCTAAGAATTTAAAACAACTATATTATATCATCAAGTTGTGTTGGCTAAACATGATCTGGCCAGTTGTATTTATTAGATTTCCTTACAACTCTCTTGAACACTTGTCCAGCTAGCCATTGTATAAATATGTAGTTGGACATCTCCATATTTATAATTGCATTCCAAAAGTTGCCTAAATATATCTATCCTCGTATATTATTTGACATCCCTGTCATCTGTCAATTTTGTGAACTTTTGGATATATTCAATGAAAATTTCATTCATTTCAAGATAAATTTTTAATTTCTAACTAGAAACTTCCTTTACTGTGTTCATTGAACAAATGCACTTTTCTAGATTGGAAAGATTCAGAGATTCAGATTTAATTTATAAAGAACTTTTCTTGGAATAAGTAATTTAAAAAAAATGTTGTGTGTACCTAATAAATTAAACTACATTATATTGAAAATTGTATATAAGCAGTTTGCTACTGAAACAATAAAAGATTTATAATATCAACGCCTAATTCTAGTTAGATTAATTTATTAACGTTAAACATTTTTAACAAAAATTTTAAACTCTTATCTTTTATTTTTAATACATTTAATATATGCTGAATAGTTCAATTTCAACATACTCAACCCCAATGCGAAAGCTAAATAAAGTAATTCACCTTGCTAACGCCGCCGAGGGTATGCTAAACAAATTTGATTTAAAAACTTCTTCTCTATAATTGGATGCACATACACAAAGTTATTGGAACATCCTATACCCTTTAACCACACCAGCAATTTCCTGCACACAAAAAAAAAGAAGAAGTTTCTTTTTCAATTGATTAAATGTTCAAGTAAAAGCAGGTAGTCTAACTTTTAATTGAACTAAAAAGAGAATTGTTTCAATTAAAATTTTATAAATGAAAGAAAGGACTAGAAAATTTTTTTTTTTTTTTTAATTAAAAGTTTAAAAAATTATCTTATGAAATAAATTAGCGTAAAAAGTGTCACATCATTCGTTTGAATGATCGAAATTATTTTTTTTCATAATAAAGTCCGTAAAATACTTTATATGTTTATAGAGAGTTATTTTCGGCTTTCGTGTTAGTACAATTTAAAGATTGATATAATAATATCTAGGAACAAAGGAATATTCACTCCATATTCAAATCTTTCTTTGATCGGCAGTTATAACTTACTCACAACAATATTGTTTTAGACAGAAACGATATTTCGATTAAGTAAGTAATATTTCGGAGTAAAGCCGTGATGCTATAGATCCAAAATAAATATTTAAAAAAAAATAAAACACACTGAATCAGAAAAATTCACCTTTGAAATTTTGATAGTCTTAATTAATATTAAAGGGTTATTAACTGTAGCCGCGTTTTTCATTGTAGTCAGGATTTAAATATTCTCAGTCTTATTTGTAAATCTTTTCCAAAATATGTTTAACTTTGGACAAATGTCCAACTCCAAAACCTTAATTATAAACTTTGTTCCATCGTTGTCTGACTTAGACGCTGCAATTGGTTCTCCAAACCTATTCATAAGTCAATGAACAAAGAATTGCAAAGTCATCTTGAAGTGAATGAAATACTCATGGAATGTATGCAAATGTTCACGATGACAGATTACAGAGATGTCAGTGAGTATATGAAAACATATTTAGACAACTGTTGGATTGCGTTTATAAATAAAGAGATAATTAACTATATAGGCAGTGGCTAGCTTAGCTTGACAACACTGTCTAAGAATGTTCTAAGATGATCTAATAAATACGGCCACTGAATTTTCTTTTTAATTTATAACACTTTACTTCGAAATATTCTTTAAATGTCATATGAAACATTCAGCGACTTCTTACTGAAATCTCAGCAATCTCAGAAATCTGAACGTTATTCCTTAGTGAGATTCATGATATTTTGGATTTTATTCAATTATATTTTGTCGCAGTTGATCAAATTATAAAAAAAAGAGTTGGAGAGTGCTTTTGACTTCTAGCGAAGAAATCTTGTTCACATTAATTTCTCCTTAGTGAAGCTGACAGAAGTTTGATCAGTGAGATCTAAGAAACGGGAACTGGCTCATTTAAATGTTTTGATTTTTGACTTACGACTCACTCAATTACATTCCGCGCGTTCAACACATGACAGTTTGCAGCTGAGAATTCATATTTCTGAATTTTTCGAGCTACTGATTGGTAAGCTATCAGATGACTCTAAAAGTCATCTAATTTTGTGTGTGCTGTTGCTCCATCTTGCTGTTCCGTCTCATGGAGAATTTCTGGATTAAAGGCACTCCATAATGAATTTCAGCAGACATAAACAAAGTTGTGATCTTCTTCGGCCATTTCAATCTTTTTTTGGTAAAATTCCAGGCGAACAAGCAAATCCAGGGGATTTAACTTGCTTGTAATTTGGACTTTTTACGAAATAAGACTGGAGAATTTAGGACCGAGACCAAGAAACAACTGCAACAATAAAACCATGAGTAAACCCTTTTTTTCTCTTCAATTGATGGTCCAGTCGGCAAAAAAAAATGTTTTCGTGATGCAAAAATATTCTGATCTATGCATTGGTAGTTATTTATAAAAGTGACTTTAAGTAGATTTTTAAGATATTTTTTAACTAATATCTGGAGAATGACCCATCGCACTTTAAAGTTTTAACAGAAATTCAATTATCTTTCTTTGCTGCAAAGAATATTTTTTCGTATGACTTTTACATTAAGAGTTAAAGAGTTTTGTGAACAACTTTTCAACCGGAAATGAAAAATTGTGCATTCGATAATCCAGTGTTTTGCAGAAACAACAACACTTCACATAAGATTCTTACCAAAGCTTAAAATCGCCAAAATGACTGACTATACGATTAGTGCACAATACTAAAATTACTCAATTGTTGGACGGTTTGTTTGACCAGAGCGAAAGACCTCAATTATTCAACTTCATTGTGTGTTTCACCTGAAAAATATTTCACCTTAAAATTGTTTGTTCGTCAGGAATTTTAAAAGCTATTTTACGTTTCCCCCAAACAAAATTTCGTTCGCCTACTAAAAATAAGTGAAAATTAAGGCTGTCAATGGCATTCAGAATTTCGCCAGAAATGAATGTTCACAATAAGGGGAATTTTCCGAACATGAAATTTCGGGGAGAACTTACAATAAGCGAAAAGTGAAATTTAAAATTTTCCAAGTGGAATGTTGTTCGAATGAAACTCAACTCACAATAATGAGGCTGATTATAATGATTTCTCGTTGGCGCTCTCAATTGCCTAATGCATTTTATTTTATTGACCACTTAGGAGAAAAATTAAAGAAAAAAAATTTTCGGTTCTAGACACACACTTTCGGTGAGCGCAACCATTTCTCAGCAAACCATTTTTCACGAACTTTCTTTACAAACTTGCTCACACCTTCTGCAGCTGGTCCATTATTTCGGCCGAAATTTCTATTCAAAATTCGCTCGTTTCAACAACAAAGTGTCCACTTCGGAAATTACTTTCCAATCGATTCATTTTGTTTCGCTGAAATATAATACTGCGTTTCTGGCAACTTTTTGAGTCCATATGTGTCAAAATAACATATTTTTCACAAAGAAACCAATAGCTCAACCGATATTTGTTTTACGAATTTATTACTAGTCATAGTTACCTAACCTATGTTTCGCAAGTAACAATGTTTTCTTTAACTATGAGTGGTTGGGAAAACCACCATAATCATAAATTTTAACTAAACTCAGTCCTTTTTTCATAATTGGATGAGAAACCAAATAAGTACTTAAATCACTCTGGAAAACACCAATTAAAATTCAATAGGTATATTGTTTCATAATTCTGCATAAAACAAGAGCAATTTTAAACTCATTTATTATGAGCACTAATTTCATCTTTTCCTCTTTCATTCAACTGAATAAATACAACTTGCTTTGATGAATATTAAAAACGGTGTATCCTTTTTCTTCTCCCTTCTTTTTTTTACTTTTTGGGACTATCCTTTTTTTAGCTTTGGCTTTATCTTTCTCTTTATTTTAATGGCAATTTATTCAGATACTTGTTGGTTGTGAATATTGATGAAACATAATACTGCTAATAGCTCTGTATTCCCAGCGATTACTTTTTTTTTGTTTTAGCTCACATAAAGGCTCTTGTTGGCTTTGGAAACAAAAAAAAAAAAAACTTTTTTATATTTATCCTCTGACATCTTACTTACCTTTTACCTTGACATCAATATGAGTTGGATGTAGCATTCAAGAAAAGAGAATTTGACGAAAACCCAAGTTGGGAGGAAAGCATTAATAAATCTTATTCCCTTCGATTGAACAGGTGGCTGAGAAAAATCCTGAGAAAAATCCAATCGTTTATAAGGGTTTTTTGTTGGCATTATTAATGCAAGGTGTTTGTACATATCTATAACATATTCACATTAGGCAACTAGTAAAACATCAATAAATCATTCGAAGTATTGATACGGTTCGGTTGTGATTTAATTGCCATAACGTCCAGTTTGATAGATTAAAAGCAAAATTGATTGAAACGGTAAAGAACATTATTATTATTAGATTTAATGATTATTTTTATTTTTTTTAATTTAGAAAGAAAAAAAACAGAGAAAATAGTTTTTAAAATAATATTTTAATGGAAAACACAAACCCTATTAGTGGAGAAATTGGATATATATTGTATACATTTCATCAGTGGCGGACTAAGCTTCTTAGAAGTCCGGGGCGGCAACGCTAAATGGGGCCCCTTATGTGATCAGATATTTTTGTAATTTCTACAACGTCAGCTTCTACGAAAAAACAAAAAACATCAATCATATAAATTATAATACACGTACGGGTTCAGAAAGAATGCACATTAATTAGACACACAATTACACACAGAATTAGGCAAAGCAACCAACAGGTACAGTGCAAAAAAAAATAATGAATAGAAAACAAAGTAAGAGCTTTTATTTAATAGAAGCGACCCACCCCCGGTGTTGTATGGGAAGCACTTTACTTTAACCAAAAAACGAAATTCTGTTGATTCTGTTGGGCTAATCTGAAGATTGCCTGAAAATTTCATCAAAATCGGTCACGTGCGTCGTTTTGGAGTCTAAAAACCAAACTTATGTACCCATATATACATGTTGGTAGTTTTTTTTCCAATTATTTTATAAATGTTTTCGAGCCTTCATTCTTCTGAACTCCTCAATGACATCGTTGAAATCAATTTCTCTTGAAACTTTTCTCTCAATTGATAAAACGGAGAGATTGACTAGACGTTTTAGGTCAAAGTTGATCGAAGGTAATTTTTTATAAGTTTCAATTTTGAAAAGCTCCTTTTTCGCATGATGCCACGGAGACACCACTTTTGCACTCACAGCCTCATATATTTCTTAAAATATGTACATACATATATGTACATACATCCAATCTAAACATATTACATATGTTTGAATTGGATTTGGCGGCCCCCGGACACCGGCGGCGGCCCGGGGCCGACTGCCCCCCGCCCCTACTTTAGTCCACCAATGCATTTCATGACACTCGTATACTTCGGAACCCAAAGAATTTTAATAAGACTTATAGTGTTTTTTGCTTATAGTTTTTTTGTATTGTAAAAAATGTTAATTCTTAATGGACACAATAAATATATCTACATACCTATCTTCTTTTTCATAATTTTTACCGCTAGTTGTTTTAAATTTAATTTTCACAATATTGCAAAAAATCTCTTTTAACCCGTTTTCGAAATATTGTATTTAAAAATCAGATTTATGTAGGGTGTTTTGCATAAGACAAAAGTCTAGAGCGTGAAAGTTGGCTCAATACAAGAAAAATCGAGTCTATTTACCCCTGTTTAGACGGGAGAGACCGTTTTCTAACAAAACGACCTGAAATAGAAAAAAAATCATTAAAAATCAACGGCAACACTTAAAATGTCATGTTATATCTTTGTTCTCAAAGCCAGAAATCTATTTTAAAATAGAGTTAAAATTGTTTTAAAATTAAATTGTTTTAGTGAATAGTTAATTTGTTCAAAATTGTGAAAAAAAAATTAAAGAAATTTGTTCAAAACTTTAAGTTATTAAGCAGTATTTTTGTTTTTTTTTTATATTCAATGCTCTTAATTAGTTTGTAGTCAAATACTAAAAATTAATAAAATGTCTTCTAGTCCTAGAAAATAAAATTCAGATGTCACTTTTTTTCATTACTTCTCTGTGGAGACTTATTATTAATTTCGTTCATCAAATAGCGTACAACTGCAAAATGAATAACATTTATGGTTTCATTTTATTCATTTTTTATGAAATTTTTAATGTTCAAACTTCCTGAAAGATTAAAAACTCCTCTGTGCTCCATACTCCAACTCCTTAAAAATGGACTTCTATTACAAATCTATACCCAGTCCGGTTTCTCCTGGATCTATTTTTTTTTTATTTTCCAAATAAAATCAATTAAAAATCAAAACTTACTTCTTTAAAAACCCGTTTCATGAATGTAGTTACTTTTTTAAAAAAAAAAAACAATATTTCCACAATACAAAAATTTTAATTCAGTTTTATATTTCAATTTGCGCAAATGAAAATTCATTCCAAGCAATCAAAGAACTTTCATAGTGTTCTCAAGCATGGTCATGTACTTTATTTTTATAAAACAATTCCATTGTATTCTTCTGAATGAAAGCTCCTCAAAAATTTAACCAATTTGTAGTATACTCTTCGGTTCTATTTAGTTATAGAGTGGTCTCTCTGGTAGTTTCCTGAAGTGGACAATCACCAACAAGGAATGCATTTACTATTATGAGAAAATTGTTTTGTAAATTCAAAAATCCATGCAGGAAGTCATGCACAACTTTTTGCATCATATTAAAACCGTTAAGCAATTTGGTGTAAGACTACATCCCATTTCCTTTTACCACTAGATAACCCAAACCCATTTACTTTATTCCCGAGACCCCAAACCATCGAAATGGCTTTTGAAATTTTGTTTAAGTTCATATTCATATGCACACACATACAAACATTAGTTTCTGGACTCTTGTCATATTTTTGCTAGACAGGAAGTCACCCACATGTCACCACCATGGTTTAGCTATGCGAGAGCATGAATTGACCATGTTAGCCATTGCCTTTTGCGGCTAAAGAGAAATGTCAAGCATTGCAAAGGTGGTATTCTGTTGTAGACAGTATACATGAATTTCTATAATCACATTTACTTTTTAGTGTGCATTAAATTGAATATTACCTGCGAAGAGAAGTTGCGATTTAGGTAAAAGCTAGATAATAATTTTATGCCTCCTCCCACCTCCCCAATTTTTAATGTGTAAACATCTATACCGGTGGTAGGGTAAAATAAAAAAGTTGAAATTTCTGTAGCAAATTACGTTGTGCTGTTACACGTTACGATACGTTTATGTATATTAGATACGTTCAATATTGGGTACGTAGCCCAAACTAAATCGAAAGGCCGAGTTGAGTTGAAATTTGGTTGACAGTTCGAACTCGCCGCGTTCTGTGATGTAAAATAAGCACTTGAATATTTAATTTGATGTTTACACATCTTAACCGTAAGTCCCGCGGCACACACACTTTTTTTCTTTTTTTTTAGCAGTTCATTTTAAGTCCGAAGCGCTGGCAAGATATTTATATAACACAGTTTTCTATACATGCTGTTTGTTATTACTACAACTGACAACTGATCTAATAGAGTTTATTTAAAGTAAGCCAGAATTGCTGTCATGACTTGTTATATTTTGACAGATATAGGGTAAGTTATAAAACAAATTATTTCGAATCTCCACTAAATTTATTTCGGAGACTTTTCTATTACGTCATTAAACTTGGCGTTCATAGTGTAATATAAATAGAATAGGAAATATTTATATTTTTTTTAAATTTCAAACATTGTCAAAAAAGTGCCACCCTATTGTACCTTTGTATGTACATATATACATAGGTACAATAGGGTTGCACTTTTTTGAAAATGTTTGAATTTTTTTTCCAATAAAATGGTAGATCGTACTAATATTAGTTCACAAACAAATTTTATTCAAAATCGTAGGACACGTTTTTGTGCTGGTTTTTAAACACTTGTATGGGAGGTACCGTTATTTTTGGCCATAAGAATAAGAATAATTTTGGTCATATAAAAAAAAATTGGTCAACATCAGTTGAGCCGTTTTTGAGAAAATCGAAATTAAAAAAAATGGTTCTATGAAAAGTAGGTACCACTTATAACCATTTTTCCATTTTTTTTCTAAAAAAAATTGTACTGCGAGTATTGTTATTTTTCGTCTAAAAAATAAAATGAAAAAACGTGTGGGGGAATTTCCAAAAAACGCTAAGTAGAAAATTTCAAGAAAATTTACCCACCCCACGCTTTTTACTGTGAATTTAATTATTTTGTAATTAAAAATTATTTACTTTCTTTTAAGTTCAGTTTTCTATTAGAGCGTATTTTTTTTAGCTTTTTTTTTAAACTATAATTTATTTTCGGGCAGTTTCTGGCTTCTAAATCAAAAAGAATATACATTTTTTCTCCAGCACTTTTTTGTCGTCAATTTATTTTATTTTTTATTTTTTTACTTTAAGAATCAATTATTTTCCAGCGCCCCCAAAGAAACAAAATTAATACAAATTGTTTTGCCATTTATTTCAATAAATACCAATACCTAACTTTGGTAATCACAGTTATGAAGATAAACAAACTTGAGTGAATAAATATCGGTTCTTTTAATTTTAGGTGTCATTTGTCTTATTGTTGTAGCTATATATTGTCGCCACTTTGCTAGTGCTTTAAATCGTTCTTAATTAGGTCACCACAACTGTATATATAGCAAAAGAAAAATAATTCTATTGGAGGTGTCATTAATAATCATATTTGGGATTTTTTTGTTTTTTTAAATGGGTAGGTAGTGAATTTTTTTAGCAGTTATAACAGTTTATCACCGTTAGTTGTACATTAATGCTCTTACTGCGACTTAAAAAAAATACTTTGTGTGTCTGAAGTATGCCCACCGGCGTTGAGCGGCGACCCGGCGCGCGGCGGCGGATGGCCCTGTCACTTTGGACATTATGTATACCTACTTCCCCTACATGTGAAGTGGTTGTAAACCTTATTTTTTCTTTAACACTTATAAAAAACAAATAAATAATACAGTGCTTTTTTCTTTTAAAAATTTTGATTTGTTTAAAAAAAAAAAGCATAATATTTAACTAAACAACACTTCAAAAACCAGATTTAAAAACCTCAATTTAAAACTGGACAGAAAAAAAAGGAACCAAGAAGATTTTAATTTTTTTTAAATTGAAGATAAGCAAACCGATAAAAAAAAAAAACATACAAATAAAAATAAAATCCACAAATAATACTTCAAGCATACTATTCGCATTCGTATCGTAACCCAATCAGTGAAAACTCTGTTTTCCTTTGGATATTCCTTGGTGGAAATCTAATTCCCTTTTACAGAGGAGTCTGCATCAATCACATCATAATGATTGAGTTTTCCCAAATGAATTTCAAAAGTTGTAAATTTCTCTTGCGGAAATTTTCGTTTGGTTTTTTGTTTTTTTTTTCTATGAATTGAAATGGCAGGTTCTTCAAAAATCAGTTTTAAAAGTAAAACCGAAAACCATTCCAAAATCAATTTTCAATAGAAATTCCCATATGACATTGATTGCTTCAATACTTACTTACTTCCATTAGTCGAAGTGTCAGTTTTCTTTTTCGCTCATCCTTTGGGTGGCACGTGGCGCACGGTATAGTTAATGTTTATGCAAAGTATGTGTGCAATTAATTATTTATGGGGATCAAATTGTATTCTAATGTTCGATTTTTTTTTTTGTAGGGGAACACACAGCAGCGGCTCCTTACATATACAAACGAGGAAAATCCCTTAAATAGATATATGTATGTCATCTTAAGGGATCAAGTTGATAAGTGGAATAAAGTGCGAATATTGGAAATGCAAATCTGATTGTCATTGATTCAGATGAATGTGTTTTGTGTTTGTTAATACGCATCCTTAACTAACCGATTTTAAGCCGTTAATTGCTTCCTTTCATTTAGTCTAATGAATATGATTGATGTTTTTTTTACTGATCAAAGGGTATTAAGGTTATTTTACAACATTTCCAAATGGGGTCTTGTGCTATGCATTTATTATGAATCAATGGCTTTTAAAATAAATTTCCTTTTTAACACATAATATTATGTATTCTATTAGGAATATTCATCATAATATAATATTTAAAAAAAAAAACAATATCAAGGCTCTCTTTGACTTACTGCTGAAGAAAATAATGTACCTACTCTTCTAATTTTTACGGAAACTTGGAATACTTCATCCTATTTGGCAAATAAATTTGTTTGTCAATTGAGGTTAAAAGTGAGAATGAAAGGGTTATTATTTTAATCTTTTTAAAAAGTATTTAAAGAAAGAAGATCCATTAATATTTTTTTTTTTTGAAAAATTGTATGCAAAAGGTTAGTCAAGGTAAAAATAGAAAAAAGGCAAAATATAAATTTTGTTTTTATTTCAGGAAGGGGTTGTTCTGAAGCAGATTTGTAAGTGCTATACAGTCAGTTGTTAACTACACTCAATCGACTAAAAAGACGTATTCAAACAGTTTTTTGACTTACTTAATAACAATTACAGTGAAATCTCTCTTAAGTGGACAGCCACGGAACCGGACTTTTTTGTCCATATAAAATAGTGTCCGCTCAAGGGAAATTTTTTAAATAAAAAAACTCAAATTTTAAAAAGAACAAAAAATTATTTTATTTAATTAATTTAATTAAAATAACTTAGCATTCACACCTGGTTAGCCCTTTCTTAAAACAAAAAAAAAAAACTTAATTTCTGAAGCCAGGAGCGTCAGAACGCAGCAAAAAAACAAACAATTCTCTGCGCCTGCTGCCAAAACAATTAAACTTTCCCATTATAAAATTTTTAAAAATGCAAATCTATGGTTACAAGATAGAGCTTCACTAGTACATGTTCTATCGTTCCATGATACCGTTAATCAAGCAGATAGTGTTAGTGCCTGTCGCCTTGCATCCATTCATTTTGTAGAATGTGCACGCGCCACGCGCTTGCTGTGAAACAGTTTCACAAATACATGCATGAGTATTGAGTATACAATGAAACCCAAAGAATATATGCGTAAAGAAAAGAACAAAAACTCGCAAAACAAAAAATTAATGTTTATTTAAGAGAATATTTTTACAAAATAAATGCAATAATACTGTCCATGTCCACTTAATAGAATAATTGTCCACTTAAGAGAAAAAAACTCATACAAAATCATAGAAGCCAACCATCACACTTAATATTGTCCGCTTAAAGGAATCGTCCACATAAGAGGGGTGTCCGTTAAGAGGGAGTTAACTGTACTTTAAATTTACAATGAGCATGAGTCATTTGACAGCATACATTTTTGGCTCTGCGAAATTAGGCCCAAGGCCCCAGGAAATAAGACCCCAAAAACAAAATGAAATAAGGCCCCAAAATTGGGGCTTTTTTTATATTAAAATTATGCCACAAGGCCCCAACTAAATGAAAAAAACACCCCAAAAATAAACGAAAACACACCCCAATTTATTTTGTCCATTTTTGTATATTTTTCTCAAAAATGAAATAACACCCCAACTTATTTTGTCCATATTTGTATTTTTTCTCAAAAATGAAATAAAACCCCAATTTGTTTTTACAATACTACTGTTTATTAACGATTAACGAAAATGAAATAATATCCCAAAATGTCAACCAAATACTTGCATTGTATCTTGTACAATTTGTCTACAGCATGGGCACTTGTAGTTCTCCTGGCATTCAGCATTCGATTCTGTTTTAATTTTCATATTGCATTCAGCAAAAATTTTTAATAGTTTACAATTAACAACAATATTTACCCGCAAATCCTTACATATAACGCAAATATGTTCGTCAATTGGTGGACCAATAACATCAGTGCTATCGTCTTCATTAATATCCTACATACAGGAATCCTCGACATCAAAAGTATTTTCTTGCGGAAGCATTTCAACACATATATCGTTTTTTTTTCAAAAACCATTCATGAAAGAAAGGATGCAACGGTTAGTTTTCCCTGTTCGAGTAACAAGATTGCTTCTTCAATTTTAGAGCTTCGTTCAACGTTGTAATTCTTCCGTTTTGTCCCCATTTAACCACCACCATCAGCCAAAATTGAAAATTTCCGCCTTTTGAAAAATTCCTCGTCTCTTATAAAAGAAACAAATAAAAAAAAACAACGTTTTTTAAAGCCGAGCGGCCCAAAACTCCGTTATATGCTTCAACAGCAGAATTCGTCCGTATGTTCTCTTTATACACTGAAAAATTGTCACATCTAGCTAAAAGTAAGAAGGTGATTAAGTATAAAACAGAACAAAGTGTACCAAAATTTAAAATGTACTTTTACAATCCAGTGTTTTTCAAAATAATTTAGGAATGATGAGAAATTATTATTCGAATCCATTAACCAAATTTTCGATTTAATATCTCGAAATGCATAGGAAAAGCCATTATTTTATGGAAAGCTGATGACGCCGATTTTGAAGCTCTTACATATTCAAACAAGGAGTGTCTGTTTCGCATATTACGCCTTACGACCTGACAAAAATGGAACCTTAAAAATTTGTTGAAATTTTGAATAAGCACCATTTTGTTCTATATAAATTACAAATTCTTACAAACATCCTATTAACTTGGTTTGCGGGAAAACATTTTTGACTGCTTGGTCTACAGACACAATTCATACCTCAAATTAAAGAAAATTTAGTGAGTATTAACAAAGTTTAAATCGAAAACTAGTCCTTTAGGGTTAAAATCGCCAATAACTATAAAAAACGCGAAAATTTCGCGGTTTTTTCGATTTTTGACCATGATGCGTTCGGCGCTCGAGGTCGAAAACTTGGTTTCTTCATTAGGTTAACATCATAAACAACTCAGCAAAAAATCAGAACTACCGGATTTAACGCAAGGTCTTCCTCTTATGAGACGACAAAGTCACTGTACTATATTCCCTGCTCATAGTCCGTCAAACATTTGGTAGGATTTAAATCAAACACATTATTTTTTATATATCCCAACAGATGTTCGTATGCCCTTTTTTGTTCTTTTGTCCATAAAAACAAAAAAATAAATAGGAAAAACCTGGTTTTACAAAATGTGTTAAAAATTATTTATAAATCAGTATAAAATTGCATTGGCTTGGTTTGCACTTAAAACGAACAATAAGTAACAGTATAGCTGAAAAGACACTTACTGATGCTTTTCAATATAAAAATCGATTGTGTTTAAAACCATTAGCTAGTAACAGAATATGTGACAAAAATCGAGCGATATGTTTTGCGTTTCCTCCTGAAATCTTTTTCAACAAATTGCAAATCAGATATCACAAAATTAAACATGAAAATATTTAGAAGTAATAATTCTTACTTGTTACAAGAAGTGTTGCGAAAAGCAACTCTTATAGTGCTCAGAGCGTTTACTTCCGCTCCAAGTGTCCCTGCATCATCCACGCAATCGTCTTTAATTTTATTTAAAACCTTTAGCTCATTGAAAGCGCCTTCGTCGTTGTCATGGTTATGCTTCACATAGTTTTTTGCGGAATAAACAGTAATACACTGTTCCTCCTTTTTCCCACAAACGTTCATAATTAAATGTAGTTAATTAAATTTCACGCTTAATAACACTTCGTAATATTGATTGAACCAGAGTGACGAAATTTTTCTCTTAAAGATTCTTCATCACCTCGATTTTACATTGAAACATGATTGCTGGGTCCACAATAAGCGGTATTTTTCAAGCTCTGGGTCCTCGATTAACGGATTTTTATAACACTTTTTGTGAAAAACAATGATGTTTTAGCATAAACAAGTAAGTTATGCAGAATAAAATAAGGTCCCAAAATATTTTTCAAAATAAAATGAAAATATACCTCAAAATTATTTTAATATCTAACTTCATTATGAAATAAGGCCCCAAAAAATGAAAAAAGGCCCCAAAAAATTAAATAACACCCCAAAATTAAAAAATTTTCGTTGTTGTTTTTTTGCATTCAATGATTTGGGGCCTTATTTCATTTTGTTTTTGGGGTCTTATTTCCTGGGGCCTAATTTCGCAGAGTCTACATTTTTTACTGTTTCCATTTTTTTAATAACTTAAGAGTAATTTTTAAGCTTTCGTTATTTTGGGTAGTCAGGGACTCATTTGACTGAAGTCTTAATTTTAGCTAATGTCAAATTTCAATTTACTGACTGCAATCTTTACCGTGGTAACCATGAACTGTGCATCATGATTTACTTCAAATCTTTGGACTGTGCAACTGTATGCAACCGGGAGGTATGATGAGACTGATTGAAGGTAGTTAAGAACAAACTACCAGGCGCGCACATGCAACTTTTAGTTTCAAAACTGTTTGGTTTCGATTTTCAGTCCTATATAGGTTTATATGAGACAGCGCACACGTGCATGTTCGTGGACTCCCATATAAACGTATAGGACTCAAAATAGAAACCAAACTGTTTCGAAACTATTTAGTTGCATGTGCGCGCCTGGCCTAAGAGTTTATCTGGAAAAAGTGATCAGTTTGGGAGTGTGTTTGTCAACAGACGTAGATCTCTCTATTTTTCTATGATTGATCACAGTTTTTTCTGGCTATATATGGCATACGAAGGAATCTTTACACATGAAAGTTCTTATATAAAAGTTACTGCAAAATTATAGTGTAAGGTGTAAAATTCGACACCAAAAATCAGTTTCTGGATCGACAAGTCGATAACTATTTAAAATAGAAATATCTTTTCTTCATTTCATTCAAAACAATTTCATTTCAAAGCTACATATATATATATTTTCAAAATCCACTTAATATTAATGGCCCACTCTTTCGAACCGAAAAGTTTTAAATGGGGTCAAAAAAAGAACCTTAGCAATGCTTAAAATTTATAAGATCCGTTAAAACAGTTTAAAAGAAAAGAATTCATAAAAAAGTAACAGTCATCCATCCTATGTACATACATTGTACATACATAATAACCTTTAAGTTATTCAAAAAAAAAATACAAAATAAACAAATTCACTAAAGCATCCCCTTTCTATATAAATATTCCTTCAAATTCGAAGGATTTTCTTTTCCAATAAACATATTTACCTAGACATTTGCTACCTTATCCCGCCGAACAGAGTATTAATCTCATATATGTATACAAGTCTAAGTTGTCGTGAATTGAAAAAGAAGGAAAATATAAACAAACATATTTCATAAATAAACATCCATGTCTTTGTATCGTTTTCGCATATCTTTCCACTGCCTTAATAATATTTGATTTATTAATTTAATCTACGAAAAACACGCATGACGGCCAACTCAACTCAACTTACATATATTTATTTTTTTTTTGGTTTATGCTGTAGTATAACATTTTTATTTTCAATTGATTTATACGAGAACAGAACTTGTGACACAATTTATACATAATAAATACGTGAGGTCCTAGAATATCCTTAAACGAAAGGAATATTCTATTCAAAATGAAGAGAAAAGGTATCAGGAATTAGAGTATAAAACAATATAGATACAAGGTTCTAGGAATCACGTATTCAAAACAGGTGTACCTGGCATTTGTCTAAAAAAACACACAAAACTTAACCCATTCGGATGTTATTCATGTTTACATGCTGAATCAACAAAAATCGTTAAAGGATTATACCAACAAACATTAAGAATGAAGTAGAATTAAATTGAAGGGATAGAATATTTCATTCAATTTCAAGTCAATAGCAAGTCCTTATGTCAAATTCAATTCAAGTCTGACTAAGTTTGAATCTTATTCAATTGTACTCCTGCTGTAGCAGACAGACAAAATAATAGATTTAACTATTTCTCAGCTTAATATTAAATCAGACACATGTCATATTATGCTACTATACTATGACATCACTATACATACGAGTAAACACCACAAACACACACATAATGAGAATCCACTTTGCGGAATGTACACCCAGATAATAGCTTCAGAGTAAATTAAACAGGATTCAGGATTCAACTCCTCGAAGCTCTTTGCATGCAATGTGGTTAATGATAACAATTTAGTTATTGTATTTAATTCGAATTACGCTAATGAGTTTATTATTTCAACCAAATTGCAATGAAATCGGTTTCATGTTTGATATTTTGAATTAAACTGATGGTACTGTGATGGTACTGTGGCGTATACGTGATATTGTTGTGTGTTTAAATTTATTTGTGTTGCTTTTGTTGTTGTATTTTTACGTTCTTTGCAAGGAAAAGATTTTTTAGCTGCTAATTTTGTGTGTGGTTTGACTTTAATTTAATTTTTGGAAAGGAAATAATTGGATGATGATAATGGAAAACCTCATATTTAATTAGCTAGGGAAGAGTTTGAAATATTTTAACTTTATTATATTGAACTCGATGGTAGATGGTTGAAAAGTAGAAAAATAATTAAATTATGAAAAAAAAAATCCTTTTTGGGTTGATATAGGTAAAATGAAATTAATTTAAAAGAAAGATTTTCCTTACTGGTTTTTAAACACTTTGTATGGAAGGTACCCTTATTTTTGGTCATAAAAATAATTTTTATTTGAAATCTGCTAGATAATGTTAAAAAACTGCTAAATGCCAAGTTTATAATAAGTTCTAAAAAAAAAAAAAATGTTTTAAACTTTTTTTAAAAATCCAAAAAAAAAAACTGGAAAATTTTGGTAAGTATGCAATATTTTTAAAACTTTTGAAAAATTTTCTATAAAAAATTGGTCAAAATCAGTTGAGCCGTTTTTGAGAAACACGAAAATAAAAAAAAAGGTTCCGATTTTTTTTTTTTTTGTAAAATGGCTTGGCACTTTTTTGAAAAAAAATTAATTTTTCATTAAATATTTGCTTTAAAAAATATTGTAGGGCAGGATATTTTTGGTCGTAAAAAAATGCAAAAATAAAAAACGAATAGGGGAAATGTCCAACGCCAGGCACCAATTCCTCCCGATTTCCATATAAAACTACACATAGTTTACAATTTTATAAAAAATCTGTCAAACCGAAAATATATATTTGTAATTTCCCATCGCCATTATCATGAAATAGTATTTCTCTTTTCAACAGCATTTAACATTTTTCCATCGTTTCATTGTACTCGTCTTGTTTTGTTTTGGTGTTACGGCGGCGGCGCGGCGTAGCTTTGTCGTCGGTAGTTTAGCTTCGTTTCAATATTTTCAACTAAAATAGACAAATATTTTTAGCGAAGAAGTCTGGATTTTGAATATTATTATTATTATTAATATTTAAATATTTTGGAAAATAGTTTGATCAGTCAATAAGGGGTAAAGCGTTAAGTGTTTCCATTGACTAACTTTATTTCATCGATGTTATCTTTACCAATTTCTTCAGCCGATTTCCGATGCGGAAATATCTCGATTTCCAACAATATTTTATGCCAACATAACATACCCATAGGCCATAGTTATTCTATGAGTGAAATCTGTAAACTTTTCTCGTCATCAGATTTACAAGAGGGACGATTTGTAGCTCAACCTCACTGCAAACCTGAATCTACTCTGCTAATTGTTTTCCTAAAAATTGCTTATGAGGTATAATTCAATGCAGCTACAAAAATTAGAGAGTTTACATGACTGATGCCTGATTCACAATGTGACGAGAAAGCGAGGCGTCGATGTGACAAGGTCTCTTCACTGTTTTCCTCTCTTAATGATGAACTTAAATCAATGAAATAATACATAATGAAGCAATTCTCGTCGTAATGCCACCCGCGTATTTTTTTCAAATTTTTCGAACATTTGACGTGACGTGACGTGACGACGAGAAATGCTTTAATATGTATTATTTCGTTGTTTTAAATTCATCATTAAGAGAGAGAACACGTCACGTTGACGTCTCGTTTTCTCGTCGCATTGTGAATCGGGCATCAGTCATGTAAACTCTCTAATTTTTGTAGCTGCAGAGAATCATACCTCACAAGCCATTTTTAGGAAAAAGATATTTTTGTATTTTTTTAACATTAAATTAATATTTTTATTCACTAATTATTAAACTTTATATATTTTTTTTATTTATTTTTGAATTATATTTAGTTATGTATGTAAATTACTTTTAGAACGTGTTATGCAAACATTAATTGTATAGATACTTTGAATACAAACTTTTTTTTTCATAGCTCTTTCTCTTTAATTTTAATTATTAAAAATTATAACATACGAAATTTTTTTTATTTATTCATATCATCACCTTAACACTCTGAAATAAAAATTGTTGTACACTCACATTTTAAACAATTCAACAACTTCTTTTTGACAAATAATGTTTGCATGCATATTGTAAATTTTTATATATACTCACATAATACTACTAGCATAAAATATAAGAATAGGTTTACAACGTTTATACTTTTAAACCACAGTGTGATTGTAAATACATAAGAGAAAGTTTGTGCGACCCAGCCGTGAATTTTATTTCTATACAAACTTAAACTTAAATTTATTAAATTCCTCTTAAATTCTTAAAAGTTAATTTGTATTAAAGTGCAAAATTACTGTTTGTTTTAAAAATGTTCTCGTCTTTAAATAGATATTTAGATTTGTTTTCTTAGAAAAACTTTTAGATTAAAAGAAATAACCGAGTGTTATTTTGACTCAAGAAATACCCAACTCAAGTCCGTTTGAAATAAATATAAGGGATTTTTCTTCTTTTATAATTTATGCGACGCAAACTGTCGAATATGGTTTTTTTATCATTCGAACAAGGGAAACATTTTTATTTGTATCCTTCAACCAAAGAAGGATGTTTACTCTATCATTTTGTGATTTGTGCATAAAAAATGAAAATAAAATAAAATGAAATGAAAAAAACTATTCAAAAGGACTTTATCTCCTATTCATCAAAAAGTATACATATAAGTTTAGCATAAAATATCAAGCCAGTCATTCTGTAGAAATTATGCGATTTTAAGCGGCTCGTAAATTTGTAATTCAAGAAGACTTTTGTCACCTTTTTCAAAAGTGTCCTCGAAAATCTAAAAGTCAAATCTGAAAATTATTCCGTTGTATGTACCTACCTACCTTCCCACTTGAAGGATTCCACATACGGGTGATGTTCCAACCTAAATCGAATATATTATGCATTTCAAGCTGATACATTGTGTTTCCATAAATTGTATCTGTATAATATCTATGCATTGAAAATGAGTTGAGTGAATTCGCTGTCAAACTTCAAGCAGGATATGAGGTGGATTATATGTGAAAGGAAGACAGGGCATCAATCTGTGCACTGAGGGTTTTGTTGTTCGTTTTTATTTTTCGGGTCGAGTGGAGTATATAAGCGGATTTTTCTTCTTCAGAGACAAGTGGAAAATATTTCAGGAGCACTTATAGGAAATGAGCAAAAGATGACGAGAAAGGAAATTATATTTATGTGCGGGAGAAAATATATTTTGTTTTAAAGTTGTGTTATTTATATGGGTTGCTTTATTCAGAGTTGCATTCTGACGAGGTAAAAAATTCAGTATAAAAACGATTGCAACAAAAATTCTGGGAACTTTTTCGGTTTAAAGTTCGCTGAAAACATACTTCCTAAAGGAAGATTAATTCGCGGTTTGGAAATTAAAATTTTGCGAGATTTTTTTGTAAACAAACAAATAAAAACAGATAAATAATAAATTAAATAAATAATTACAGTGGTGGCCCAGTCTCCATTACGAGACAATTGCGATTATAAAGATAGTACTTATTTACTTAAGATAGCACTTCAGCAAGCTTCTTCCAGCCAGCTTGTTCGCTAGCTTGCGGTTTTCAGTTACGCACGCCACTTGCGTGGTCTTTCTCTACAGCACCGTATCTCGAGATTAGATTCAAAGACTCTTCGACTGTAGAGCATTGGTTTCTATTTGCTTTAAATGACCTATCCGCCTCAGTAGTTGGTTTTTACTTTTTTGACAAGTTTAATTTCACTGTACAGTTCGTTTTTGTAGTTTCTCCTTCACTCCTTTTATGCAGACGCAGCGACTACATGGTGTCGTTGCATGAGTTGATATAGCGAAGCCGAGGTAGTCCAAAGTCCCCAACTGACTTGAAGTTTTACGTTACCCTAATTGTTCGTTAAACCCATCGTCACTTCGGTCTTAATACTCACAAAAGCGGCACTGATGGTTTGACGCTTTGTGTTCTTCCGTTTATGTCAATATCATCAGCGTATGGGAGTAATTTGACGGATCTTTGAAAAACATGTGAGAGTCTTGCGATTTTCCAATATCAATTTTTGACATCAGAGTTATGTTTTAGGTCTTTGTCGAACTTGACAAATGGAGCAGTTTGTAGGGGAATCCAAAACTAAAACTCATCCCTGTGAAATCGATGAAAAAGTGGTGAGTGTTTATTTGAAGTTCCTATCTTTTTCCCAAGATCCGCGGTATTTTGAATATTTATCTTCGATGACGGACTTTTTCTCTTGATCTTGAGCTTCAGGCTATCACATAATACAACATAAATTATCTTCCAGGCGATATTGAGAAGACTGAGACTTCGGTAAGTGCTCCACTTCAGTGATTTTCTTTTTGAACTTCGGAAGCTGAGGTTCATGATTCATGGCATTCTTCGACTATATTTCACAGATAATCCTATCCAGGTTATCACCAACTACTTTTTTTTCTTTATGAGCAAATGGGGTTCCTCTCTTCTCATCTGCTCGAAGAGCCCACGAGCAGTTCTGGTTCTTCTATGAAGCGCCTCTTATTAATCTGTTTGTGCTTCCTGAAATTCATCATCAAACTAGTTATTTTATTGTGCTACTCTTCTTTGGAGTGTTGCCACTGGTTCTCACAGTTATAACTGGGTAGTCGTTCAGGTCAATGTTGACCGAACATAGTGGAGAAATGTCTTGCAATGTAGTGAATCTGGTTTCCATTTGATTGATCCAGAGATCTTAAATGTTTCTTGTGATTTTTTTTTCCTTTGCTAGGAAATCAAATACAAGTAATGCTCTGTAACAAATTTTAAACAAATCCGGCATTTCAAATGAATTGACAATTAGAGCAAACACTTATGTTAAACTTCAACACCCATAAGTTCTTTCTGTTTAAATAAACTAAAAATGAACACTACCTATGTACATCTATAGGCATACAAACAAGACATTATGTAGATTATTCGTCAAATCCGATCAATTCATTTAAAAGTCACATTTTGTCCTTGTATATTTGCTAAATGCAAACATTTGAAAGGATTTAAATGAAGTGAACTAACAAAAAGAACATTTGCATTCCCGGTACAGGCAATAATTGAAGATAACATTGACTTAAGGTGCTCTTTGTACATTATAAGACCTCGAATTCGAAAATCCATATATGTATGTCCTGGATTTCCTTTCTGATGGCCAATTGTCATCCTCAATGTCAATCTTGTTATACTTGTGTGTGCTTGTAACATGTACATATATTGAAAACCTAGGTAGGTTAGGATGTTCAATTAAAGCTGCAACAATTGAAATTGTTTCATCTGTCAGCAGCTGCTGCTGCAGCAAGAACAGCAAATATGTCCTTGTGTCTACAGGACGCTGCCGATTGCATCGGAAGTGCAGTGTGTCAAGTGTAATGCAATATTAATTGGTGCTCGGATTTATCTAGCAATCATGCACCCACTTATTACCCAGTGGCGTAGCGAGAGGGGGGCAAAGGGGGCACAGGCCCCGGGCGGCACTGTGCTTGGGGGCGGCAGATTTTCAAAATATCCGGGCGGCACCGTGCTACAATTTTTCTTAATACGTTAATGTATGTAAATAGTTTTTGTATGTTATGTTTTTATATTTTCTTTTCATTCCGATACATTTTTCTGTGGATAAATTTTATCAGTCAGATAAATTATTTAAAAGTTTTCGAGCAATAACACTGCTTCACATTCAATAACAATAAAGCTACATAATTTAAATACAAAAGGTCCCTCAATTACATCAACCAAAATTTTCAAACATTTAATTCGAC
This sequence comes from Epistrophe eligans, assembly GCA_951394125.1. Lineage (NCBI taxonomy): Eukaryota > Metazoa > Arthropoda > Insecta > Diptera > Syrphidae > Epistrophe > Epistrophe eligans. The sequence goes on from OX596030.1 coordinate 41,211,413, forward strand.
TATTTTCGAGCCACCAACAGCTTTTTTTCGTTTCACCATTGAAAATAAAGCTTTATTCAAAGAACACTCAGTCACGAAAGGAAATACACATCACACCGAGGAGAACACCGAGTTCAGGTGTAAGCTTACTTTTGTACCAAATTTTAATTCTGAAAAAATATACTGTCCTTTTCGGAAATATATTTTTTGCTTTTGAGCTGAAAGTTCCGTGTGTGTGCGTAGGACGTAGGTACATAATAAAAAAGATTTTCGCGCCACGGTTTTGCTGTCGGCAATGATACACGTCTTTCTCTTGTTTTTGTTTTTTTTTTTTTTGTTGTTGTTGTGTCTTCGTCATGTTGTGTGAACAACTGTTCTCTGAACACCCATTTACAGTTTACACACAACGAATTTAAATACAAGAGCCGAAGGAAGGCAGAAAAACACGTGCTTCTTCTACAAAGACTAAATTTGAACTATTTATTTTATTTAACTATTTTTCTTAATTATTTACAAATCTTATACCTAGCTTACAACTACATTTACATTTCTTATCTCTAGTTTCCTATAATACTAAACTAACATTAGGGTTGTAAAGTGGATAACGACGATGCGACGCATCCCTTGTTCATAAAACATAATGTTCACAGATGTATGTCATAAAATAACACCATAAACTGTTTCTATGAAAAAGGTCATCGCGGCACAGCGTCGCCGTCCACTTTTATCTTAAACTATATTTACAATACATTCCTACTGTCCAAATATAATATATAAATATATAAAGATAACTTAACATTGTGTCTGAGATGTGTATTTCGCCATAAGGAAGTGTGAAGTACAATGATCGACAACGACTCTGATTTGGAACAGTAAATGATTGTTTCATTCTATGTGTGTCCTGGTGCAAAGCTTTTTCGTTTGCCTTCTTTCGACTACCACTCATGAGCAGCGTTCGAATCTTACTCCAATCGGAGTAAATTTACTTCAATTTTACGAAAGAAAATAGATCTACTTCGTTACTCCGTTTTTTAAGATTTAGGTAGGTACTAATTTTTTTCCACACTGAAAAATTCAAAATTTCTTTAGCCAAACCACATGAAAGGGAATGACCACTGTGTTAATAAATTTTGCAACCAACTCTGACTCTGAATTACTAAATCTAAACTACTACAGAAATTTTCAATTCGTTTATTTTTTTATAAGTCTGCTCCAAAATTTTACTACTGCGGTTCGAACCCTGCTTTATTTTATCGTAAAATGCAGTTAAGTTTGCAAACATCCTAGTTAAATACAAAATTAGTTGCAGTTTAACATTTAACTTGTCTGTGTTTCGTGTGTTGTGAAAATTTTTTAAAATTGTGTGTACGGGTACAGTACCTACCTACATAAGCGCAAGAGATTTTCATTTTACCCCTTTGGATTGATTACATAAAGTAAGTAAATTGATGAAACGAAATACCTAGCTGATGGCTCGGAAAAAATCCATTGATTTTGGAGTTGAAACCCCCATTTGGCTTTATTAAGAGTGTTTTCTCCATACCTCAAGATCCATAAGTTCCATAAAAAACATTTTCTCACATTTTTGTAAAAAATTGAGTTCTCTATTTTTTACCGATAAATCGAAAATTTATAAGTTAATAATTATAACAAGGTAAGTTAAGTAGCTGTTTCACTTTGATGTTTTTTAAAACAGAAAACAAAATTAAAGGCCCAGAAACAAATTGCTAGGGGCGGCAAAATTGGCTCTGCCCCGGGCGGCAAAAACACACGCTACGCCACTGTTATTACCACCCATATAAGATCCTTCGAAAGGACATCGAATCTATCGATGTTCAAATCTTGTCACGTTCTCAAAGATTGACGACGACGTCGACACAGATTCATGATGGTATTGTCAATGAAAGTGTTTTGTTTTTTTTTTTTCTTAGCCTTCAGTCCTTGTTATACTGTTTTTTATGTAAATGATATTATTTTCTTTTTATTCTGTTTGTCCTATGGTGTTCATCTTTTTCCGACATAATTATATGTAAAAATCAATTTTTCACTGTAAATTCAATTAATAACCTCAACTAAGTGATTATAATTATATGTATGTATGTCCAGTCAACCGTCTGTCAGATAGGGTGAGGAAGCAAAAAAGACACAACAAATTTAAAGCACGAAGAAAAAAGGTTAGGTATAGAAAAACGACTATATAAGATTTCTTAAAAATTAAGAAAACTTAAGCTATAGCCACTGTGAATCAATCATACGCTTATATCATAATAACGACCGACCGTCTCGAACATGAAACATTGTGCAATGTGCATTGTGCATAGTATGAAAGCGAACCAAGGTCATCTTATGATCATGATCTAATGAGTCCATATTCTGAGTTTTGAAAATTGTGTTCATTTAAGAAGAAGGACCTTTTCTAGCGATTTTTTTTTTGTTAAGAAATAAACTATGGCGAAATAAACATACAAAGAAGAACTAATACCCAACACACGAGGAATGGAAAAATGTACAGTCTCCGTGCGAGATATAATATAGAAATAAGGAAGTCGACTTCATTATTATGAAAGTGTAGAATAGCGTAAATACTTAAACTATACTATGTGTTTTCTGCTTTGAGGATTATTTTGGTTATTTGAACAAATTTATTTTTCAAAGACCTTAAATGAGAATAGTTTTGCAAAAACTAAATTTAAAGTAGATAAGATACAAAATAATGACCAAAGCATTATTATATCTTAAGTATATGTATGTAGATGTAATAGCTGCAGAAGATCTCATCTTAAGCTTCATATTTGATTGAAGCTTCCGTTTGGTTTCGACTTGGGTAGCTTAAGGTTAAATTAATATAAAAAAGTTATTTTAAATCAATATAGTTCAAAGTGTTGTCACTTTACCACAATTGTGGTAGATCTACCACTTTTTTGAGAATTTATCAACTCCACCACTTCTACCCCGGAGATAAAAAATTCTACCACTATTTTTTTAGCTACAAACACATAATTTGGATAGATTTTTTGTAACAAATAGGTACTAACTTTTAAGTCTTAGCTAAGTTCGTTAGCTATTCCTATAACTTTGTTCTATGCAGTTCAATAATGCTTGTTTGAATAATCGAGTGTATATATAGTAATAAAAAAATTAAACAAAAATTTCTTAATTTACGTTAAAATATTCCATAAATAAGACAAAATATTTATTTTTCAACGACAATGTAAATTCAATTTCTAAATCAAAATAAAAATTAAAATCTTGGCATCAGCAGCATAGCTAAAAAAATATTGAAGCTTTTTGTGGTTATTTGTTTCTCGAAAAATATTATTAATTCAAAAAAAATGAATAATGAGACCGTGATTGCATTTTTTTCTTTAAAATATACGAAATGCTGTACAGTTGCATTGTGGGCACATACAAATAGACACTTTTTCACAGCTGTTGCATCTCCGGTTCCACTTCCAGTTGCAGCATTTTATTGTGTTCAGGTAGTTCGTGCCACAGAACATTTGGTTTCATGCGTTTGCTGATAAATTCTTTTTCTATTTTCAATCTGCAATTTAAAGCAGTGCTTGTAGCTCGTGATTCCAAGATTTTTCAAAGAAATAAACACCAATTACATCGATATACATATGTATTGTATTCAAATGGTCATCATAACTTTTGATCTAAGGTGAGTTGTGATAAGTGTTGTACCTTTTAAGAAACTGCAGAATGAGGGCAAGCTTTCAAAAGTAAAAAAAATATTAAGCAGTAGAATATTAACACATTGTAATTAGACATAATTTGAAATCAACAGCAAGTCCCAGATCCCGTGTGGTTTTTTTCTGTAGACACTTACTTTTTCGTTGCAAACAAAAAAACTATACAAAATTTATTTCAAAAATTAATTTTTCTAACTATATATTCAAAAACTACTATCATCAAAACTCGAAAAGTTATACAGTTTTTGGTAGCGACCATTTAGAGGTGTTTTGAATTTTTTGGTGTTAATCGTTTTGGTTTCAATCTAAGCTTTATATTTTTGCCCGGTCCCGATTGAATTTCGAGAAAGGTGTTTTTTTTAATCACCCTAATATGTAGGTATGTATGTACATTTGTAGTCGGTAAAGGTAAAGGTACACTGTAGTTGGTTTGGCTTGCTTATTTCGGTTATAATAATGCGATCAGTATTTTATGTTTACATTATTATTATAATATAATTTTGTCTTAATTTTCTAAAAGATGTTATTTTAATGTTAAGTTCTTTTTTAATCGATAAATAAATAAAAATAAATCAGTAACATTAAGGTCTTAAAATTTAGCTAGAATATCGGACTACATTTTTTTTTATATAATCATTGCGCATTCACATAAAACTATAACTATATATGAAAAACCTTTTAAATTGAATATTTAATATAAACAAAAATTTAATACAAAACAATTTTTTAAACCACATGTACTTGACCCTTTTTAGAAAAGTTATGATGTTGGTATGTTCAGAAAAGTTGATCATTTCTAATGTACCTAAACTATGCTGGAATGGCAAATCGGGTAAATTTTTGTTTCACTTTCAGTTCAAAGTTAAATGTCAAATTCCTTGCGTTCGAGGAACTAACATACCTATAGGCTATCCACTTATCCCAAAAAATTTCAGATATGTTGGGATGTTGTTGCTTCAGCTATTTTGTCACAAGGGATTACAACAACACAAACCTATCCGGATAGCTTTAGATTGATCCCCGAACGCAACAATTGTCAAATGAAAGCACCCAAACAAAATTATATACGTTTTCTGCTCACTTATATGCATCACTGACGTTTGCGATGCGTTAAGAAACTCATAAGACTTTCGGAACTCATGACTTTGCATAAAATACACATCATATTTGATATCTCTCTTTGTTTTTATTAAAACCGTGGAAGTTGCTTTAAAATATCTTCCATGCTTCTTAAAATAAATTCAACTCTAATTTAATTCAATTCTAATAGCTTTTCAAGCTTTTAAGGCTATTCGCATTTAATCAAACCACGAACAAAATATTTTTCTATGAACCTTCCAAGAGGCTAAAGAAAGGATTATTAAAAAAATTTAAATTCACATGGTTATTTCAGCATCCAATTATATCCAATATTCCAATATGCTTTTGAATTCTACTAAAATTCCTTCAATAAGTTTTTATATGCAAAACATTCAATCTATATGAAGTCTGTGTTTGTATTTAGATTAAAATTGATTATCCCACATTCTAAATTCAAAAAAGGATAGTTTTTATTATTATTATTTTTTTCATCTTCAACCTTTCATTTCTTCATTCCAATCAGGGATGATCTTCTAAACAATTTCTCAACTCTCTTCCATTCTCTAACAAGAAGTTCATTTTCTCTCTGTCAAAAGCACCATCATCCCAAAAATTTAAAATAATAAATATAGCTTTTTATGCAAATCAGGTCTCACAGTGGATATGAGCTATAAGGAGGAAGATTTCAAAGAACGATTTGGAAGAGATGCCTTCATAAAATTGGAACAACCCCAAAGCGAGGGTGACTATGGATGATGATTGTTATGTTGATGAGAGGTCCGATTGGTTCAATACACAACAATATAATATTTTAACAATAGAAAATATTCCTTATATGCCTGATGCTTAGTGAATATTAGATACAAAAAGGATTCATATTCGCAGATTAGGGTGATGTTTATATGCGTCAAGCTAGGTACTTTTATTGAGAGGAGGCTAGAGGGCTAAAACACCCTCTGAAATTATATTGTATTCCAACAATTTTTTTTTCATTGCCGGTAAAAACAAAATAAAATAAAATAAAATAAAATAAAATAAAATAAAATAAAATAAAATAAAATAAAATAAAATAAAATAAAATAAAATAAAATAAAATAAAATAAAATAAAATAAAATAAAATAAAATAAAATAAAATAAAATAAAATAAAATAAAATAAAATAAAATAAAATAAAATAAAATAAAATAAAATAAAATAAAATAAAATAAAATAAAATAAAATAAAATAAAATAAAATAAAATAAAATAAAATAAAATAAAATAAAATAAAATAAAATAAAATAAAATAAAATAAAATAAAATAAAATAAAATAAAATAAAATAAAATAAAATAAAATAAAATAAAATAAAATAAAATAAAATAAAATAAAATAAAATAAAATAAAATAAAATAAAATAAAATAAAATAAAATAAAATAAAATAAAATAAAATAAAATAAAATAAAATAAAATAAAATAAAATAAAATAAAATAAAATAAAATAAAATAAAATAAAATAAAATAAAATAAAATAAAATAAAATAAAATAAAATAGATATAATTTTGTTGCACTTAACTTTTCTTATTCTTATAAAATACCTGACCATTTTTATTTATTTGAAGATTTAAAAAAATGTTTGCTACAAATGAAAAGCAAAACAAAAAATAACTTGAAGCAAAAACTAATTTCAGTTTCATAAAATGGACAACTTCGTGTAAAAATCTACTGTACTGGAACTAGCTTTCGCAAAAATGTTTGGTGCCGACATAAAAGATATATTTGTTGTTGTCCTCTGTCACTGAATACGAACAACGGTATTTTCAAGTTAAAACTACGTACATTTTTTTTAACCCTCGTACATTTTTTTCGCATAAGTTTTCTTGTAATTTAGGTCATTTCATTTATTTTAAAGGATTTAAATTAAAGTTTTTGATATTTATGTCTACCTCAAAGAGAAGATTCCTAAATGATTCAAACTCATTTTGTTATATTTGAGGTGAATTGTCAATGTGAAAAACGTCACAACTCTATTACACAATGGAAATAAGTATGGTATTGTTCAACTAGCCTATTTCACTAAGATAAAGAAGGAATACCACACTGTCTTTCTTGTTTTAGAATATCTGAAATACCATGATCATCAGTGGGTACCTAAAATGTGTGGATTTGAGAATAGTTAGGTTAACTTTTTACTGGGACAAAAAAGTGGCTTCACGAAATTTCCATGTCCCATTTGTTTATGAGACAGCAAACCAAAAAGCAACCGCTGGATCAAGAAAGACTGGTCCTCGAGAGAATTTATAACTATTGGCAAACACAGCGTCTTGAACTCACCTCTAGTTTCAAGGGAAAAAATAATTTTGCCTCCATTGCACATAAAATTAAGCTTGATGAACGATATGTTAAATCATTAGATAAAACTAGCTCTCATTTTATGTATATACATATATCGAGTAACTTTAGTGGTTTTAGTAAATAAAAAGCTTAAGGCTGGTATATTTGATGGACCACAAACAAGAAAGAAAAGACGATAAATTCGTGCCTACAATGATTTATTTAGAATCTGCAACATAGTGAAGAACAAAACACGTAGTGCTGAATATGCTGGAAATTCTTAAAAGTACAAGTATTAAAGTTCACTACATAAATAGTAAAAGTCATGAGAAATTGGTATCAAGGTCAATAGGATGAACAAAATAATGATGGCTGATTACTGCTGCTGTATCACGCGGGAGTGTCTAAAGGACACTAATGTAAGTAAATGTCTAAAAAGAAGTTTTCTTCATGTAGAATAACACAAATTTTGTATTATTTGCACATATTCTATATCTCTTGTTTGTTTAATTATGCAGATCTGATGCAGACCAGATTTGATCATTTGACTTTTGAGGTATTAGTGAGGTTTTCAGAATAGAGCTGTTATTCCCCTTTCACACGAGGAAACAAGTTTCTGGAGATTTATTTGACGCTTTTTTAATTTCCTTAAAAATCGTTTGAACCTTTCACACGTGGAAACAAAATCGTAGAAATTTTCTGTAGTTTCCTTTGGTAGTTTGGTTGAACACATCACTACATTGTGTATGAAGAGGAATGTCAAAAAAATCTCCTCAAATCGTTGACCGGGGAGATTTCGTTTTCCCTCTTACTTACTTACTTTTTTCCAACAAATTTCCCAAATCTTATGTCATTTTCCTTTCGCCATTTGGGATTTCGATTCGGTATTGTGGAATTTTCGTTATAAAGGAAAACAAAATGTGATTGATTCTTTTTTCTAAATGTGTGTGTGGCATGTCAAATTTGGCATTATTTCCTTGATGATACCAATGATAGTATGGGTAGAGAGAAATTCCTACATGTACATAGGTATTTTCAAACTATATTAATACATTTTTTTATTCAAATTATAATTTTTTTCAATAAAAATATTTTTGTTGTAAGCAAATTTTTGTATTTGTCGCCAGTTTACAGTGTATTTTTATGATCCAAAATCTTCCAGTATTTTAATAATAAAAAAAGAAGTAAGTCCAAAAATAATTACTACATATGCTGACACCATTTTGTAATAAATTATATAAAAATTCAAATTGATCATTCTTTTCATGCAAATCACTAGTATTTTCAAAGTGCCATTATTTAACTTCGTATTCAATATTCGTACCAAATATTTCAAAGTTTTGACAGCAAATTTTGAAAATTTGTGGGAAATTTCACATATTGCCAAACAGACCTTTTAAGTCGATGCCTGAAACGAATTAAATAACAACGAGACTCGTTACAAATTTGAGACTTGAAAAATCAAAACATAACCCTAACTCCCAAACGTCAAAGCGAAGAAGAGCAATATTTTTCCATCTGCATTGGCAGTCGTTTTTTAAATATTTATTTAGAAAAAAAGGATTTAAAATGTTACGAAATGTAGCAAATATGTCTCGGAACCCATCTATCCGAACATATACAGCGGTAGCTCCAGCTGTCAAATCTATAAATGTATCCAAAACAAAAAGAATGCCACTAATAGAGTGCAAGAAAACCGAACTAAATGTTCCCTTTGGAAAACCCCTAATAGAAGCCAAATTCGGAGCTATCCCACTTGCTTCTAAAGGATGGATGCATCGTCGAGCAAAAGGTGATTACTTTATCGTGCATCCTTCAGTAAATGAGGAAGAAATTATAAGCGAAATGCAGGGTATAAAAAATCTCCAAGGAACTCTCCAGCTGTCGGAAATCTTAATAAAAAACTTGGAGTCCGAGTTAGAAATCACTCAGCTCACCAAAATCCAAACCGATACAATTCCAATAATCCGTGATAGTCATCACGCACTGATAGCGGCCGAAACCGGGTGCGGCAAAACTCTCGCCTACCTTCTGCCAATTGTTCAACAAATTCTAGAACAAAAATATCGATTCGAAGAGCGAGAACTTAACACTCCGCTGTTGCTAATACTTACTCCAGGAAGAGAACTAGCCCTGCAGATAGCTGACGTTGCCCGCAAGTTATGCAAATCCACTGGACTTAATGTGAAATGTATTTTGGGTGGAAGCACAAAACAAAAAATGCTAAACCCAGAGTTTGAAGATATTGACATTCTTGTTGGAAGTATGGGGGCCATAAGTAAACTGGTTACTACAGGCATCTATCGAATGGAAAAGGTTCGTCATGTAGTGCTCGATGAAGCCGACACACTGCTCGATGATAGTTTCTCTGACAAACTGTGTCATTTCCTTAAAAGATTCCCGGTGAGATAGAGCGTTAATCCTTTGCTGAAACTTTAATCAATTTGTTTTTTTTTTTTTCAGTTCCATAAGAATCACATCCAAGACGATAAAGTTGTAGGCAGTCAAATGATTCTCGCCTCAGCCACAATGCCCACAAACACTGACCAGCTGCTGCAAAGCATCATCGATACATCGACACTTCACCAAGTGGTTAGCCCGAATCTACATCGACTAATGCCACACATTACTCATAAGTTCCTTAGAATGAACAAATCCGATCGGCCAGCTAATATCCTTACTTTGGTTAAATCGGAATTGGCTAAAAAACGACCGGTGATCGTGTTCGGAAACAAATCCTCGACAAGTGACTATGTGTCAATGTTCCTCAACAACAATGGAGTAAATTGCATCAATTTGAACGGAGACATGCTGATGAAAATCCGAATTGGAAGATTTGAACAGTTCCAACAAGGAAATGTAGATGTTCTCTCGACAACAGACGTTGGTAGTCGCGGTCTTGACACAACTCGTGCAAGGCAGGTCGTTAATTTTGACTTCCCCCTGCATGTGTCTGATTATATCCATCGCTGTGGACGAATAGGACGTGTCGGAAGCCAACAAAGATGCATGATAACAAATTTCGTCTCAAGTCAAAGAGAAATCGGTTTGGTACAAAAGATCGAACATACAGCGAGGACAGGTACCGTTCTTCCAAATGTCAATGCCAACATAAAAAATCTTATTCAATCCCGAATAGTTAGAGAGATGAAGAAGTATGGAGTCGATGAATCAGCATTTTAGTAATAGTTGAATATACAAAAATTAAGAAAAACAACAGAGTTTTAATTCCTACAGATATATATTACTCTCATATCCTCAAGAGATGATAATTACTGAGATGGACACACTTTTGTTCGTCGGTTAACGGTTTAAAGAGTTTTCTTCTTGCAATAATTATGTCCCTCGTTGAATCAGAGGCTTTGATACCATTTGTTTCAGGCCCATTTTTGTTGGTTTTGACTTTAACGGGAATTTGCCGGCAACCAGAGAATTTAAAACGAATTGTTGTTTGGGATTTAGAAGGAATCTCGAGATGCGGGAAAAACTTTTCCAAGTCACTGGGTTTACATTCGGCAGGTGAATTGGGCGACGCGATGATGATTCGTTTTGCTGAGACTTTGGGAATTATTTTAAATGTTGCACAACGACGTTTGAGGTGACGATGGCGGATAAGCTTTTGATGATAATCTATACGAAGAGAAAATTAATGGATTTAAAGTTTTTTTCATTTATTATTTTTCGATACTTACGTGCATAGTGAGTCATAAATGGTAAGAGTCTATATGAGCACAATTCATTTAGCCATTCGTATAGGAAAATATCATCATGTCCACGCAGGAAGATTGCACAGCGCTAGAAATTTAGTAATTTTTTACTTCCAATATTAGCCTTGTTGGACGTGTACTTAATTGTACTTAATTTTAAAGGTCAAGACTAGATACATGTTAATTTATAAAAAAAATTTAACATTAAAAGTATAAAGTAATCAAATCTTTTCAAATAATTTGAATGGTCGAAGTATGGCCACCGGCATGGGGCCTCGGCCATTTGGTGGGCGTACTGTGTGCACTTGTGTGTATATAATCACATATAAACAGCTATCCATTGGTATTTTCTTAAGTCACTTCCTTTTAAATCTGTTATAAGTTTTTAATCCTACAGGGCTAGAGCATTTAGGTTGGGGGTCTATTTCTTCTAGTTTATGCCATAACTAAAGAATTGACTTAAAATGGAAAAAAATATATCACTTTCAGCCTTTAGCCGCCCTTCTATAAGCCAGAAAATATTTTTTTTCTTAAATGAAGTCAATTCAATAATTTTTGAAAAATTAACTCAAAATTAAAAAAAAAAGAATATTTCTAGTCGATTTTTTTTTCTCAAAATTTTACGTTAATTACTATTTTTGTTTTTTTAATATTATTATTATTATAAATTAATTTCTGTTGAATATGCCGTTTTGAATCAAATTTTTATTTGCAAAGATCAGAAGAAAAGATCAAAGATTATGTTCTCTTGGGCAAAACTTTCGGCCGCAAAATAAATTATGAAAAACTGATTTATAGCAAAACAATAAATAAGGTGATAGATGAATTTAAAACTAAATATTCAATCAAAATCAAATGAACTTAAGACGATGTGAGTATAAAACCAAATGAACGTTTATGAAACAACGAAAAAATTAGTTGATTATTCAACAAAATATAAATCATTGCAAAGAAGGAAACAAAGTGAACAAAATAGAAATTAATTTAATTTAGCGACACAATAAAAACAAGGCCAGGTGACTTAAAATGGAAATGATCTTATTAATAAGAACGCAACTGCACTTTAACGGGTCCCTAAAATTATAATTAGTTAGCTTTAATTTTATGAATACTTACCGCGAATTCACATCGCAACGAATGTGGAATATTGTCAGCTTTTAATATATTCATCATCTTCATGAATGGTATGAACTCTCGAAAAGCATACTCGCCCAATGCGAACAATCCCCTAATGGCTCTGCTTATAAACTCGTAATCTGAAACGAAATAAAAATAAATATTTCATATACAAATATGTATCCTTTTCCCTACCACTTGGGCAGAATGTTTTCTTTTTGTCAAAGAATCTTTCTAATCTTCTCAATATCAAATGCATGCATTCTGTATTAAAGAATTCATTTATCGCTCCTATCAATCCAATTGTCTGACACAAATCATTAACGAGATTCAAATCAACTTTATCGGCTTTATATGATGAAAATTCGATGCCTTCCATTTGATCAGCAGTACTCTCACCCTCATCGTCGTTTTCCAGGCGATAGATACGATCGGGTTGTGGTAATTCTTCTTCAACTGACACAAATTCTTCTTTGACATCTTCAGCAGGGATCAGCTTGGGCTTCTCTTCATCTAAATCGACAAGTTCCTCCTCTTTGATGTCTTCTAACTTTATGCGAATGCTAGCACCTTCAGAATGCGCCGAGGTTTCATCTGTTTCCATTGGAGAACACTTAGCTTCTGCGACGTATCTTTCATTCTTCACAACTGAGTTAGAGGCATATATTGTATCGAGGAGCTGACATATAAAAATTTCAGCTAAATGGAAGAATTCTTCTCGGCAGTAGACATCGCGGCAAGTGGGATGTTGTGCGAGAGTTTGCATAAGACGCCAACAGCGGAGCTTGACGTGGTTTGTTTGCTTAAAAGCAAGTGTCTGAATCATTTTAACAAGTAGTATTCGGTAACAGCTTCCAATGAAGGGAGCCGCGTAAACATACTGGCGGACAGAATCAAAATCCTGTTCACTTCCGCCGAGGGTGATGAGAAATACACTTTGCATGAAGGAATGCATCATGTCTCTACAGCCTCCTTGGATGGGCCAGGTACTCATGAATGGTGGTCCCATCGGCATCGTGATTTGCACGTCTTTCTGATATTCATTGCGCAGTTCGATTACTTTGTCCTATAAAATGACAAAAAAGAAATAAATTAAAAACTTCTTACTGCCGTACAAACGTTTTCTTTGTTTGTTAACGGTTTTGAGAATTTCAAATTTCAGCATCTGTTTATTAAACAACACATTTTTGTACAAAAATAAGGAGTTTTTTAATGTATTCCTAACTTAACAACATTATGTACATAGTACTCATTTTGTTTGGCTTTGTTCAAACTCACCGAATTAAAGAAGAAACTACCATCGTAGTCAATGCGATCCCACTCAGTGTCCATTGGCCCGAGAACTGGAGGGCAATCAGAGTCTTTGAGAACCTCATTTACAAGATCGCTTGTAACAGAACCACCCGAATGCATGGAATACGTTTTAATGTTCTAGATTCACAAAAAAGTTGCTATACATTTCCTTAAATCTTAAATTGAACCTACCTTAATCAACTCCCACATTTTGTAAGAAACATCTTCTGCCAAAATTGGCAACAGATCTGGAGCCAGATCTGTATCACTGGTATCATGTTGTTCCCAAATGATTTTGATTGTTCTTGGACCAAATCCAGCATATCCTTTGTGGTGACTCTAAAAGTGGATTAGTTTATTACGTTACTTATTTACGTTTTTCTGTTGGGGCTACTTTATCTCTGGATGAATCTATGCTCGATGTTGGAGTAGTTGGTGCGTCGTTGTGGGATGTAGAACTTGTAGGAGTTTGCCCATTTGTATTAGATTTGCTGCTATCTGGTTTGGAAGTTTTCACACGAGATTTCGATGAAGATTTTGAGGACTTCATTGATTTGCTGTGTGAACTTTTTGGTGTTGATTCACCAGAGCTTGATTTTTTCTTATCTGGGTTCATTTGTTATATTTGTATATATATAGATACATTCGCTATGAATAAATAACAAAAATAAATAACAAATATTTGCAAATTCTAAACGATAATACGAAAATAAAAATACAACTTTTGGTATGAAGAAACCTTTTTGATGTCAACAAAAATTAAAATGTCATTTATTAAAGTGCTGTTTGATTTGATTGTTTTTTGAAGAAAAGTTATTAAGCGTGTTCAGGATAATGAAATCTCGGTGATCTCAACAATCTCGCCAACCTAAACAAACAACCTAAATGAACAGGAAAGATTCTTAAGCAAATTTTCTCATGTGGAATTCCTTTCAACAAAAGATTCGAATTTTTTCTCTTCTGTCAAAGAAATCTTGCATATTAAGATTTCAAAAATTTACAAGATTTGGTTGCAACGAATTCTAATTTCAGTGAATATTTTAATTATATATATTAAATATTTCTATTTGTGCGCTCTTTTTCAATAACCATACATTACATATATTTTCCATAAAAATACATTTCACGATAATAATAAGTTTCATTTAATTGAGCTGTCAAGCACCGCACATACAATCACAAAAAAAATCGATTCTTTACACGTTCCTTTCAACAACAGAAAAAAATTCGATTCTTTTTAGAAAAAAATCGATTTTTTTTTTTGAAAGGAATTCGAAATCAGTTTTGCTGTAAAAACTCTGAGGAAAAAAAATTTGGATTCGCTTGTTTACTTTTTGAGTGAGAAAAATCTCTGAGATCTCATTTTTCTGAACGCGCCATTCAAGGGTCCAAAAACAATACGGTCTCGTTCGGCAAGGGTCTAAAAACAATAGGGTCTCGTTCGTTGAACTTTACCCAGGGTTGGCTTTCTTGACAACCCCAAGAACTGTCAAAAAAATTGGTCTTCGGTTTTCCAAAAACACAAGATACAAACCGCTCGAAATTCAACTCGTTGAAGCATAATTTAGAAATTTTATTATAAAATAAAGTTAATAAGAACAAACAAGATATATTTAAATTTAAATTTATTTCCTAACCCGTAACGTCCTGCTTTGGGACTGTTGTGTTCTATCTACAAGTAATCAGAACCTTGGCGTTTTGAAGAAAGAAAAAAACATAAACAAACCCAACGCATATATCTTTCGACTCTCGATTTAATTACAGCTACAATGTGCTTCTTTCAAAGTTTCGTGTTTCGTCAACTCAACACTCACTTCACTTTAATAAAATTCAAAATTTTCTTATAAATTATTTTAATTAAATTATTAAAAATGAATTCCTAACGAAAATACAATAATTAGATTGGTAACATCAGTCAGTGCATCATGATTTCCATGGATAAACGTGACAAAGTCTCCAAGCCAATTATAAGCGGAGCCTTTGGGCGCTTCGCCGTGTTGATAGTTTGCTTGCCATTTTTGAGTTTCCTATTTTGTATTTTTTGCTCAGTGCTATTCTATTTTAAAGAATCAACTCACACCCACTGCGAAGTATCTAACTACCTTCCATCCGTATCTGCAGCAATTGGAAGATATCAACCCCAGCGGTTTGTGTGGCAAATGGCTATTTGTTTGCATTTCCTGCCACGACTCTATGTTGCCAAGATGTACGTAGAGTATTATAAAGAAACCATCACATCGGATTACATGGCCATGGCGCATTTTGCATGTTTTCTCAACGTTTTCGAAAATTTCGCATTGGTTGGATTATCGTTGTGGACTTCGAGTCAAAGCTATAAAGTGCATAAAATTTGTTTCCTTATTTTTATTGCAACTAGTGAAGTCTATATGCTTATCTCTTACTTTCTGAATGAAGACAGTAAACGTATAAGACGGCTTAACACCCAAGAGCACTTAGCACGACAAACTAAGGGTTATCTGTTTATTATCAATCTTATTGCATTTATTCTAGCGGGCTATTGTTTTAGACGGCACAACGATTATTGCGAACCAGGAGGTGAATAATTAAGAATTTTCTTCGAATCAAGCTCCTAATTGACTCTTTTTAGTGTACACACTATTTGCATTCTTTGAATATACAGTGGTGTTGATAAACATGGGCTACCACATGACTGCCTATTGGGACTTCTATGGACGGACGCTCACATTCGACTGGAAGAATGGTATCACATGCACGAGGTCTAAGATTAGTTAGTACTTAATCGATTAATACTGAAATTATTTTATGAAACAAGTTTTGTTGAAATTGAAATGATTTTTGTATTTGTTCTTTATTGTTTTTAAAAGCTCCCCCAAACTGCGCGAATACGCGACGACCGATGAATGTTCAAGTATTCGTATCGTGCCAGTGTGATCACTCTTATTAATAGCTTAATAAGTTAATTTAGATAGGCGAAAGTTTTGTTGTCGTACCGGAGTATTCGCGTTTGTTTGGGAGAGCCTTAGTTCCATAATCGAGGATCAGCTCGTTAATCGAATAAACGCCTCTATTGCGAATATCGTTTGTTTTGCTTTACTTATGCTACAGCTTCACATTGTAGTGCACATTGAGTACCTTCCAACTTAGGTAGAGGAGCAGTTACACTATTATATTCTGCCAATAACATATTTTTTGAACGCAAGTTTAAGTCTCATCGTGTCTACATTAGTAATTTTGAGGTGCTTCAAAACATATTGAATCAACAGCTATTTCAATATGTAGGTGATAAAACGAATCTCATGGGTTTCATTTATATGTTGTCCTTTTGTATCACGAGAATTCTCACCTTGCAATTTCTTACCCACAAACTACCTTAATAAGAAGAATTTCTTCTTAGATCCAACGTTAAACGATAGTCGCAAAAAGAGCCGAAGTTTAATTAATCCAAAGGATGCAACATTCGAAAAAGGAATATATATTTTTATTTACGAGTCAAATCAGTGGTGGTTCTCCTACTTTGCCGGATAAAAAAAATGTTCCTGAATAAAACTCTTCCTCCTCTGGCCAAGATGTTGATCAGATTATTCTTTGTATGAAACGAGGTGACTGGAATTATATGTCCTACTTAGTTATAGGAGTATAACTCCTAAGAATTCAATGCAGCGTTATAATTTACACTTCCTTAATTCTACAGATATTTTGAATAGCGCAAAATTTTAAACGATTTAGTACGATGTTAAATCAGTTGAATCGAAAAATTTAAATTAAAAATATGGCGTTTAAGGTTTAAATAAAATATATTATTGATAGTCATATAGACTAATTTTAATTTTTTTAAGCTGATTCAGCCATAATGTCATAATGCCATTTGAAATAATCTAGCTATTTTTACCATTTTCATTTAGTACGTTTACGAATTACGATACAAAAGATTTTCCATACAAGTTTTGACAGTTCGTTTACCGTAAACTTTCCGACGATTACTACGTTTACGATGGTTTTCCCATGTTCCATGAATATCCTTACTATAAATATATAAAGATATAATTATCTGTTGAATTCCTTTCAACCAAAGATCCGAAAGAATTTATACCGATTTGCAGACACAATTAGAAAGATAAATAAACAAAAATACACATTTCACTACAGTAACAATAGGCGTGTTTTTTTTTTGCAAGCCCGTGGTGAATTGGACGAAAAAAACGACAACAGGAATTAGCGACAGCATCACGGAAACAAAATGGAGTTTTCATACAAACTATCGATAACAAGTATATAACTCATGCAGGTAACACAGTTTTTCTGTGAGTGATTCTGCTGTTCATGGGTAAAGAATAAAGTTCTGGAATCTTTGCAAGAGAACTCAATTTCATAAGAATTCTCATGTCGCATAGTAGTAGACTAATAGGCCAACCGATTGGTTTTGCTTGAAAATTGTAGCTGGTAAGTACCACACACACAATCACAAAAAAAAATTCGATTCTTTACAAATTCCTTTAACAAAAGAAAAAATTCGATTGTTTGGAAAAAAATCGATTTTTTGATTGAAAGGAATTCGACATGTTATGTGCATAGAATAGGTGGAAAATTGTTTAGAATTTTTTTGATGGAGTTTTTTGCAAATTCCGGCCACAATAATTTGTTGGAAAAAAGACCACGGGAAATAGCGACACCATCACCGAAACAAAATTGAGTTTTCATACAAACTATCGATAACAAGTTTATAATGTAGCCAGCAACACAGTTTTTCTGTGCGCTTAAGTTAAGCTCGGGATTAACTTTTGCCCGCAGTGCATTGAACATGGTGATTATTTAACTTGAAAGTCGTTTTTTTGTTCCAGTCCCCCCGGACTTTCAAAAAAATACGCTCATTACCCATGCAAAAAAATAGGGATGTTATTATTGGACTCTACTGTATTTCCATAAATTCACCAACCTTTTTTTCGAGCCTCGAGTTCACTAGCGTTTGATTTTCGATATTTCAAAAATGACTTTCTATCAGCTGTTTTTAATAATATGTTCATTTGTTTTTCATAATCTTGAATCAACTCAAATTTGCATTAAGATAAATAAATACATATAGGTACCCTTCAATTTATCAGTACATTTTCCTAAAATGGCTGAAGGAGCAAACTTTGCCCCAAACTTGCAAAACATCCCATCAATATTCGAGGTATCAGCATCAGAAGTGCTCGACAATCTAGTTTATCCGGCGTTTTCAAAAATATTCGACTACCTTGGTCTGAGTGTCAATATTCAAATCAATGGAACTGCCTTCTCGGAAAATCTCTCTGCACCCGTAACACTTGCGCTTCAGTATTTCTATTTAAAAAAACGTGGCGGATCATTTGGTGAGAGTTTCTATGGACTACAACGAACGTCTGCGTTTAATGAAGATCTGATCTCAGACCGAAAGAAGTTCCTTTCGGCATTTCTTCTTACATTTCTTCCGTATTTTGAAAGGAAATTACAACAACGCAGTGCACAACACGAATCCACCCGATGGGAGGAATATCTGATAAAGGCTTTCCACGCATACAATGCCACCAAGGCCGTAAACACATTCCTCTATATCACCAAGTATTCAGGATGCCATTCACCAATTCTGCGGTTTCTTGGGCTGGTATTGCGTTATCCAAAAGAAACTCGCGAGGACAAGACTTCTTATATGATTTTGAAACTTCTCGAAGTAATGGCATTCTTCCTGCAGTTCATCCAATGGTGGTACTCTAACAAGCAGCGCCATAAAATCGGTGGTCTTCGAAATCCCGATGCCATCAAGAAATCAAAATTGGACAAGCTCCACAATCCGAATGGAGTATGTCCTATTTGCTTGATGAAAATTTCTAACCCCACCGCCTGTGCAGTGTCTGGCTATGTTTTCTGTTGGAAATGCATAGCCAATACTATTAAGCAGCAAAAGAAATGTCCGGTGTCTGGCTATCCCATAGGGATTGAAGATCTAGTGAGAATCTATGAAAATTAGTTTGTAAAATAGAAAAATAAGAATACAAAGAAAATATAAATTATGGTTTTGGTTACAAACTTTGTTTGCTTTGTAGATTTCTATTAAAAATTAAGTAAAATGCACTATAATGTTAGTCTAAGACCGTGTAAAGTAAAGCCCATTCTCCCAGTCGAATGAGAGAGTACGTCCGTAAAAGTCCCAATACGCTGTCATGTGATAGCCCATATTTGTCAGTACCACTATGTACTCAAAGAATGCAAAATATGTATAAACTAAGGAAATAGAAAAACAAAAAGGAAATCAATAATTAAATTACCGGATAGTGCAATTGACCTACCTCCTGGTTCACAGTGTTTGTTGTGCCGTACAAAGAAATACCCAGCCATGGCGAAGGCGATTATGTTTATGAGAAACAGGCTGCCTTTGTACTTCAATGCAAGTTCCTCTTGCCTCGTTTGCGTCGACAACTTCTTGCCGAGTTTGTTGAGAAAATACGATATCAACATATAGATCTCGCTCGTTGCAATAAATAAAATAAAACAGAATTTGTGCGTTTCGTAGCTGTCGCTTGAAGTCCACATTGACAAGCCTAGCAGGGCAAGGTTCTCGATAACATTGAGCAGACAGGCGAAGTGTGCCAATGGCATAAACTTAAATCGAATAATTTCATGGTAATACTCAACGTACATCTTGGCTACACCTAATCTCGGAAGGAGATGGATGCAAATGGCCAACTGCCACACGAATCGTTGCGGCTGGTAACTCCCAATTGCTGCTGATATGGACGGAAGGTAATTTGGAACATCACAATGGGTGAAAGTGGATCGTTCGAAGAAGAACAACACTGACCAGATAACGCAGAATATAAAACTCAGCAATGGCAAGCAAACAGTGTAGATTGCAAAGCGACCGAAAGCAATTTGGATTTGAGGCTTTGGGCCACCGACTCGTTCGTATAAGGGAAGCATTACTGCACACAAGAAATTGATTGTTGCCTTTATTCTAGCTAGAGGAAATATTTGTGGTTCTCCAAGTAAATCACATTATAGGTGGATAAAACAATTTCGCTTTTTAATTGTATTGTTTTGTAAACAAGAGATTAATTAGCATGTCTTGTCTGCCTCTAGACTAGAAGAAGAACGTTGAACTAAACTAATTAGACAAGACAATCACTTATCACTACCACAATAGACACTGCTGCATTTGCTTTTTTATTTTATTTATTTTCTTGCAACGTGACTGACAGCTGATGCCGAAGAAGAAGGTGCAATACGAGGCTCGATTCTCGATAGGGTTTTTCCAGAAAATGGGTATGTTCAAAACTAAATCTGAAAATTCGTTTTGAATTTATAAGTCTGTTTGGCAATTTAAAATCTTTACAAAAACCCATAAAAGTATGTCGGTTTTGCGAAAATTGGACAGAATTTCCAGTTATGGTGTTAAACGTCAACTTGAGAGTAAACTGCGTAAAAATTTTTGTAAAAATTTTTTTGTAAAAAATACCTACATTGTCTATGGCGACATTTTGGCAAACGGCGGTATCCTATATTTTTCTTAAAACGTCTTTTAAAAGTTTAATAGACTCAAATATTTAAACTTTCTTTAAATGACGTAAAATAAATTCTTATCCATAATCGACTTCCTATTGATACTTAACAAAGCCACGATTGTGCCACCTAACGTAAAAAAAATCGACAAATTTAGTACTAACAAAACAAAATACTACCAGTCGTATTTATTAGATTTTTGTCTACTTAGACACTGTCTAAGTATTTTTAAATTCGTGGAAATATGTTTTATTTAATAAAAATAAATATCACATTATTCACGGTTAACGTAATCTACTCTTGTGTCTAAGTTAGGCAGCTTTAAGACATCAATAAACAAGGTTTTAGAACACATTTTCCAATGTTGGACAGACAGTTGTCTATAGTTGGACAACGTTTATAAATAAGACCATACATTTTTATAGTTACATACAAAAAAGCGAGCTCATTAACAAATACGAGAGGAATGGAAGCAACTCGATTTATAGTAGTATAGTCCAACAACAACAACAGCAACAAAAACAACGCAACAACAACAATAAAAACAACAAGGGTATTTCATTGTAACAGACGGTTCAACCGAGCCATTTATGCAAAATTCAATTTTTAATTTTATATATACATCCATATATTTTAAGAAATCTGTCTTTTTTGAATAAACAATTACAATACAATACAAATAGTCCAGCGCAAATAGAATTGAAATCAGACTCCATTTTGCATTGCGATGTTTTGTCATAAATTAGTTCGTTTTTTGAGATTACCGCCTTAGCTTTTGGTTATAAATATATAAAAGTAACTACAATAAATTGTTGTAAAATTTATTTGTGTGAAATCTTTTTAAAATTTAATAAATATAATTAAAACAAAAAAACAACCTTAAAACGCGGTGGGGTACCTTTAAGTTAAGACGCCTTTGAGTAATGTTTCTTTTAGATACCGATTTTGTTTTTTTTTTTTAATTTTTTTTTTAGATATACCTAACAGTCGTGTTTCGGTGATTGACTCAGCAAAATTTTAATTTAATTATAAGAAATAAATAAGATTGAAATAACAAAAAATTTGACATTTCACTTTTCGCCCGAAATTTCATGTTTGAAAAATTCCCCTTATTGTGAACATTCATTTCGAGCGGAATGTGATGCCTTTGAGATCTAAATTTTTAATTATTTATTGTAGGCGAACGAAATTTCGTTCGGGCGAAACTCACAATAGCTTTTAAAAGTCCGGGAGAACAAAAAATTTAAAGGTAAAATATATTTCGGGTGCAACTCATAATAAGGATAATTTTCTTTGTTATTGTTTTTATGTTTAAAAACCTGTTGAGTTGCTATACGCTTTCACTGAACACGGCTATAATGTTCGAAATCTGATATTTTACCGTTATTTAGCCCTTTTAATCACCTCTCTTAACTTCTCTTGTCAGCTTGTCAAGTCAGCTTTGTTCACCTAATCATAGTCAGATAAAACGGGTTCAAAAAAATATTTCGATTGTTTGCCCTCAGATGGTAACTTTTGATATATCTTCCCCATATACTCGGTTCCATCAGGAAATAGAAACAAGTTTTACAAAACATAAGTATAGAAATATCCGAACATCAAAATCCTCCTACCGAACAATTCAAATACGTTTTGTTGTCTGTGAACTAAAAACTGAAAAATTGTATTTCTCTTCTTGCCATAACGGTTTAGCTTTATTACTTTTTCCCTATTTTATAATTTTTTATACATTACGGAATACATATATGCTATAGTATTTCTATTGATTTATTTTTGCTTGTATTTTTGAATGAAAAGCTTCACTTTTGTTTCAAATCGATTAACATTCACTTTATAGGTCTTAGAAATTTATAATTATATTGACTTTTTATTTCATTTGAAACGAAGGCATTTAGTGTATGCGAAAAGAAATAAAATAGTAGCTTCTTTTTTAACGTAGGCTGATTTTTGTCGCGTATTTTTTATTTTTTATTTATTTTTATTTCTATTTATAGATTTACGTTTAGTTTTTTCTATAAAAAGAATTAAGATTGAATAGTAAGAGATAGACGTTGCCAGATAATATATTAACGCCTCTTTTTTTTATAATATAAGAAACTCAAAAAAAAGTAAGTTCGCAATCGAAAGCGCCGGTCTTTGCCTGCAAGCCCTTAAACCAATTAATTATGCTTTGAATAATTCCTTTTTTTTAATGAATTTGAATAATTCCTGATTCCAGGAGTTTCATTATCTTATCCGCTATCGCAGGGTTCTTCAAATGGCTAAAAATAAAATAAAATGAAGATATATCGCTTAAGGGATCTATGTTAATCTTACTCTTTTACAGCATTTGGTTCGTTCTGCATCTGATCGAGAATAAGCCTCATGGCAGGATCTTTAAGAATTTGTTGCACTTCAGGATCTGCCATGGCATTCTTCCACACTTCCTGCGGATTATTGTGGAAAGCCATTGAACACGAACGATAACCCTCAACAGCCTCAGCATTGCTTGGGTCGATTTCGAGAGCTTTTTGATAAGCAGCCGAAGCTTTAGTTGCTTGTTGCATTCCCTTTAATATATTTATAAACAGACTTTTATTAGATCAAACTTTAAAAATCATTTTTGATATTACCTGCAAAATTTTGCCTTTGCGAATGTATCCCTTGATGAACTTACTGTCTAGCTTAATACACATTTCGCAATCTTTCAAGCCCAAATCGAAAGCTGCTAGTTTGGTGTAGCACGCAGCTCTATTACTGTAAAGTTTGGGATCATCCGGATTTCTGGAAATCGCTTCCGTGTAGTGTTTAATGGCATTACTGTAATCGCCCTTTTTAAATAACTCATTGCCCAGTTCTTTTTCTTCTTCAGCTTTCGCCGGATCTATGTAAGCGCGGCGCTCAACTTCTTTAATCTTAGCTTCGACTTCACTTAGAAGTGTCTTAATCTCGGGTGTTCGGTGTTCAGACATTGCCTTCTCATAATAAGTTTTAGCCTGCTTGTAATCCTCTAGTTTTCGATAAGAATTGCCAATACGTGACAATGCTTTTGCAATAAGTTTAAAGTCAGCTCGGTTTTCTCTACCTACTTCGATTCCCTTTTCACATTGCTTTATGCATTCATCATAGTTTTTCTGCTCAAAATAGACGGCAGCTATATTGTTGTAGAAAGTGATGTCGGTTGGGTCGATTTCGAGAGCTTTATGATAATACTTAAGGGCATTCTCAAAGTCCTTTTTTTTGTAGTATACATTGCCAGCATCCTTTTCTTTCTTTGCTAGGTATTTTTTGCGTTCTTCTTCGCTCATATCCTCAAGCTTTGGTTCCGCCGGTTTTGGTGGCTCTTTCGGTTTTTGATCCTCCTTCGGCTTAGGTGGGTCAACATCCATTGGGGTTGACATGTTTCTTGTCATATAATTAATAAGAGCAGTTTGAATCTCCTGGCGCCCTTGTAAAAGCATAGCATTTTGAGGATCATGTTTTAGACCTAAGAAGAGAAAGAACAAATTAATATAAACCTTACCCTAAACCTTAAGCAAGGTTTGCAGATGAACAGGTGGTATATCCGTGAGACATTCTTTAAACGATGAAAAATTCATCATTATCAAACCTTTTCAAACACAATTAATAACTAAGTAAAAAAATAAATACTAAGACCGAAACTTCATAACAGATATAAGCCTTAAAATTTCAACAACGTGTAATTGTTATCTTGATATTATGTACCTACTTAACAATTTAATAATTTTGAAGTTCTCTTTTAAAATTTTTAAATAATTATGATACTAGTTGAAAAATATATAATTTCTACTAGTATCATAAGTAAAGCTGAACAACCCTAAACAAATAAGTTTAATATGGATCCGATTATTTCATTCAAACCTTCAATATGGAGTTATTATTTTACTTTAAAATAAAATAGGCATTTAGTGATTTTAATTTTATCAAAATGTTAAGAGAATAGCACGATGCTAAACTTGTTTAAAATTAACAAAATATACTAAAATATTGGCCCTAAAATGTAACAAGTCTGTAGTACTTAAAGCCCTTCACGACAATATCTTATGAACTAATCAACCCAATTCGCTTTCCGATCCGATCGTATTTTTCGATTCACGTGAATTGTTCACTTATTTTGTCACAATTTATTCTTTAAAGTTCTAGAGAGAATCAAATTGTAAAATTTTAATTTTTATTGCAATTAATATGTTTTCTAGAACAATCCTCCGACGGATAGCAGAATACGAGAATTCACGTGAACGTTTAGCAGAATAGGGCTGAATAATAAAATCCATAGATTCTTAAATTATTGGGAAAACCTTCATCATATAAAATAAAATTCTGAAATAAAAATTGTTAGGTTTTAAATAAAACTTTTCACATCGCTTCGAGGATATAATTTGACAAATACACGTTTGGATAAATCAATCATAATTTAATGATTATAATATCCGAAGATTACTTCAATTAATTATAGGTTATAAAATATAATACTGTTCTATTATTATTATTTTAATATTATAAATTTAAAAGCAAAAACCAGTACTAAGTCAAACTGTTTTTTTCAAGATGTTTCTTTAAAGAATGAAGTAAAAATTAGAATTTGATCAGAATGATCGCTGCCGATTTTTTGCAGCAAGACAACCCGCCGATTCACTCAACTTGTATTAAACAAAATTAGTTGAATTTTCTTAACTTATTTGGTTTGCAGTCATTAAAATGTCTTATCTTTTTAGAAGTTAGTCAAAATATTTGTTAATACCACTAACCATGTCTTACATTGGTGTTCAATACACATTTTCTATTTAGACTTCAAAGAAATACCAAAAACAGTTAATTGTAAAATAAACTGTCTTAATGTTACGAACTGTAGTAACAAATCATTAACTTAAATATTTATGATAAGTAATAGCAAAAGGACATAAAAGGTAACATAATTTCGTCCTTAGAATTATTAATGCTGAATTTTTAATTTACGAACGTTCGATTAATATTGGAGGTTTGAATTAGCCAGTCTCTCAGTCTCGATGAGATGTCAGCAATCTCAGAAATTTGAACTTAACTCCTCACTTTTGTTGTCAAAAAGCTGAGATTTGGATTCGCTTGCATTATTCTTTTACGCAGTTGATCAAATTATAAAAAAAAAGATAGAGAGCCCTTTTGACTTCTAGCGGATAAATCTTGTTCAGGTTTCTCCTCAATTAAGGTGAGAGAAGTTTGCTCAGTGAGACCTCAGAATAGTGAACTGGCTAAATGAAATAAGAATTTGTGCTTTGTCACCACAATAAATTAAACTCCACTTTATTTCGCTCCAATGTTAAAACCCGCAAGAATTTGGCACAGCTAAAACATATGCCTTTCGATATATTATATTTGAAATGATAATTATGCGTCAGACGCAAATTTTCAGATTGTTATTGAACGTGTCCATTAAAATACAAGATACAAATTTAATTTTAATTCGATGTAAAATATGGTGTTAATCGTCAAGGCTATATTTCCTTATTTGTTAATTTGCTACCCTTTGTTTGGGAAGTTTTAAAAGCACCTATCCATTAAATTTTCTTTCATTACACTTACCTTCAGAGTATGCCTCGAAGGCTTCTGGAAAGTTATTTAAGCCTGCATGGGCGGATCCCTTTCTCGAATATCCCTTCGGCCATGTGGGGTTGATCTCGATGGTTTTCTCCGCATCGGCTAAAGCCAATTCGTATTTGCCGGCCTTGGCGTAAGCAGCAGATCGATTGCTGTAGAGAACATGGTTATTTCCATCTAGATTGATGGCTTCTGTATAGGCATCAATGGCTTCATCGAAATTGTCCTGGTTGAGGGCTTTATTGCCTTTTTCCTTGAGTTCATTCACCTAGGATAATGCAGAAAAATTGCATATATACTCGTTTTTCCACACAATACACATAACCAATATCTTTTCATTTTTTTTCAGCATTTTCCAAGTGCTTAATTACTTACTCTGTCCATTACTCAAATCGTGTTTTTATATTTTATTAAAGATAAATACTTCTAAAGAGCTGTGTATTTATTTAAATTAGGAATAATATTTATTGGAGGTTTATTTTAATTGAAATTATTCACTTTATGCACGGCGTGTACAAAAATGATGAATTTTAACTTGAGGAGTTATCAAGAAAATGCAGACCATTCTAGAAGAAACACGAGAAAATACCGATTTTATTGTTGTTAAGTTGGCAGTTGTGGTTGTCTGTTTGCAGGGATGTGTTCAGTAGGATTGGAATTTTTGTAGTAGCTATCTCTGTCACATCTCTTTCTATTTTTTGTGGTAGATGTTTATTTTTTTAATTCCGAAAATTCAAACTAACGATTTTTTCTGTGATCGCGTTGCTATTTACCAATTTAGTTTTTTTCAACCAATTTTCTCCGGGATTGGAAAAAATACGCCTATTAATTCAATGACCTCCAAACTATCGCACAGAATATTAGCACATATCATGTAAAATAATGTGTGAGTGCCGGGACTCACGGTTAAGATGTGTAAACATAAGATTTCAGGTTACATATACACGTTTTATAAATTTAACCTACCCCCGGCGTAAATTTTTAAACATCAAAATTAGATACGAATCTTAAAAATCACTCTCGTCTTAAAGCATTCATGTAAATCAAATATTCAAGTGCTGGTTTTACATCAAACGTGGCGAGTTCGAACTGTCAATCGAAATTTAACCCAAACTCAACTTGACCCTTTGATTTAGTTTTAGGTATGAAGGAACGTACCCAATATTCATTGTACCCATACATCAAAGTTTTATGTGCGCGCCTGGCCTTATAGAGTTTCGAAAGAGTTTGGGGCGATTTTGGTACTATAGGCATAGACATACTAGAATGTCTATGACTATAGGCTTATATGAGAGTCAGTTTTATATAATATTCAACAGATTTAATTTAGTTGCCTGTGACTCTCACTTATCGCGAATCACCTTACACGATTCGACCCCAGATTTTACTTTTAAATGGCCAATTTTGATGCAAAAATAAAGATTTTGTCTCGAATTATGATTTAAATGGAAAAAAAAATAATAATTTTGGGCCAACCTTTACATAATATTTTAATGAAAGCTAACTATAATTACTGAAAAAATATTACTTACAAGATGTCAATGTTTTACTTCCCATTTAACTATATGTTAATCATCACTTCATCTGTCCAGTAAAATACTCAGAACTTTAATTGCTAATCAGACCTAATCAGATATTCTGAAACGTAAATGAGGTTCTTAATTGATGAGGAAGTTCCTAGTAGCT
This sequence comes from Epistrophe eligans, assembly GCA_951394125.1. Lineage (NCBI taxonomy): Eukaryota > Metazoa > Arthropoda > Insecta > Diptera > Syrphidae > Epistrophe > Epistrophe eligans. Next base: position 41,239,350 of record OX596030.1, read on the forward strand.
TACTTAGAACTTTATTAAGATATTGTGAAACAAACCCTAAGTATAATTTTTAAAATTTGTTTTGTTTGATATTATTACTTATTATTTAAGGTGTTTAAAGATTAAACACCATTGGTCTTATTTATAAACGTTGTCTAACTTTAGACAACTGTCCAACTTTGGAAAATGTGTTCAAAAACCTTGTTTATTCTTGTCTTATAGCTGCCTAACTTAGACACAAGAGTAGATTGTTTTAACCGTGAATAATCTGATATTTACTTTTATTAAATAAAGCATATTTCCATCAATTTGAAAAAAGTTAGACAGTGTTTAAGTAGGCAAAAATCTAATAGATACGACTGCATGTACCTAAACAAACGAATGCAATCACGATCCTGTTTGTCTATGACTTGTGTGTGTGTACGATAAGCATGCAAGAGATAAGTAATTATCATCCCGCTTGTATTCGTTTATTGGGAAATAAAATGTGCATACATTTTCTTTATCTTTTTTTCCTTTATGTAAAATTTGTATAAATAGCATAGAATAGTTTTAAGAAATTTGAGTATCAATAAAGATTTTAAGCAGGAGATACTTCTTCCTTTTATTTAAAATTCAGTCAAGAAATTCCCCCCACCAGTGGTAAGGAATTCTTTACATAAGGTTTGAATGAAACAACAACACTTGGGAGAGCTACCACCAAGATTTTTATCATCAGACTTGGTCCAATGCCAATATTAATATGAATTAAGAATTAAGTCCTTTTTAATATTTTATAAATGGCACAAGGGAAACAGAAAAGCACGTGCTTTTCAAAATTTTCGAATCTTTTTTTTTTATTATTATTATTTGGAACATTTTCTTAAACAGAATTTTTAAAAGCAGAATTGTGTAAGACAGAATTTTGACCCAGTCAGAATTTTGTTATCCCTATAGAAAATTGAACAAAAATAAATTAAATCAGACGACATTCGTTAAGCCCTTTATGAAAAAATCTACTTCTTTTGCAATCCTGCATCGTCTTTATTTAATGTTTGATTAAAACCTCGATTTCATTGATTTCGCAAAACATAAACTTTCTGTAATAAAATAAGCTAAAATGACTTTTAGATTTCAAAGTTATTCATTGGAAACTCTGGCGTATGTGGAATATACATATTTTGGTTGAATTTTGAGTATTTTGTCTTAAAAAAAAAATTATTTTTATGGGATGATTTTCAGTTTTTGTAGTTCGGTAATACACTGTTCACCTTCTTTTTTTGCGATTTCGTTTCCTTCATGCTTTGCTAATTCATTTCCAGCCTGACACCAAAATAAAGCATTTTCATATATCTCTTTTTGAAGAAAGATCAAACCTACTTGAACAATAAAAATTGGTAAATCTATATTGTTTGGGTCTTCAAGAAGACAAATCTCTATAGCAGCGTAAAGGTACTGCAGGGCCTCGTCGAAGTCCTAGAAAAAAATTAAAGTTTTATTTTACAACTCAATTAAGTGTCAAAAAGTCTTACTTTTAAGCTTGCCGAAACACTTGCAATACTATGCAGAACAACCATTTTTTGAGACGGAAGAACGTTGGTTGATTTTAAAATTCTTTCCCAACAGGATGTGTATTGCTTACGTGCTCGATTGAAATCTTGTTGATCAGCCAAGAGTTTACCGTACCAAAACAATGCAGTTAGGTAAATTCTATTGGATTCCTCGTCCAATTGCTTCTGACCATCAAGTTTTTTCTCCTGCACCCGTATGCAATCTCGAAAGCCATACTCGGCCATCTGCATACTACCAAGCAATTGATAGATTCTTGCTTGCTTCAATTTGAATGTGACTATGCTATTGTGAGTTTCTGGATAACCCAATTGGAGAAGCTTCTCGCTGAATTTCACTAGAATATTTTCAGCTTCGTAAAAGTCACCCTCACTTAAAATGATTGATGAAAGTAGATCACACAAGTAAGAAATGTTATGATAGGATTCATTATCATCGGCTATTTGAATGGCATTATACAAAATATTTTTTGCTTCTTTAAGATTTCCATTAAGAATAAACTCTTCGGCTTGATAAATTGATTGTGAAATTTCTTTTTCTGCATCAAAATGTTTTTCTGAACTAAATTTTCCTGTATTCGATTTTATAAACGATGAAATAAATGCTACCGAACCTAATTGATGAAGTCTGTATTTGGCAGTTGCTTTATGGTCATCAAACATTTTGCGGGCTCTGAATGTACGTGAGCTATACAATGACTTTAATATCATTATTCTTATAAACGTGTAAAATTTTGACATAATTTTTAAAAGAAATTTTGTACGAAATTTTGTTCGGAGATTTCTTGCTTGCTTTTTAGACGAAGAGCTCGTGAAGGATTTATTTAAAGTGTTTTATACTGCTTCAAATTTTTTTCAGATATATTTTTTATTAGTGGCTAAAACATACTGTCAATCCCGACAAAATCAGGCCTTCTGTGCTTGAATCGTCTTGTTTTAGATGCGTAAAAGATTCGCCAAGCAGCGATGATTCTACTATACTTCTATAGGCTTCTGCTCGTGAAGCCTAAAACACTGAACATTTTCAATCAATTTCACACATTTTTGGCATAAACTGACATTTTCATTTTCCAAAAATGTTAAGTAAAATACTTCTACGTAATGTACGTCTGGGCGAATGACTTCGCTGTACGCCCGGCGATTTGCAGCTGTGTGTGACGAATAATTATCATACATATACATATGTATACATAGGTATACATACCACCCAAGGCATTTATAACGAACTTTTTCATATGCAACACATGTAGCATGTTTAATATTACCTACATATATCTATAATTTCTGAAATGCTTTATTTTGAACTTCCAAAATTGCGTTACAAAAAATATTAAGTTTTATTACAGTGTATTTTTTTATAAACCACAACTCAAATACCACAAAGTTTTTATATAAACTTAAAATATCAGTTTAATATTTAGTAATTTCTTTAATTAGTTGTGTGAGCGAGAAGTGTATGAAAGGCTTATGAAACACAAACAATAAATAAAACAAGAATTGAATATAAGTAAGTACTAAATTATGTTTGCGTAGAAATTCAAAAGTTGGTACAAGGTTGGTATACTAAGGTTTGCAATGCTTTAGGAATGCTAAATACACTTTTCACAAAAATTCGTTTAAATATAAAAAAATTGTTTAAGATATATGCAAACAAATTAATTATAATGATGAAAGTGAGAAATTTAAAATATCTATGTACCTACCTATAATCCATTGAAATCTTTGACCATAAATATTTAAAACCGTTAATATAAATTGTTTTGAAAACAACAAAATGAAAGGTGAAAGCTTCAAGAAGAACTTTCCTTTTATAAAAATAGACTCAATATTTTTAAAATCCCCCACAGTTCTTCTCCGTGTTCGGATTAAAGCAGACGTAGTTTTAGATTGCTTCATATAGTGCTAAAATTAATTTTTGAATATTTTTGAAAACAATCGATTCAAAAAATCGCAAATTCACACTAAATTATATTTGTTCGCATCTAAAAATAAAATATTTTGAAAAAAGTGCATTTTTTGACAAATAATGATAAAATTAATTTGTATATATTTGTGTTTTGATTGAAAATAAATCTTCCAAGAATGATGTAACGCTAAAAGGGAAAGATCGAAGTGTGGTGAAATGCGATAGTGATTTGTATCTAGGCACTATAGTTTTCCTGATGTTTTCAGTGTTTATGTTTGGTTTGTTGTATTTTTTCATAACAAAATAATAAAAATAAAAACAAATTCAAGCTTTCGGTACGAAGCACATAATGGCTAAAAAATGCGCGATTCGTTCGCTCAGTGATAGTTCGTTGGCCGAATTGGCAAACGTTATAGTATCAACAATTGGATACTCGATGCACGTTGACCTCGATCGTGACATTAGCATAACAATGGTTGAAATAAATTCATATCTTGAGTTGGCCGGTGCCACTAGCAATATTTATCAGGATCTTTTGAGGGTGATCCTTGGATCCGATTATCTCGAAGCGTCAATGAGATTTACTTGCTTACAAATGCTTCTCAATTGTGGTGTTCAATTTTTAGTAACTGAAGTATTTCCGTTTTCGTACTATGAGAAAATCTTGCAAGTTATTGCTGCACAGGGAACTGGCCTACGAACTTTGAACTTAAAAGGTATTTGGGTCAAAGAAGAGCACATGCACTACATGTTCGACATAATGAAAAAATGTCCATATTTAACTAAGCTTTATATTCCATATATTGCAAATGATGAATTGCTCGAAGTAATCGGACAGACGTGTTCAAAACTCCAGCTGATTGATATTTCCGGCGAGACGGATATTACTGAAATCGGAGTTGAGTATCTTAGCAAAGGTGTTTCCTGCAACCAACTGACAGTGGTTGACGTTGGAATGCCCGGTGAGGAGAATATTTGCTATTCAGACGTTGCAATGATTTTGGAACATTGTCCAAATGTACAAACACTGGCAACATATTCCTATGTAGGTCCTGCGCTTAAATTTATTTACGATAACATTGACGAAGAGTTTAAGTGCAAACTTAAATATTTGCATGATACCGGAACGGATGCGGACACACTGCGTGTGATTGTGAAAACCTGTCCGAAATTGGAGTCACTTTATCTAGATACTCCAAATAAGGGAATCCTGCATGTACTGAAAAACACATTTCTGAGGAAAATTAAAATATACAAATTTCAATGTAACGAGCTGATGAATTCCTTGGAAATAATTGGGCGCAATTTAAGTCATTTAACAATGATCAAGGGAGATGGAAATCTGGACATTGGAAAGCTAACACGGATATGTCCGATGCTTATTGATCTAGATTGTTATATGATGGACATGATGTCATACAGTTGTGTTTCAAAATTTGAGAATTTAGAAGGTTTAGAGATGTTAAGTAGTCCTATGAGTAGCAGTTCATTAAAAAGTTTTATTTGCAACTCAACAAGTTTAAAAAGACTGGCTGTGGATTCTGTTTCATTTAACGATGAAGACATTACGAGGTGTGTTGGAAAAAATATATCACATTGTGAAAAGATCATTTTAAATGTATTTGAATTATTCCAGCATTTTTGTGGAAAATGATTTTATGGAACTGGAAGATATTTGGTTTACGTTGGCGCCGAATTTAACAATTTCTTCCATAGAGGTTAGTAAACTTGGAAACTATGTATTAAAATAAAAATAAATTTTGAACTACATATGTACATATTTTTAAACGGTTGCTGTTGAAATATACATACATATGTATATTTCCTTCAGAAGTTACACACATTATTATATTTACATAGGTCCTTGTCTGAGATTTAATTTTATTAATTAATTTCGTAGAAATATTTTTTTTTGTATTTTAATATCAGCTGTGTTTTTTTTTTAGAAAGTGAATCAATTTATGTTTTGTGCATCGTATTATCAGTGAAAAAGTATTTTATAATCATTTTTTTGTTATTGTAAAAAGAACAAAAATAAAATAATAAATAGTTTTACATCAAAAATGTATCGACTTTTGTCCATAGATTTTTGTTATTCGCTGTGAAAATACAGCTGATAACATGCGATACCAACACAACTTAATCAGCCTTATTGTGAGTTTCGCCCGAACAAAATTCCATCCGGAAAATTTGACATTTAACTTTTTGCCTATTGCGAGTTTCACCCGAAATTGCATGTTTTAAAAATTCCCCTTATTGTGGACATTCATTTCGGAATGGAAAGTGGAATGTAATGCTCTTGAGAGTTTAAATGTTCACTTATTTTTTTGTAGGCAAATTTCGTTCGGGCGAAATTCACAATAGCTTTTAAAAGTCCGGGCGAAAAAAAAAAAATTTAAGGTGAAATTATTTCGGGTGAAACTCATAATAAGGCTGAATGTGTCTTTGAATTAATATGACCTTTAGTTCATAAAAATTTGAGTTTTATTTCATATTATGGCATACTTATGGACTCCTTAATAATGAAAATTATAACATTCCCGTAATTTCATAACTGATAAAAACAATTCAGCTGCATGTTTTACAAAAGAAATTCAATCATTACCAAAAAAAGTGCCTCCCTAAGGCATGCTCGAAAATCCGAGTCTTATTAAACTCGATCTGCATATAAACGGGGGAATTATTATTGTCTGAAATTCCTTGTGTTCAGGAACTTATCCGATAGGCTATCCATTCCATAGCTATCGCCTATCGCTATAGTTTTGGACAGTTCTTCGAATTTTAAGGAATGAATTTCTCTCAGATGGAGAGTAACTAACACTTTTTATAATTATATTTCTACAAAAATTAAATAAGAAAATATGAATATTTTTTAAATTTGATGAAGATAAAACAAACATTTCAATACAGTTCATTACAGTATCAATTTTTAAGTGAACTGTGGAGTTATGACTCCGTGCCATTATTTATGTGTCGAATATCAGAACTTTACTCAGGCATTGTAAAACAGGCCCGTAGTATTATATACCTATAAACGTTATTTTATCATATGGAAAAATAAGTAACACATTTTAACATTCACCAAATTTTTCTTCAAAATTTCTCACTTTCGTTGTCTAAATATTAAGGGAAAAAATTGGAATCGTTGGCTCAAAATGTGTGACTGTTTTTAGACCAAAAGCAAAGAATATCATTCGATTTAAAAAAAAAATCTTTTTTTGGAAGGTTTTATTTAAGAGATCTATTGCTTTTTATTTTTTAAAATGTAGCCACACCTTTTTAAGCTAAAATGGGGTAAATCAAGAATACCATCAGATTTTAAAAATCCGTTTCTTAGGTTAGGTTTACATTTTATATAACGGTCGTAAAAAATATGAAATGTGCCTGGGGAATCGCCAAAAACCTAGTTTAATGAAAATTGACCTATCCGTTTAGGATGTAGCCGATCAGGCAGACAAACAGAGAAACGGAAAAAAATAAAATTGCGAAAACCACTTCTTTTTTTAAAGCATGGCTGCTAGTCTGTTCATATAAAAGACAAAAACATCAAATAGTCAACTGAAGTTATTTTAATCATGACGTTATGCTTTTATTTATTTGTTTTAATTTTTCATTTATTACAGATATTAATGGAACGCTGTCCGGAACTTCAAAGTGTTGGCCAGTTGAGTGGTTGGTCCTTAACACCAGATGATCTCGCACTCATTCGAGGATTGCTGAAAAGTGGAAATTCTTGCCTTGTACTTTCTCCCACAACTTTTTTCCCATAACTTAAAAATAGCTAACGTGTGGAAACTAACTGAACTTTATAATAATATAGTATTGTGTGATTTTGTGTGCCTTCCTAATGTTGAAAATTTTTCTTATACATATAGATAACCTTTATATTAAAATGTAAAGTTATCTTAGCATATTTTAATTATAGAATAAATTAAATATTAATTGTAAATTCTTATCCCAACCAAACATCTTTAATTCTTTTGAACAGGTTGATACAAATTACAAACAATTAGGGAAAAATCTCCATAATAAAATTTTGCGGCAATATCTATAATTATGTGGTTGATCGTCTGATTATTTGATAATATGCTTTATTGCTTTCATCGAGAAAGGAATCTCAACGTCTTCGATTTGGGTAAAACGTCACGATGAATTGCTGTAACTTCGAAGTAGTCAAGGGCTCTGTCTATACCTATGGCCCACTATTACCTCTCAAGTAATAACATCAGTGCAGAGAAAGTAAGATTTTCCGATAAAAATCTTACCGACTTAGCAAATTCTAAGTCAAATATGAATCTTCGGTTAATAAAATGACCATGAGGTATAAGCTACCCTGATATATTGAAAATACCACACATTTTTAGTTCAGTTGTCCTTATTTTCTTTTTAATTATTTTCAGTACACACAAATTGAGTAATTTATATGCACATTATTCTCAACCTAATGACTTAGAATTTTGGCTTATGGCTTGAATTGTTGAATTCTATATTTCCTACATTTGATTTATGAAATGGTTAAATATCTTTGCAATATCTAACTACACATTTATACTGTAGAGAACTTTTAAACATTTGCATGTATTTTATAATTCATGTATTTAATCATAATTTGAATAATTGAAGTCTATTTTGAAATAAATCGACATTTTCTTGCTTAAATCAGTTTTCATCCAGATTTTTTCAAGAACTCAGACGACACGGCGAGGTGTTCTTTATTTTAAGATTAAATTATTATTGTATCAGTTGTATCAGAGAATTAAAAAATAAGTTTCATACTTCTATTACACCTTCTCTAACTTATTATATATATGTATATTTTTATATTTTATATGTATATTTATATATAATATATGTATATTTATTATTATTTTTTTATAAAATAAAATCTTAAAAGTTCTCAGCCACTTGAACCCCAGGTCCCAGGAGCAAGTTATGTGCATTTTATTTTTTTTATTTTTTTTTTTTATTTTTACGCATTGAAAATATAAATTGATTAATATTATTTTGGGAAGTTTGAAATTAACAAGTAAATAATTATTACAATAATGTCATTTCATTATAAAAAATTCTTTTACATTACGTATCTTGTTTATAAACATACATTAATTTAATCAAATGTTCTTTTTTTCAGAAATTGCAGTAGTTAAAGCTTGCGAAAGGCTTCTATGAACATAGACACAACAGGAAAATGTGCTAGCAATCCATCATTAATTGTGATTAATAAGACTATTGTAAAAACAATTAATAATACAAATTTTATAAAAAAAAAAACATAAAATGCACGACTGGATTGCATAAACTTGCACTTGTGGCTTAATTCAAAACTATAAAGTTGCTTTACTCGAACGAAAATTGGCAGTACCTACATTTGTCTCAGTCTGGTTGCATTGGACCTTACTAAATACTAATACCCGAATTTAGTTATTATTTAAACGAAAATATCGAGATTTCAGAAAAATCACATTGGTTCTAATAACGAATTTAGTCTCGACTTCTCCAGGTTAGTCACTAGCAAGACATTAAAATTTAACACACTAAGTTCCATGTTTTAAGCTGAAATGGAACTTTAATGCATGTTTTGCGGGTTGTTCCATTTGATAGTACGTAAATATACATGCATTTAGGAAACTTAAATTTACTTTTATTTTTGTGTATATAATATAGATTCTTTATATGTACATATATATAGATTTTATATCTAAAGCATTTATTTAATTTCGATTGGTAGGTGTCATAAAAATATCCACGTAATCCTTTGCATACACCAAAGGAAACTCAGTTTATCGATCTATATTTGACCGAACAAACCTTTTTCTATATATCTCACTTTTCGCCTGTGATTGGTAGCTCTGAATTTTCAAATGGACAATACAACGGCGAAGAGATCATCATAAAGATAAAAGATAGTTTGTTTTTTAATTCAATATATTTGAATCCTATTTCTGTGGGCTTCAGGTCTTTCTTTCTTTCTTTTTGATAGACGACGTTTCTTACTGTTCGTTTGTTTTTTAAGATAAATTTACACAAAAAAGATACTGTTGGTCTTATTTATAAACGTTGTCCAACTTTAGACAACTGTCCAACTTTGGAAAATGTGTTCAAAAACCTTGTTTATTGATGTCTTAAAGCTGTCTAACTTAGACACAAGAGTAGATTACGTTAACCGTGAATAATGTGATATTTATTTTTATTAAATAAAACATAATTCCACGAATTTAAAAATACTTAGACAGTGTCTAAGTAGACAAAAATCTAATAAATACGACTGTGTGTAATTTTTAACCAAGATACAAGATTTACTTTATAATACAAAATTAGATAGTAAAACTTAAAAGTCGGTATTCTATTTGGAAAAAGGTCACAAAAAGTAGTGACAGTAGGTTTATTCATGGTTTGGTTTAATCTTCAAATATTTTGTTTTGAAGCGAAAACAGACGTGTTTTTTTTAATTGTTTGTTAATGATACGTATTTAATATTTGACAGATTTATTTGATTTTGTATGGTCAAAAGAACTTGGCCTGGTTGGAGGTGTGGGCAACAATTCTGCCATTAGTTTTCTGTTTTCTTTCGACGGGCATACAATGAAAGGTGAGTATTAGAAAACTCTGATATGTAGGTAAGTATCTATTTCCTCATATCTGAGTTTTGTAACATAACCTTTAATTGTATTAGTAAGTTTAAGATTCCCGCCATACCTACCCTCATCAGATTACCGGATAAGTGGTATGCATTTTTTTAGATAGTGTCTAACATTGACCTATTATATAAGTAATAAGTATATAGTAAGTCAATGGTGTCTAAACTAGCTTTTGCGTAAGGGTTGCCTAGCGAAATATGGTCAAGGCATAGGGTTGCCACACTTTAAAAATCGAATTTTTTTTTTTTAATCAGCCCATATGGTAGGTTGGAATTTCGATAGGGTAAATTAAGGTAAAAGAAGAGGTTCTATTTTCTAAACGAGAAGTGAAAGAGAGTTTTTTTTTTTCTTTAATCGATAGATCTTGTAAATACAAAAAAGTCATACTAGAATATCTAAAACTCGAGATAAAAACATTTTAAAGTCAAAAAATGAAAAATGGACGTTGGAGAAAAAAATCACATAAAATCACATGTTTAAGAAGCAAATAATATATTAAAAGATCCGTGTTTGCAAAATTTTTGGTTCAAGCTTTTTTCTTGGCTAGGTGAATTTTTGAACAATGGGCGTGTTTTTTTGCAAGTCCATACAGGTTTGTCGAAAAAAACGAAGTAGGGACTTACCAAAGTCATCACAGCAAACAAGCCCATCACTGTTACAAAATGTCATCCCTATACCCTCTCAGCTTTATGGGAGCATACAAAATAAAAAACACTTATCAGCTACGCCACATTAAAATAAAAATAAAACTCACATAGAAAATTACTTCACTTCATATAATAAAATTAAACAAAAACAGATCTTAATTTTAAGTTATTTATAGCAAAACAATCATTGCGATTATGGAATCCGCAATACTGGATCCGCAGTGATTCGCAGTGCAGGGCTCTCTCTTATCTTTACTCATTTGTCGTGAAAAGAAAACACTATACTGCGAATCACAGCGGATCCAGTATTGCGGATTCCATAATCGGCATAAATATAAATTCCAAAAAATGTTTCATTCGATGACTCGGATAATCTGACGTTTCTATACAAACTACCAAAATGATAATTAGCGCCTGTAATACAGTTTTTATCGTGACTTATTCATAAAAATAATACGCATTCAATGTAAATACCTACACACAGATTTAAGTTTTAATCTGGATGTGTCGATTAAGCTTATAATGGGTCTATTCAACGTTGCATAAGTTTTTTTAAATAGCCTTTTTGCATTAATCGTAGTATACAGTTATTTTCAACGAAAAAAAAAATGGTGGTGAAAAAAATTTTTTTTTACGCAAGAAAAATGTGTGTGGTGAAAGAAAAAAGTCGGAAAAACCAAGCGAATATCAAAACAATTATTACAAAAAGCACTACAGACAAGCCGAACAATCAAAACCAATTCAAAAACGGTAAAATATTTTCTTTGTTTTCGCAAAACAATGTCACCAACAGGTTTGGCTCACAGACCGATGATGAAATTTTAAACGTCAAAAAATTTTTTTTCTCATAAGTATACATATGTATTTTTTTCGAGGAGGAACTGTATACTAGGCTGTAAGAGGCATTATAAGGATTGTAAATATAACACTATGCACTCGCTATAATGCGTTTATTAATTCGGCTGTAATTGTTTACATTTTTCTTTGTTTGCGGTCTATTTTTTCATGATATTTAAGTATTCGAAACTAAATCTAAACTATCTTATTACGTAAAGTGAGTCATCTAACGTCACTAGTTGAAATATAATTTCGTCGCTGGAAACCAAATGAAAAACGCCAAAAAGTTGTTAGGAGAGCTCTCAGCCTTAGGATTTGTTCACTCACCCACCTTTAAGTTATTTACAATCAAATGCCGCCAACCTTAGAATAAAAAGTAAAATAAAAATAAACCTCAACAAACTTCGCTTACAAAAATTGCGTTGAAATTTTCCAACGCATTGTCAAAATTTTAAATAAAAAAGAATGGACTGTAGTTCTTGCAGTACATAATTTTTTTAGCAACGTCTTTTTGTTAATAAAAAAACGAAATATTCCTAGTCATTTGAAATTATTTACTCAATGAAATGCATTTAAAATAAAAAGTGTTGATTAAATTTGTTAAAATTTATTAATTTAGTGCTGGAATTTTCATATCAATATTTTTGCGTTCACATACGTCGGCCTGCCGTCAATTTTTCAACACCTATCCAGTGCCAGTCATCAATTCGCAGTCGCAATAGAACGCAACCAATCGCCTCCAACGGACTTTTTCAACAGCACATCGAAACTAGTGCCAATATATTCGCCCAGCACTCGGCCACGGCAAAGCTAAAGAAAAGAGAGATTGGTCATTTTTATTTTTTTAATTTTCAAGCCCGAAGGTTGTAAAAAGGAACCATTAATCATAATCATAACACTACAGAAAAAACCTAACAATCATGATCTTGCTAGAAATTAATAATCGGATTGTCGAAGAAACACTATTAGTGAAATTTCGGAATGCACTTGCTGGGTGAGTTAATGAAAAATAAAAAATCTAAAGATGAATGAAAAATTCAATACTCAACATTTAATGCCGACGTTGTCTTCCCAGAAGTGTTGACCTAAAATTTTAATTGATTTATGTCAATTCAGAAAAAGTATTTTTTCATCAACTGAATGCAAAAAGCTTCGCTCCTGCAATTTAATTTTTATATGATAATTTGGCGTTTGCTTTGGATTAATTTTTGGCCGTTTTGTGTGTCATTTGTGTAAAGGCTGTCCCTATCATCACCGTCATAATAATTTGCAAGCACCCCACGGCACAATTCAAATGGATTAATCATTCTTTAAAGTTAAGTTTGAAAGGAGGGGGTCAGACGCATTCAATAAACTGTGCTATTAGTGTCAAACTGATGAGGTCACATGCACTTTTTAGATATTTTCGACAAATTTATCCATAAACTTAATATTTTCTGACATTGCGCTTACAGAGCCCTTGTCCCTCTTTAAAAGATAAGAAAACTAAGCTAATGAAAAGAAACCTATTGATAACAGAGTTTGAGTTAAAGAATATAAAAAAAAAAAATAAATCAACGTATCTCCTTTTTTGGTGACTAATAATAATATGCTTAACGAGTTTTCGATAACAAACCATTTAAGAATATTTCGTTTTATTGAAACTTCATGGATAGGTGTGGCTACTCTGCAAAATTGTTTCATATTCAATTGAGTTCTCCAGAGTGTGGAACAAATAAAAGCATTGTTATAAATTTAACACCATTACGTATAAGAGAGATGAATGTCATTCTTTTAGAAATCAGCCAGCCGTGAGAAATGCAATTTTTCGTGGACAAGATCTCATATTTAATATTTCTACATTTTGCACAATGAAGTATTCATTAAAAAGTGAAGAGCTATGTGTATTGTCAACTCTCAAATCTTTATTGTTAAAATTGAATTATTTATTTAAGTTTTATTGTAAAAGCGGGAAATGAATTTGTAGTGGTTTAGTATTTTCTTAAAGCCTATTAATTTAATTTTTCAGTAGGTAGATAGCCTTAACCCCGGGCCACATGGGAAAGTACTGGCAAGCAAGTTGGATACATACATTTATTTCTGTACTTTCCTAACTGGCTGCTCTACTCGCTACTCGAAAAAAGCTAGCAGTTGTCGAGCGTTGTAAGTGCTAAAGTTTCTTTGTATTAATAAACAAATTTGGGTGTAGTGCAACTAACTAGCGAGTATTGGCTCGTGTTGCTCATGTGGTCTCATGAGGAGTTGCTTCACACAAGGTCTAAGTAAAGTTTTGATAAGTTGTAGTTAAGTAAAAAATCATTGCAGTAGAATTGTACAAGCTGTTACTATGAATACAAAAAATACCTTTATTCGTAAAAAAATTAATATTTGATTTATTCCTGATTTATTTGTGTTATAGAAAACGTTCATAAATAAATCAAATTTAATTTTTAACGAGAATAATATTCATAATAAAATTGTAATAGTACCTATAATCAAAAATGTTTAATTAATGTATAGATGTTGATGTGATTTTTCTAATTAAACAATGATTTTTACATTTTTGTTATCGAAATGGTAATCGTATGCTGAATTAAATTAAACTAAACTAAAATACATTAGTAGTGGGGAATGGGCTAAGTTCATAAAGATCTTTTGACGCACCCGAGTATGTTAGTAATCCACAAGCCGATTGTGAACTTTAAACCAAAAGTTCATATAAAATTCTTAGTACTTTTGACTCATCACTTTTTTCGATAATTCTTTTCCTTAGGTTTTTCCTTTTTTTTTTTGTCTCCAATTGGCTACGATTTTCTATTTAAATCAGTTCTAAGCAACTTTGGCTGTGATAATAAATAAATATGTCATTTTGGTTCTTTACATTGTTCTGTAAATTTATTTGTATTACAGTTTCTTTTAGCAAGATTGACTCAAGCTAATGTCTAGGTAAAGAAAAATGTTAAAACTGTAAAAAGACAGACATTTATTTTACTTTATATCAGTTAAGATTGACCAATAAGTTTTATCCAAAATTAAAATAATCAAATATTAAATTTTATCTAAAAATCATTTCAACCCAAACAAAATATTAGTTAAATTTCAATTTCATACAAAATATAGTAAAACAACAAAATCAAAGTTTTATGAATGTATGTACATAATTAGCTAATATCGAAAAATGGCATCGTGAAGTTGGAAACAGAATTTATAACCATTGATTTTGGCTACATTTTTCGCGAATCTATCTGAACTACAACATTTGATAGCCGAATCAAGTTTAAAATGAGTTCATTTTATATGGGAGGTCCTGACATTGGTTAGAATCGGAAAAGCTGATACCTGATTCATAATCCTACTATGACGTGAGCATGATTTCAAACAACGAAACGTTTCTAGTCGTCTCGTCTCGTCTCACTCAGTTCTCCTCCTCCGAGTTTTACTTTTAATTCGACCATGTCAATTTGGGCAGTACATACATTTCACTTTCAATCAGCCGGTTGAAAAAGTCCAGCATGTTTTTAGAATTAAAAGCAATTCTGTGAGCTTTCCTATATAGTCTTCTAAGATAGTAGTTTATTCTGAGAAGTAGTATTTAGTATTTTTCCAGATTTGCATGCAACCAACCGGAACATGTCACCAAATAGCCGACCATCTTTACAAAATGAAGGCAAATGCCTCTCTTTTATGCTTTCACAGATCAAAAAATTCTTAATTTTCCACCAAGTTATTTTATCAAGTAAATATTTGGCCAAATTATTTTGAATTGAATAACTCCGATAAACCTCGTGGTTATCTGAAATGGTTGTAAAGAACCTTACTGCAAATATAAATTTCCTAATATCTTAATTAACTCGGCTGTTAGGAGACTTCATTCCCGACGTTCCTGCGTTAAAAAAATACCTTGAAATAATATTTTTATATGTATTACAAAATTCGGGGCAGTAAAATAAATATATTTAAATGAGATATTATTTTTTTTCATTTAATTTCATTAAATAATCTTAAGTTATGAAAAAAAATTAAAAAATCGTTATAGAAGTTTTCCAAAACAAAATGATTTTTTGTATATAAAATTTAAGGAACAGCTGGCTGACAAATGCCTTTATATCTTCCAAATTCTAGCCATTTTTCTTTTCATGTGTAAATGGTCTAAAATCTGCCAATAT
Organism: Epistrophe eligans; assembly: GCA_951394125.1. Lineage (NCBI taxonomy): Eukaryota > Metazoa > Arthropoda > Insecta > Diptera > Syrphidae > Epistrophe > Epistrophe eligans. The sequence goes on from OX596030.1 coordinate 41,255,049, forward strand.
TTTGCATAATATGTACTGCCATCGTGTAAATATTAACCATTATATACAACATCTTCAAAATTTAGGAAGAGTGAACCTACTCTATCTTATGTGGCACTTTGGCAGTATCTTCAGATAAGATTTCAGAAAAAAGTTTGTAAACTTACTTAAACTGCGAAATGGACGAAAAACTGGATATTGCGCGTATCGTTTATTGATCGCGAACTCTCCAGCATAATAATTAATGATTTTGTTGTTTATTTTTTTTTTTTAATTTATTACATAACTTTTTTATACAAACTAAATAATTTTGTTGTCTGTTATTTTAACTAATTAATTTAGCTTAAAAGCTGAGTCGATTGACGTAACAATAGCAGATTTTGATGGAGTGTTGTTTCACATATCAAATGTGAACGGTGATAAGACGAAAGTTAGAGTAAGTAAAGTACTATAAAGTAGAAACATTTATTAAAACAGTTTCTTATTATAGACAAGTATAGCATTAAAATTCTACAAGCAATTGCAAGAACATGGGGCTGATGAGCTCTTGAAAAGGGAATATGGAAGTTTACTCACAGACACTGAGGAAGGTAATTAAAAAATACATTTCAAAAATTTATATTTTCATCATTCTAAAAAAAATAATATAATTTTCAGGTTACAACGTCTCAGTACTTATTAATTTAGATAACATACCATCAGACTGGGAGGCTATAGCTAATAAAATTGGACTGTTAAAAAGGAACTGTTTTGCATCGGTTTTTGAGAAATATTTTGATTTTCAAGAAGCGGGCGAAGAAGGTCAAAAACAAGCAGTGATTAACTACCGTACCGATGAAACATTGTAAGTTTATATTAATCCAGTAATATAATGAATGACAATGAAAAATTCTGTTTGTATGTTTTCCTGTTTACCAAAGATATGTTGAAGCAAAGCCTGATCGAGTGACAGTTGTGTTTAGTACTATATTCCGTGATGAGGATGATGTAGTTATAGGAAAAGTTTTTATGCAGGAATTGAGAGAAGGTCGCCGAGCATCACATACAGCGCCGCAAGTATTATTCTCTCATCGAGAACCGCCATTAGAGCTGGCAAATTCTGATGCTAAAGTGGGCGACAATATTGGTTATGTTACGTTTGGTAAGTAAATTTCAATATGCTATTTTCTGTTAATTTAGCGAATAAAAAAGTGATTGTATGAGATATTTTTCTCAACATAATGTTCATTTGTAGAGTGTAGAATTAATTTTGTTTAAAAATTCATCAAAGATCTATAATATGAACCTGAAGATCTAAAAAATGTTAGAGGCATTTTAAAAAAGTTCTTGTTCACAAGTTCGCTTTTGTTTGTCAGTTCCTCATTTTATATACATTATGTTTAAAATTTCAAATTCGTTATCGTAAAATTTGACTTTTCAAACAAAACAGAAATGAGAAGTAGCAAGTAGGGGCTCTGATCCAGAAAATGCTACAACTACGCATTTTATGATTGAGTAATATAATATGGGTACGTTGTATTCGAACTACTATACACAATTCATAAAGACCACCAACCGATCTGATGTTGTCGGGACACCACGTGACACGGACTTACGAACAAAATTTCTTATGAGAATCGTCCTTATTGCTGGAGAAGTTAAACATAATGTTTACGATATACTTAACTTTCAATACTTGCGGTTCTTATTAAAGCTAATTTTATAGGCGGCCTGTTGCAGATTTATCTTAATTTTTGGCCTGCTTCCTGTTTCAACTTAAACTTAAACACTGCTTTGTAAGCAATCTTATTTCTAACGTTTCTAAAATTAAAAAAAAACTTCAATTATATCGTGTAATTTGTATTATCATACAAAAGAATCATGTTTTTAAAATCGTTTTTTTTTTTCTAAATAACCGTAAACACAATTTCGAGTTGTATTTTCGAAATCACGCGATTAAGGTTGGCTTTCGATTCCTAAATTGAAACCGGCTTATCCGTATAGACTCTGGACTTTACTCAGCTCCGAAGGAAAAGTTTAGAGATGTGACATCACATGATTGGTTCTAATCCTGAAATGAATTAATTCACCAAATTATTCTCGCATTAAAGTCATGGTTTCACGGGATGTGTGGCAAGTATCGCCGTCTTTTTGCAACAAATTATAAGAAAATGGTCCATTGTCATGGTGCGATAACGGGCCGTATATAATAAACTATAATATAATTGGTTTCTGGCCTTCATACCTTTAGTAATTAATTTAGTTACATAAATGCTTTTTTTCTCATTTCAGTTTTATTTCCCCGCCACACAAACAAGGAGACTAGAGACAACACTATTAATTTAATCCATATGTTCCGTGACTACTTGCATTATCACATTAAGGTTAGTTTTTAATATTTTTTTTTTTTTAATTAAACTCAATTTAATTATAATAATTATTTTTCAGTGTTCAAAAGCATATATTCATTCAAGGATGCGAGCTAAAACTTCAGATTTCCTTAAAGTACTTAATCGTGCTCGACCGGAAACTAAACCAACAGAAAAGAAAACTATTACGTGAGTTTATTTACTTTTTTTATCTTTGTTTAGATAAAATTTTTAATCGAAACAATTTTTTATTTTTTAGGGGGAGGACATTTATTCGGAAAGAATGATTAATGGACATTGTCTAGTTGTTTTATATTATATATTAATGTATTAATAATTATTAAATAATTGAAAGAAAAAAACAAAAAAAAAAGTAAATGAAAATTTAATAGAAAAAAAAACCAAAACGAAACCTTAAACTAATCTTAGTACATATTTCGAGAACGTTGTAACTCCTGTCAAGTAAAGTCGGTATAACACATTTATAGAGACATACATACATATATTAATGAACAAAAATATGAATTTAAATAAAATTTTGTTTTTAAGTTGAACGAGGTATCGGCTTAATATTACAAGAAAAATCGATACAGAGAACAAAGAAATGCTGCCCAAAAAAAAAAAAAAAACATCAAATTTAAGCAACAAATATAAAAGTAATAAAAATGAAATTATTCAAACTGAACTTAAATGAGTGCGTTTTAATGTCCATTTTTTTATATCTTAAAATAACATTTTTATAATTTAACTGTGCACATTTTTGTTATATACTGTTTTTTATCTTTAATTCTTCCTTTTCCCTTTTGTATAATTCCAATTTTGTATAACATTAAAAAATTATATTTTATTAATACTCTTTTTTTTTATTTTCTATATATTATATTTTTATTTAAACTGGATTCTGTATAGTGCTTGTATACTTGATATCATCTCTCATTAGGTTTTCCTTACTGTTGTGATGTGAAAGGTAGTCCGATTGGATTCTGGCAAGAGCTGTTTAAGGCAACAATATAAAAATAGTGAATTAGTTGATATTAGTAATGTTTATGTGGATAACTAAAGTAGTAAGGCTTAAAAATATTAGCGCAAAATTTTAAACGATTTAGTATGATGTTAAAGCCTTTTTTAGTATGATAAAATGGCTTTAACATCGTACTAAATCGTTTAAAATTTTGCGCCATTTTCTTAAGTCAAGACTTATGTTTGTTTAAATTGATCTTAGGGCAACCTAGTAATTATTCCTTATAAAAATCGCAGCCATCTGTTTCAGCTCATATGTACATTTTGATGTTATTTTAAAATGATTATCTCTAATATGGACATCAGTCAACTAACATTATCAGCCCTATTCTGCTAAACGTTCACTTGAATTTTCGTATTCTGGTAACCGTTCGGAGGCATACGAATGTTCCAAAGAAATTGTGAAAAAAATAAAATTTTAACAATTTGCTTCTCTCAAAAAATAATTATTAATAGAGCTTTGAACTCGAAAGATTGAAGAGTTTAAAGCTGAGATCGAAAGTAAATCTCAACCTTTTGAAAGGTCTCTTAAATTACTCTCACTTGTTGAGATTTTCAAAAATGATCACTTAATAACCAGTTTACTTTTTTTTCGGTTTCTCTCAGAGAGAAACTTTTATTTTAATTTTTTTTTAGGTTTTGGTTAACCGGTGACCACTTATTGCTGAGAGAAAAAAATAAATCTCGTTAGGTTTTAGATTCCTTATTTGGAATTAATCCGATAAATAGTATCCTAAAATAATTTGTTTCGCCTTTTTTATTGCTTCTTTTGTGTAAAATGTAAAAAAAAAAAAACAAATAACTTGTTTCTACTAATCGGGCCGCCCATGTCTCTAGACTTAGAGTAGATTCTCTATTACATACAACGCGTGACCATGAATTTTGGTTATACATCCATTTAAGAATTTTTCTGTTCACTTCTAATCTATACCTTAGTTTTTTACCTATTTGTTGACTGAAATAATCTATTTTGTGTTTTTTACTTGAAAAATAAAGAAAATAATATAATTTATAATTTTAACCATTTTGTATTTATTTTCTACGGAAAAGGTTTAAGGTTGACCATTTCCATTTATTTTTAATTAAATAATTTAACAGATAAGAGATATTACTGAACTTAAATGATAAATCTCACCTAAAGACTTAAAAAAAATAATTTTTAAAAATAAATCACAGACCAAGACCGAAATGAAATTGGCGAATTAAATAAATCTCAGTGAGAAACCGATTGAAAATAAAGGTCAACGGTTATTTTGGATCTCTGGTTTAAAGAATAATTTGTGCCAAATTACGTGAACAATTCACGTGAACCGAAAAATTCGATCGGATCATATAGCAGAATAGGGCTGTATATGTAAATGCTTTGGCTGTGTGACGAGGTGCATGATCCCTGATAAAGTTTTTAAAATAAATAAAACAGGCACAAAACTGAAGTGTTAAAAGATGCAATGTTTTTTTGTCATTCTCTCATACTTACTAAGCATGTAGTAGTTATTAGATATTGAATTTTATTTTTAGCTTTCAATCCTAGATTTAAATTGCAAAAATGCTAGCTTATAAACTTTTAATTCGTAAGCTAAGTTATGAATTGAAAATTTTCCTACTCATAATTTACCCATTAGCTTATGAATTATTTTTTTTTTTTAATTCATAAGTCACCAACTATCTTATGAATTGATTATTTTACTCTAAGTCTAGCTTATGAATTAAATTTGTTTAAATTCATAAGTCACTCACCAGCTTGTAAATTAAATCCAAGCTTAAGCTTAGAAGTGATTTAAACTTTTCTAACCCTGATCCATTATGGACTTAGACTGTTTTTAAACGATGCTGTGGTGGCCGGAGTAGACAAAATTGCTAAGATTGAACAAAATTGCAGAGTTATGGCTCTTTCTTCCTTGTGCTTTTTCTTATAGCTCGAGATATAAGTGGAGTGAAGAGTGTGTGAAGATGTTCATTTTCATTAAAAATTGCAGTTTTTAAAAGCATCCTTGCAACCGAAAGAAAACCGAAAAAGGAACGAAGCTTAAAAATCGCAGTCTTAGCTAACTTCAGATAATTTTTTGGACTTAGGCCCAGTTTGTTTACTGCTGATCATCTTTAATCAAGGATTATTGCAACCGGTAAATCATCGAATGTGCATGGTAACCAAGGTCTTCTGCACACGAATGGTCTTATTTATAAACGTTGTCCAACTTTAGACAACTGTCCAACTTTGGAAAATGTTTTCTAAAACCTTGTTTATTGATGTCTTAAAGCTGCCTAACTTAGACACAAGAGTAGATTACGTTAACCTTGAATAATGTGATAAAACATATTTACACGAATTTAAAAATACTTAGACAGTGTCTAAGTAGACAAAAATCTAATAAATACGACTGGAAGCGTCTCGTCATAGACCGCGTACTTCGCTACGTGGCGAATCTTGTACGCATCTATGACTAGAAGATTCGTGTGCAGAAGGCCTAAATCAAGGAAATCGCTAATCAGCCGATTTTGGTTGATTAGCGCCATTTTTTAGTTAGAACCTTTGAAAGTAATGGTATATATTTAACCCACTGTGAATAAACTGGACCCATGTTCTGTAAACTCAGGCGATTTCATTAAACTAAAATATTGTATTGCATTATTTAATAAATTGAAAATGGTTGGAGAATTAAAAACTTTTACTGGGAGTCGGGATGTTAAAATTTCATGTTATTTGACTTGAAATAAATTTATGTCATGTGTATTGTGTCGTGTGTGTCACGAAAAGAAATTAAAAAAAAATTCTGGCATCACTTTTTGGGACATGACTTGTGTTTCACCCCGATTTTTGACATTCCAGTTTTGTTTTTAAAAAAAAACCTGCGCCCGCAGAACACTGTCATTTTACATTTATTTGCGAATTGCGATCTCTATTTCCTGTAATCAACTTGAAATTTTTGTAATTTTACAAAATAAGAGCATGTCTGTTGAAAAAAATAAACCAAAAGGTGACTTAGGCCTTCTCGAAGAAGATGATGAATTCGAAGAATTCCCTGCTGAAGGTAAAATATATTTCATTCTTTTCTTAAAACATATTAATAAAATCTCTTCTTTTTACAGATTTCAATGCGGTGGCAGCGGATGAAGATGATGAAGCAATTAACGTTTGGGAAGACAATTGGGATGACGACAATGTGGAAGATGATTTCAGTCAACAACTAAAGGTTCATCAGATCAACAAAGCAATGGAGACGTAGAATACTTTGTATGTTTGTTAATTTAAAACGTATAAGTTTTGAACATAAAAATATGTACAATATTTGGGTTTCCTAATGCCTTATTAGTATACTTCGCATGTACAGTGTGTGTACTAGAATAATAATAACTGATCAACTGAAAGTAGACTGGGTGTAGTTTGCTTTTTATGAGGCTGTGAAAATTTGAACAAATAATCAGACTCTACTTTCTAAGAATTAAGGTGAAATAGAGAAAATGGGATAGTACCGATCCAACTCATCAATAAAAGAATTAATAATGTGTATGAAGTGTATTTTAAACATTTTATTTCACGCAAACTTTATTTGGTTTGCCTTTCCATATTTGTACTTATTCTTGGACGTATAAAAAGTATTCCACATATCTAAATTGTTAACAATTTTTTCCAAGCTCTTCGGCTATTCCCTAGATCTGTTATTCTGTAATGCATATACACTTATGAACAAACCATAGTTCTATAAGAATTTCAATTTATATGGAGTAAAGCCTTACATGCGCTAAATATTGGTAAGTCTTTGGGTGTCTGGTCAGAACTATTCTGAATCTGAAAAATAACCCTATTTTATTGGACGAGTGCGGATACCTATCCATATACCGGATAGGTTTGTGTAGTTGTTGTAATCCCTTCTAAAAACATTTGATGTAACAACAACTCAAAGATATTTGAAGCATTTTGGATATCTAGATAGCTGGCTTAGGTACTCGAACGCGGGCATTGGCCGCTTAGGATAGCCATTACGTTGGGTAGATAGTAAGGAGTATAGAGAATACCATGCATTTTCTGCTTTTCACTCTTGTTTGCGTGAATATTCAATTGATTTTAAAAAAATGTGCTCCAGTTCTTGATTGTTCAAAACTTCAAGTCTCTAGCTTATCGGGAATTTAGTTTTACTATCGGGCTTTTTCTGCTAAATTTTAGCTTAAAAATTTTATATTCTGCAAACCATCAGAAGACACGATTGTGTCGAAATATTGGTTAGGATTTACTCAAAAGACAGGATATTTTTCAAAATAATGAAATTTAATTGAATGAAATATAAACGTGAATCGAATTAGCACAATAAAAGGCAAAATTTCAGAATTCAGTGATTTCAGCCCAAATCTTCAGTTTCCCAAATAGGTATAGTTTCTAAATTTCAAAATGCCAAATTTCATGGAAATCTCATTGAAAACTTGTGCCGATGATAACTTTTCATTATGAAGAGACCCATTTGTAAACTTTACCATACATGGAGAAAAGAGATATATATACAATACATAGTATGAATTCTTATTTGAATTCAAACTTAGCGAACGGTGGGTGAAGTGATGCATTACAAAAACAAAAACAAAAGGTTGTTTTTGTTTGTGTAGGTAGGAGAACACCAATCTGAAATCTTGCAAATTTTTCAGCTGCAATCTCAGATTTCGCTTTAATAATATATTAAAATCGATTTTAAAAAAAGACGATACAAATTTTGCAATCGATTTAAAACTTACTTCTCGATAAGATAGAGGCTTGCAATTTTAAAACAAAATGTTTGTCTTTTTTTCAACATGGCGAGCTGTATTATATTAATGAGAATATAATAACGTATTAATGTGTTTATATTCCATGAAGATTTGGCAAGATGAAGACATAAATACATCTGCCTTCAGGTCTATATAATAATAATAAATTCGAATTTCTTCAAGTCTTTCGATATATGTATGTAGAAAAAAATATTAAAAAAATGTTATCAAAAAAATTAATAAATTAATACGGCGACGATTGCATAGCTTCGTAACAAAAAATCTTCACGGTTGTCGATAAAAATCAAATATAACACGAAAGCACATTATCTCAGAATGAGGCACGCTATTCTATTAATCCTTAAATACTTTTTGGATGTACAAACACACATAATATATATACATACATATATAGATTATAGGTACTATGTATATTTGGGTTTGGCTCAAAGAACCTTGTTATTTTATTTATGAATCTAAAAAATTTATTGCAATGCGTTTTTGTTAAACTCTAGGACCTGTTACCTTTCTGTAAATCCATATTATCCATTTCCGAATTTTTTATTTGCGCCAATTTTTCACGAAACTTTTTTGTAAGTTGTTTCCGCTGATAGTCGGCTTCGATTTCTTGTTTTGTCCTTGGTATACGAAATCGTATACAACAGCAAACGATAATTACTAAATTAAAATGCATAAATAATTTTAGACATCATTCAATAAGAATACTTATAAATGCTTAATTAATATTATACGCACTAATGCTCAGTAGAATTGACAGACATATTGCCATAATGTGCCAGACGCGAAAGCCACCAATTGTTATTTCTTCCAACCAAGCTGTTTCAGGATCTACCTTGAAAATGTCCTCATTGTCACTGGACATTTTTGTAATTTTTATTGAACGTCTCCTTAGAAAAACAACAAGCTATTTCTAACCGATGACGAAACACTTTTAAAAAGACATAAACTCTAATCAACAAGTTTTCTTTTTTACTTTTTGAATTGAAAAATGCAAATATCCTTGCGATGGGATCTAGACTAGGCTACCACCGAACGAATACTAAACTTAAAAAAGGAATTTCCCGAAACATTTAGCAACAAGACATAGAACTTTGGTCTTTTCGAGTGTCTAGCAGCACCTAGATGACGATTAAAGAATGGGTCGATTAATAAAGGAGTGCCATCTATTCAGGGTCGTGAAATCACTATTACATGCCTAGATGTAAAAGAAAGGAAGGGCGCAACAACTTAAAGGAACAATATGGAAGGCTTATTTCTCTCAACAATGGTTCACAGCATATACAAATGCATTCATAACCTTACGAATAGTATTGCTATTTGCGATACTGTTTCATAGAAGTTTAGCGCTACACAATTATGAGAATCAAAAAGGTATGAGTTCAATAACCATTACTTAATATGTATTCATAGTTCTCGAAATTAGGCATGGTTTTACTAAACTAGTGTTCTGCATTTGACAATCGGTTAGAGGACGCCCCTGGTGTCCTACTGACACATGGTTATCCAAGTTTTGCTAGAAAACGTGAATGTGCTGTTCTTGCGACAAAAAACATTTTATATGATTATGTTTTTTCAAACCGCCCCCGTTTGCTTATTTTTTTTTAACCCCTATAGCGTTTTTTATTCGGTTGGATATGATGATGAACTGCGTGGGGCACTCCCTGCTGTGATACGAGCTCTTCTTTTTTTGCTTCGTCCCTTTTAAAAATTAATCCATCCATAACTATGTGCTAAGACTATACAAAGTACGAGTGTAAGGAGAAGCGACCACTGTTGAAGCTTTGTAATGTTCACTAAATGACCAGTAACGCTTATACTGCGATGGAAATGGAATGTTGTAGTTTTTTGCTGTGGGTTGGGCACGATGCACGACCTTTTTTATGCACATGTTTTCAAACATCCAGACTATACTAGATATTCTAAACGTAAAGGCGAACAGGTTAGGTAATGTGTGTTTGTCGTTAAGCGCCTAAGAATTTTCATTGGTGTTAACGTAAATGGTAAAGGGAATTGCCAGGGTTCTATTGAGGATCATAAACCTATGTTTGTTTAATTTTTGTAATCAAAATTGTACTGTTGAGAATTAAATTAGTTTAATTTGCTTGATAAAATGAGAATGAGAATTAGATTTTACTACACTGATTTAGAAATGGAATCCTAAACTAGAAATAAAATAGGAGAGGTTAGATAAAAACACTAATTTAAACACATGTATAGCTATGTATATAATCCATGAATTTTACCAAAAAAATCCTCTTAAAATGAAGAATATGATCTGTTGGTTTGTCTTTTAAACTCTAGGTCTAAAGGTCTAAAATAAAAGCTCCAAATGAAATTCGTAGTGAAAGTTATAACAGAAATGAAGGACTAATTGAACTCTATATGTTTTTTTTTAAACTTTGTTAATTTGAATTACATTTAATGAATATACCTTACCTGCCTAACCATCAATTGGTGAGTTCAGAAGCTTGGGAAAAGTAGGTATGTTAGCAGAAGTTAAATTTATTGGCATTACATATTAAAGTTAACACACTTTATTTAGCCTCCATTGATGAAAGAGAAACACAATCTCGGCGCCAACTCATCCAGAAAAGATTGCAGTCGACCATCGATTTAAATAGTAGTAATCTTTTTGCTACAATCCAATCTGCTTATGAAAGAATTTAAAATCCCAAATGGTCAAATAGTCATCACTCATTTCAACTTATTGTTTGAAAAGGATCGATGTGTAGTCTAAGCTCGAGTCCTTTTGAAATGAATTGCGTCTTCTACTGCCGTTGCATTTTATTTTTCCTATACCGAGAGCTGAGATGTTTAATCATCAAGAACGTACCAACAAATATTCAAAAAAAAGGCATTTCATATTTTTGTAGATCAAATGATGTACAGTATCCGGAATGTACATTCGATAACCAGTATTTTTCAGAGACAACAATCCTTGAGTAAGATTCTTTCGGTTCCACAGTTGAACACACACTACTGTGTATGTGAAGAGGGATGTCAACAAAATTTCCTCAAATCGTTGACCGAGGAGATTTCGTTTTCTTTTCTTACCAAATGTGAAGAAAAACGAGTTGCAGAACAATGAAGTTCCGCTTGGCTTACCTTCAAGTCCCTTATGTGCTTCTGAACGTTCCCATTGCGTTGAGAAAGTTCTTCCATATGCATACATTTATGTACATAAATTTTCATTTGTGAAATATGCCATACAATAATCGTTGTTTTTGCTTTAAATTCCTTAATCATATGATTCGTTCTTCTTGGTATTTTTTAAAAATTTTATTGAATTTTATATTCATTATTTATAATTAATTGAATACTTAAATGTATTAATTCGTCGCCTTAGATTGATAAATAGCTTAGGTACTCTTATTTTTTACAAAATAATTTTGAAAAAATTTAACTTTAATGTTTTTTCTACAGATGAAGATGTACATATGTTCATATACATACAAAAGCAGCATTTTATTACCCATGAATTTCCATATTATGAAACATCCCATAAAAATAAAACGATCCGGAGTTTTCATTAGTTGTGATTAAAATTCCATAATTTTTTAAAACGTAATGCAAATAAATCATTTTCCTAGTTCTTCTTAGAAAGCATTTTTCTTCTGAAGCATATATGCATATGTCCACTTATAGGAGTGATTCCTCTTCCAATATGGAAAACCAAAATCATTAATCAAGTCAAGATTCTGAAGGAGTTTAAAAAACATTTTAAATTGCATCTTTCGACTGTTCAAATTTTAATAGGTAAATTAAATCTTGTCTTTCAAGTTTGTGTTAAAAGATGATCCTGATCTAGATCCGTAGATAAAAAGTTTTTTTTTTAAATTTCTTGGCTGATGTATTTCAGTAGTATATACAATTTTTATTATTAAAAAAAACCTTCAATATACCATTTTTTTTGTTAAAATATCTTAAATTTTTTTTGAATATGTAACGGTTTGTGAGCAATTCGAAATTAAGGGTGATTAAGCCCAAATTTTTACTCGTTTTACGTTTAGAAATTCTTATAAGTATAACCTACTTAAGTAAATAAATGTTGTAAAGGAATTTGTAGATAATATAAATTGGAACAAAAGTGTTTTTTTCAAAACTGAGAAAAACGGGAAATATAAAAAAAATTACTTTCAAGATAAGGGGAACCCCACAAACCTGAATTTCTCGCAAAGTCAGACTTATACTCAGAATCAACCACCCTACAAAACTGCATTCAAACTTTGACCAGTTCAAAACTTTTCTCAGATGGTCTAAACGGGTTTCGGAGGGTGAAACGTATATTTATTTATTTAACATAACTAAATTGCTAGTTTACAAAATTCTTACAGGTGTATTATTAAGATTTTAATTAATTCCAAGGAAAAGTGTTGATTTAAATTTACATGAATTAATTATTGTTTTATCAAACAAATTGTTATGTTAATTATTGTAAAAATTAAATAGTTCAAACATTTTATTTAAAGGAGAGAATTGTTCATAATTGGTACGATAGTTTAAATAAGTATACCGTCCGGTATGTTCGTCAAGTTTCTTTGAGGAGTATTGAAGTGTTAATACGAGACAGAAGGTGCAAAGAGTATATGTTACCGTTGATTAATTTTACAATGAAAACAAAATAAAAATAGGAACGTCTGTTCTCAAGATTAGGCATGTCAATAAATCTTAGTCTGTTGTTACTTGTATACCTAATATTATATTAGAATCTTTGCTACATACATATGTACATCAATTTGCAGAAAGCTCTTATTTCACTTACGCATGGAGTGGTCGGTGAGCGTTCTTCACTTTCGAAAGCAAAAGATGACGAAGCGAAACAAACCTCAATTAGGGGCACGTCATATGAATTCTTCGTATTCGTTTGTTTTCGTACGACCACGTACGTCGCTTTCCGACCACATTCAACGACATGTTTATCAACACTCGCGTCGTTAGATTTTTGTAATGTGATTTGCTCTGTCGAACGAGATAGACCGAAAATTTAATTTTACATCTTCTTTTTATATTTTTCTCGTAAGTAATCCACAATTCGATGATTTACCAGTGGCAACAATCTTTAATTAAAGATAATCAGCTGTGAACAAACTGGCCCTTAATAGTCATGTACTCGCTAGAATAAAAACTAAGTTTGGATCATGAAACGTAAGCCCGATAGTGGTCATAAGGATCTCGTGTTCTTGCAATGCATTATGTTTTTTGATAATCTATAAATTATAATGGATCAATTCATATAATAAATAAATTCGCACGAACTTGCTCTTACGTGCGAATACACATGTGGATTTTAAGTCAGAATAGTTTTATATCTTTTCATCTGATTTTAAAAGAAAAAAGAGGCTTGGTGCGACCCACACTGGTAACTTCCCATTGGTGCCCGTGGCAATTGGACACCCAATGTTATTTTGTTATAAGGAAATTCAAAATCTTAAAAGACCTTATCAAATGTTCAATATACGATCAAGTGAAAACCAAAGTTGGGGCGTATTATAATTTTCAACTATTTAAGTTGACAGATGTTTTTTCTTTTAAAAAACTATCAATTTAATTTTTTTACAAACCCCACCAATTCACAGCATTGCGTGTAAAATAAAATTATTCCGGAGTCGATAGCTTTGTTTGTTTTCGAGATACATATTTGAGTCTAAAACATTTTTTAAAATTTTTTTAATGGTTTTAGTTTGAAAATTTGTTGATTTTAAAACACTGTCAATTGCATAATTTTACAAACCTTATTAGTTATTGACTACGTCACTATGTATAGAATAAAATTTGACCGGCTTCTAAGCTAGTGTTTGTTTTCAAAATATTAGAGCCGAAAAACGTTTTTCAACGATTTTTAGTATTTTCTTCTTCTAGTTTTTTTTGCTTTAAAAAAAACCGTCAATTGAATTTTTTTTAATTTATATCAGTAACCAAGTATGGTAGGTATCGTGTATAAAATAAAATTATCCCGAAGTTAATATCGTTGTATTTTTCTCAAAATATTACAACCGAAACATAAAATTTTCACAAAATGTTAGCATGTTTTTTGATCTAAAAAAAACTGTGCGCTGAATTTTTTTTAAATGCTTTTCAATACTTTATTATATCATTATGTGTAGAATAAAATTAATCTAAAGTCGATGGCATTTTTTTTCTCGAAATATTCGAGACGAAACATTTTTTCCAACTTTTTGCTTAAATTGCTGTCGTAAAAAAATGCTAATTGAATTTTTTTGGGAACCCTTTCTGCACTTTGAGATGTTATTATAAAATAAAATAAAATAAAATAAAATAAAATAAAATAAAATAAAATAAAATAAAATAAAATAAAATAAAATTTATTCAAGGTCGATATCTCTATTCATTCTCGAGATACAGTGAACGATAGAAAGGCTCACGAACGTTCATACACTAAACACACACATACAGACATCTCTCTAAAAACAAGGGATTCGGATTCCTGGGAACTCGAAACGTCGAGAAATGTCAAAATTTTCAATTCGACAAATCGACCAATTACAATAACTTCCAATGGGAAGTTAATAAATTAGTTAAGGTAAGGTGGGGTAAGTGCATATCCGGGGTAAGTGCATACCCTGCCCAACAAAGCTACAGTTTCATTGGAAAAAAATGTTTAATTTATGAACACGGACGTTAAATAAATTCAGTCGTATTTATTAGGTTTTTGCCTACTTAGACACTGTCTAACTATTTTCAAATTGGTGGAAATATGCTTTATTTTATAAAAATAAATATCACATTATTCACGGTTAAGACAATCTACTCTTGTGCCTAAGTAAGGCAGCTATAAGACAAGAATAAACAAGGTTTTTGAACACATTTTCCAAAGTTGGACAGTTGTCTGAAGTTAGGGAACGTTTATAAATAAGACCAATTTTTTTTATAAAACAAGAAAGTTGGCAGCACTGACTTTTTTTTTTAACATATTTTTGACATTTTGAAATAAATTTTAAATGCAAATTTTGGTATGCAATAGTTAAAAACGGTTTTTTTTATAAAATGGTAGCCTTTTTGTACAAAAAATTACTAATTTTTTTTAAGTTGTGGGGCATGTTTTTGAGAAAAATTAATTTTTTATTACATATTTGCCAAAAATAAAAAAATTTACGACAGGTACCGTTATATTGGTCTTAAAAAAATTTAAAAAAAACATGTGGGGGGAATGTCTCAAAAACGCTATATGTATATGCACCAAGTTTAAAAAAAATCGACCCACACGTTTAGGCTGCAGCTGAGAGACATACAGACAGAATTGCGAGACCCACTTTTTCGACTTCGCTATCATTAGTCGAGTGCTACTATCCACAAAGATCCATATGGATCAATACCATGAAAATAAAACGATGCGTATCCTAATGATAACACTGTTGAAGCTCATCTCTTTTTTTTTTCCTATGTTTGTTTATTTTTCATGTTAGATACTAGGGGTATTCATGCAACGATGTAAAGTCGTTGTAAACTGCGTAAACCTGTAAAATTTATATGAACATTTGACAGGTTTACGCAGTTTACCACATTTAAGAGGATTTTACGACGTTGCATGAATACCCCCTACTGTCTTTTTTCTTTACAATACCCTACCGAATTTCAAAACTGAAATGCCATCTACCCACCACGGAAAGAATTTATTTCCGGATCTTTAAAATAGATCCAGATAGATAGCAGGATCCCAAGTTATTGTTGTGTTACATGTTAAATATGAACCTGAGCCACATCCGTAGACAATAAAATGCGGCTATTTGGTTGGGGTTTTATTTAAAATCATTGGCGCAAAATTTTAAACGATTTAGTAAAATGTTAAAGCCATTTTAGTAAGTTGCTAAGTTAAAAAGAAGACTTAGCTAATTTTAAACGATTTTAGCAACTTACTATCTCTTAACATTTTACTAAAGTTAAAATCGCAAAATGGCTACTTTAACTTTTAGTAACTTGCTAAATCCATATGAAATCTGTCATTTTCCTCGAAAAAAAAATTGTTGGCAAAGAGTTAAATTGTGTTTTTTTTATGATTCGTGTGCCAATTGTTTTTCAAAGTAAATAAAATAAAATAAAATGTTTTCGGAAGACATCAAGTGTTACCGAAGCTAATGGAGGTTCTGATTCCAAAAAGGTATCAACCATCCCTGTACGGTTTATGGTTGGTCAGGTACACTCCAAAATGATTTAAATTTTTCTTCATGATGGCAAAAATTAAGAAAATTGAAAAAGGTTTTGGAGTGTGTCTGGCCAACGGTAAATCAAATTATTAGGTCCGTTCCCTAGGTTTAGATTTGTTTGCTTTGTTTTTCTATCACGAACTGTCATTGTTTGCACGTGTTCAGATGCACCATTTTTAATAAAAGGGAATTAGTATTTTACTAGTTAGTAAAACGAAAAAAAAGGATTAAAATTTCCGAAGAGCTAGTAAATTACTAAATGTTTAGCAAATTGCTAACTAGTAATATGCTAAGCCCTTAACAATAGGTTGTTTAAAATTTTGCGCCATTAACTTGCCATATGTTTAGTACTTGTCCTATATATCGCAAGTAAAAACGGCTAATGTAAACTGGGCTAACAAAAAAAAATGTGTCCATACATCCTTAACTAATCGAAGGTTCGTGTAAAAACTACATGACTTCAAAATTTCCGCCATTACCTGCAGCAAAAATATTTCACCCCCTAAATGTCATGGTATTTTCACCCTTTTCAATCTGGTGCCAAATCTCATCATTATACCAGATACCAGTGCAAATCAAGTGGTGTTAAAAAGAAGTACAAGGGTAGGAAACGAGAAAAAAATTATCTGCATCATTTTTCATCAAAATTACTACCAGAACTAAGAAATAAATAAAAACAAATCAACGCCATTAAAATAATCTCAACATTCAGTTTAACCTCAATACAAATTAATTTTACAGTTACGTGAAAAGCTAAATAGTTTTCACACAATAATAGGTGGAACGTGGAAAAATAAAAAAAAGGAGATAAATTTGTATCTAATCGAAAGGATACATTCTGCCAAAGGTTTGATTGTATTGGTGTATTGTGGAGAATATTCGTGGTTAAGTGTGGTAAATAATTTTGAACGCAAAGTGAGGGTAAACGAAGAAATTTAATAATTTTGGAGCAGCAGATAAATAATATCAGAAAAAAAGAAAATTCCTCCAATGAGGATTACTAGAGGAAATATGGTCTCCTTTAAATTTGATATTTAACATGAAATGGCTTTAAATTAAACTTTGCTGCACAGTGTGTGTGTGTTAGTTGAAGAGAGCCTTTGAATGGGCAAGTTTCCACCACCGCCTCCTTCTGCTCCCCCTCCAACACCTGACACAAACATCTTCAATTTGTATTCTCTCATTATCGCCTTCGCCACTATTATCACCACGACCACCA
This sequence comes from Epistrophe eligans, assembly GCA_951394125.1. Taxonomy (NCBI): domain Eukaryota; kingdom Metazoa; phylum Arthropoda; class Insecta; order Diptera; family Syrphidae; genus Epistrophe; species Epistrophe eligans. The sequence goes on from OX596030.1 coordinate 41,272,532, forward strand.
CCCCCCTGAAGGACGTTATATATTGTCTTGTGCATAGAGTTACCGCGGTGAAAAAGTTTCTTGCCCGTCCGATTGACATCCGTGGTCGTTCGAAAACCAAGTTCCCCAAGTAGTGGGTATCATCCGTCCCCATTATAGTCTTTTCTTTGTAAGAGTGCATCATTTCCAAGTTGATATAACTTGCAGTGTACGGCACATTCGCATCGTGTAAACTGTCATTCTTTTGACATTTCTCTCTTTAACGACGGAACGAAAAAATACTCAGAAGGACATTCGGTGTCGGTCGCAATAATTATGTTCTTTATTGAAAAACCAACACAAAAAATCAATTGGAGTGTGTTAAAGTAGATAGAAATCTATTTAATAATACAAAAACGATTCCTTGGTGCCTTAATAAAGAAAAAGCAACGGTTTAGTAGCATGTTAAAGACAACGTTTATGTGAAAAAACTATATTCGTCCTTTTTAAATGCAAACGATGGATATGGATACGTTTAACTCGCGAATAATAGTTACCGTCTCACATTTAATTTAGCCTCTTAAAGGTAGCTGTAACTGTTTGTGAAAAGTTTTGGGTGAAAATTTAATTCATAAAAAAGTGTTACATACTGCAGTTAGCGGTAGATAAAAAAAAATATATCCGATTTCCCATTGGGATACGAGAAGAGTGAGTAGTAGTGTGTGTGTTACAAAAAAAAAATCTCCAAGCAGAGGAAATCCTTTTTTTCCTTCTTCCTCTGTTGAAATTTAATTCCACCTCGTTCTTTTTTACATGCTCACCCGATTAGTGAACTGTAAAAAAAATTAAACCAAACCATTTCGCCTTCACTGTGTGAGGTGAATTTGTTTTTGTAGGCCCAAGAAAGCAGAGGATGAAAGAATCTACGATAGGAACCCACGAAGAAAAAAAGCAATAAAGTGAATGGGCATCTGTCAAAAAAATTTGTATGTCAGTCGGTCGAATTTACGGATAATCGGTTTTTTTTAATTCGTTTTTGCATAAAATTTTCATTTTATTGAAAAATAAATGAAAATTGCAAATGTTCGTTTATTCTAAACAATAACTGTGTACATATATTTTTTGGAGTTATTAACGGAATAAATTGGAAAACCAAAATCATTTACAGCTCAGCAGCAAAAAAGAAACTGGAGTGTGTCACGTCATATCGATAAAGAGAACAACTGTGTGGTTTTTTTTTCTTCCCCAAAAACAGGTGCAGCTATGTTTTTTTTTTGAAAAAATGTTTTTCTTTTGCACAAGTGTACCTTATTTGAAATAAATTTAATTAAAATTAAAACAATTACAAAATGTGGGACAAAATATGCGCTAATGAAAAATGTATCACTTTGAGATTAAAACAAAAAAAAAAAACAAATTTGCTCGCTCGCATACATATCGATAGTTACGTAGGTCATGAAAAAATGTTTTTTCTGCTCCAAACTAAATTCATGTATTTGAATTATTTTGTTTTATTTAGGAGGTACATACCTATGTAATTATGGATATAATCAAAATAACTAACTAAATACTTAGCATTGCTTTTCTATGTTCTCAATTAAATTTTCTTATTCTGAGAAAATACTATATCCTGACGTTTATAGGTCAGTGCGGTCATAACAAAAAAATGAAGGATTTTTTTACTAGTTTTTGTTTTAGCAAACATAGATACAGTGATGCTAAAAACGACAGCAGCGAAAATAATTTAAAAAAATAGATAAAGATTTTTTTTAGAATAATTGTGTCAAATTAATCTCACCAGCAACGGCATCGAACTGGGCAATATTCACTAAAACCTTTTGGTCATATCGAGAGCATAAAATAAACCTTTATACTTATCTTTGCAACCAAAATCAGACGCAATGGTACATACATTTAAACAAAAGTTAAGTTGACTTCTTAAGCTATTCGTTGTGATCTTTTATGGCACATTTAGGCAGTGCTAAATATCTAATCGTACGATTGTACCTACGTACATAGCATAATAAATGTTCTGTTTATAAACTATTTCTCACTCGAAGTCACATGTCAAATAATACAAAGTTTGTTTTCAAAATTTGTGGATCACCTTGTTATTGAAATTCCCTAAACTAAAATAATAATGATTTAATAATAATAAGAATATATCAAGAACGTCACTCATCATTTCAAGACTGCAAATTTCTCTTTTCTACCATTCTTTTTATTTGTATCGGGTTTCTAAATGTTTGCTCTGCAACACACAGGTAGACCGGTTGCGTTCGGTTTGTCCCGCCTCAATAATTGTTGCGAAAGCTCGATTTTATTTGTTGCGTTGGTGTTAAACTTTAAAATAATTGATCTAGGCGGAGTATAATTTAAAAGCCCTCTTCCAAAATTTTGGAATGCATTTCTGCTGATAATTGCTAGTAACGATTTTGGAACAGGACACATTCTTTCGATTGCCCTATTTTCTTCAAGTGACAAGGTTGATGAGGCCTCCTTGTTTCATATGTAATTATATAGGTATCAAATTTTTCAAAAAATGTTTCTCATAGTGCCTGTTCCGAATTTCAGGAATAGTTCTGAGATCATTTACAACTAGATTCAGTTTGTTCAAAGTGGCAATGGATAACAAAGCTTGGGTGTTTTATTTTTGCTCAGAATTGTTCATACATTTCTATCTTTTCCAGACATTGTCCAACAACTGTTTTTATTTTAGTGAGCGATTTAGAGATAGGTATAGGTACGTATTTACATATAAAATTTATTTTCTTAAGGAGAATTTTATAAAAACAAATACGAAAAATAAGATAAGTACATGAAAATATAGATTCCCTTAAGGTTAAAGCGACTTTTATATAACTGTAAGGTAAGTGATAAATAAATATGTATTATATTAGTCGCTTTTTTATTAATTTGCATTGTCTAAGAAATTTTGAGCTGCAAATTCTCGCCGTCCAAAAATTTCCGGGCAGTTAATTATTAAACTTTACCTAAAAAAGCTATGAAGCTTTCAAGAGATGAAGAGAAATTTCATTCAACGATAGGAAACATTGATTTAAGGTAGTTTTTTTCCATTGAGAATTTGGATAAATTGATGGTACCATTTACAAAATATTTGGACCAGATGTTGATTAAGCGCTAATTGAGTCACAGAGCTAGGCGCTTGTGGCCGCCATTTCTACCTAATGCACTAAAAACATTCTTTGCCACCTCAGTGTCTTTGTTTGAACCTGAGTTGTTAAAGTAATTTTATAAACTTCTGGAAGATTGTGGTTTTGACGTAATGTTTTCCAATATCATGTTGATATTACTTCGTTGACTATATGATTTCGCTACCAACCTTGACAAAGCAGCGAGTATTCTCCATTATCATCTTACGCATAACGACAAGTTTATTATTGTTATCCAAACTAGGCAAGAAACGCAAGAAACTGTATAGCTAGTTTCTATGCTTTAAGATCGATAGAAACATTATAAGTATCGATTTGAACATTTTGGGCTTTCTCCAGGATCTTTCGGAGTGTAAAAAATTGTTTGGCCTTAAACCCCCTTATTTCATGAACATTTTTTTATTTGAATTTAAACTGAGTTTTAGCACCATCATGATATAAGAGTGAGCTAGTAAAGATACCAATACATACATAAATATAATGTATTCCTCAAAGAAAGGTTCCATTATTCCGCACCTTTAAAACGTATACAATAGTAAGTTGCCCTGACAAATGCCTGTTTTTTTTTTAAAGAAATATATCGTTGGTAACCAGAATATTTTTGTATCGAACAATCAAAGCTAGACTATTGTTATGCATATTTACATACAGCAAATATTTTCAACTTTCTCGTAGATGAAATAAGTTGCTCAAATAATTTTTAAAATTATTTTTTTTTTTCGCATTAAAAAAATTTTCATATTAAAAAAATTGGCTTGTGTTTTAAATCTCAAAGTAAAACATCTTAAATAAAAATAAATATACATACATACATACATATATAATAATTAATGAAATCACAATTTTTATCAAGGATTATCGTAATATATATGTAAATATTTATTAGGTATACATTTTTGTTAAAAAAAAAGTTTTAAGATTAATAAAATTATTTTACAGAATTAATAATTTGATCATTGAAAACAAACCAAGTGAAATCAAGAAAATAAATTCCGAATAAAGTGTAAATTGATATCAAGACGGCAAATTCAAATAAAACCCCACCATTACCATCATCATTACCATTAAAAGTAGCAAAAGACTTAACAACAATAGAATCACCAGGAAATCAAGGGAAATCGAAGAAGAACTCCCTCACAACGGCGTGTGGCATTTATGATCCAGCGGCGATCACGGAAACGACGGCGACGACGAATTCGAAAACGGCGACGAAATCCAATACTAAGATCAGTAAAAGGCCATCAGGAGGCATTATAATACCAAGTTCAACGACAGTAGTAGCAACAGGAAAATCAACATCCACTACCACCACGAAGACGAAGAGGATCCCCACTAGCACCACCCTCAGTAGCTGTCACAATAGTAGTTCGACAAGTACAATGGCTTCGTCGAATCACCGTGGCGGTGGAGGCGGCGCTATTCAAATTGGGTCGGCTTGGTTTCAACGTAAAATCAATTTGCGTCCTCAACATCGTGGTGTTCATTTAGTTACCGAAGAAATTCTCAGACAGATGCCAGAATTGGGTCAATTTTCTGTTGGACTGTGTCATGTGCAAAGTAAGTAAATTAATTTAATTGTAACTAATTTAGAAACTTAACTTTTATATAACAAAATATTTCGTCACAAATTTCAATTAAGTCTTCAAACTAGCGCATTCACTTAATAAAGCTGAAGTTTAAACTATTTCAGTGAGGTAAAATTGAACTTCTTTTTGTTTTATTTATTCACTCATCAATTTAAACTGCAATCTTGATTTCTTTGCCTGGTTGTATAATAATATATAGAATATATCGTCGGCTAAATACTTCAAACTTTTAAGTTCACTTTGGCAAATTTTACAGGAGAACGGAACTTAACTTAGCAGTTTGACGTATTTAACAAACGATATGGAACAACCTACTAAAATAAATTTCCCACGAAAAAAAAATGCTTTTACTTATGAGTGTTTGTTTGGAATAAATAATTTTTCTGTTTTATGTCTCATGAAAAAATTAATCCTTTAAGGGGACTTGGTAAATGTTCATAAAGTTGTTTTGGAATAGCCTAAATTTACAGAAGAACCTATTCAAATCATTATACCCAATTTTAAAAGTATGTTATAGGAAAAACTTATTTTAATTCGATTATTTGTATTTATTTTTCGGATCTTCGAATCACTTTCCACGGTTTGTAGACCTCAAAATATTTAAATACATTTTTTTTAGTGATCTGTTATTTTATTAATATAATATTAACCAACCAACTAACATTGTCTTTCGAAAATACCTGTCTTCAGCAACATTGTCTTGAATCGATCTCCGATCTCTGCTAATGCTGTCTTAAAGGATGAGCACAATAAACCCGCGTGATTATTAAAACTTATTTAAGTCCTAGAATCACGGCTGCAACTGTAGCTCCATTGAATTCTCTTTAACGGAATTGTATGTGTATCGTAGCTCAGTTAAATTGATGGTTGAAAATACAAACAGTCCATTACTCGTCCTTCGCTATAATAAACATTTACGAGCTCTTAGACAAGGCAAGACTGAAACTTTCGTTCTATATTTTCTTACAGTAAATTCTTTTCGTTAAGTTTCTATATAATATTCTAATACATTCTCATAAAACATCGACTGTAGAGCTTCACACCCATGCAGTACGATACAGTATGTATTTTAACTTTGAAACGTAAGGACGGTTGCTGAAGGGCCGTCTATTGTATTCAAGCAGTTAAATGAATCGAGCAGTATTTATTATTTATTTATTTATTTCAAACATACACATTAAAGGTCGTATTTATTAGATTTTTGTCTACTTAGACACTGTCTAACTATTTTCAAATTGGTGGAAATATGCTTTATTTAATAAAAATAAATATCACATTATTCACGGATAAGACAATCTACTCTTGTGTCTAAGTTAGGCAGCTATAAGACAACAATAAATAAGGTTTTTAAACACATTTTCCAAAGTTGGACAGTTGTCTAAAGTTAGACAACGTTTATAAATAAGACCATAAGAAATTAAACTCTTATAGTTAGCGATGTTTTAAATTGAGGTAACAAGAAAATTGATTCAATAGAGGATACAAAAAAAAAAAACAAAAAAAATATAAAGTTCAAGTTTAAAGGAATCTAATTTAACAAATTTGTGAACAAAAGTAATTTTCATTAGTAGATTTAAAATTATAAAATCATTCTATATACATATGTAAATTTCTATAAACATCCGCTAATATTAAACATAAAAAAAGGATTATACATAAAAAGTAAATGTAATAAAAATCAGCTAGCCAGAAATTCGACTGAAAAAGGATCTCAGTTCGTCACGAAAACACCCAGTGCCACCTGTCTCTCGAACATGCCTTGGTATAGAATTCCACAAACGGATAGAGTTAACGAAAAACTGCAGTACTAATGACAGTATTGTTAATGCGCTGAATTTCTGTGTGTCAATTGCGTCAATGCGTTTCTTCTGCGTTCGGTTTACTGGTGACGCAATAAATGACTAGAAAGTAAAAAAAACTTTTGTATTCACCACACATTTTTTTCGCATACAAAACAATTGCCCGTCAATTTTTTGCAATTGTTTTGCATACAATTTATTTAGACATCAAATGTCATTAATAGATGAATAGACATTTAAATATATATGTAGAACATACAATTTCGGTGGAATTTGGATGAGTTCGCTTCCGATTATTTTTTAACAAATAATATAACTTTATTTTATTTATAAGAAAGTGAGAGAACTTAGTATTTTTCATAGTTTTTTTTTTTTTTTTAAATTGTAATCAACTTTTGAATTGATATTTTACTCAATTACCTGTCTACTAAAAATTTCTTTATATTAAAAATGGTTGCTAAATATAAGCCTCTTGTTTTATCTTCATTTAAAGACGTGAACCCAAATCCGATTATTAAAACTCAAGCTTAAAGCATTTATAAGAATTTTTTTTTTCAAAAATATATATATAAAAAAATAATAACAAAATGCACTGACCTGTTTTCCTGTTGCATTTTACCCCCATAAAACCACGGAAAATTTTGTTAAATAACAATGTAAAACGTGGACATTTTTTATCAGCTTTTGAATTTTGAAAAGAGACAATAATATTAAATTTTGCTTAGGCCATGTAATTTTGTAATACAAATTTAGTTTTACATTTGAACCATATTATAGTATGTAGGTTGGTTTTGTAGGGTTTGCATAAAATAACGGCATTCTCCCATTGGTGGATAATGGTTAGCAATTGAACAAGCAAGCAAATTTTGATTGATTTTTTTGATTCCTGGATCGATATAAAATTAAAATTTCGAAATTTAATTATTTTCACAAAAACATTTAACGATTTTTTCAAAAAAGAACTTGAATTCAACAATGACTTCTCATTGGGCAACATATATTAGTAAATACGCCTGGCTACTGACACTGCTGTACGGCAAGCGATTTGTAGCTTTTGTGCTGCAAAGAATAAGTGCAACTTACGCTTCGTGTGCGGTTATCTATTGAAACACACGTAAGCTGCAATCAAGGCACAAACAATCGTAGTACGCATCTATGACGAAACGCTTTGTGTGCAGAAGGCCTTAATTTTAACCTGAATTGCACGGCACTAGTTAGAAAGAATAGAAGAATAGGAAAGAATTTTTGTTGGTACAGTGGAGTGAGAAAAAATCCGGCAGGTGCCGTTCAGTTGAGGGCATATAGAAAAGAATGCTGCTTAGAGTGGGTCTCGAACCCACACCTCTTAGTTAGTAGTCAAGCACTACATCCACTGCACCATTGCCATTAAATCTACTGCAACAACCACTTTTTTATATTTAATTTTTTTTTTTCTTATACACATAAAGTTTTCTTTGAAAGTTGAAATTTTGTAGTTCGAGAAATTTTCAATAGGTGACGTTGCGAAGATTGTCAGAATTAAGTTATTATGAACATCCTCGGCTAAATACGTAAAGCTGTTAAGTCCACTTTTGGCCAAAATTGAGATTTTGATGCCATTTTCTATCATAAGAAACACATTCTGCACAAATTGGTTAAATCACTTTTGTCCAATGTATCGTAGTTGTTGCAGAATCTTACAGAGAAAATCAGTTTTTATAGGGGGCGTTTTTTCGCCCTCCTGTAAAATTTGCCAGAATGGAGGAACACTTTTACGTATTTAGCCGACGATATTTTGTATAATAACTAGTTATCACCTTTAAAACGAGTCCTAACGAATTAGTTTTTAATTTCAGGTTTGGGAAATTTCTCGTAAGTGACATATGTGGTAAATCATAGAGAATTTGAAAAATATATAAATTCTTGAATTATTAGGGTACACATAATTTGTATGTTATGGGTCGGAAAATTGATTTTTTTTTGATAAATCGCTACTTAAAACCTTTCTGTAAAAGGACTATTAACGAAGTCATTCAATGCAAATTAAAATCAGAGAAGTGACTTTTCTTTTTACTCAGCAAGTTTAAGTTTGAGGCACGCTTTTATCACGGTTAATCATATTGTTATATTAACTTAACAAAAATCAGTATTTCAGAATTTGAACTAAAAAATGCATAAGCAAACAGGAATCAGAAGTTCCTCTTTATAAAATTTAAAGATATTTAAACTATAAATTGCCGTAATAAATTTTTCGTAGATACATCTATAAATCACGAGGATACATGTGTTTGAGTGTGTCCACACTAAAATAATAAACGTTAAAGAAACATTGCAGAAACATTTCTTTAACTTTCCGCAATATCCCATTCGAGATGAGATGCATGAAAGCTCTGGAATTTCACAACATATGTATGTACATATACGAGTAGATTCTCTTAAGTAAAAACGTACATGATTTAAAAAAAGTTTTGATGTATCCCAAACAACTTGTCTGCATTGTAATTATTTTAAGTAACTATGTATAAGGAGTATCAAGTCTAGTTATGTGTTTGTATACCTAAATGTAGCTAAGTAAACTTAAATTCGTATAAAGCACAATGCAAATTATCATTAACTTCAAAAACACAGTTATGGAGTGTAGCAAGGGGGTATGACAGTACGAGGTTTTCAAATAGCACTCAACTCGACGTTACCGTTAGTTGGAAGTTGTCTTTGGTCGACTTCGTCGGTCGTCCCCTTAAGCAAATCTGTTTCCTTGCACCATCATCAAAGTAGCTCTTACCTATTTCCCTGAAGCAAAAAATACACTTCGTTGTATAGGCAACCTATCTGCAGTTGCAATCAACCATTGGTGGTAGCCCTATTGCAAATAAAAGTTAACTCCTCACACTTCACAACGTTCGGATAGTAAAGATTTCATAGTTGTTTTATTTTGTCCCCGTGAGTTTCCCACACTCTATACTGCTTATTTTATCTGGTTCGTTGTTATTTACAACAAATTGTTGTTCCTTTAAAGTTCTGTATTATATTTTGTTGTGTTATAGAGAAATTAAGGAAATTCGAAGAACTAGAAAAAGAAAACAATATTTTTCAGCAAGTTCTGAAATACATCTGCTTTTCAGTTACCTTATATGTAGGCCCTTGCCATACAATTCTTCCTTTCACATTGATATATTTTTTTTTATTGTACATATTTTACTTTATTCTATAGGCGGGTTTCACTGTGAAGTTTATATAGAAGAATATACCTAGAATGTTGAGAGTCTTTTTAGCCTTAACCGAACCTCATGTGGCGATGTCTTTAGTTTATAACTATACCACTATGCCGTCACCTTCCATCCTTCTTCTTTAACTCTGGCAAATTTAAAATGCACGATACAATTGGGGTAAAACTGACAAAAAAAAACATGCAATCAGAGGGACACAGTAGCACCAAGTCGAAACTAATTTAGCTATAAGAATCTCTATATGTATATGTATGTATATACAAATTTTCATATTATTGCTATATTTTGTTCTTTGTGTTTTTTTCAGTTTTTTTTTTCATTTTTTTATTGATTTTATATTCTGTGTTAAAACTATAGTATTATGCCCGTATTATTGGATGGCATTGTTGTTTTTCATGTATTCAAATTCAGTTCACAGTCGACAGTGAGAACATTTTCAAAATAACCTAAAAATTACAAAGTTTTATTAATTTTTATTATTTAACTTTTGTTGAACATCGGAAATTAAGTTAAAAAAGGTTAAAAAGATTTATTTATTTTATGCAGCTGAAATATCAGAAGCTATGCTATTTATTTAATTAGAGATACAAATTTGAAACAAATCAAGCATTGTTTTTACTTGCGATATATACATATTTATGTATGTACATATGTAGGTACTAGTTATGGATTCGTAAAAAAAATCGGACTCGAGATTTTGTTCAAAGTTGACATTACGATGATAGCGAAGTAAAAAAATTGCGTCTCGCCATTCTGTCTGTCTGTCCTTTCAGCTGCAGTCTAAACTGGTGGGTTGATTTTCTTTAAACTTGGTGCTTATCATTTTTTGGACAACCCCCACACACGTTTTTTAATTTTTTTAGGTCCAAAAATAACGGCACCTGCCGCACAATTTTTTTTTAGCAAATTATGAAAATCTCATTTTTCTCAAAACCGAGCCCACAACTTTAAAAAAAAAATCTTTAATTTTTTTACAAAAAGGCTACCATTTTACAAAAAAAAAATCGGAAAATGGTTATAAATGGTATCTCCCATAGGAGCATTATTTTGATTTTCTATTTTCTCAAAAACGGTTTTATTGATTTTGACCAATTTTTATTTTTAATAGAAAATCTTTCAAAAAGTTTTAAAAGTATTGTATACCAAATTGTTTGGATTTTAAAAAAAAGTTTTAAAATTTTTTATTGAGAACTTAATAATTCGAAAACGACTTAGTCGATTTTTATTAAACTTGGCATTTAGGAGTTTTTTAACATTATCTAGCAGATTTTAAATAAAAATTATTTTTATAATCAAAAATAACGTTACCTCCCTTAAAAACTGGAAAATATAATTTTTTTCAAAAGCCGCTCCTATGATTTCTACCATAGTATTGGAACAAAAATAATCTATAGATTAAAAATGGTATCTCTCATAGAATAATTTTTTTTGGTTTTCGACTATCTTATTATCTGTTGAACCGATATTAATGACATTTTTTACACAAGAGCTTCTAATAATTTTAAATAATATTGCATATCAAAATTTTCAAAAAAAAAACAAATTTTGGATTTAAAAAAAAATTTCAAAATTATTTTTGAAAATTCGATATTTCGAAAATGGTACCTAGATGATTTTTTTTTTTAAATTAATTTTTAAAGTCTGCATTAATAAATACTAAAACAAATGCGTACCAATAAAAATCATTTTTTTAAAAACCGCTCCAACGATTTTCTCATAAATTGAGATTTGTGTAAGAAATCAGATGGTATAAATCGCGTTGGTGTCAAACAATTTCAGAAGTTGTTTAATCAAATTATTTCTAACTACATATGTTGATTTTTAACAATTTTTCAGTCTATAATTTGAATGGAACATACAGTTAGTTCCATTCAAATTATGTGCACCACGGTGCTAACTCTTTCATACTTATGTATGTACTCACATGTACTTACAAAAGTTAGTACCTACCTATAAATGAACTACATTTTTGGCAGGCTCCCATAACTTACTTATTTCGTTTAAAGTCAGATAAATGGATCAAAACTTTTCAGAGAGTAAATTTGTGCGACCCAGTCGTTCATTTTTTTTTTAATATTTGTAGTTATTTAAAGGACAGCCCCAATTTTTGTGAATGAGAGGGGGTCTATTTCCACCGTTTAATTTTTGTTTAGTAAAGTTGTTTTTGTGAATTGTAGCAGCCCTTGGCGTTGTGTTTGAATTTGAAATTTCACAGCTGATAAGCAACGGTCAATTTATAAAACACAAAGCTATAGGTACAGTTCTGTTCTAACAGTTTTCACACATTTGTACCTTTCTGCAATGTTCTCATCTTGTTTTTCTTGATTGAACAAAGCTTATTGTAAAGTAGATTTTGTTATTTCAATTTTCTCAAAAGCGTTGTCGAACAGGGAAATTCGGCTATAAACCAGTTACGAACTTTCTTCACAAACATGCGTACAAACTGCAGTTGATGCATTATTTTTCTTTCATTATTATTTGGACTGAAATTTCTATTCAAAATTCTAACTGATTCGGCAATATAGCATTCAATTTGGAACTTACCTTGCAAAATTTCTCAAAGTTGTTTGATCGTAAATCGATCCATTTCGTACGCCGAAAATATAACACATTGAGTTTCTGTCAATTTCTTTGGGAAAAAATAGATGTCAGTGTCAAAATAATGGGCGTGTTCTACAAAAAAAAAATCTTACTGAGCGCTCAATGTCAAATTGGCGGATGCGGAATAGAGAATTGAATTCAAAAACATTTTTCTCAGAAAAATTATTTAAAAAGAAACCAACAGATTGTTTTTGTGACTCTCAAAAGTTGTGAACAAAAAAGCCACAAAATTAATTTCACCTTGATTCCAGTTGATTCTTAAAAACAACAAATTTATTTCAAACTTTATTAATGCAAGGTTATTATCTTATATCATAATTTTTAGTGATGTGAATTGGTCTGTTAGTTTATATTTTATAATATTGCTATGTCGCATCGATATACTGATGTAACTGTTTAATAAAATACTGAATATTTAAATGATTCTTCAATAAATTTCTGAAATTTTTTCATAGCATATGTTTTAATATTTTTAGCGTACATCTTTTCATTTTATGTTATTTAGGGCACACGTCATCAATAACAATTACTTTTCCAAAAAAGAATACAGATAGGTTTTTAAAGACTAGTTTCAACTTACTGCAATTAAAATTTTTCCTTCCTTTCTCTTTTAGTATTTGTCCATGTACCATAATTGTCATCTTTCTCCAGACAAGCAAAATTAAATTTGTTATTTCACTCATAATAGATATTAAACTACTAATCACAAACAAAATGTAACAACCACTTCTGCTCGCCCTTTCAATTAATATAGTATAACAAATCACTATAATGTGCAATATTTTTATTGAAACTTGGAGTGGATATTTTATTGAAACGTGGAGTGGATGTATTTTATCCAAAAATCGATATAATTAAACAAGTTTTCTTCAACTTCGTTATTTTAAAAATCGATATCGAAATAACTATGATTTTTCTCTCAACTTCGATTTTGTTAACATCTGATTATCGCTCATCTCTACTCGGTTGTCATTCCATAAACGTCATTGTTCATTGTTTTAACGTTTCCGAGAAAAACTTCCAATATGCATTTGTTTAGATCTTGAAAAGTGGCTGTGGAGTATCCTGATACAACTGACTCGTAGTTTATATTGTATATATTAAGTTATTAAATTAATTTTGTAAACTATCATTGTTATAATAATTGTTTAACAGTTGAGATATGTATGTTTCAGGTTATTTTTTACACTGAAGCTTTTCTGGTTATTGTCAACGTCAACCTTTTTAAAGCACTCAAATAATATGCAGACCAGACCTAATTTAAGGAATTTACGACTTTTGCAACCTCTTTTCCTGACATACAAATGACAGAATGAAAGAAAAACTGGCACAATAATTAACTTCCTGCATAAGAAACACCATCAAAAAGCGTTGTTCCCTTTTTTAAGCTTATACTATTGTCCTGGATTTGTTTCAAATTAAAAACAAATATGTACTGGGATTTGTTGTATATGTACATAGGTACTGAAGGTGTATAAAATTGAAGTGAAAAATAGCTTTGGAACATTAATTATGCGACTGTAGAGGTATTGTAGACACTGCAGTATAGTTGTAGTCTTGCTTTACAAAAATATAATGACACCACTTTCAAACACAGTTATTGCCGTCAATTTAGCAGGCTACCCCAAGCTGGATTGTATTGGAGGAGGGAAGGAACTACACAACACAATCATGTAAAATAATTATATTTCATATTTTTTGTAGTAGAGCAAGTTTTGAATTTTATAAGATTTCTACTATTTGTTCAAAAATAAAGAAGCTAAGCAACCACTAACATAATGTGCATACATAACACATTTAAGGGTAAAGGTATAGGCTTTTGAATTGTCTAAATATTTGTTGGGCCTTAGTTTGGAGTTTTCATAACTAGGAAAAGCATTTGAAGAACTACAAAAAAAACTTGGTGGTAGCTCACCCAAGTGTTTATTGTTTCATTCAAACCTTTAATATTAATATGATGGTGTGAAAGCTTGGCAGTCTAACTGCAAGTGTTACAACACTAAAACCTCTTTGAATTTTGTTTTCTTTTTGGCTGGCAATATTTATTCATTATTGAAATTATAAATCGAGTACGGAGAAAAAGAAAGAAAAGAACAACAACAACTTGTGTGTGGCAAGTAAAAATGCTGGTTTCAAATGCAATTGTCAAACAATAAAACCTAAATTGGAATGGACTTGATCACGTGACCTAGGTAGCGCAATGCAAAGTGTATTGGCTCCGAGGGAGATTGGTCTAAGTACGAGTCCCGGCTGGGCAAAGAGTTTTTCTATTAAATTGAACATTAAATGACCAAGCACCACTAAAAGGAGCCTGATGATCGGCCTGGAAGTCGTGAAATAGCTATACCTCCAGCCTATAAAACTTCGAAATTAAACATTATTTCTTTTTTAATAGTATTTAAAATATTTAATCAAATGTTTTTTGAAACTAAATTTTTGACACCTTTTTCGAAGTGAAACTAGGTTTAGAAAAAGGTCTGATAGATTCCGAGCTAAATTCAACTAAAATTACCTCCTGCTCCTATACATATTGCATAAGATGTTGGTGAAGGTAGATCGAAACAAGAAAAAAATCGTGTTGGGGGGGTCAATTTCCTAAAAAAATTTACTTGAAGAAAAATCAATTTTTGAAGCCAGGAATCCATTTTTGCTTTTCAAATACAAAAATTGTTTTTGGAGAATATTTTTGGAAATTTTTTTTAAATCAAAATTTTTAATAAAAGTACATAATTTAAAAAAAAAAATATTTCTTTTCTTCAAAATTTCGAGTTCGAAAATTGATTTTCAAAAAATTTCGATTTAAACAAATTTAATTTTAAAAGAAAATCCAATAATCAATTTTTGGCTTTAAGAAAAAACCAAAAATTACGGACACAATAGGCGTGTTTTTTGCAAGCCCCTGGGAAATTGGACGAAAAAAAAAAAAACCAAGGGGTTTAGCGACACCATCACACAAACAAAATGGAGTTTTCATACAAACTATCGATAATTCACGCCGGTAACACAGTTTTCTGTGTGCTTAAGTTAAGCCCGAAGAATTTTCTGGGTTTATCTTAGCCAACAGGGGATTAGTTGTTGTTGCATTTAACATGGTGATTGTTTAGCATCGATGTCGTTTTTTTCGTACAATTCTCCACGTGCTTGCTAAAAACACGCCTAATAATTAAATATGTAAGTCTAAGCCTAGTATAGCCCTTTTTCGTAATGGTTAGTGGATAGGGCTGTCACACCGAAGTTCTTGGGATCAAATCCCAGCCCAAGCTATCTTTTTTATGATTCCGTCAGAAAATAATTGTCAGTTTTCTAAGAAAATTCGTACAGTAGGAAGGTACTTTTTCACCATTTAAGTAGGTGAAGTAATTTTATAAAATATTGACTGAAAATGGAAAAAATATAGAAAAAAAACAATGGCAACACTTACAATTTTATTTTCTAAGAAAAAATAGTTTTTGTAATTTTCAACTTGTAACAAAAACTTAAAACCAAATAGTGTTTATAATAAGAGCATTGAATATTTAGAGCCAAACTAGTAAATACGTACTTGTTTGAATTAAAACAAAAGTCTAATTCGTTTTCAAAAACTGTTCATTTAAAAAATTTGATTTACATAATTATAATATGAAATATTAGAATTAAGACTTTAAAGAAGGTGCAGCAAAATGTAGTATTACCGTTGTTTTTTTTAAATTATTTTGTGTATATTTTGAGTCAAACGTTTTAGAAAATCGAAAATTGAAATAGACTCCACTCCCTTACCATTCTTTATTCTGCATTGGACAATACTGTAGAAAATAAAAATAAGAATTTAGTAAGTTTATCATGTGCTGCCCTTTTTATCTTCACATTCGAAAAATACGGCAAATTTAATAGATCAGAAGTTTTAGACAAGAAATTATTGAGAAAAAAAAGTCAGAGACAAATGGGAACCCTGAGGGACACCAACATTACTTATTTTAACATCGTACTTGAATACATCCACTATGATTTTTGGTGAACGGTCTGACAGGTTGATATTTAAAATCCACTCACTCTCGTCTCACGGTCATGAGGCGGGCAGTTTCGTTGGCGAGAATTCAGAGATTGTTTGTGACGGGAACTTCTATAATTCAATCACTCGTAAGCGTGAGCAAAACTAAAAAACTCCATGAGTAAGAACTTTTTATAAATACTCATTCAATAATGCACACTCACGAGCAGGTTATAAGTTAGCCTTTCCCTACTCTGGTTTTTATCGATTTTTTTTTACCATAATTTTCTATATGACCTTTTTTAAGCTTTTCAACCGTTTCGAGAAATATTAAACTAATGAAAATAAAAATTGATTGTAAGATCATTTAACAACTAAGTTATGACGGCCATTCCAGAACTCAGAACGATTCCATACTTTGTATTTTCCTTATTTGTATTTTTGATGTTTAAAATCTGTACTTGAGCCATTAAATATACACTAGATTTCAAGGTTCGAAGAACGATTAAATATTATTCGTTCTCTCGATTTTTGATTCCATCGCGAATCTTATATTTTGGTTCCTTTAAAATAAAATTCGTTTTCATGAGCAAATTAAATCTGTTGCGATTTGTAAAACATGGTTCGTTCCTGAATTTATGACGTGGTAATTATTTCAGATACATTCACGAACTGTTCAAAAAAGGTAAATAAAAGGTTATTTTACATAAATATCATATATTAAATTAAAATTTTACGTCGCCGAGAGTTCGAAAAGGTATATTTTTTATCGTAACAAATTCCACTCAACAAATCACCCTTCTTCATGTCAATTAAGACCGATTCACTTTTATTCTTTTCGAACTGTTAAGAGTTCCACTTCCTGATGGTTGCTCGTTAACTCTCAAATCATTAAAATTAATAGTATGTACTGTTGTATAGGGTCTTTTTATGTTTCCTGTTACTTTTCCTTTCAATTTTTTTTTCATAAATTAAGCAAGCTGATTCGCTAGCTTCTTCATCATAAGAAACATATTTATTTAACTCAAATGTCCTTATTTTCCCAATTTCATCAAAAATTATTTTAAAAATCAATCACTCTACAACCGCACTGAATAGAAACATGTTGAAAATGACTCGTTTTAAGGATCATTAACGCGAGAGAACCATATTATACCTGAATTTTATTTTTCCGATCTCTCACGAACGCGAGATACAAACAAAAAATGGATTTGTTCGTGAGAGAATTATACATAAATAGGCCGAACATTTTATCGTTCGCGAACTATATTTTGTATGGTTCGTGAGAATATCGATAAAGAATAATAAAGATCCATATTTTATGATTCGTGAGCGATATTTTACGAACCCCGCTAAAAATTTCAATCATATGAAACTATTACATTGAATTTTGAAAAAGAAATCAGTGTTTTCTTTATGTTTGTTGATTTTTTTTTGTGCGAGTCTAATGAATAGATCTTTACCAAGGTTGTAAGTTATAAGTAATTTCCCTTTATCAAAAATCAAATTCTCTTCCTATTCTATAAAGACATGTTCAAAATAATGTAGATGTACACAGGAATAGTTAATGTTATCAAAACCCTGGAAAGTAGGTACATTCAATGTCTAAATCATCCACTATTGCAATAAAAATAAAATAAGACAAGCTTTCTGCCTATATGACATGAGTTTCCTTTTAGTTCCTCATAATCCTTTTTCTGGTTCTAAGCAAAGATTGTGTCTCTAATATTTATTTTTTTTCCCTATTCTCTCTTCCTTTAATGTCAATTCCATTCGTGTTGTATTCTTCTTGCTCAAAAGAGTATTGGTTGCAAGTTTCAGTTTCAAAACTCTTTATGTATATGAATGTCATTTTGAATGACTGAATGAGGGAATAGCTTACTGACTGACATACGATTGCTAACTATTTTTGTTATTTTCTCTAAGCCTAGTTCTCTTTTTCTTTTCCGATGTCCGTGTATTACTTTTTGGGTGATATTGTTAAAATTTTCAGCATAATAATAGTCTATGATCGAAAGGTTGCCAACTTCATTCGTATAAATGTATGAATGTTTTTTGTTCGTATAGCTGAAATAAAATTAGAATTTTGTACTTCACTATTTTAAACTGTATATATATCTTTTTACCCCGCTAAGCCTGTTAATTTGTTCGTGCGATATCGATTTTTTTCAATGGCATTGAAAAACATTGACTATAGTTAAATCTTAAGGTGGAACTGCATTGAATTTTGATTGAAATCTTTTACGAATTATTAACAGAAGAATATTGCAGTACAACGTGTACATCTATTAACAATTTTATTTTTAAATATAGCAAATCAAAGTTTGTTGGTAACCTAAAATAAACATGAATATTGAAAGCATTAAATTATTTCTTTTTTTTCTTTTTCTTAAGAAGTTTGGTAAAATAAAACTTTGCAATTTGACATTATTAAAATAATTAAAGCGAACAATTACATATGTCGTAATGACGAAATATGATATCAATATGTAAACATTTTTACAACAACAACATTTTTGGGCGTTATGACATTTTTTAAATGACATTGCATTTTATTTGGTTTCAGTTTTTGGGCATGGTGATTTTTTTTTTTTTGAGAATAGAGCAAACTTCAAAAATTAATTAAAAATTAAAGAAATTTGACATTTCTACAATCTAAATTGAATTTCGCGGTGTTTTAAGAAGGCAAACGAATTTTAATTTTAGTGAATATCTAATACATCTACATATCTAATACATCAAATATTTTTGCTTTTTTTTTTTAATCACACACACAATCACAAAAAAAATTCCTTTACAAATTTCTTTCAACAACAGAAAAAATTCGATTTTTTTGTTGAAAGGAATTCGACATTTAAAAAAAATATTAGTTTCTACTTGTGTTTTGCGATAAGTCAATTCAGGGATGTGTGTGTAAGAGTTTAAAAAAAAATCTCACTGAAAGCTCAGTGTCAATTTGACGACAATAATTTTGAAAAAGTTAATGAAATGAAGAACTAAGAGTAATTCTAGATAAAGAATTAAGTTTTGAGAAGCACACAGTTTAATATTCAATGAAATTTCAAAGAAAATATGATTCTTTCAAAGAATTAGAAGTAAATTATGACCGAGTTGTGGAATAAAAATCTATAATGTAATGATTAAACCTTATTTTTAATATTGTTCAACAATACTTTTTTTTAGGAAATGACTGAGCGATTACAAAAACTACAAAATTATGGAATGAGGTTTATTTTAATGTGCAATATGTTAACACCTATACAATTAATGCTTTTCACTTTACAATGGGTTGATATAATGGGTTGATATAATTTATGTGCTTATTTTCATATTTAAAATTAAAAATAACATGGTACCCAATTATCTTTTTAATCAAATAGTGTCCGTTCGCGTATACTGCGGAAAACAGGGAATTTCTATAAGAATTTTTAAAAACCAAGTTTAATTTTGTTCGTAAAATGTCCTCCTTTATTTTTTTGACAGAAACTCAGAAATTGCGTCGTGTCTCAGAAAAATGAAATAAAATGCAATTTCGAATTTCCTTAGGATTTTGGCTAAAAGTCTGTTTTTGGAGTCCCAATTTCTAAGGATATTTTTGTATCGCATAACTATACTTATATGGTCTTATCTATAAACGTTGTCTAGAACACTGGCCAACTTTGGAAAATGTGTTCAAACCTTGTTTATTGTTGTCTTATAGCTGCCTAACTTAGACACAAGAGTAGATTAGACGTTGTTGCTGTAATAAATTTAAAAAAAAATCAAAAGCTCTGGCATTTTCGTGCGAAAAAAGGCAAAGAAACACATTTTGTAAGTAGATTTGGGATACCACGGGATCCCGCGGCGAGTAAAGAAACAGACCTAATAAGATCGTGCTCGGTCGGTTTAATTTTTTTTTCATACCAAGCTAGGAAAGATCTCAGAAAAGTGAGAAAATATAGTTTTTGCATATGACCTTCTAAATTACATAAATGTACGCCACTTTTAAATTTAAAAACCAAGAAAAAAAAACCGTTGACCTAGGACCGACCTACATTTTTAGAAAAATAATATCGGCACAAAATTTTAGTCGATGTAGTATGATGTTTAATTATTTTAGTATTATTATTTTATTTAGTTTGTAAAAAGATTTTACAATATTTTTATATTTTATAGTTACGAAGTTTGCTCAATATTCTCCGTCGAATCCGATCTTTGTCCCAAAACAGAGAAGTATAGTGAATTTAAGAAGATTTGTAAACAATGAATTTAAAATTATTTAGATTTTTGATGGCGTGGATTCGATTTTATTTTATAAAAAACAAAACAAAAACAACGGTATACCTGCCATAGAAGTTTCCAGAAAAATTGGCCTGATATGCCGTTCTAGCTTAGTTGACGTACATTATGTACAAATAAAAAAACATACGATTTGTTTCATGATTTTGCAATAAGTTGCTTCACACAATTTTATTTTTGTAAAAGAAGAACATTCTGCTAGTGTCTTAAGGATTTTAATAGAAAAAGTTTATTATTACCTGATAGCCTCAAAATACTATAATATGAACATTCCGGGCGACCTCCATTGTCTTTGTATATGACAGGTTCCATCTAACACATCCATCCACCCACGCAACAAAAAAAAATCTTAAAACTATGAACTCGAATCATTAATGGTAAGCCAGTTGAATGTCTTTTTTTTATTACAATGCTAATAACAAGAATTTGTAAAAAGATAAAACCCCTGCGAACATACATACACATACATAGACATCAAAGGATTCAGCCTACAATGAGTTGCATTTCAGTTACAATAGCGTGTGCTTATAGGTTTCCATTTTTTTTTTGTCCTCCCTACTTTTGTCGTCATCGTCATCGCCGTCGTCGTCTGCCGGTTTCTTTTGCTTTATGAATGTGGGTAGCATCCCAAGAATGTATGTGAATTTGGAATTGAGTCAAGTGTCAGCCTTTCCGCCCTTTACGCCATAAAATTGAATCGTGCGAAATAAAACCATCTTGTTGTTGTTTGTTATTTTTACCTTATTTTTCTGGCAGCATCTCAGAAATTCGTTCACTCACAAATGCATTCATTTTGTGACTTGTGCATTATTTTTATTGTCATCATCGTCGTTCGATTTTTTGTATGGCCTGGTCTGGTACTGTTCAGGCCAGGCCAGGGATGCTACACAAAAACAAATCCATTGTACAAGTTAAAAGAATTAAAAAAAAAATTACTAATATATACTAACTTGAAATTGAAACTTCACGCGTCTGCTCTTGTTGGAGTTATAAAGGGTCTTTCGCAGTCGCAAAAAGGGCAAATTCTTATGAAGAACAAGATTGACTACTTCTGGTTTCCCAAATACGCGTTATCACGCACAATAGTGATGTTTTCAACAGACTTTTGAGACGTAGGGGTGATGACTGGTTATTTACCGAACCGGTGAACTCGAATAGTCGACGCGGTAGGACGATTTTGACTTATGGCGAGGACAAAACTTAGGTAATGCGCGGAACGTTTCTCGGACGGAGCTATGATTTTTAAAATAACATTTGATTGTTTTGCACAAGTTGTACACTACTGAACAATTCACAATAAATTTGACAAATGTTGCGTTGACAACTTTGCTGATATAACCATACAAATTTCAAAGACCTTTTATTTTGACAGACTGGATTTGGTAGCCGTTTTTTTATATGCGCATAAGGGTATTGTTTTTGCATTTGGATTCCTATTTTTTGTACATATTTATAAATAATGCAGTTAAGTGTCATTTGCCACTAATTTCACTAAAAGTAGGTCTGTTTCTTTACTCGCACGCGGGATTCTGTGATATCTCAAATCTACCCAGAATGTGTTTCTTTACTTTTTTCTCCCTCGGAAATGCTAGAGCTTTTGATTTTTTTAAATTTATTTAATTTCCCCACCAGAAAGAATCTACCCGAACATTTTACCTGCTGCCTTTTCTTGCTTGTCAAACAAGAAATCAGTTGATCAAAAATTGAATTTTTATTTTGTCAAATGTGACGTTTACCCAGAAATAAATCAGAAACGTCCCAAATGCTATTCCTTTATTTTTTTTTTTCTGGTCAATTACAATAACAACAATTACAATAACAACATCAAAAACCTCGAGTCCAAACTTTTTCCCAATTTTTTCGCAAACAGTAAGAAAACAGGCCTAGTATGTGATTGACCGTTATCGAAAACGTCAATTTGACTGTCAATTTTTTGTTGTAGATATATAGCAATTGTCAAATATGCAATCGTCCTGCTTGCACAATATATGTCAATTTACTCGCAAATGCATTTGACGTTTAACGAACATTGGGTATTTTTGTTGTCAAATAGTTATTTTTGCATTTTTGAGGCAAATGAGGTTTTCGAAAGCGGCCATTATATCGGTATTATTTCTTTTTTAATATAAATTTTTTACGTAATACCTAAAGAGATAGGTGTCTATAAGCTGTGTATTTTTGAAGTTTTTAAAACTAACTGAAAAGATAAAAATCAAAATTAAGTTGAAAGCCCTTTTTGCAAAAAATTGTTCTTCAGGAAAATGTATTAAACCAAAAAATCTTATTAACAGTAATCTGAGCCTTACGGACTTGTAAAATTATTGTTCCCAATGCAGTTTTGTAATAGTACTAATAAGACTAGGAGCCCTTATGCAATTTCTACCGCGTATATATGTATTTTAATCACTATTTGACTATAAAGTTAAAATCACCAAATATAATAATAAATATAATATATTTGACTATAAAGTTAAAATCACCAAATATCAGTTCATTCTTGGGACGAAATAAATACATAGTTGAAAAGAACAAGGGTAACGTATGGATCCCTAAATTCTTTTATCGTTTCAAAAACCGTAATATAGATTTGGCTTTATTGACGATAACATTGATTTTCCCTGTAAAAACGGGGTTAGATGTAACGAAAAGATTTTTTAAACTATTAACACGAAGTTGATTGTGTTTATATATTTCTTAATTTTAACTGCAGACTAATGTCTAAGTTGATCAAAATTTATACAATGCATAAATATATTTAGATAAAATAAAAAATTAACAAACAAACTTGACTGTACAATATATGAGTTACAAAAAATCAACTTATTAAGATAGTATTTTTTAAGACTGTTCTGTATCTAAAATACATTAAAATCAATCAGATGGTAAAAACAGTTGAAATAAATACACATTATTTACATTTGTATGTTCAATCCATAGTTACTATAGTTAACCATGGTTAACTCTGGCAAAGGATGTAAAAAAAGCAGGATTTCGAGTTAATCTGGGACGAGAATTGATTTTCACCATACTTAGGCCCAGTTTCACAGCTGTAGTAAGTAGCACTTAAGTGGCCAATGTGGAAGAATTAGGAACAATTTCACAGTGCAAACAGATAATGTTAAAAACTGCCAGATAATGTTAAAAAAATGCCAAGTTTAATAAAAATCAACCGTGTCGTTTTAAAAATCAAAAAAAAAAAAAATGAAAATTTTGGTGTACAATACTTTTAAAGCTTTTTGAAAGATTTTTTGTAAAAAAAATTGGTCGCCATCAGTTAAGCCGTTTTTGAGAAAATCAAAAAAATGGTTCTATGGGAGGTACCATATAACCACTTTTCTGATTTTTTTTTTTATAAAATGGTAGCTTTTTTAAAAAAAAAAATACTTTTTTTTTAAGTCCTGGGCACGTTTTTTTGCGACAGGTACCGTTATTTTTGGTCTAAAAAATAAAATTAAAAAAGTGTCGGGGGAATTCCCAAAAAACGCTAGATACCAAGTTTAAAGAAAATCGACCCAACCGTTTAGGCTGCAGCCGGGCAGGATAGACAGACAGAATTGCGAGGCCCACTTTTTTCGTTTTTTTGTACGTATCCATAACTTGCCATATAGTGCCTATATCGAAAGTGAAAACGAGATATCATTTGAATGTATTTCTGTATTTCCTCTTCTTTTTTAAGTATTGAAAATTATTGTGAGTATACCACATGAGTATATCGTTACTGCATTTTTTAAAACTTGTTTATATCATCCCTGTTCAAAACCTTAGATTTTACTCAGCAGTGTAAGTTTGTTCTCTCTTTTTTTTGCCATGTTAGTTTTTCTTTTCGTTGGATGTCGCTCGAAGTTCCTTGTAGTTGGGTGACGCGGCCTCTTTTGGCTGTCGTCGTTGTGGCTGCTGCACCGCATCAGCATAGCATTACCCTTACTCTCAGCCTCACCTCTATTGTCGACAATATATTTATGAATTTTATAATTCTTTCAGTTGATGAGCAATAAAATTATGTAATCTTGTTCACATCATGCAAGCATATACGAAACACATGAGACAGACAACCAACAAAGAAATGAAAAAAAAGAGCACAACAACAACAAAAAAAGGACAAGATAAATGATGAAAAACCCAATAAGTGTGCAATATGTGCCTATAACGAGCCAATATACAATGCTCACTTGAGAAGTAGGTTCTTTTGTTCGCACAAAACTTGATGATGGAACGAAGGACATTGTATTAATTACAACGTTCACTGGCCCTCCCCTTCATTTTCGCCACAATTACCTTTTTTTTTTAGCACACCACAAAAGTAAAGTGCGGCTTGTTGTTGTTGTTGTTAAGAATTTACTCTGCTAAGCAAACTTATTATGCTCAATTTTTAAGATTTAAGTTCACATATGTACGTACGCTTATGCTGAAGCCCAATAGTTTCCCATCTTTAACGAGAAAGCATGAAAATCAAAAAAATGAAACAAACATGAAAAAAATGAAATGAATGAAAAAATTACAGAAAAGGGTCGCTGTCCTTTTTCTCAGTCTTTGCACATTGAAATTAAAACAAAAAACAATCTTGCATCTTTTTTTTATTTTTCTTTATTTTTCATCGGAAAAGACCATTGTTGGGTAGTTGCCTTCGGTATGTGTGCACTAGCGCTATGCATGTATAGTTGTCCATATATTTATTAAAAAAGGATATTTCTAGTTCGTTTTAAGTAAGCTTTTAATTAAAAATATTTTATTTTTAGTTTTGTAATTAGAAAATAGGAAATATTTTGTTTATGTTTTTTTATCTTCATTATTTCATGATTAGCTACCCTGTTTTTTTTTTGTAAACACATGAAAATCAGAATTTATTGATTTTGAAGTAGTCTTTATTTTTATTCAAAATGCCAATAAATGTAAATTATTTATTTTTATCTCTTGTTTCGATGATGATTTTGAAATAATCTAAGGATGTTTTTTTTCGGCTCGCGATAAAGAACTAATAAAAAGATCCGTAAACTCACTCACTCACTCACTCACTCACTCACTCACTCACTCACTCACTCACTCACTCACTCACTCACTCACTCACTCACTCACTCACTCACTCACTCACTCACTCACTCACTCACTCACTCACTCACTCACTCACTCACTCACTCACTCACTCACTCACTCACTCACTCACTCACTCACTCACTCACTCACTCACTCACTCACTCACTCACTCACTCACTCACTCACTCACTCACTCACTCACTCACTCACTCACTCACTCACTCACTCACTCACTCACTCACTCACTCACTCACTCACTCACTCACTCACTCACTCACTCACTCACTCACTCACTCACTCACTCACTCACTCACTCACTCACTCACTCACTCACTCACTCACTCACTCACTCACTCACTCACTCACTCACTCACTCACTCACTCACTCACTCACTCACTCACTCACTCACTCACTCACTCACTCACTCACTCACTCACTCACTCACTCACTCACTCACTCACTCACTCACTCACTCACTCACTCACTCACTCACTCACTCACTCACTCACTCACTCACTCACTCACTCACTCACTCACTCACTCACTCACTCACTCACTCACTCACTCACTCACTCACTCACTCACTCACTCACTCACTCACTCACTCACTCACTCACTCACTCACTCACTCACTCACTCACCATGCATGAGAAATTTATACTAAGGCGACCGTCCAGCTCGATGATTTGTTTGTCCTTGTTAAAATAAATAAGTATAGCTTTATATTATAAAATGTATGGTATATTAAGGGGAATGCATGTTCTCCCTATTTCGTTTATTTGTAGCATGAGTTTCTTCAATGTCCTGCATTAGTCCTACACATGAGCGAGACCAGGGCAAGTAGTCAAGATAGACAACAAAAAATGTATAGGGAACACAAATACACCCACCATTGGATTTGGGTCATGTAAAAATAATAAAAAAGGTGTCTATTCGCATTATATGTAAATTGTTCGTCATAGTTAGAATGTGGTTTGTATGGATGCCTATTTTACACAAGATATACATACGTAGATACACTTATAGCAATTTCAACGGAATATGTACCAAAAAAAGGTTTACACATTTGTTAAGGGTCTAGCATAGTTTTTCTTTTTAGTTTTTATATTTTAAATAAACCATAATGCCCGTGGTTGTTAAATGCTTTCAATTTTAATTCAATAGTAAAGAGTTCTTGCCTATAGTCAAAAACCAAATAGTTGACTTCAAAACTTGGGTAAACTACAGCAAAATTGAATAAGTTGCGAAAGCTATTCATTGTATCTAACATTGAACATTTAAGGGTTTTTAAAGTTTTAAGACACATTTAACTCTTTATTAAACCTGCCTTGAAAAGCGTTCATTATATAGTTGATGCGTTTGAATTCTTAATTTTTTATAATAGAATGCTACTTCTGTGCAAGGTTCATCCGATATCGTCCGTCTCTCATTAGTACCAATTCTAAAGAAAATCGATGCAGTGGTTAAGTTGTTCACACCAAACCCAAAAGTGGATTTTCGGTAAAAAGTTTTAAAAAAACTTGTAAAAT
This sequence comes from Epistrophe eligans, assembly GCA_951394125.1. Lineage (NCBI taxonomy): Eukaryota > Metazoa > Arthropoda > Insecta > Diptera > Syrphidae > Epistrophe > Epistrophe eligans. The sequence goes on from OX596030.1 coordinate 41,299,661, forward strand.
GTTTACACCGAACATTTACCCGATTTTGTTTGTCATTTAAATTGTTTCGAAATCAGCTGCTTGAACACAATGAACGCGGCGTGTCGTAGGTTGTGATGTTTTGAAGAGCCGCAGTGTTTAAGTTGATCATTCCAATGTTTACGAATTTACCGAAAATTTAATTTCAATTTTTGTGACATGTTTACTATTATCTTACACAAATGAATGTGTTTTATATTTTGTACTACTTAACCTTTTTTTTCCTAATTAAATATACAAAAAAAAGTTTGAAACAATGAAATAATATATTTTACGTCTTATTTTATTTGCAGTTCTTCACACATCAGCGAGTTTAGCGTTGAACGAAAGTTGGGATCCAGACGTGAGGTAAAATCTACAAAACCAAAATAAAAACTCAATAAGAATTGTTTTTGGAGTAGATTGGATAAATATTAATTATTGCCTATAATAAATTGTTTTATATTTTTTTATTTATAGAGATGATATGGAAATGATGTTAAATAAAATAGTTCCAGAAGGCTTACCGTACAGGCACTCATGTGAGGGACCTGATGATATGGTAAGTATAAACAAAGATTTTTTCATCCTTAACAAATTCAGTGATAATACTTTTAAGACTTGTCTATTCTCTTCTCTGCGCCCACGTTCTGTAACTCTTGCATCGATAAAATCAGTCGAGAAACGATGAAAATTGAAACAAATCGTATGAGTTTTGTTTTTTTTTGTTTCATTCAACGTTTCTCGAAGAATTTTATCAATGCGAGCGTTACAGAACGTAGGCACTGGTTATATTTGAGTAAAAGTTTTTTAATCTGGACATAGAACGTGTTTTTGTTCGATCGTGAAAAATTAAAAATTAACACGAGAAATCATTTACATATTTTGGTCGATTACCTTCATTTAACAATATTTGTTCATCTTCGTATTATTAAAGAGCATCAACAAGGAGATACCAAATCTTGCCCTCTAACAACGCAAAGTTATTGCAGTTTTTTCAGTTATTGGTGATTTTAACCGGAAAGGACTAGATTTCAATTATAACTTTGCTCTACGATTTCAAATTAACTACCAGCCTTGTTGTGAGTTTCATCCGAACTAAATTCCACCAGGAAAGTTTGACATTTCAGTTTTTGCCTATTGTTATTTTTACCCGAAATTTCATGTTCGAAAAATTCCCCTGATTGTGAATATTCATTTGGGGCAGAGTGTAATCCCATTGACATTGACAAAAAAAAACAAAGTCAATCTTACCACAACCGTTTCGTTACAGGTTCAAATTGTTTTACTGTTCCAAAAATTCCTACGAATAGTAAAAATATTAATGGTATTTTTTATTTTTTCCAACCAGCTTCTTAAATACATATAAAGATTTTTTTAAGTAAATGTTTATACTTGTGCAAAAAAATTAAAAAGGATATCGTATTAAATTATTTGTTATCTCCGAGACGTAACTATTTAAAGGCTCAACATGAATTTATCTTGTCGGGAATTTTCTTAATTTCATGTATTCCAAATATTTTTGAACAAGTAATTTCTCCTTGATACTCTGTAGCATTTTTAGTAAACTCAAAAGCAATTTTTCAGTAGTTCTGAAATAAATAAATAAAGTTACAATACAGCATCGAATGGCTCCAATATAGGTTTCTCATGATCTTGGATATCTCAGAAATCCGAACGCAATTCCTCCTTGAGAATCCTTACTTTCGCTGTCAAAAACCTGAGATTGGCACACCGGAATAATCGAATAATTAATATAATACAATCTTAACCAGTTAAACATTTATCGAGATTTTGAGAATCATACATACAAATTTGTGAAAGATATCTGTACCCCAAAATCCTTACTTTTTATTATGAGAACAAATTCATTTGCCTATGCACTTACATAAATATATAATTTTATTAATAAACATTTTTATTTATTTTCAGCCTGCACATGTAAAAGCATGTTTTCTCGGTAGTTCACTGACAATCCCCATCACGGATGGAAAACTTTCATTAGGTACATGGCAAGGTGTTTGGCTATGCGAACATCGAGATCAAGCTGGCTCCCGAAAATTAGTTATAACATTATCCGGATGTCCAAGGGAATCGGCACGTAGCCCTTTGTCACCGGTATCACCAATTGCGTCTACCTCCAGTTAGGGAAGGCCTCGCTCCGCCCGCGACAGCCGGTAATCGCGGGGGAGCGACAATAATGACATCATTTCGTCGAAATTAATTTTTACAAAAAATTTAGCTAATACGAAATTATTAATGACAGCAACGCAACAGCTGCCAACATCATCGACGCAACAAACAACAGCATTAGTTAAAACTTCGAATGTTTCTACGATAAGTCCTAGTAATATAAATTTACCTATAACTACCACTACTACTGCAACATGTGATACAGTAATAAAACCACAAACAAATGTAGTAGTGTCATCGTCGTCGTCGTCATTGTTGTCCCAAACATCCGCATTAGCTAAATTTAATAGAATTATTGATAATACAGTGCCCGCAACAAATTATTACTCTAGAAACAAACAACAACAACAAACTAGTGAATTACCGCGTCCTAGTAGTAGTAACCAAAAACATCAATTCCAACAACAACAGGCAAACGTATTAAATAATACTAGAAAAGAAATTAATTCCAAAACAATAACACCAACAAACGCAGATAATAATTATTATACGAGTAATAATTGGTATAATAATTACTATTCTACAACAAACGATAATCAAACCAAACGAAATGATGTGCATTATTTGTTGAAACAATTAAATAGTTTTAGTGATATAGAAGAAATAGAAATTGTTGATTTGCATCGTAGTAGTAATCATTATCATTCGCAAGCGCATGCGCAACAACAACAGCAGTCGCAGCATCAAAAGAGAAAATCCGTTAAATCGTCAACAGCGACGACATCGTCGGCCGTAACACCGACGTCGTCAATGTCGAACAAATCATCGCCAACATCGGTATCACACAAGATTCGCCACTCCGATTGGGGCGAAGGCGTCGATGTGAGTGTAGGTGAAATGGACGGTTACGGTGAGGCGAGTGGAGACGATAATACTCTCCTGCCGCAACAGTATGATGATTACATATTTCAATCCTGCCATTATTTGGAAACCAGTTGCTTTGCAACAACCATAACCACTGCCATCGCTGGGAGCAGTAGTCATGAGTTTCGGCCTTCAACGTCTACCACATCGGCGGCCTCAACGAGTTCGAAAAATAAACTCAGGAGTCCTATAGCTGCAGCGGAAGTAGTTACGAAGCCACCGTCATCATCAATAAAGAGTGTCTCCACTACCACCCTTACATCGCCAAAAGCAACGGCAACAACTTATCGCACCACCAGTCGTCTTACGGGCAACGAAGTCATACAAACACAACTATCCACTTCGTCGCAGTCGTCGTCTTCTTTAGCGAAAAATGGAGGTGGTGGTGGTTGTAGCGGCAGTAGCAGCAACGGAAGCGATGAACGTCGGGCGCCATTTTTCAAATGTTGTTATACGCCGATTGATCGATGGCGAGAAAAGCGCCATGTAGCAGCTACCAGTAGTAGTAGTGGCCAAGCTGCTAGTGGAATTGGCGTGAGTGGTAGTGGCAAACGCTCGTCACACAATGGCGCCGGAAAAACTCCTACTAACCAACCAAATCCAAGGACTGGTCTTGGCGATTCTGTTTGACATACGACGATAAAACAATAACACTCTAGCGAAAGTAATTTAAAATTGATTAAATTGTTAATAAAAATAAATAAATTTAAAAAAAACACACACAACGTCGTGTTATGATAAAGTAGAATTTATAATTTTGTATGTTTTTTTTTTTTTTTAATATTTTTGTGTGTTTGTATTAAAATGAATAAATAATGCAATGGAGAGTTTGGAAACTTGGGTACTTTTGTAATTGAATAAAAAATATTAAAAATAAAAACATTTGTAGGAAAAAACAATAAATTCAAAACCACATATTTTTAAGAAAAATGCAATTTCATAATTTCAAAAAATAAAACTACCAACAAAATTCAAATTCATTTCTAAAAAGAAGAAGAGAGTGCTTGTTAGTAAAGAAAATTACAAAATTGTATGTAACATACAAACAAAATACTGCTTAGAAAGCTTTTATATTTAATAATTGTTTTTGTTTAAAAATTATTTGTTTTTTTTTTTTATAAGCACACATGCCACACAGCATAGATGAACGAGAAATCAAGGAGAAAAATTGTTTTTAAAACATTGTTAACTTTACTAAACTTCGAATATTATATTAATATGCATTAATGTACAATATTACTATTCCTTTTTTACATATGATTTTGTTCCGAATATCTTTATCTTTCTTCTTCTCAATATTGTTATAAGTTGCATTTAGTTTGTTATTATAATTATTATTATTTACTTTTGGGGAAATAAATGGGTTACGCACAGTTATAATACATGGTTTTTATTTAATTTTATTTCTTTTAATTCCTATGAATTGCAGTTTGTTGATCAGAAAGGAAAGATAGAAATTCTTATTCAAACCAATCTAAACTTGTTCCCTTCCTTTAAATGGATACAGAATGCTTTATACTTAATGTCTTGCACAAAATTTTGAAAAGGTTCAAAATACAATAGTCAGCGGTGTACATAAATGTTAATCTCACCACAGGGAAACTCATTTCCAACTTGAGACATGAAGTTGATGAAAACAAAATGATTTGGAGCAATCCGTATATGATTCAGTTGAGAATTTTGTCGGTTGGATCTTTTTTGTTAAACACACAAAGGTGTTTATTTTTGTAACCACACTGTTTGTGGTATTAACCAGGAATGTGTTCAGTAAAACGAAAATTAATTTAGCCAGGCACTAAGACTTACGAGATCAGACTTAAAATTACATACTTAGCTTAACAAAAATTGGGAACACTAATAACAATACAATAATGTGAAGTGTTAATGACCCATTGTAAAGATCAAACGCCTCTCCTGAAAATTGTTCGATTTTTCAGTTGTTTAGCGTACGTAAATTTTTAAAGGCTGGAGTGAAAGTTAAAAAAATGAAAATCACCGAACAAATCAAAGTTAATTCCAAGAAACTGGCCACTAAAGTTCAAGATGTATTATTAAAAACGTTTACGTGTGTAAACTATCCATCGTGTGTTTCTCGATATGGAATTATATCTTCAATTTCAAAATTATTTGTCTTCTAATTGAAATTATATTCAATTCAAAACTTAACCTCAATTCGCTATTTTAATATTGAAGATCTTTATGGGCCTGTTTTAAGAAAAATATGGTGTGTCATAAATTAATAAGCGAATAAATAAGAGATATACGTAGAAAACGAACGAATTTTTAGTTCGTTAGCACAACTCTATATGTTTATCTAAGGAATATCTATGGGTTATATGGGAGTGAAGAAATAAGAACCAAATTTGAAGTTTACGTTGCAATGAGTGATATGCAGGCGAACTAAAACATGTGGATTTCTTAGTGACAAGTGCAAAGTAGCATCGTTGTGATTAAAATTGATTTGAACTGGTTCGAACACAATAATACTTTGATTCAATTTTTCTTTTGTTTCATGTTGCAAATTTCACATAAATTTGGTTAAGTTCGCTTCATATGTATATTTACCATGTGGAGGGTTTCCCAATAGTAATGGGTCCAAACTGAGACTGGTGACAAACAATGCTATCACCTGTTAGAATTTAAACAACTGTAGTATAATTTGACCAAGTTATCTACTGTTAGCTAACATATATGTACATATTTTGAAAATTTTGAAAAAATCGTACATAGTAATCAGATTTCAAATTATCCTGCCCAAAATTGATTTTAATGTTTGCGCTCAAATTAATTTTGTATTTTATTTTAATAAAATATTTTAGATTGCCTTCAACATTTTGCTACACAAAAAAAAGAATATTCTGCAATTTGGTAAAACCTAATTTTTGGCTTCAGCCTTTACAATACGACATTGAAACAAGGTATTGCTCAAAACAAGCTTACAGAACCATTCCTAATTAGTTTGAGTTTAATAACTTTTTTAAGAAAATTGAAAAAGAACAAGTTTTAAAAAAGAGTAATACATTTTTTTTTTCAAAGTGCTTTTGTAAATGCTGAAGCCTGAAATTAAGTTTGACAAAACTGCAGATTAGTTTTTATCTATAGTAAAATGTTAAAGACAAACAATAATGTTTTAATAAATAAAATAAGTCTGACTTTTTAAAAAGTAAGACACAAAAATTGTAAAGAAAATAAAATTCAATTGTGAACGAAGTGGTAAGGCTTTTTTTAAATTCCACAAACAAAAAACTTAATCAAAATCCGTTATGATTTGGTATAGACAAAAAAATCCGAGAGGTCACAACCTGCTCTTTTACTAGTTCCAATTTACACCACCTCTTGGAACACCCTGAATATCATTTTATTTTGTTATTATAATTAGAAATAGTTTTTAAAATGTCATACACTTCCTTTCGCACTAAATCTTATATATTTTTACATTGAAGTCTTTAATTATAACTCTCATGAGTGTATTTAATTTAATTAAAATATAATATTTTATTTACAATTAAATTCAAATAAATGAATTCATTAATAAATTTAAAGACACAGCAATATTTTGATCTAAAAAATTAATTAGTATATTTATTTCATACAGTTAGCATTGAGAAAAAAAATAAACTATATATGCTAAAAACGCTAAACTGAAATAAGAAAACAAAAATAGAATAAGAAACTTTGTACACATTTAGGAAGCTACTTTTTTATTACAAACAAAATATAAATATATAAAAAATAAAATGATATGTTTTCTAATATTATTAAAAAAATAAAATCGATTTGATACCCCAATAATAATAAAAACAAACAATATAAATAATTAAATAAAACATAAAATAAACTTAAAAATACAATTTTTTTGATATGTGATGATTTGTTATAGTAACAGGTATAATTGTAGTTATTTGATTATTCCATAGAGAATAAAATAAATTTGAAATAAACTCATAGATAACAAAACCTAGTAAAATTCATTAAACAAAGTAATAACAAAAAAAAAACTAAATATATATACGCCATCGTATGTATATATTAGATACACTTATTTTTAAGATTAGCGAGAAACGATATTCAACTGAAAAATACAAAAACAAAAAAAAATATTAAACTATATAATAAAAGAAAATAATGTCAATATTGCACAAATCCGAAAGAATGATGAAACAAATATACAAAAATGAATGATTTTTAAATAATACGAACCCTTTTCTTTGCCGTAATAGTAAAAAATATAGGTATTATTATATATACATATTATTATACATAAAAATAACTTATTTCAAAAAAGAAAATAAAAAAAAATATAGCATAAATATACATCAATCTATCGAAATACAAAACAATACATACACTTTCTCTATCACACACACACATACAAAAACACATTCCGAAAAAAAAAAAATAAGTAGACAGAAATAAATAAACAACATTAAAAGTTGTGAATTTTGAAAGGAATTAAACCATACAAAATATTTCCACCTTGATTGTTACCTTTTAAATATGAGGAGATCCTGGAAAGATTAAATTTTTTAAATATTCTACAAGGTTCAGATATAGACCACGAGTTCAGAAGAAAATTAAACATACAATTTAAACGCATGGTTATAAATCCCAGGCCAAACGCCCACACTAAACTTTTGACCTACTTAGGATGAGTTATATGTCCACAAATTAATTGTGAACTTTTAACCCGCTCTTTTGGGCCACAAATCCAAACTGAATTCAGTTTTAAGTTTAACATTCATACTGTATTTAAAAAAAGAATAAAATATACAATGTAGTACAATGTACAATGTACAATATGGTACATTGTTTCGTTTTTAAAGCAACAGGTTGGGTTATAAGTTCAGAGTTGATTTTGTAGACTTATAATGGGTGAAAAGTTCATTGGGTGCTTTTGGCCTTTAGACTGTTGACCCTGCACCTTTATTTATTATCTTATTTAACTGTCGAGAGCTAACCGCAATATACTATTTTTTTAAATTTTAATAGAAGTTTGTTAATTTTATTACATCACAATTTTGTACGTTAAAGGATTAAAAATTTTATGTCTGTATTAACCAGGGCAAAAAGGGATAATTCAATACTTTATGTATAAACATGGCTCTTATCATCTAAAAAGTATCCAGAAAAATGATGGCTCTAAATTTTGGACAAATTTTAACTTATGTTATCTTTTCAAATCGGCCGTTCAGACTTGAAATAGTACTAAGAGCTGGCCGTGCTGCGTGTACAATTACAGTTAGACTGGACAAAAGCAGAGCGGTCAATTTTAGCTTGTATTTTTTGGATTGCTAATATTGCATGCTTGTGAGCTTCATTATAGGAAACAAAACCCATAGAAGAACAGCAATTTGATCCATTCAAAATTATTGGATATAGAATATAATATTTGTGTTTGTTTTCTTCAAGGTATACCATTATATATGTATATATATATATGTATGTACATAATATATTTAAATTACATAAAGCGCCTACGAGTATCTGTGTGCTATGAACGGTTTGACCTAAGATTTTCTTTAACACATTTCGTTAGATTTTTTTTTTATAAAAACCAATAAAACGAAATTGAAATTGTGAAAGTTCAAATATAGATGATGTTAATGACGAAAATAAATTTCCGTGTTCTATAATTCGATCGAAATGCTTATTGCGAATTGGATTTTTCGAAAATGAAAATTGATGCTATGTCAGGCAAATAAAATATAATATACGATTTTCTTGCAAAACTGTTCGACTAATTTTTTCTTTAGAGTTTTACTTCCTTTTTTTCTTTAAAAATTGCAATAATATTGTATCAAATTTTATCGGCAATGCAATTTCACTTTTCAAATACTTCAATTTTGACAGTTCGAAGTCATTGCGAAATTTTCGAAAACGAACGAATTGCAGAGCATACAATTTAATTTCGAATGGAATTGAAAAATGATTTCAATTAAAGTTCGAAATGCAGAACTCCGAAAACAAATTCCCTCGAAGTTCTGATGTTGCTTTAATTTCAGACGATTTGTGAAACACAGCTGTAAGCCTTATTTAATTTTATTTTATTTTCAGTTATACATTTAAAACCTGTAGGTTAATTCGCAATTATTTCAATTTCAATATTATAAGAAAAAGTAGAAAGGGAAAGATAAATGATCGTCACTGAAGACTAGATTTAAAAATGACACAATCCGATTTTTTAATTTGTTGGAACGTTTCGTTATAGATTCGACAAAAGAATGTCAATGCTGCTGTAAATTCTAACAAAAATGACTGAGAAACATTGGCTACTTAGCGATAGGCACATGAGGACTTGTTATTAGAATCTTTGATAAGGCAAAGGCAAACAGGCAATCATCTTGAGAGAAGTTGTAAGGTTTTTGCAAAAATATAAATGGAGTAAAGGGATTTTTTTTGATTTCGTTGCCTTAATTGGGCTGCAGATCACGATTTTAGGATTTCTTCTTTAATTCGAATGAACGAAGTTTTTCTATTATTCGTCGACTTAAAACCTATTTAAGATATACATCAAAAATTCTGCTCAAGATATATTACATGTTTATTCCGACATAACTGACAAACTAGATATGAAAGAACTGTTCGACTTCACAAAATTCGATTTTATATCTCCTTAACACTTGGCCTGAATATGATCTGTTGAGCTTGATGACCGCCACCTGTAACCGCCTTTGGTTGAACCGTCCTTTACCAAGTTGTGTTTTTTTTTTGGTGTGACTACTAAAAGATTTTAAATTATTAAACAGACATGTTCTCTTTTTTATGTGGGTATTACGTGTAACACGTTACGTATAATGCGTTAAATGTAATACGTTACCTGTGACAAGTAAACGTTACGGTATGGTTGGATTGTGTATATTGAATACATTCATTTAGGAAAATCCACCTCTTACACTTATGTACCTACATAGATGTTTACACATCTTGGCCGTAAATCCTGGTACTCAATATTGTTTCATTAAATGTTTGCAGCCGCAAAAAAAAAACATTTTTTGAAAAAAAAAACAAAAATATTTGTAAAAATGTCTGCCGTATATCGAGTGATTTTCAAGATAATTAACAACACACCTATGTACATATTATGTACATACATACATCACATCATTTATAATATGTAAGAAAACAAGATAAAAAAAGCTACCCAATGAATTGCAATAATTCACATTGGAATCTTACATTCTCAGCTCTTAGTTCTTGGAAATAAAATTTTTCCCAGCAAATGAAGTTTATCATCACGAAACTTATTATTCTCAAGAAATAACATTCAAATGTTGAAAAATATTTTCGAAGAAATTTTGACAGCATTAAATTGTTTTTGATCGATCAAAAAAAAAAAAACTTGTTTTATACTAGATTTTTAATATTAAAAATACTACCTATTGTTTTGTGGTATCGACTGTGTGGTGGAAGGCAGTTATATAAAAAATAAGGAATCACTTCAGCCTTCCACAGACTCATTGATTGTACTTAACAGAACTTAAAGTCTTAATTTAACCATTTTTTCCAACCTGTCTCTATACACAATGTTTTTTTGTTATAAAAAAAAATCTTTTGTTTAAAAATACAGACAAACTGTAAGGCCAAAAATAACAAAAGCACATTTGATTCTGCTCCACGTTCAAAGTTGCCGCCCACTCCCTTATTGAGTGACTTAGGGCATAATTAAAGCTATCATTGAACATATATTAATGTTGAGACTTTAAACAAGACAAAAACAAAATTTCTGATTATATTAGTATGAAAATCAAGATTATAATTTTGTAGATATGTATACATTTTTGATGAATATTTTAATTTTGATTCATGCATTATACCTAGTTAAATCATCTTCTGATCATGACTTCGATTAATCATCAATGAAACAACAAAGATAATTTTGTATGGGAGTGTCACAAACAAAAATATTTTTGAAATTATAACCTTTTTCATACCAAAAATAATTACCAATTTTGCCTTTTAAAAATGTCTTAAAAATTCTATTAAGGATGTTTTCCAATGATAGCTTTAACTGGCCCCTTAAAAACAACAACATTAAACAAAAAAAAAACTAAACATGATGTATGTACTCGTACCTATCTATTTCTTAAATTATTTCTAAGAAAATGTTACACAATCAATTGTTCTTCTACATATAAATAAAAAAAAACGAAAAAAAAAAAAAATAAATAAGAATATGCCTTTTTGTAAATAATAAAAAACCATTTTAATCTTAGGTGCTTTTTTTCTGACATTTAGCATAAACTATTATTAAAAAAAAAAAACCTCACAATAGCTTATAAACATTTTTAAATCGGAATTGACTAAAACACGGTTACTCATTTCTTATTTTAATATTAATTTTTTCCCTGCAAATTCTTATTCACAATTTTTTCTTCTTTCTTTAACATTTGGAAAAAGCGATAAAATTTTCATTAAAAAGAACACCTATACCACCAAAAGATCGCCAACAAAACTATATAACAAAATAACACAATACAAATTATTTTTAAATTTAGAAAAAAGCAACCAAAACCACAAATAAGAGAAATAACGCTAACATAATATTTTCGTCCACTAAATTAAGCTTAGAACGCGCGAGTGAACTCGTATTTTAATATAACTAACAAAATAATACAAAAAAAAAAACCATAACAAAAAAGTATCTTTTAAAAATATATAACACAAAATTTTAATAGCTTACTGCTGATTAAAGAAATTTAAAAAAAAAATATTTTTTCACTCAAACACGGAAAAAATTATAAAATAACATTCAATCCATATTTATAAGAAAATGTATAATATGAACAGTTTTTCCATTATTATTTGTTTATTTACGGGCACTCCATAATTATTTACTTATACATATAACAACATTTATTATGTAAAAAAAAAAAAAAAAAACAAACTTAAAGTTGTGTTTTTAAGTGCAATTTAAATTTTTAAAAATAAAGTAGTTAAATTAAAAAAATAAAAAAACAAACAAAATTTAATATTTTTGGAATATTATTTCCTTTGTATATTTGTAGATATGAAAATTAGTTGAAAATATATCCTAAGAGCAAACGATTAGTTTTAATATTTTAAATAAAAAAAATATAATTATAAGTAATTTTTTTAACAGTAAAAAAATCGCACATATGAAAGAATGCACTACACAATACGAACGCCACTGATAATAAAGCTTTAAATATAATAAATAAAACAAAAGTAAATAAAGAAGAAACCAAAACATATTAAAGAATTCAATTATGAGAACTTAATCATTAGGTCATTCCATTTAAGTAATTTTTAATATAAGAAAAATAATAAAGCATTATAAATGCAGACATTAATAATTTTTTTTTTCAACTTATATAAGTTTTAAATTTTATACAAATATTTGTTTGTTTAAACCAAAAGAGATAAAAAAAAGGTGCTAAAACTAAAATATTAATTTGTGTGTAGTTTAATCAGAGTTGGCTAATTTTTTTCTTTTTCAACAATCTGTTAAATTTAATTATTTATTGATTAGAAAATTCAAAACTCATGCAAAAACGTGTGGCGATCAAATGCAAAACTTTCTATTTTTAATATTCTTCCCCTTCACCAAACGATAATTTTAATAAATTTATGAACCACTTTTAAGTTTTTTATGGAGTACAACAGGGTAGCCGTTTGGACCCTATTATTTTTATTTTTTTTATTAATGGCTTACAATCATGTAATGAAGTATTAAAAGTGACTCATTTATGTGAATAATATCTGCGTTTTATTTCACCCAGATCTAATTCAAATCAGATCATGAAAATAAAACTACCCCGCATCTTAATGACAACATTGTTATTTGTGCCAATTTTCAAAACAAAGTTAGACCTTGTGTTGTTTTTGTAATACATGTATTTACGTAAGCAAGTCCAATCTGGTTCAGATCTCAGGCAAAATAAAACACAGAGAATATGGCAACTTTTAAATATTCGCAATCTTAATTCATTTTTTTGACTGGTGAATTCGTACCTTAACAGTTAACATCGATAAAAATGAAGCCCTAAAAATTCTCTACGCTTAGCTAATCCCGTTGGGGATAAGTGTTAGTCGCATTTAAACCAATCTATTTTAATTCTATTTGGGCTTGGAAAAAAACACTTTTAGCGTACTATTATAACATGTGAAATGCAAGCGATGTGGTATTCAAGTTGTTGAGTCATTTTATAGGAAACTGAGGAATTTTATTTTTGAAATTTCTCTCCACACTTCAAGTAATGTGCGTTCAATTAGTATATTTTAAAAGGAAACTACAGAAAATCTCTTACGATTTTGTTTCCTCGTGTTAAAGGTACAAGAGATTTCAGAACAATTAAAAAAAGACAACAAAATTTCCAGCAACTTGTCTCTACATGTGAAATTTATAATTTTTTTAATTGTAACTACCTATTGTTTCAAAATATGAGTGAAAACACACTCAGAACCCATTGAGTGTGTTTCTTTATTTATTAGAAGTATTGCGAAACTACTCACGCTCATTTAATTTAAGAATATGTATATGTAATTAAAGTTCTATTTTATTTCGATTCAAAGAATTTAACACAACGACTTTTGACTGAAAATTAAGATCTAAAACGTAATCCCTTGAATTCACCCAATGCATTCTCTTCATGTAAAGAGGGGAATAAATGGAATACTGAGTGCGTCCAGTGCATTTAACGTTGGCACCTATTATGGCATGTTTAAAACTACGCGAAGAAAAGTCCCACGGCAGCAGTGCATTTAAAAATACAAAATAAAAATACATACTGAACAACTGATTTCCATTATTTTTAATGTAGTTTTCTTCCTGTATTAATTTCCTTTTAAATATTCCGGATAAGGATTTTGGCTTTTCCATCTGTTCTATTCTTTATTCGGAGAAAATAAACACAGACAAAATTATTCACGAAAAACTTTCAACTGCAAATACAAATTTTTCTTTTTAAATGTTGTAAATAAATTTGCTTTTGGTGAAATGAAATTTGCAAAGTGGAAAAGTTGTTGGTGAAATAGGGCCTAGGTTATTCATAATAATGGATTTAAAAATAAAATAAAAAAGTACGTATACGCCCGAGTCCATCACTATTTATCTTAATCGTGTTTAGATAAATTTAATTTCTGGTTACCACGACATAATGTATGCGATTGCTGTACATTTTCGAAAAAAAAAAAATATTCGCAGTGAAGAATTCAGTATCCACTCAGACCATTTCGTAGATATTTTAAACGGGTCTCTGGTCATACGAAGCCCATTCACAATAGAACATTTCAATTTTCCATTGAAAATCTCTAAGAAACATGCGATCTAGTGATTAAGGCGGTCTCAACGTGAATGGAGCACTAAAACAAGAGAACTTGGGGGACCGACAAAAGAAAATATGAAGGTTTTACAGTAATAAATAAAAAATAAATAAAAATATTGACTGAAAAAGTTTATCATCCAGTTTTGCACACCAAGTTGGGTATAAGATCCTGTTTTACTTGTGTATACTTCACCTTTAAAAGTCGTTGTCTTCTTCTTATCCATCCGTGGCTGTTAGAATTTGTTTATAGTACATACTTGGTATTGCCCTCATTGACCGTTAGGTAAATAATATTCTTCTCTTCTGTCTAAATATTTTCAAAAGCGCCATTGACACCACGTTGTTCTTATAGTTATATGAATTGGTGCGTTCAGAAAAATGAGATCTCAGAAGTTTTTCTCACTCAAAAAGTGAGCAAGCGAATCCAAGATTCTTTTTCCTCAGAGTTTTGACAGAAAAACTGAAAAATTTTAATAAGGAATCCTGTTCATGTAACTGAGATTGCTGAGATCTCCGGGATCTAATTTTCCTGAACACGCCCAATATAACCGTCAGCGTATGTAATTAATGGCACGAACCTTTGAAATATTGTGCATACCAACTGCCCTAGTTTTTAAAAAGTCACATGACAGCACACCGCGCATTTAACTTGCTATGTACATATGAAAATAAAGACATGGAAATTAACATCAATGTAGATTTTTTCACAGCGAAGGTATTCATGCAATGATTTAAAACACTAGCTAAGTTTACACTTGGTTAAGTTTACGATTTGGTTATTGAACTGTCAAATTTTGTATGAGAAATGATTTACACAATTTGGTTAAAATTTACCAACTGTTTTGCTACGGAAAATTAACCTAATTTTTTTGATAAACTTATTCAAACGCCATTGTGAATTTTAAAATTAGTCGTGTTCAGAAATATGATATATTAGGTATCTCAGAGAACTAAAAACACTTCTGCCCGCGTTCTGTAATTATCGCATTGAGATTATTTGGAAATAAAATTTTTTGTGCGTAAAAAAAATGTTTGACGTTTAACGAACAGAATTGATACACAGCATTTAACCAAATGAATTAAAAGGGCGTTCATGCAAACTTTTAGGTAAACCTATCATTTTACTCAATTTGTAAACTTAAGACGTTTCATGAATACCCTTAGTATTTCTGGAAATAATTTAACACTTCCCCTTAAAAAAAACTACCTTATATATATTTATATATTTTTATAGACGATAAACCATTGATTACAAAGAAAATATTTACAGTAACATAGGAATTTCTATAACTTTTTTAAAATGGATGTATTAGTTGCAGAATTGAAAATAAGTCTCAAGTGTACCTTTTTCAGTTTTATGAAACTTCACCTTCATCCCAACCATCTCTAACCATCAAAAGGCACTCGTCGAACGTAGATACCTTAACGTATTCTTTTGATTCTTCATTCTGTGACTGTTAGAATTTTATTTATAGTACATATATAAAATCCTTTTTTATTGTATGCATGTACTAATGTAAATTATTTTTTTTTTAAGTTTCCTTTAAATAGTTTTTCGATTGCTACCTAATATTTCTCTTTTCAATTACAATACATTTTTAACGCGTAAGGGATACGTTTTTTAGACCGATATGCCAATTGATCACTAAATCTCTCTTTTCTGTTAATCTATATATGAAAATTATTTTTGTTTTGGAAATCACAACTTTTATATTTAAATGCAAAAACTAAGTTTATATTTCAAATTATATCCTGCTATTGAAGTAAATATATGCACAAATTTTTGTAAGATATCAAAAATACGTTTTTAATCTATGTACTTATGTATAATGTATGTATATGCATTTTATTTGACAAAACAAAACTTCCGGACACTTTTTTTGACAATTCTGTAGAAACAAAAAATTAAATAAAAACTTGATTGTCAGCAACAAAAAAAATTCAATATTAGAGCTCACTTAAAATAAAGTTTTTTTTTTTAACTTTCGCAAAAAAATCATAAACAAAGCTTACATACTAAATTTGATTTTAAACAAAAAAAATTAAATTAAAAAATAATACGATACAGACACAAAACATACATAATTCATTCGACAGCCTTTCATACCAGTAAATAAATAAATTTAAACATGCTTGGAAATGCGCTTGGGATAGTGTATATTTAACGTAGTGGCGGTAAAAATATTAAAAAAAAAAATACAAACACTTATATAATTCATACATATACACATAAATATGTTACAGGCAGGCAGCTAGGACTTTATTAACAAAAATAATATTTAAATGTATATTTAAGCGAGACACTGAAAATACATTTAAAAATGAAGTAAACAAAACATATTTTAACAATTGACAATATGTAAATAAACGCAAAATATATGTTTACGAAATGAGTACATGCAACACGAGAAAAATACAATCTAATAAAACCAAATGGAAGGAAAAAGAAACGCAAATATTTGTATAAAAAAAAGTAAAATGCTAGTTGATAAAATACAAAAATACAACAAACTCTTTATTATGAATATTAAAAAAAAATTGACTGCTCTACAGCTGAAATTCTTTTATGAAACTTTATTTTATTTTTTGTAAAAAGAAGCATGATAGCATTGTTTACCATTTTTGAGAAAAATCTCGTCGCCCGAATTATAGATAAAAAAAATAAAAACAGAAAACTAAATTTTTGAATACGATAATCTTATTACACTAAAAAAAAAATTACACTATCTAGGTAAAATCGAAAAAAAGTGTAAAATTATCGTTAAAATAACGAACACAAACCTTACACTTAATGCAATAAATATCATAGGGGCGTGGATCAATAAGAAATTAATATATATATAAAAAAGTTGTTATAAATAAATATCTTATGTATTATTAATTTTGTAAATAATTATTATTCATAACATAAAAAATAGTTCATTATTATATACAAATAAAAGAGAGACAAAAATGAAATACTATCATAAAAAATTAGTAATACATTATATACATTAATAAGTTCTTAATGTAAAATAAATAATAAATTAATAAAAATGAAAAAAAAATAAAGACACGTGATTCGAATATCCAAAATATATAATAGAATTATCTTGAAAATAAAATTATTTAAATAATACAAAAACAAATTTGTTTCAATTATTATTAAATATTTTAATAATAAAAAAAAGACATTTTTTCTTACTTACCTTATGAATATAATTTCAACTAGGTTTCTTTGCATATATTACTCTAAGAAGGATAGAGAATGTGTTGATCCAATGGAAAGTTGCGGAAGTTACAATAGTTCTGAAACCGGGTAAGCAATCACATGAATCATTTCGCTTCTGCCTATTCTGCAATGTTTACCAATTGATAGGATCACTGATGCTATTGAGAAGGCTTTTGAAGAAAAGATAGGTTTTAAATCTGAGAAAAAAAGAAAAAAATCGTTCACTCGGAGCCACAGAAACGGGAAGAAAGTGAATATTTTATCTACATCGACTCAAACAAAGCTCATTTCAACTCGATGCAAGTATACAAAGGGGGTATAAAAACACACAAGAGGCACTGGTATTTATTCAATTAATTTTTTTCGTTGTGAATACAGCGGCACTGCTTTATCTGTAATCTTAACAATTTAAAATGGAACTCTTAACTCAAGTGACGAAAAACCTGGAAAGAAAATGCAACCCTAATTCTAATACACTCGGGGGGAGGCAATGAAGATCACAGGAAACTCAGCATCCGAAATAACTGGAGAATAATTAATTATAAATTACTTAACCTAAAAATTTAATAGCTAGTTCAAAGTTGTTGCCTTAAAGTTGAGTTGAGTTAACCATGTCGTAGTTGTTCTCCAATAGACATATGTATAAGTCTGGTTTGAAAAATTCAGGCTTATTATGAATTTCATCCGAACAACCTTCGACAATTGTGAGTTTCACCCCAAATTTCATGTTCGAAATATTCCCCTTTTGTGAACATTCAATTTGGGGATATTTAAAGCCAATGACAGTCTAAATTTTCACTTAGGCGAACCAAATTCCGTTCGGACGAAACTCACAATAGCTTTTAAAATTCCAAACGACGAAAAATTTTAGGGTGAAATGTTTTTTATGTGAAGCTCACAATAAGGCTGATTAGCTATATCATTCTTAGATTTAGTAATTTAATTATTCTCCTCATATAATTAATTTTAAGTAGATTGCTTTGATTAATTTATTTGAAGCCAAAACATTATTGTGAATTATGACGCAATCTATCATTTTGGGCGGATATTCCAAATTGTAAGCTGGCCATTTTTAAACTACACACCTGACCCATAGCAATTAAAATAATTTTTAAAAAAGACGAAGCGTTGGGTAAGCGAAGGACGCGCCACTTCTTGCCGATTTCTTCAAGCATATTAGATTTTGTCAAAGTAAAAAAATCCATACGATGATATTTTAAAATATAGTTCTTTATTTTCTCATCGTTTTGTTTCGTTAAACTTTTTAGATTTTATCATTTAAATTAATTTATAATTATGTTCAACGAAGAGTCAAAAATGAAAACTGTCAAATGTTCTTGTTTTATTTTTTTTTTAATTTATTTTTGTTTGTTTAAAATGCAGCACATAAGTATAATTTAAAAATGTTTTATTTTTATATTTAACAATATTATATTCACTCAAATATTTCTTCTTCGCCCCATTTTTTATTATAAATAAATCATCATAATGAGGACTTTTCTTGGGTAACAAATAATATTTTCATTTACAAAAAAAGGAAATATTTTTTATTGTTTATACGTATAAAAATTAACAGAAACGATTTATTATTATTTTTTTTTTATTTTATATGATCACGTTAACATTTTCCTTTTAAACATAAAATTAAATTAGAAAAAAAAAAAATGAAAATCATTTTAATATATGTATGTAAATGTCTCAGAGAATTAAATTTCTGGTTTCTCCATTTTGTTTTATGATTTTATTTATAACAGTTATATGGATTCTATCTCTTTTTTCAATCCGATGTATTTTTTTAACACAGTAACATAATTATAGATTTTTTGTTTGTATTTTTTACATAAGTGTTTTTTTTTCGTTCGTCTCAGACAATTTTGTTTGTTTTTTTTTTTTAATTAAATATTTTGGTTACATCATTTAATTTTGGATTCAGTTTGGGACCTCAACTGATCAACACTGTAATCCTGGAAACTGAACCTGTTATTTTTGTTTTATTTATATTTTAAGAGTGAAGATTTTTTTTATTTTATTTAATTATTAAATTTATTATATTAATTTTCCTTTGCTTTTTTTAACTCCTAGTGTTATATTTTTTCTTAATTTAGCTGTATTTGACTTGTTCAAAGAAGATTCCCTATGCACAGCAGGTGAATAGAACAAACTTCAGAATAAAGAGTTTGAAAGATTTTTGTCTGCCGCTATGGTTGTTGGTTAAATCATTCCCATTCTGTTGTTCCGGGCGGTTTTGAAGTTAAATCGTAGAGAACCCTTGAAATGCCGTCCAATTTGGTTATTTCACGGACAATGTTTTCCAGTACCTGCAAATTATTAAATTATTGCATTATTATTAAAAGTTGAATTGGATAATTTTTTTTTAACTTATTCACGGAAATCAGGTTATATTGTAGAAGATATTGAAACTCTTTCAACCACAATACATATTATTTTAAGAAAAAATTTTCTTTATGGCTATCTTAAGAGTAAGGTATATGCCAATAAGCTAGCAACAACACGAGAGAATAAGAAATATTAAAGAGAGAGGAGCAATTATGGAAAGACGTCACCAAAAATTTTGACCATCGAATTTTATCGAACATCGAACATTATCTCTCAATAAAAATCTTAAGGCTATTGATATTTTTTATGAATTCTTTTGTTTCTCTATCAACGTATCATCATCATCGACTTTTTAAAATAGAAGAATAACTCTCGTCCGGAGTTTTCAACTAAAATGTCAAATATATGTTATTTTTGTTAGTTTCAGGAAAGAAATTTGAGTAAAAGTGGAGGTAAATTGTTTTTTTTACAAGAATACTTGATGGCGGATATTATTGTCTGTATCGATGAATCCCGATCAGAATACATACATACATACATTTATCTGAAATACCCAGACTCATCTCATGACCATATTGTATTTAAACATGTCGGCTTTAAAGAATAGTTAATACAAATTAACAAGAATAAAGGTTTTTTTCTCCCGAAAATTCTCAATAATATTATATTCAATTTTTTGTAGTACTGATGACAAATTACACTTACATGAATTGGCAGTTGAACTGAACCTGGAATAGCCGGCACACCAGTCATAAAATCGTTTGTAATAAAAGGCCGTAGTACAATCGACCTACAGCATGATGGTATTCGGTTGGCTGGATCTCGATCAAAATGGAGCGGAATTAGCACAACAGGCATTTGTGAGATTTTTCTATTCAATCCAGCTTGTTGGATAATCTAAAAAAAAAAACAATAAGTTTAATCAAATAGTAAAAAAATATATACAAGGTGATTCGTATAAAATGCGACCAAAAAGCTATGACAGGAACTTATTGAAGATTTGAAATATATTAAACCAAATTACTTCGAAAAAAAAAACTGGATGGAAGTAAGGGGTTAATATGACCTAGCTTTTTGTCGTGAAATCAAATCACAATATATATATATGTATGTATATAACTCACATCAGTAGCAATTGCATCGGCTTGTCGTAATTGCTTCAGAACATAACGATTTAGATTTGTATGCGTTATATCATGGAATTGAAACCGAACCTGTCGACCGAATACATAGCAAACTCGATTAATATTATGTAAGATTCGAGGGATAAGTTTGGCCAAAAACATTATATCGCTCCAATTTGGTTCGGTGTCACTAGAAAGGCCCAACACATAGCTGTAACTTCTTTTGTCACCTAAAAAAGAAAAATTAATTTTTAAATTAGTTCAAATTAGAAACTATATTAACCTTGCACTCCAACTGATCGGATTGGCAAGACAGTTGCTTGTATTTGGGAATTTGATGAAATTCGTAAGAGTTCTCTTCGTTCGTCTTCAGACGTTGAGCCGGTAACTCGATTTATTAAAGCATGATTCTTTTCAAGTTTATTTTTGTAGTCTACTATCACTCGTGCTATAACCTGGAATTAACAAACAAAAAACTAATTATATATTCTGAATGAATTAATTATAAAAATTCAAAATTTGTACCTGTGTTTCTGAGAAATCCTTTTCAATGAACGGTTCGTCAGCACATAAAATTCTTATGGCTAAGCCAGGACCGGGGAATGGATGTCTTTCAACCAGTGATGCTGGTAGTCCTAGATTATAGCCCAATGTCCTTACTTCATCTTTATGGAAATCACTAAGTGGTTCAACTACTCGACCAGCATTTCTTAGTTCTCTGTGTATAAGGAAATTAAATTAAAATTGAGAAGGCGTTATGGGTAATTTAGTTACAATAATACAAAATTCAATGCTAATTTGTTTAGTCGTGTTATTTTTTTTGAGACATTTGAAGCTGATATCATTCATAGTGCAGAGAGATTTTCTTCTCAAACTATAAGTAATACCTTTTTATTTCTACTTAGCCCAAGAAAATTAGACAAACAAAATCGCCCAAACCTAAAAAAATTTCCGACAACGCTGAATTTTGTTGTAGAGCTTTTTTTCGGCGAAAGCCTAGAACACAGTGTGTCAGCAGTGTCAAAGTGCGACTGCAATACAGCCGCGACTTTAGTTTTTATAATTACGCGCGTAATTCGTCGTCGTTTGAATAAATTTGAAATCATTTGGACAATTGTCTGATTTGCGAATATGCTGTAACAAATAATTACGTCCATTTATCAGAGATTTAGTAAAGAAACAAGTACAAATAGGGGATTCGAGTTGGCTCGTCAACAAGTTTAGTTAGTTGATTTTTTTCATCTTAGACCCTAACATACCTACTGCTGAATATTATCTGACAAGAATAGGGGAGCCAACTAGAATTTTATATTTAAAATTGCAATAATGACGACTTCAGTTTAAGTACATCATACAAAAATCAAAATAAAATCTTACCTTATCAAATCGGTATCGTTATGATGTGTCTTGATTGTATCCGCATTATTACTGACCAAATTTGATGCAGATTCAATAAGGTCAGGCCGTAATGTACCTTGTGCTAATAGTACTTCTTCTGGTTTCAGTTTCATTTCGCTTACAACGTCGTTCGTCACCTTGACAAACACATCGCCGATTATTTTACGTTTTTCTTCAGGATTAAACGTTTGACAAAGCATTGGCGTCTCCACAATATACAATTGACCAGGGCGCTTCACAGACGTGGTACCTTTTAGAAATTGAAAGAGTTCCTTCCTCACAATCAGATCAATGCCAATTTCTCTCAATGATTTTTCAACTTTTTCACTTTCGTCCTTTCGCATAAATCCTATTTCAAAGAGAATCAATGTCACAACAATAATTGTTTTATTTTTTGAATTTTTTCTTACCGTTGTCTACGTGCACTGCAATAATTTGACTTGGATCCAATGCATGTCTTAGTAAAGCTGCACAAACTGTCGAATCTACACCACCACTCACAAGACACTAAAATTTTTGTGTGTCAATAATATGAAATATATTTAAAAAAATAATAATTTTTTAGGTTATATTTTTTGACGATAGATTTAAATAATGCACAGTGTTTTTTCACTTACCAAAACTTTGTTATTGCCAACTTTTTCTTTAATATATTTAACACATTCATCCTTTCGATTGACAACGGTAAAAGTTGGTGTAAGCCCGCAAATATCGAAAAGGAAATTAGAGAGCATTTGTTTGCCGTTGGTTGTTAAATCGACCTAATGGAAAAAAGTCAATTGTTTAATTTTCGAATCATATTTTTGTGTGTTTTGATAATACTTTACCTCTGGATGAAATTGCACTCCGTATATTCGTAGTGCTTCATTGTATATGGCAGTTACAATACCACTTGATGAGTATCCTCCAACTTTTAGTTTATCTCCCAATCGATCGACACTATCGCCGTGGGTTAAGAGTACAGACTGTGTTCGACTAAGGCGACTGCAATTTAATTTATTGTTTAGTTATTAATCTTTTTATTTTCAACTGAAAAAAAAAATGATAATTTGTGTGGAATGAATTCTTTAAAATGTTTCAAAAAAGGCTAGGAAATGTTGCCAGTTTCAACTGGACGCCACGCTTGGGATTTTACAAGATAATAAACAGCTTATTTCTGAGTCCAGTGTACCAAAAATTTTGTATTCCTTTTTCCTGTGCTATTCAAGTTGCATTTAAAAGACCTTAGGTCTTCAGGCATATAATTATGTATAATTATTATTATTAAATTTTGGGATCTTTAATGAGAGTGGTTTACTCTGCCATTCACAAGATAGTTAATAAATTATTGAGATAACAAACGAAGAAAAGTCGAATTACGAATTCCACAGTAATCATAAATTTTGTATGAATCCCGGAAAAAAACTATCACAGATTCCATCGTGGTGGAAAATCTAAAACAAATTGTCATTACGAACGGATTCGGTTATAGTTTTTTTCGGAGTTCGGAAAAGTTTCCGATTACGATGAAATTCATGATAGGACTGAATATTATAAATGTGAAAGCTTGTTTGTTTGTTACTCTTAATCTCTGAAAATATTAAATTGATTAAAATCACAATTTGTAGAGCAAGAGATTGGAAGTACACGACTAACAAAGGCAGATATAAACAAAATTTAAAGAAAAGAGTTAGTTTGGGTGTATTTTTATTTGTTTAAATAAATCTTCCCAAATACATAAGTGATTTTAATGAGAATTGGTGGATTGAGAGTTTGGAAAATGACGATGGACATAGGGTAATTATTTTATTGAAAATTTAGACAAATAAAGCAAAAATACATAAAGTGGCAGTTAGTTTGTCTTAATGTTTGTTTTCTCCAATCAATCTCTCAAAATACATAAGTGATCGTAATGGCGAAAATATTTGCTTTTTTTGTAATACACTCAGGCGTATACGTACTTTTTCTTCAAAGTGACTATTTTTTTGCAAATAAAGTTTATATGTTCAACTAATTGTTGACTTCTAAATCGAGTACGGAGAAAAAAGAAAGAAACCGAATGTACAACAACAAATTGTGTGTGGTTAGTAAAAATGCTGGTTTCAAATGCAATTGTCACACAATAAAACCTAAATATGTAGGCCGAAGGGAGCTTGGTCCAAGTTCGAGTAAATTAAAATTAAAAAATGAACAAGCACCCCTGGAAAAGGAGTCTGATGATCGGCCTGGCAGTCGTGAAATAGCTATAACTCCAGCCTGTGAAAATCTTGGCGGTAGCTCACCCAAGTGTTGTTGTTTCATTCAAACCTTCAAAAGTTAACTTTTTTTTTCGACTAAAGTATTTCACAATAAATTTTAATAACAATTTCCGTGCAATGGCGGATTTTACTCAAACTACTTTCTAAACCATTTCGCTGTTATTAGGAACAAACATTTTATTTGCCATACATATGTACATTTTTAAGTACATACATTATGTATGTAAATATGGTGGAGCTATATGCAATAGGTTGGAACTGGGCCTGTAGTTATCATAAAGAAGGCTCAAAGCGAAACATTTTGTGTTTTTTTCATGGACAACAATTTATTAAGCCTGCTTACGTGTTTCCAGGTAAATGATAGTACAACAAAAAGTGTGGTTTACCGACTTGTTTTTTACATAACTTAGCTGGTAAATTTTAAATTATTATTACTTTCTTGTTATATACACTATTCTATTTTTTTCGTAAAGAAATTATTATAAAAACAAATTACAAAACTGTTCTTCTCACTAATATTTTAGTCGAAGTTTCTAAAATATGTGAAACAAAGTGAGCACGGGCTTACTAGTTAACTATTAGCCCTATTCTGCTAAACGTTCACATGAATTTTCTTATTCTGCTATCCGTCGGAGAAAAACGAATGTTCCAAAAAGCATATAAATTGCGATCAAAATAAAATTTTAAAAATTAGATTCTCTCAAGAACTTACAAAATAATTATTGATAGAGCCTTGAACGGAAGATTGAAGAGTTTAAGAAACAATTCACATGAATCGAAAAATTCGATCGGATCGAATAGCAGAATAGGGCTGTATATTCATAAATAAAGCTGATTTTATTATTATTTTTTGCCAAAAAAACAACAAATAGTTTTGGCGCAACCTTCCACATAAAATGACTTATTGAACGTTACCATTGATCATTGAATTATTAAAAGTAATTTTATGTAGAAGGTTGGGCCAGAATTAAATTTTGTTTGACTAGAAATAATAACTGAGTCATCAGCTTTCTGTTGGCATCAAAATAAACATTGATTTAGCTTTTTAAGTTTCTCAAAACTGAAGATGATGATTTTCAATCGAAGCTATAACTGTCGTGGGGCCTTATAAAAAGAGATAAATCGATCAAAAGAATTTTTATTACGCAAACAAGCAACAACAAAAAATTTGTGCCAATTTTTCATCAACCTATGTACTTATTTATTGTATTTATTATGTGACGCCATGTGTAGCCCAATATCTGAATCTTTACAATAATGGAGTGTTCAAAGCATTTTATTCTAGAAGGATTGTATCGGAAATCACCTGAGTTTAAAGGTAGATCTCTTTCTTTTCCTTCATATTGATTATTTGTTTTAGCTTATTTATTTATACTTACTTAAATAGTGGACACGATGTTTCTATTTCAATATTCTGTTGACCATCCTCTCGAATGTCTTTTTTGTGCACTGTTCCACCAAACTCCTTATTGAACATTTGCATTCCATAGCAAATACCTAATATGGGAATTTTCGATTTAAATATTTCCGGATCGTATCTTGGCGCATCATCGGAATAAACTGAAGCTGGTCCCCCTGATATAATGATGCCTCGATAGCCATTGAGTTTAAGTTCTACTGCTGTTGTGTCCAGGGGAAGAATATCAGATTCTATTTGTAATTCACGGACTTTTCTATCGATAACCTTTAATTAAAAAAAAATTCTATTAAATCACAAGCTCTTTTGTAAAATAAGCTTAGGACTAACTAAAAAGATATTGTATCTTACAATTTTAAGCATTCTCGTGAAAATAAATAAATCTTAATCTAATGTTTAACAGAGAAATTAATAATATTACAAAAAAAATTACCTTCCCATATTGAGATCCAGCATCTAAAATAGCTACTTTATCGTGATGAAGACCATTTTCCGTTGACGACACACATTTGTTTGAAGAATTCATTTCTTTTTCGTTGCAGCACTAAAGAAAAAAAAACATAAATTATAAATCTTTAATGACGTTACCATTTTGTAATATTTTCTTTGTTATTTGTTATTTGTATTCTCCGAGTACAAACTCAACCATCCATTGAAAAGTTGGTACTTAAATTGAAATCAAGACGATTATTTATTAATTGATGTTAGTCGGAGTTTTTTCCCAAAATTAGTATTGTAATTTTACCCTAACACCACTGCTAACACCAAAACTTGGTCCCACCAAAATCAAAAGGACTTTGAATATTATCAATGTTCGAGGGCGGCACTACCTGGTTTTCATACTGTTCGACTGTCTTCGGAATTTTTTACTAAGGTTTACTCGAACATGTTAGTGTTTTTAAATTTCAAAAAGAAAAAAGAATAATACCAGCCCTCATTATTATGGAAAAAATAAAAAAATAATTTTCCAACTGATTTACAAATCCATTTTATAGCGACAATTACCTATTTTTCGAAAATAAATTATGTTCGAGCAGTTTGGTCTCAGCTTGGTTTCAATGTCTGCGGAGTTTAGTCTAACCAAGTTTATTTCTAACAAGTTGTAGTGTTTAAATTTCACACTCGGAACATAATGCAAACTCAAATATTTTCAGTGATTCACAATTTTGGGTTTGAGGTTTATATACAATGAAGTTTATTCACTGTCCAAATATTCTGATCCAGTCTTCGAGTTTTTTTTTTTTAAATATCAAGAACGTTAAAGAAATTGGCCTTAAGTTATAATAGTTTTAATACTTGTCACCACAAGGACTAACTTTTTCATTGATTGAAAACCAATTAAGAAAGCCTTGTATGTGTTTTTCGGTTGTTCTAGGAGAGTTTTCTTCAAATATTACTTACAATTTTAATAATATTTGCTGTTTATCTCCAAAATAATTAATGTTACTATTTATCACTAACATAATATGATAAATACATACACAAAGCTAATTTCATTACTAAATAAGTAATTATCTAATTATAATTTAATAAACTTAAATATAATATTGTACGTCCCAATTATATATTCTTAATTTTTTTTTATTTTTAACTTAAATAAAATAAAATGAATGCCTATAAATTTCATGAAAGTTAACAAATTGAAAACAATTTCCATAAGATAATTTTCTACAATTACAATTTAATTACTGTTCTTCAAACATAACTTAACTTCTACATTTAACATATGTACATAAGATCTGATAAATAAGAAAAGGACTTTCTGGTCTAGTAATAGTAACATCAAACCTTTTGTAACGAGTAAAATTGTTAATGTTAGAGTCGGGTGTTATACTTTTTTTATTGCAGTTATTCTTTATCTGATATTAATTCTTGGAAACCTAATTTTAAAAGAATTGCCTATGTTATGGGACATTTTAAAACATCGCTTTTATAATTTTCTACACAAATACCTTAATGACTCTCTGTGGCCAGGAAAAAAAATTATTTGCGTAATTTGCAAAACTTCGAATTTCTTAGAATTTTAGGTCAAAATATTTCAAAAATCTTATAAAAAAATTCGTAGATATTTGCCGTTACTTATTTTCTGCCGCAATTTTTTTTAAGTTTTTTTTTTAGAATATAAATAAAAAGCGAAACAAAAAAAATACTCTTGCTATGATCAGAGAAAATTAAACACGAAAAAAATTCAAAATTGTAACGTTCGACAATTCAAAAATTAAAACAGTCAAAACTACCGTGCTACCGTGACCTGAATTGCACTGTTTTGATTAGTTGTGAGTCATAATAACAGACATTTATTGTATGCAAATTGGTGGCATTACAGTTTTAAATCTCTTAACTTAGAATTCTGCAATTAAAAAATCAATATTTTTTTTGAGTTGTTACAATATGCGATTTGTTTTATAGAAAGAAGATCTTTGAGGCATTCAAAGATTCTGCTATGGTATAATTAATTTTTTTTTTTAATTTTTTGATAAATCTTTTTACCTCTTCACAGGTAAACTTTTCCGTGAAAAAAATTCCAACCGGAACACATCACAAGAAAAATTATTGTGAAAAAAGTGGCCTCAAACTAGTGACTCGCAGTGTACATAAAAGCATTTGAATTTCTTTACCGTCAAGAGGAGATAATGTGCTCCATGTCCATGAGTGTCAGACTTCCTTAATTTCAAGTAATTAAAACGATAATTAAATTATTTTAATATGTTATTCGTTACTCTACGTCACGTGGTTTACAAGCTTCACAATCTTAATAAATTGAGATAAGAAAAAAATAATCAATAACAATAAATTTTAGAATTTAAAAATAATACTAAACAAAGTTATTGTCTCTACAAAATTGTTTGAGGTCTTTTGGGGTCAATGGAAAAAGAAAACTTTTTGAGTTAATGTTTTTTTTTTCATCTAACTAATTGACTTAATAATCTGTAATCATTACAAATGAAAATAGAGAATGTAAAAGATCACGGAAACAGCCGCAGATCCAACAATTTAATTATTTTGCAATTATACTTAACACTTACTTTTTTTTTAAATTGAGTCGACCGCATAAAACAGTTCGTAACTATTTATATTTTATTTATTTCAATCAAATATCTTTAGACTGCTTATTAATAAGTAAATGATCATTTTGCATATAAAACGGGTAACATCTATAAAAAATATTAATAAATCATACTGCTATGTTTATTTATATATTCTCCTTATAATTTTTTCTGCGAAGCTTAGATTTATTTACTCGTGAGAAGCTGGTTTGCGCCAGCAAGTACCTTAATACATATGTATATAAATGTTTAACAAAAAACAAACCATTTTTTTTGTTTAAATCTGCAAGAAATCGAAAGCAATAAGAAAACAAATTCATAAAATCATAAAAAAAAAATAATAGTCAATTAAAGCACTTAACTTCCGTCGAATAAAATTTGATTTTAAACTGCAAATCAATAGGAAAAAAAAAACATTTAATATAATTTTACCATGAAAAGACCAAAATTCAATGAACATCTATAGAAACGGGAACATAACACATAGGATCTAATTAACCAACAAGTATCCACACATTTTATTTTACCTTAAACCTTTGTATTAAGAATTATTATTTTTCTATTATAAAGATGAAGTAATAAAATCAACAAAATAAAATCCCCATTCCAACTTTTAAAAACGTTTTCTAATAACAAACTACATCATCATCAACACATCGCACAATAAAGATGACACCCAAGCGTACATCCTAGTTGAAATCTCTCAGAGATAAAGAGATAATATTTCCTTTGAATAAATGAATTTCAAATCAAAGCATTCCCAGCGTTTTATGATGAACACAACCTGCTGCTATATCAAGTGAAGCAGCACCGCAGCATAACCACTGAAAACAACCCCACAGAACAATTCATCAAAATACATTAAGGTTTTATTTTTATAAATTCCTCCTTGTTAGAAGAACCTTCAATTAATACCAGTGCTGTTTTACTCTCCTCTCCTTGCTTGTCGCAGTAAGCAGTTTCTTCTTAGGGAACAAAGAGTAAAAACAGAAAAAAAAAAAAAAAAAAAAAAAACAATGTCAGCCAACAGGCCAACTGTCAAATAAGCAGTCGATGGGGCGCCTCGGTTATTCTTTTCCCACTTCCTCGTCAAGTCAATAATTTTAATTCGCACGAAAGCAAACAACAAGCAATCACTCAAATCGACAAGAAAACACTTAATTAACACAAACCGATGTGACTTTAAAAATTAACTTATTAAAATTCTTATATTTTTTTAATTATATTACAAACCGGCAGTACACGGAAGAAAGCTCGTAGGAACATCCAAAAAACTAACTCCAATTTGAGAATCTTTGATTCGTTTATTTAAAGAAAAAAGAATTCGTTCTTATTTTGTTTGTAAATTACAATAGGTATGTACATACAAAATGTCAAGTTAGAAACTTAGACAATAATATAATTGCACTTAGAGGGATTGACTGTGGTTAGTTGCACAGTTTTTCTTAATTGATGATGGTTGTGTCTTCTTTCACTCGGCAGGTGGTGTCGGTATCGGTGTGTGGTAAACAAAACAAAAACCAGAGTCAACTATGCAGAGAGTTCAGAGTAGCACCAGAACTCAGCGTAAAAAAAGAGAGCCATCTACAACACTATGCAGTCAGTGTCAGTATTTTACATATATATGATGTAGGTAAGGTATTAATGTTTAATGCTAACTAAATGATATTGAATAACTTTTTTTTTCAAGACTTGGAAGACCCGTGGGAATTTAAAAAACTAGAACATAAATTGTGGTTTTACGGTTTTCACTTTTGTTTGAAAACATGTAAATAATATTTAGATTTAAATTAACTACATAAGTTTGAATCACAGAAACAGTAAAGCAGAACATCAAATTTAGGGAGTATTAGCAGAATTATACACGAACTCACGAACTACGTAAAAGAAAACATTTATAAAAAAATATTCTTTATTGAAAAGTTCGCCCACAATGAAAAAAAAAAAAAAAAAAAAATAACAAAAATAACTGCAAACAGGCGAAAAAAACGACGACGACGACGACCACAAAGGCAAAAACGAATACTCGGACTTATTTTGCGATTCTGATGACAACGAGCAAGATGACAATGATTTGTTGACGATGGTCATGAAGATGAGATATCGTACTTTAGTGGCTCCTGCTGTCCGGGTGCGATGTTCCTAGAAAAATGACACAAGAAGTGCCAAAAAACAACACCAAGAGAGAGCGAGAGTGCAAAAAGCAATCAAAACGGGGTAAAATTTTCCGTTTCTGTTCACATATTCCATATTTACATTTTTCTTTGCACTCTTTTGTCATGAACCAAATAGGCCAAA
Organism: Epistrophe eligans; assembly: GCA_951394125.1. NCBI lineage: Eukaryota > Metazoa > Arthropoda > Insecta > Diptera > Syrphidae > Epistrophe > Epistrophe eligans. The sequence continues at coordinate 41,331,069 of OX596030.1, forward strand.
ATCTAGAACAACCATTTTCGACGGTGATTTTTATACCATTATTTCTTTTGGACAGGAACAAAAATTCTTCTCAAAGACGATTGCCAAACAAATCTGTATCGTGTGACCTACTGGGTGTTTTTTTTTTCATCAATTTTGGTGGTAGTTTTGGTTTTATTATTTTTTTTTTTTAATGCAAAGTTGGGGAAAGGTAATTAAACTATGCAGGGCAAAAACAATAATATCCAATCGACTGACGACCTGCAGAATAATGTGTCAGAGAAATGTTCACACAGAGAGTGTCCCAACTGCGCAACAACTTTTCGGAGTATATGTGCATAATATAGTTTCTTTTTAGTTTGTATTCGTGATATGCACCTGCTTTGGTGGGTAAGAGGTTATCAGATTTTTTGTTCTGTTTAAAAGAAAGGTTTGACGTTTAAATATTTTTATATTTATGTAGGTATATATTTCTTTTAATGAATATAAAGTATCTTATTGACATAAAGCTGAACTGTCATGCATGTTTCGTAAAAGGTTTTGAGGAATCGCATATAACATTTAGATCTGTTAGATTTTATTGGGGGGTCTTCGACTTTACGTAAAAAGCTGAGACTATAATTTTTCGATTGGCTTTCTCAATTGCGATTGATTTTACAATATCAAATAACTGAAAAGAGGTAGAGATGTTCCGAAATCTTATGATAATGATATGTAATAATAAAATTTAAGCTATATGATTGTAAGGCATACATAGAGTCCTCTCAATTGCAAGCTCAATCAAGAGGGAATGTGAGGAGGAAGCTGAAAATACATATATATATGCAGTATATATATAAAGTACATACATATATGTACATAACGGGTGGATCATCTATTGGTATCTTTTTAAATCAGGCTATTTTGACACTGACAGCTGTTTCCGCTCGAAATCTTTACAGAAAGTCAGTATCATACCTCAGCGTAACAAAATGAATGGCTTTACGCTTGAACAACGTTGGGAAATATTGAAAACTTATTTCGAAAGTGAGTGCTGTGTAGCCCAAACAGTTTGCCGCATCTTGGCATCTCGGCAAACCCGCACGTTATTGTCGAGAGAGACAGTTTGATGCGGATTGTGGAGTGGTGACATCATTCGACCATTTTGCTTCGAAAACATTTCGGTCAACGGTGGACGTTACAGAGCCATGTTAACCGACTTTTTTTTTACAGAAATTGAAGATATGGATTTGGACGACCTCTTGTCGATCTTTTACTCCCCAAATTCCCAAATCGTTTTATCAGCCCTCTTGGCGATGCCAATTGAACCAGAGCTGCAATTTGACTCCTTTGGACTTTTGTTTGTGGGGAACCAACAATCCAACAATCCGGAAACGATTCACTTAAGGCCAATATCATCCAAACAATCCGTGAGCTACAGCCCGAAACCATCAACAAGGTCTTGGAAAATTGGAGTGACAGAATGCGCTATTGCGAAGCCAGCCGGTGCAGCCACTTGAACGACGACGTTGTGTTCCATAATTAATGGGAATGTTTGCTCTTACTAATAAAGCCATAATACATGGAAAAAAATTAATTTTCTTCATTTTATTGCATTTCTAAAAAGAAACTTGCATTTGGCCCATCCTGTATATACAGAAAAGACTGCTGTTTTGAGTGGGTTTTGAACTCGAAAATAAAAATTTACTGTATTAATTCCAGCCATTTTTATTCTCCACGATTGTTTCGAAGGGGATTATTGAGAACCCTAATTAATCTGTTGTTCTTTTGGGACTTAAAGAGAATAACATGGATTCAATTTTTTTTTTAAGATTAAACATGTTCACATATTTTGTTTTTTCCAAACATAGAAGTTGAAATAAATCGATTTAAAAAAATAAAAGTGGGCAAACAGATGGGAAATAGGCCAATATGTTGTGTTATGCTTTGAAAATTAAATGAAACGTTCACGTAAATCCAAATTTTCGATCGAATCGAATAGCAAAATATGGCTGGTATTTATTAATTTTCTTTGTTATTTGTTAATCTTCAACGTAACGTTAATACATAAAGAAAAATTAAAAAAGTAATTTATAAATTAAATAAAGTAAATTATAATTTGTTGCAACTAAATAAAAAAAAAAAACATTGAAAAAATTCAAATAGAGGAAGAACCAACGAAACGTCAGAAACTACTGATCTATAAGCCTGTCCAATACAAACTTAAAATAATTATGAGAGTTTAAAGAAGGATATGTGAGTGCACAAAAATTAACAATATAGCACCGTTTTTCACATACACTCCCATTCAATTCGATATGTAAACACTTTTTGAGAGCCATTTATAGATAGCTATTGCTCCCAAATAAGTTAACTCAATGGATTTTTGTAAATGGTATTAGAAATATCATTAATACAATTTTACACCAATTGAATAATATTTAAATTAGGACAGTAGGGTGGCCGCTCTAAAAGTAATAACCTGTCTAATTTTTACCTATTCAACTGAACAGGAGTCTATACATGCACGGAACTTACACTTACTTACAACTTCACAATGATAAGATGTCAAATCAACATTATTAGAAATAAATTGATTAAACAACTTCTTAAATTGTTTTGATGATTTCTTTGACAAATCTTAATTTCTAAGCCAAAACTTTTAAAATTTTTTAAAGCGGTTTAATAAAAAAAAAATACTTTTTTTGTAAACAATTTTAAGAAAATTAATGTGGAGGTAAAATTTCAATTCCGAAAAAAGCATATTCCAAATTTAATTTCGGATAATATGTAAGACAGTCGAAAATAAATTTAAAAAAAATTGTTCAATGAGGGGTACCTACCTACTTATGGCTAAATTTTGTTCCATTAACGTAAAAATTCCAATGATGGTTTTCAATAATAGCTATAACTGGGCCCTAACATGGTTAATCGAAATATAAGTTTGAAACATTTTTAAAAATCCAAAAAATATTTTTTTTTTAAATAGTGGTATCAGAATTATTATTATTTTGGACAAAAAAATGAATCGTATTTTCACAAACGTATTCACATAAACTAAAAAATTAACTTTTAACTTGTTCTGATAACCAATTCTGAGTTCATATTTGATTTCAGCACACTAAAAAACTTGCGGTAAAGTTAAGTCTGGTGTCTGTTATAAACAGTTTGTTTATAAGTGTTATTTCTAAGTTTTGCAATGAAATACTGGGGAAACAAAATTGAAATCCCCAGATCAAAAACTAAGTATATAAAAATGTAGAGGATGATGTCGTATAAAACATGGCACAAATTTTCAAAGAATGATAGGCACTAGTGGACGAATAAATGACAGGTTCAAATGACAAATAGGTAGCTTTTTCAAATAATTTTTGTTCATATATATATGAAAAAGCTTAAAGCAATTTTTGACTTACAGAATTATATAAAATCCAGTTGACTGGCATTGACACCACCGAGAATGGTTTATCAATATGTTACGGTATGAAAATGTATCCATCCTTCCATCTATTTTTACCACTTGTCCCATACCATGCCAAACACTCCACACCATCACACTTCCTCCACCGCACTTTACACTTTTAAGGTGTACTTGGAGTTGTAGGCCTGACCTTCCGGGCGATGAACAAATGATTTTCACTCTGGTCCAATATGGTAAATCTTTGTTTCATCACTCTATAGCACTCTTTTCCAAAATTTAAGGTATTTGAAGATGAGTTTTGGAAAATGTCAAACGAACCTTAATATTTCTGAAGCCAATTTTGTTGCTGATGCGTTCATATAACTTAGCATCTTTGAGGCATATTTTTCCAAGTCTGCTGGAGACATTAACACCATATTCCTTATTAATTTCGGCCACAATGATGCGGGAGGATTTAAATGAATCGAACTTACATTTTCTGATGATGAATTTGTCAACGCAGATTGAAGTTTTGCGAGGGCAGGGCTTGCGAATTTTATTTTTTATTTTAAGATCAGGATCGGCTTTTCCCAACTTAATGACATTTAAGACCATTATTCGCGAAAATTTCAGGCAATCACCTGTTTATTCTATTTTACACAATCAAAATAAACTCAATTACTCAACTAACAATTGTGCTATTTCTATGTCCAGCTGAAATAATGTCATCAGAAACAGGATTTTTTTAAATTTTACCCGAGTTTAATTTTTAGTTTTAAAGAATCTGAAATAATTATATGAGTTTCCCATAGACAAATATAAATGATTAATTTATTAAATAAGCTATGCTTTTATAAGGAAAAATCATGAATGTGCTTTTTCTCTGTCCATAGCTGTACCTACATACATATATGTATTTTTCGCTATAATTTTTCATAAAATTTATTTCGCTTATTTAAACGCTTTGTAACTAAAAAAACTGTATTAAAAATTATGTATTCCTTGTATTTTTGGTACTTTTGATAAAATATGTATAGCAATTTTGTAAACTTCCCAGGAATAGAAATCAACTAAGAGAAAAATACAATAGTAAATTTGGTAATTTGGAACTCATGTCGTCCTGTCAATAATAGATATTCTCAATTCTAACAGAAACTGCGGAGCTGCCTCCTAAACGTTATTTATTTATCTAAGGTGTAGATAAGGAAGAGAATTAAAAGAAAAGACAATTCAAACAAAAAAATAACGTCTCTCTCCTGCGATGTTATAATGAATAGAATTTTTGTTGATCTTTTGTAGTAGGTACCTACCTATTATATTTTCGAATACAATATGGAACCAAAATAGTTAATAAATATAATCACGCCATAAAAACCCCGAATTATTTGAGCTACTGTGAATCGGTCGATTTATCTATTTTAGAATGCGGCAGGACATAATGTAGGTGTATATTATCAAGAAATCCTCCTTTGATAGATTCAGCTTAAGTAAACGCACAGTATTATGTACATACATACATCTAAAGTACCTGTTTTTTTAAACATAAATATTTTTAGGTGGGTAGTAAAGTTTAAAAAATCTTGTATTAATAGAAAAACATCTTATTTCTTTTAAACATCTAGGGGCATTTAAGTTATTTGGAAGAAAGAAAAAATCAAAGGAAAACTGAACATTTCAATTCGCCATTTGCCAAATGTTCTATTTTTGTAAATCATTTTTAATTTTCAGACATGTGCTGGAGATGAAGCAGTTTTTGCTAGGACTCTCCCATTGACATAATGAACTTATAAGTTCCTAATGTTTCACTACGTTGTAAGGCTATGAACAGTAGAATCTGTAAAATAAAGCTAATCAGCCCACCACACCTTTTCCTGGATGATGATGGATGAACTATGGGCGGCTAAGAAAACAACAGCGCAGAAATCCCACAACAAACATTTTTGTGGAATTTTGAAAATTGACTCATTATTTTGTTTTATAATACATACTTTAAATTGAAACAAAAAAAAATATATGCAAAAGTGCATAAACCTATTTTTCAGTTTTCACATACAAGTGGGGGTAAATTGAGAACAGCAGAAAAATCGAAATGTCTCGCACACATTTCGTCTCCGTTTCGCTCCTCTGCCGCTTCCAAGGATGATGACGATGGCCAGCCATCCACACCAACTAGCCTATCGCCTTTGAATTTAATAAGCAATAAGAAATAATAATATATTTTCTACATTAAATATAAATTTACACAAGAGATAATTAAATATTATCAGGTAAGCGATCACTTTTCGGAGCGAGAGAAGTGCAAAATTCTTTTGTCTTTTGCTATTATAATAGTTCTTTCTTTTTTTCTTCTTTCATTACCTTTTGCGAGATATATGCTCTGGAAAATTGTTACAATTTTACTTTCGGGATTTTGCACGTTTTTCACGAAGGAATTGCAATCGAAGTTTTCAATTGAATTGTTGCATTTACGGCGTAAAGTTTCTGGTGGAATTTATTTTTAATATACAAAATGGAGATTAATAACTCGCGAAATTAATTACAAAAAAATTGTGTTTTTCTTTTTTCACACATTCGCGGCGGAAGAAAAATATTACATACCGACACTACTATATGACATATTGGAAAAAAAATTTAGTTTCGAAGATGAACGGAACACACAAAATGACAAAAATGAATGATGGGGTGAATATCGAAAATGGCGGTCTAGCGGTACTCAAATGAAGCGAGCTGTCATTTTGTCCCAAACTTATGTTTGTTCGAATATTCTTCATTGCCGGCTGTGAGGAATTCGATGTCAAGTTCAGGGGCTACAAGATTTCTACAGTCCCCTTTCACACGATGAAACAAGTTGTTGGAGATTTTTTGACGTTTTATTTTAATTTCAACCAATCGTAGACCGTTCATACCCCTTACTAGGTGCCTTTCCCACCTAAAAACTGAAACATACTGGAAACATAATCAGTCGTATTTATAAACCCATTCCAAAGTATGTCTACCTTTGGACAGCTGTCTAAGTCCAAAACCTGATTTATAATCATGTTCCATCGAGTGTCTAACTTAGACACTGAAATTGGTTGTCCAAACCTATTCTAAAGTGGATACGTTCAATGAACAAAAAATTGAAAAATAATCTTCAAATGAACGTATCCAAATGCTGACGAAATTGACAGATTACATGGATGTGAGTAAGTTAATTAGAACATTTGTAGGCCACTGTTGGAATGCTTTTATAAATAAGGAGATGTCCAAATATTTAGACAATGGCTAGCTGGACAACTGTCCAAAAGTGTTCTAAGGAAATCTAATAAATACGACTGAATTTTTTCACCGTTTCTCGACCAATTTTATTGATGCGAGAGTTACAGAACGTAGGCACAGATATAATCAATCTAGGTGAAATTTCCATGAATTATTAATGAATATTTTCACAAAATAACTGCGCTAGCGGGAAAAAAATATTTTTACTTGTGCAATTTTGCAAAAAGTGGTCAATGTGGCTTTAACACTTTAGTTTTCATATTGGAATTATTTATAAACGAGACTCATCTTCCGGGTTTCAAATTACAAACGTTACGAGCTGTTTATTGGAAAAAAAAACATTGACTGCTTTTAGACGACTGCAATTTCTATCCGCAATTCCCTTTTGAGTTTCTTTCCGATTGCAGCATCCATTTAAACGCTGCAAATTTTAATACCTGCAATTTTTGTTAAATGAAAAGGAAATAATATCTCGTCACTCTTTACTCCGCTTATGTCTCAAACAATAAGAAAAAGCACAAAGAAGAAAGAGCGATAACTCTGCAATTATTTCAACCTCAGCAACTTTGCCTACCCCGGACACCGCATACGTCCCCCGCCTACATGCTTAAAAATTGCAAGGGTAATTGCAGCGTTTAAAAGCAGTCATTGTTCACAGAAAAATAATTGCACCGAAACAGGCCTTGGTTTTATTCGTCCCAAACAAGTCCCAGTTTTCTGAACACTTTTATTTCCAAAATGTTCGATGTTTCTATGTTCTACTATTTGTAGCGGAAGGCGGGAAAATAAACGTCAATAAAAATTGTTCGTGAAAACAAATTTAAAATAATTGTTCCTTATAATTAAATACTTTGGATGAAATTAAATTAAAATCATTATTAAAAATTGTAAAAATATAAATTAAAGGTAAATCAAATACTAATACATACGTTTAATAAGTTGAAAGCCTTTTATTTAGAAAACAATGTCCGAATCAGAAGAATTCAAACCAATACCATATTCGTTTGCCTTAATCGACATCTACAAAAAACCATTTATTATGAAAGGGAATATATTGGCTATTTGTCCGTCTTTTCATATTTTATTGGATCACACTATTGCCGTCATATGGTTGCTGTTTTCTTTAAAACATAAAGATCCAGTACCTCTTGGAAGTGATCAAATCAGTTGGGCTCTTAGATTCCTTGAAGGAATGACAAATGAGTAGATTGATTTGAAAAATGTTTTTTGGTTAAATATAAATATATTTTAAATATTTTAAGTTATAGAGTTGATAGTTGCGGTGTAGATATAAAAAAGGCTATTGAATGCTTGCAATGTGCTTTTGTAAACTGTATATCACAAGAACATCCATTCAATACCATTGATGGAGAAAAGAACGAATCTGGAACTGAGGCGAAAAGAATTGAAGAAAATGATAAATTATTGAACCTTGGCCCATGTGATTCCGGTCAAGAAGAAGACAGAGTCAATTCAATTTTATTGAAAGATATGTTTAGAAAATAAATTTTAGTTCTTTGAAAATCGAATTAAGAAGTTTATAGCTATGCCTAAATATATGCCTATTTTAAATTTTGTCGCTCTTTTCTATGGAATTAATAACTTATCTGGGTAACAGAAAATATAATAAATTACGAAAGATCAAAATATATTTTTAAACAAATTGTGTTCATTGAATAAAATATCTTTAGCTAGGTTCCCTTACCGCCTTCCTATTACATTTGCCGTTGCACCACCTATAATTTTGATTTTGATGAAGCAACTATTACATTTAAAATTAATAGGTACTCGTCCAATTTAAAAAAAAAAAAAATATGGCAGTATCTTCGAGACCATAAAAATTTTACTGCAGCAAAAAATTAGGTGACCGCCCTAGTCTACATTCATACAGAAAGTTAAGTGACTTTTTCTTATAGCATAAGTATGTTTTATTTTGATGGAATCCTTCCTAAAATATTAATTAAATTATAAACTGTTTCTCCATGAAATGCAGTTAAAATATTTATTATTCTGTTCCTTAATCTGCTCAGCTGATAAGCTGTAAAGTTATTGGCCGCAAATAAGCTGAAAAATGCTATCGTTTTCTTGGTTTTAGATTTAAATTATTTTTTATTCTCATCGTAACACGGCTGCCACTTAAAAGTTTTTGAACATTAAGGTTATTATAAATTCTACTCTTAAAGTAAACTGCAGTCTTACTAAACCAAGCAAATAATCAAACTGATCCGCGTACAATGAATACGTGATTCAGGTTCATTCCCGCGCAATTTAAACAATAACTTTGCGCATAAACCTTCCTCCTGGCAATATAGAAGCATCCGTTTTATTTTTTCGACATCAAATGCTTCGCGGCTTTCATTTTCTTCATCATTTTCTTATATATCTGTTGTGTGTTTTTTAAGGTTTGAATAAATGAATGCTTTTTGAAACCCAGTACTTGTATTAATATATTTCATCTGCCATATCATATCTATACTTTCCTCTTTAAATGAGGATTTGAAAATCTTTGTCGTTTTTCATTGTAAAACAAATTTGATATTTTTGTGAAAAGATTTCACCTTTCGGTTTTTATCATGTTTTATTGATTCATAAAAAGATGCCTTCTACATGAGATTTTAAGACAAAAGAATTTGGAAGATTTGTTCTGCATTATAAAAGGAGATTTTTGACATTGCAATGAAAAAAGACAACAATTTAACCGCTGATCTGCATTCGTTTGCTTCTTCATATTATGATTTCTCCAGTCATTAAAAGTGGTCGGTCCCCCACATTTTGTAAGCATTCTTACACAAAAGAAATTATTAATCACATGCAAGCATCTTTATTAGCCTATGAAAATTTTAGTCCAACTTATAACTCCACCAAGTTCCAACTTATCGCATATAACTGAATACTTCATCTAAATAACGTTTTTCTTTATTTTTAATTGTTCTTTGGTAAACTGGTCTAAATTTTGAAAACAAAATTAGCTTATGTCCATTGGCCATCTAAGCTTTCGCTCTACCAATTTTCATTAGAATCGATTTTGTATTTTATGGGATTAAGAACAATCAAACTATCAGTCATACAAACTTTCATATTTATACTGTTTTAACAAATGATGTAAATTATTCGATTGTTTAAAAATCATTTTGTTATTTCAGTTTGACCATGGGTCCATCTTCACAACCCCTTGAAGCAATCGAGGATGATGATGATGATATCTTCGAGTTGGAAAAACTCCTTGCAGCTGCCGAAGCAGATGAAGTGAAATCGTCTTTACCCCCACCAACTCCTACAACAAGTAGTGCCGTCCCCCGTCTTAGAGAAGATAGTTCCTTTGCTGAAGCATTTAGTTACGAAATTGATCCAAATGTCATGAATAAGGTTACTAAGGCTTCTGCAGTAGCCGTTGAAGAAATGGATTCATCTGACGACGAGGAGGTTAAAAATTTTCTCGAACGCAAATACAATGAGTATGGAAGGGACATAAATAAGAAGTTAAAGCAGCAAAATGAAGCCAAGCACGAAGCGGCGGTAACGCAGGCAGTTACCAAATCGATAAACCAACAAGTATCAACTGATATTGCTGCCTTTCCACACAATCCTGTACAACGAAAATCATATGCTCCGACTAAAAATAACATTACAAAGGTTATTAAGCCGAATAGTGAAACGGTTTCAGCAGGTAGTGTTAACACTATAACTAACTACATGTCACCAGCACCTTCAGTCTTCACTGATCCCGTCTTTGGACTTAGAATTATCAATCCTCTAGTCTCTAGTACAGGTCTGATAGAGCGAATGTCCAGCAGAACACCGATTCCGTTTTCAGCCGTTGCGTTTCATACACAACGTGGAGATCTTGACAAAGACTGGGTCATAGCTGGTGTTTTGGTTAGTAAAAGTCCTGTGAAAACATCAAAAACTGGTTCGCCTTTCTCCATTTGGAAACTGTCCGACTTAAAAGGTGATATGAAATTGATTTCACTATTTATGTTTAGAACTGCTCATAAAAACCTTTGGAAGACAGCTACTGGTATGTGTGTTGCTATTTTAAATCCAAGTGTATTGGAGAAAAGAGCAGAGAGTGGAGAAATTGCTTGTCTCTCCATAGACACAGATAAAAAAGTAATGATTCTGGGTCAATCGAAAGATTTAGGGACATGCAAAGCAAAAAAGAAAAACGGCGAGCCGTGTACACAGACAGTCAACTTAGGTAATTGTGATTATTGTATTTTCCATATGAAGCAGGAGTACAGTAAAATGTCCCAACGATCGGAATTGCAATCAAGTACAGCTGGCAGGGGATTAAATGAATTACGTAATAAAATTTTAGGCAAGAGTGAAGTTTTCTATGCTGGTCAGAGTTTCACAGCGGTTCCGGCAAAAAAAAGCGCGAAGCTGGCCGCCAAAGACTCACAGAGACTAATGTGCCTGTCCGAATATGCGGTTTCTCCAAATGCTGCCAGTGTTAACCATTCTTCTGTACCAAAGGCTCAGGCGATTCCTTATGCCTCTAGAGGAGGTCCCATTTCAAAGATCGCATGCAATGTAGAGGCGAATAAAAAGCAACGTCTTAAGGACATTGAACGATTAAAAATTCTTCAAATGGAATCTGAAAAATTTGCGTCTCTTAATTCTTCGAAGGAGTCGAATACAACTGTTGCTACCCCCGAGCGAGAGTCTGGAACAAAAAAAACAAGTCCCCCCGCTTCAGTGCCAGAGAAGTTTAAAAATTGTGAATTCAGTTTCGCCAATAAAAATCCGCAACTAAGCCGTGAAAATTTCTGTATTGAAGTAACTGTCGGCGAAAAAAAAGCAGACATGGCGAAGCTAAAGGCCATGCAATTACTTAAGAAGAAACCGTTAACCAAATCAAATCCAAATTTCATTAAACACCGAGGCACTTGTGAAGGTAAGAGGCGGGCAATCGACGATCTAAATGACAAATTTGGCACTGAATCAAAAAGGCAAAAATTAGACGAAGAACAGCGTGAGATCGACCGAAAAACACGAATTCAGAAAATCATGGAAGCGACATCGTCACACACCAATCTGGTGGATTCGCGAGAACTTCAGGAGCAGGAAAAGTATTTTAATAAACTCGAGAAAAAGGAAGCATTAGAAGAGAAAATGCTAAATACCTTTAAGATGCCCTGTAAAGCCGTTATTTGTGTTCAATGCAAATATACAGCATTTTCTGCTGCTGATCGCTGCAAAGAGGAGCGGCATCAGCTTAAAGTCATCGATACGGAGAAAAGATTTTACCAATGCAAAGATTGTGGTAATCGCACAGCTACAGTGCACAAACTCCCAAAAATGAGTTGCAAGAATTGTAAGGGATCTCGGTGGGAGCGAGCTGCAATGATTCGGGAAAGAAAAATTGACGATGGCAGGGAAATGCTATCGATTAGAGGTGACGAGGAAATGTTCATGGGTACTATTTCTAGCAAAGCAAATTTGAATCTACTTGTGCCGGAGTAGTGGTCAAAAATATGTAAATTTTAAAATTATTTAAGAAAATAAAAAAAGTTGAACATGATGCTACGCGAATATTTTTTTAATATTAAATTGTGTGTTTTGAATCTTGAACCTTATAAGTTTCACTTAAGACATACAAAATACAAAGTAATTTATTGGGCATGTCGTTACGTTATCCTATTTTTATTGACGTCATCCGAAGTCTACTAGGACTACTAAAAATGAAAGAATGGTTTATTTTCTTATAACAAAATATTTTAAATCGTGCATTTACTTTTGATAAACGTTGTAAGTTATTTTTGTGAATTAGAAGTTAATCAATCATTTTTTATTAGTAGGGTTATAAATTTAAATTTTATATATAGCTAGCAGGCCCACCCTGGCTTCGCACGGGTTTAAAAACCCAAGTATAGTAAGAACTTTACAAAAGGAAATATACAAAAATAATATAACCAGGCAATGTTCATATTCGGAATCCTTGAAAACATTAATCTGGTACGAAAGTGCCTTAAAATAAATGTTGAAAAGTTCTCGATGCCCGGTAGTCAAATATTGCGGATTTCATAATCGCCACGAGTTATTTATGAGTTAAGACTTTCGAACATGGCGCAAAATTCGAATGCAAATTCGTGTCAAAATTTCAAAGAAGTCGGTAAAGAACTTTCGAAGATTTGCGATTGGGAAAAACAAACATATTTTTTTATATAATGTAGATAATATAAAATTTGGAAAATTCGCAATTTAGATTGCACAGAGCAAATTTGTGTTTGACTAAAAGAGAAAGTTAACTATTTTCAGGCCAAATTGAAATTTTATTTTTCATGCATATATTTACGGCAAATTCCGGTGTATTTAAAGGTCATTTTCACATAATTGGTCATGTTAATTTTACATATTTAGGTCTTATTTTCTAAATTACAAATACATACATATGTATGTACACTTGTTAAATAAAAACGAACATATGGATATAGTTCACACTAGATATTCGTCATGAAATCTATGTTAGATGGACTGAACTTATCAAAAATTGCGTATTGACAAGGTCCTCACTAGTCAACTGATGAGTCCAAGTGAGATCGCCGGGACGAAACGCCTAAATTTTTGTGGACTAAAGGCCGTAAAAAGCTATTTTGAATCAATAATTCAACAAGTCCAATTAAATAGTGCTAAGTCTTCTACTTGGCTGATGTATTTCAGTAGTATATAGAGTTTGTATTATTAAAAAAAAAACCTTCTTAAAAACGAACAATATTTTGAATCTTTTCTAAGTATTTTATTTTGTATTTAAAGTTTTATCTTATCTTATTTAAATTTGGTATTTACATAAACTGCGTTTTTAATAATATTTTTTATTCGGAATTTTCTAAATTATAGTTATTTTCAAATCAAAAGTAAAAACAGGATGGTATTTAATTAGAAGAACAAAACTTAAAATTATCATACTTAAAATAAAATTATCACCGGCTACGCATTTTAAATTTTACTTGAAAATTTGGGCATAAAAAGAAATAATTTCAATACTATGTACTGTACATATATACGCATATCATTTTTTGAAATATTTAAAAGCATTATATAGTAGAAAAATGAGAAACTCAAACATGAGAAGTACTGTTAAAATTGGTTAAATATAACATTAGTTCCTGCTAAAAAGCCGATGGAACTAATATTAGCACACAAACAAATTTTTATCGGAGTAGGTAGTTAGTTTTCGAGTCAAATGTCAAAAATCCTACAAAATTATTTACATACATATGTAGGTACCATATTTTCCTATTTTTAAATAATAAATAAATATAAATAAACATACAGTTTGTACTCCTTACCGACTGAAGAGCCGTCTAGGCGTCTATCCGCCAGAGTAAAAACTTATTTTCGGATCCATAAAGGAAAGCCCGATAGAAACCAAGATACAATGTTGTTTTTGTATTACGTGTTCAAAGATAACCCAGGCCCAGACCCGTAGATAATAAAACGCGGCTATTATTATTATTTATTTATCAAAAACAAAAGTATATGTAGTAGGTACAGTCAAATTAAGAAATGAAATCGCATTTTTTGATTGCAAATAGTGTCTCCGTTTTATAAAAGATTAAGAAGTGTTGGGAGCTGATACATCTTTAAGTTATACTGGGTGAATGGGTCAAATTCGCTTATGCCATGTGGTCGGGTGGAATGGGGTTTTTTAAGATTTGTTCTTATATATACGTAATCCTTGGATAATGCTTAAGGAATAATTTGCAGTGTTCTTAAACATCACGATCTTCATTATCTACCAACATACTGTGCGATCAATCGAACGCCAAAGTTAGTAACGCATGAGTCAGAAGCGCAAAATAAAAATTTAAAGTAAGTTGTTCTTTGAAAACGTTGTCTATCGAACTGCATGAGTGTAAAAGCTCTGCAGTCTATGTTTTTTGAGATAGCATTGATAAACTTGTATAAGAACTTAACAAAAGATAATTTCCTATAACAAAATCTATAACGAAAGATTTATATATCGTTTTCGTTTGGTCGTCCGGAAGCGTCCAAAAGCATTCCGAATGCTTCTGAAATGGTTAGTTTGGTACAAAATGACAATAATTCTTCTACTGAAAAGGAGAGAAAATCGATTCTGGATTCGAAGAAAGAATAAAAAAAAAGCACGCACACATGCACTTTTTTAACGCCAAAACCGTTAAATATCATTTTTTGTCCATTTATAATGAAAGTCAATTATGGAATTAAATTCGACCTTTTTTTTTTATTTACTATTTTTTATTTTCTACACAATGTAATTTCTCAATTTTCTTGGCAAATAAACTGAAAATCTTCAAAATTAGTCTCAATCATAATTTATTACAAATGATGAAAAAATGAAAAAAATTTTAAATTGACGATTCACAAATGCAGTGAAACATAAACTTCGAATAAAAAAATGTGTTGCGTTCCGGATTGGAGAGTTCCGGAGACTTTTTCCGGATTACCAAACGGAAACGCTATATAACGTTTGTACAAGAGCTCGACAGAGAAGGTTCAGTAATGGAATAAAGATTTTTTTTATATTTTTCACTTTTAAATCTTGTATTTTTATTTATAATAGTTTGAATTTTTAAATTTTAAAGTTAACTGAGCTACGAAACACGTTCAGTCGTAATTATTAGATTTTTGTCTACTTAGACACTGTCGAACTATTTTCAAATTGGTAGAAATATGCTTTATTTAATAAAAATAAATATCAGATTATTCACGGTTAAGACACGGTTGTTTAGACACGGTTGTGTCTAAGTTAGGCAGCTATAAGACAACAATAAACAAGGTTTAGACAACGTTTATAAATAAGACCTGTTGTTTTTTATTAACGAAAATATGTAGTTACTTGCAATATTGTTCACAGTAAAAATATTTATTAAACGAATGGTCAATAACAACGATCAGTGAAGATGTCGCATCATAGGCTTTTTAGAAGTGCTCATTCGGTATTGCAAAAACGCATACTTAACGACCAACTCATGCAGTAGATATCTATTAAAATTGGCATTTGATTGATAACATATTTTATGGTTGATAAATTATTCTTCAAGCATTTTCAGAGAAATAAACAAGTAAGCAATAAATGTCGTCCCAACTAGATTAGGCATGAACGTGAACGCATACCGCATAGGCCATATCTCATAGGTGGTCATTATCTCGATAAAACTTAAAAATAAATGACATTGTTAATATCTCATTTTCTTGGTAATTTTCTTTTAAAGTGCGAACAATTAATAAAAACAATAAAAACACCTCATTTTTTTAAAGGTTGGCTTTTCTTACCATATAGACACCACAAAATATTGGTTTTATAATAAGGAAATGTACGCAAAAACATACCTACGACAATAAAAATGCAATTTCGTCTAAATTTACTATACTTTAGCTATCTTTAATGTTTTTATGATCCTTTTATATAAATTAATTAAATAAAATAGTATAAATCTTATAATGAAAATACAATATATATAAATGTAAGTACATGTACATATATGACATGCGTGTATATATTTGTACAATATGAACACTTATACAATGTACATAGAGAAAATAAAATATACAAACAAGGAATTCAAAACTTAACATTCCAAAAACACAACCAAATTAAAATTTCATTTTTGTAAAAAAAAAATCAACAATAAACATAATATATATGTGTATGTATGTATAACTAACACTATTATATAAAAATTTGTAAAACTAAATTTTTGAGATCTGCTGCTTTACACAATTTTAAGAATGTCTTAAACATTAATTATTTATTTACTTATTTTGTATCTTATAAAGCTGACAATTAAAACATTGAGTATTATAATTACTTCTATCTTTGGCTAAACTCTACCGCTCTTGGCTCTCTTCTTTTAAATATATGTAAATATTTTGCAAAACTATATAAAAACTATACAATATTATCCTGTTCGTTAAGATTTAATAAACTTGAGAATCGAAAAGATATATTCTTCGAAATATTCTTCTCCACATCGTTGTTGTTAAGATTGTCAGGAATAAAAGTTTTATTGGTCATATCTATGTAAGAACGACCACGCTTTACAGGCACTGCATAATGACTTGGATCAATTATCGGTGTACTACCACGTATAGACTTTCGTACGTTTAATGGGAATCGCAAATCATTTTCATATCGCAGAAACTGTTCAGTTGTATTGGATTCGATTAAAGGACGTGGCATATCATAGCCTGGTGGTGGAAGGAACTCGGGATTAGTTGACACTCCAGACTCCTTGCTGTTGCAGTTATCGTTGGTATCATAACTTATCTTAGGTGAGTGCCACAAATGCTCAAGACTATCAGGTTCTCCTAGATCATTAGTAAGTTGGGACCGATCGTTTGGTCGGTTCGCTGTGTCTTCGCTGCAATACAAAGGATTTGACACTGCATTTGCTTCTATTTCGATGTATTTGGCATTGTTTCCTAAAAGCTTCTCAAACTCAGATGCTATGTATTTGAAGGATGGTCGAGCATTGGGATCATCCACCCAACAAGATCGGACTATGGTATAGCTATAGTAATCAAAATCATATTAGCCATTTAAATGTTTTAATAACAATCTCTTATGACTTACATTTCTTCTGAGCAGTTTTCAGGACGTTCCATTCGATATCCAGTCTTCAATAAGTGGTAAAGATTCTGTGGAGGAATTCCTGGATATGGTGAAGCGCCTAAAGTAATCAGTTCCCAGCATAATACACCAAATGCCCAGACATCAGATTTGGTTGTATAAACATGATCAGCTAAGGATTCAGGTGCCATCCACTTTAAAATTTAATTTAAAATAGAAATTTGATTTTATTATATCATTATATTATTTTATTATATCATACCTTAACCGGGACTCTGTCTCGACTTCTTTTTAGATAAGCATCATCTTCGTAGACATCTCTGGTGAGGCCGAAATCGGAAATTTTGCATATTTTATTCTCAGCTAAGAGAATATTACGAGCCGCCAAATCACGGTGTACTAACTGTTAAACAAAAAAAAAAAGTTATTAATTCACCGTAATTGCATTTTAGTCGAGTCATGAATAATTAAGCACCAAGTGGCACATTTGCATGGATCATACAACTTAGACTGAAAAATTAAACAACTTCTGAAAATGTTTTGAATGTACACTATCTGAAGTCTTACACAAAACTCAATTTATGAAAAAAAATTTAGAATATAAAATAAAGAAAAAATAATAATAAAATAATAATAATAATATAAAATTTTGAAAACATTTTTAAGAAAAAAAAATTGGCACGCCATCCATTTTGTATAATACTTATTTTCGAAATATAGAATTCTCAAAAATAATTTTGAAAGTTAGGCTGCAACTGAAAGGATAGACAGACGTTGATCAAAATCTCTAGTTCGATTTTTTTTACGAATCAATAACTTGCCATGTAGTACCTACCCTACATATATGTACATACATATGTATATCGTAAGGAAAAATTGAAAAAATAGACATTTTTCAGAGAGGCCCCAACACGCTTGCATTTCATTGAAGCCTCTACATGTTTAATTCGGCCTATGGTAAGAAGAGCAAATTGTACATTGGATGCAAGAACCCTCTACGTGCCTTTTGATCGTGTTGGTTGGGAATATTGACGTGGTTAGGTTAGGTTAGGTTAGGTTGAAGTGGCTGTCGGTGGAAAAACCGACACACTTAGGCCAATTGTTGGCCCTTTGTGATACCACAAGGATCTAGGAAAGCTTTTCCTTACTCAATTAAACCAATTTGAGCTTCTTATGAAGCGTGCGAGATAACTTATAGAAGTATTTGCTAGATCTCTCGTATCGTTGTAGTAGAAGTCTCCCAGGTGGAGTCTACGTCTCTGTGACAGAGCAGGACATGTACAAAGAAGGTGAGAAATTGTTTCGTCCTCTTCCTCATCCATGCAGCTTCTGCATGACTGCTCCGCCATCTCAATGAGAGATGATCGTCAGTTTTGGGCTGTTATAGAGTTTGTAGAAACAGAGTCCAGAGATTTGATGGCAGCTTGGCTGTCTGAGAAGATGCAGATATCAGTAGTTGATATCACGTTTTCTTTAAGCCAATATAAAGCTTCTTTAATCGCTAAAAGTTCCGCCTGGAACACGCTACAATGATTAGGAAGACGGAATGATAGACCTAAATTAAGTCTGTCTGAGTACACGCCTCCACCAACCCCGTCGGCCGTTTTTTTGACGTGAGTCAGTGTTCATCTGTAATGGGTTGAATCGAGTAAAATACTATGATGGCTTCACGGAGTTGTGTTAACGAGACAGGGGACCCAAGAAGCGAGTTAAAATCCCTTGAAACCACGAAGTTGGCCACCCAAGGAATTCAAAAATTGATAACAAATAGAAAAATGAAATAAGTCTCCAGATTTGGAGTCTTATTATTAAAAAGATATTTTAAACATTTTTAAATGCCTATTGACCTATTGGTCTACCTCGCAACTTGAGTATTGTTATGTAATGGAGTTCCCATGCAAAAATTCCAGAGAAAAACATTTCACTTTTTTTTAGTGAAGTTTTGCATTTAACTTCACCGAGAGATTAAACATAAACGGCTGGAATGTTTGAAAATATGTTCATTGACGAAAATAATTTGGTCTTATTTATATAAACATCCAACTTTGGAAAATATGTTCAAAAACCTTGTTTATTGTTGTCCACCAATTTGAAAATAGTTAGACAGTGTCTAAGTAGACAAAAATCTAATAAATACGACTGATTATGTTTACCCTTATTCCGTCAGACGTTTTTTGAAAACGACAGTAAAACAACACGGATCTAGAAGCAGCAATTGGAGTTTTAGCAAAACGACTATCGTTTTAATGGTTAGAAGGAAGAGAACAGTAAAGTTTAAGTTTAACTTAAACTCTAATTGATGCTTCTGGAGTCCCGTCGTTTTACTGGCGTTTTCATAAAACGCCTTACGGAATAAGGGTGATTGTATGAAAATTCCTTTTTTGTTAAACTAAACTTATATTATGAACGTTTTTTAAATAATACAAATTCTATACTACTGAAATACATCAGCCTAATTAGAAGACTTAGCACTATTTTAATTAGACTTGTTGAATTATTGATTT
This sequence comes from Epistrophe eligans, assembly GCA_951394125.1. Lineage (NCBI taxonomy): Eukaryota > Metazoa > Arthropoda > Insecta > Diptera > Syrphidae > Epistrophe > Epistrophe eligans. The sequence goes on from OX596030.1 coordinate 41,350,747, forward strand.
AAAATAAAGGCCATTGAAAGCTATTTTGAATTTATTATTGTTATTATCCACCCCGGGCTTTCTGTGTCTGAGGCTGTGAGTGCAAAAGTGGTGTAACCCACTTTTTTATCATATATTTTTCAAATTGAATTGGTATTAAATACTATTCAATTTGGGATTCAAGCAGAAAAGGCCACATTTTTTTAAAGCTTAGAATTAAGAATTTTGGCTTTAATGTATTTTGCTACATAAATGTAAAAATACCACCAAAACTATTCATTTTTGCAAAAAAATGGGTACTCATAATAATTTTTGTCATAATGTTTCTACATTATGCAAGAAACAAAATTGTATGGGGCCCCCAAAAACGATATTTTCTAAAAATGTGTTCAACGAAAATATAGGTACATAAGTAGGTACCTACGTGTATTATAATTAATATAATTGATGTGTTTTGTTTTGTCGTAAAAGCTGACGTTATAGAAACTACAAAAATATCTGATCACATAAAGGGTCTCAGGCCTCTAACAAGCTTAGTCCGCCACTGAATATTTGAAATTTTAAAAATATCAAATATTGTTAGTGTGTGTGCAAATCGGTGTAAAATCTTTTTGAAATCTTCCAAATATGCAAGATTTGTTTTGACGTAAAAAACTCGATTTTGTTTTAAGAAAATCTTTGAACAGAATCGATTCATTGGTTGAAAGGAATTCGACATAAATCGGTTCAACAGTTTTGGCTCGAGTTGGTTACGCACAAACCAACACGACGAATGGAAGTTATGACGTAGTGTAAACATTTTTTTTACACGAAATCAATTAAAAGTAAATTTACAAAAAGAGACTCTTCCAGAGCGTTTCTGAATTTAAAATATGTAAATATTTATTATGTAAGTGACTAAGTAATGCCAATTTATAACAGTTTTGTTTCTTAAGGTAGGTATAGATATACTGTTGAGGATACTCCACCGGTGGAAATACTTCGAGCAATCAGAGTTTTTGTTCAAGACGCACACTATTAATGACGAAAACTGTTATAAATTACCATTTCTCTAGTCTCTGCCTTAAAATTAAGAGTTTAACAGCCAGGTTCTACATTTCACCTTCACTCTAATTTCAACTGATTTCAATTCTATTTCGAGTGAAAGTGAAATGTAGAACACGGCTGTAAGAAAACATTTACCTTTATTTCTGTCAAATAAGCCATCCCCTTGCATATTTGCCATGCAAATGAAAGTATATCACGCACAGTTACTGGTTCAACTCCATCCGTAAAATCCACACCAGCGCATTCAATTTTCCGACTCAGACGTAAATATCCTCTTAACGAACCATACCTCGCATATTCAATTATGATCATGGGTGAATCACTTTTCGTACAGGCTCCAAGGAGTTTAATAACATTCGGATGGGAAACCTCCTGAAGCAGTTGGAATTCAGAAAGCAAAGCCATATATTCCACCGAATTGGCACCATTTTTGAGCATTTTTACAGCTACAGTAGTAACTCCAGGACATTTGTCAATATCAGTAACATATCCTTTAAATACCTTTCCGAATTCACCCTCACCCAATGTTGTATCCAAAATCAAGTTTTCTCTCGCAATTTCCCACTTAGTATCTGAATCAAATTTAAAACTATTTTCCATGAGCATCAGTGGAAGATCACCGTTTCGGGCATCACAATCACCTTTTCTTATATCCTTTGGACTAAGCGACTTTCCCTTGACTTTTTGTTTATATTTTCGTCTTGAGAAAAATAAACATGTTATAATTAAAATTAACACAGATGGGCATGTTATAGTAAAGATTATGCAGGAAGTTCCACAAATGATGCCCGGAGAATCCATTATTGTCGATGGCTCTATTGTAGATGCATTAGCAAAACTAAACTTAGAAGATTCTTTCGTTTGATTCTTTTTACGACCTTTCCTCGGTCGTTCAATGTCATCCTCGTCCAAAGGCGCACACGAACACTTGCCATTGTCCTCACATATGCAAGTTCCCGAGGCTGATAAAATTCCTCGTTTATTATCATTTGTCGTATGTGGTCCCATAATTTTATTTGAAGCAAAACAATCTTGTGGACATGCGAATACATCAAGACCTTCGAGAGGATCACAAATATTATCCGGACAGTAAATCTTATTTGGAACACAAGATGCATAGTTTCGAGTGAACCCATTGTTAATGCCTCTCCAGTTACATGCTCCACCGTCTGTCGCTAGACCACAAAATTTTGTACATTGCTTTTCCCATTTTATTTGGGCACATGTTTGAGTACGAGATTTTTCTTTGTGCTCGCAACTGGCATTTGCAGGACGGCCATCACGAAGGTGAACATTTACAATAAAGCTTCTATTATAAGTATCAGTCCAGTTTACTGTAACACTGAAAAAAAATGTAACGAATAAAATTAGTAGGAAAACAAATTTGATTCCGTCATGAATAGGTACTATAGTAAGTCTTTAAATTAGATCGAACTTAATTCCATTTGGAAGGAAAAATTTCTTTTAAAAAACTGACTCAAAATTTTGGCAAAGGTCTCTGGGTTCAGATAAACCGCGAAAGGGTCAAGTAGAAGAACTGGAGTCACTCAGCTCATCAGATCGCCTGAAAGCCTCAAGCTTGAATCTTGCAATCAACACAAAGCGGCGCGGCATTCTGCGCGCAAAGATGCGTGTGTCCTTGGACTTCCGTTCCCACAAAATGGACCAATCGCTAGCACTGATTGTAGTGAGGGAACACTTCCTGGAGCGCCAAATTTCCTCATTTCCCACATTTTGACCCCTTGTGAATTATTTTGTCCGGTTTTTGTTAAATCCGAGGTTTATGACACCCGTACAAAACCTATTCCGATTCATAAAATGGGTTATATTGCATTTTTGAAAAAAAACTGAAGTATTCAGAATATGTACAAGGTGTCCGCCGGGAAGGTATACTACTTTGTTTTGCCGCCATTTTGGTAAACATTAGTCTTGACAGTTCATATTTGGCAGTCGTGAAGTAGACACGTGGCAAATTTTTATGGAAAAATATTCGATACAACGTGTTTTAATCGTTAAAACATTTAATCAAATTCAATCATCGATTACTGTGACGATGAGAAAGTTACGTGAAATTTTTGGGAGAAACAATGTGCCAACAAAACGCACTATTTATCGTGTAGTGAATGATTTCGAAGAAAGAGGGTCTGTGTAGGTGATAGGCCCATGCATGGACCATAACGTACTGCAAGATCGGCTGAAAACAATACTGCTGCTCGAGGAAGTGTTCAAAACAATCCATCAACCTCAATTCGACCCCGTGCTCAGGAGCTTGGTCTTCAAAGAACAACTTTGGCCACAATTTTGCATGCTTTGGGCTTGATTAACATGAGGTATCAACAAGACGGTGCCACATCGCATACAGCCAGGATTACAATGGAATTACTGCGAGACCTCTTTCCACAACAAGTTATTTCAAGAAATGGTGATGTTGATAGGCCTCCACGGTCGCCTGATTTGACTGCTCGGGACTTCCTTTTGTGGGGACATCTGAAAAGCAAGGTTTATGCAAACAAACCAGAAATGCTTGAGCAACTCAAACAAAATATTCGTTATGAAATTATTGAAATACCGCGTGAAATGTGTGAGAATGTAATGAAAAATGTGCTCAAAAGGGCTCGCATTTGTGAGACTAACAGAGACCTGATATTGTATTCCATACAATAATTGCTGACATTAAATAAAACATTTATCAATATAAAATCCATTCTCTTTCATTTAATCAAAAATTATAAACGAATAAAGTAGTATACCTTCCCGGCGGACACCCTGTATATGTAAGTTGAAAGACCACAAATTATGATGTCACTATATAGTCATTTATGACAAATCGACGTCGAACTTAAAAATATTAAACCATTTCATTAAGTCTCCTGAATGTCACATTTATATGAATCTTTTTGGCAATACTGTTTAAATGCGTAAAACCTTCTGTAAATAAAAAGAAAAATACTCACAAATATACAGTTTCTACAGCACTTAATAAAGCCGTAGTATTTTTTACGAATAAAATTCCAGCCCTTTCGGTAATTCCAAAAGCTCCACTTCGATCTTCTTCAATTCGAAATTTAAGTTTTGTCACATTTATAAGGTCCACCATATTTGTTGGTTGTACTACTCGATTCCACTGCATTGCCGTTCTGTAGACATAAACATCCTTTGTAAAAGTAATTGGTAAAATACTTAGAGCTTCGCGTCCAAAATCAAGTCCAACTAATGATTCTTCAGAGTTTACAATTTTAGAGGGCTTACGATGTTGTCGTGAGGAACGTAATGCCTCTGCAGTTGGACGATTTGATTCATGAATTTTACTTAAATCCGTGTGAATACAAATATTAGCTTTTGCCTGCAATTATAAAAGGAGATAGTAGATTTATTGGAAAAGGCAATGTTGATTAAATTACATTGCAACTTACTGAATGTGGATGCATACTATCAATGGTAAGATCACTTGCTTCCAAAGCAAAACAATAGGGGGTAATGTTAAGTAAACCGTTTCGAGCAAACACTAATTCTATATTTAAGAAAAAAAAAATCGAATAAAGAATCTGTTTGTGAATTTAGCTAGTATTTATATTTAATTTATACTTACGGCAGCTGATAATTGAACTTCGCTTCTCATTGTGATCCGATTCATATGCATTGCAAATGGGACGAATCAAGTCAAATTTATCGTTGTGCACTTCGTAAGTTATATGGGAGTTCGTTTCTAGTGTATCTCCATCCAAGAAGTAAATTTTGTCTCCGATTGGATCATCCTAAAAAAAAAAACATTTCAACTGTTTTTATATTGATTCTTAAATTATTGTTCACTTGTTAATATAATATAGATTTTATTAAACCTACTTCTTTTCAAAATCTCTAGAGCACAATATCCTGGATTTTGAAATTTTTGGAAAACGCAACGGCTCTCGTTGAGAATACAACGATTTTTGTGTGTTGTGGCAAAGGTTTACTAAAGATAAGTTTTACAAAAAAAAAATGGTCAGGACTTGTTTAGAGTTTAGAAAATTTTATAAAAAAATAAAACTTTTTATTTTATAAGGGCAATCGGTATAGAGATATGTAGGTAATTCAGTTTCAACGTTTGGAAGATCGAAATGTATGGAATGTTTGCAATATTTATTTTTGAAAGAAGTAAAACGGGACATTCACAAAAATTCTTAACTTCTTAACTTGGCAAATAACGTTGCATTTACCATCGAAATGAATAAATTAAAAGGTCGGGTGGATGGGTGTTTTTAGATTGGATATCAATTTTTTTTAGTTCATTACTTTGTTTGGTGTCTCGATAAATCTTTTTTGTATGAAAGCTCTAATGTTTCAAGTATTTGACATTTATTTTGTACAGTGTGCCGCCTAAGTAACATTATGATTTAATTTTTTTCAGAATTAACTTTGAAAAACTTGCCAAATTTATGATGGAAAGACTCTGCAAGTGCAAGTGCAGTTCGAAATAATGTGACCATTGCTCGGGTGCAGGTAAGTGTTGAAGAAAACTCCAAAACTTCCACCAGGCGACGTTCTCAGCAGTTGTAAAGAATTTAACGGCAGTTACAAATTTTTCCATAAAAAATTCAATTGGTTCACGAGTTAAAAACAAATGATCCACAAGTAAGCATGCAGCTCGGCGTTTTCAAGAATCGGATAATATCGAGTTTTTATGATTTAAACTGACCACCTAAAAATGTAGGTGTATGCCAATAAGCCAAGAATAATGCAACAGTTTACGTCGAATATCCGAGAAGAAGTTAGAGCGCTGGGACCCAAAATTTTAAGAAATGCTTTGCACATCAGGTCAAAGCAAACAATGTGAACCATTTGAGAGATATTATCTTTAAAAAATCATGTAAACATATTTGCAAACCATAATCTAAATTTTAATCAACGGTAAGAATAAATAAAACCAGAAAGAAAAATGTTATTCATCAAATAAATCATAACGTTACTTATGCGCCTGTACAAGTAACCTCTAGGAATATACGTACATAGATTCAAAATAGCGTTAAAAGCTAAAGCGTTTAGTCCACAAAAATTTTGGCGTTTCGCCCCGGCGATCTCACTTAAACTCATCAGTTGACTATTGAGGGCCTTGACAATATAAAATTTTTGTTAAGTTCAGTTCATTTTGCATACATTTCATGAGGAATATAATCAAAGAAACTAGGAGCGTTTGACCGCCGCCGACGCACAGTTGGAAATGGTAGAAGAATAGCAGATCATAATGTTCTTTAAGTACTAAAGTCGTTACTGACATTACATTTCAAATTTATTTTTTAAACTAAATAGTCAATCGATAATGCAAGAATTTTATATATATATATATTTATATATTTTATATTATTATTATATATTTTATATGTAAGAAAAAATTTTTGAAGCATTATCGTTAATTATTTTTTGGATTTTTAATTCAAGTCCGTTTGATTCATGACTTCAAAAATTTGTTTTCTATAAGACTTTGCAGGAATATGTATAAAGTATTATACATATCTGAAAACATTATTTTATGGAGATCTTAAAACAACTTTAGGTTTTTAATTTTTATGATTTAGTTAACAAGTAATTAATTAAAATGTAAAATAAAATAAAATAAAATATTGTGTAAGTTCACCGAGACTTTTAGTAGTTTGCCACACTTTACATTTAATTTTGATTTGTAGCTTAGGTTTAAAAAAAAAAACATTTATAAGAATCAGTTGCGGAAACGTGCGGTTTCGGAACTATCAGCAAAACAGTAAAACTCCAAACAGGAAGCGAGAAAATAAAAAATCACTATTTTAAAATTATTTTAAAAAATATTAAAAAACAATGGCAAGACTCACAATTTCATTTTATATTATTTTTTTAAGCCAAAAATGTATTCTTTAATTTTCTTTTTAAATCAAGTTGATTGAGCACACAGTTTTTAAAAAAATAATTTTCAAAAATAAAAAAAAAAATTAGTTTTTTTTTCAAACTGAGTTTTTTTTTTTTAATTTTACGTTAAGTACTGTTTTTAATTTTAATAATCAATGCTCTTATCAATTTAAAGTCAAACACTGAAAAGCAAAATTTTTCAAAATTTAAAGTTTGAAAATATATTTTCAAAAACTTGAGTTAAAAAGCGAGTTAAAATATGGAATTCTGCTTTAAAAAAAAATATAGGGTAATATTGTAAGCCATTGTTTTTTAATATTTTTTCTGGAGTTTTTATTTTTTTTTATATGTATTATTATTATTACTCTTCTTAAAAGTATATACGTTAAATATTCTAATTTATTTGTGAAAAATTTCAAAACTCTATGTTTAAAAACCAAAAAAGTTAAGGATTTTTGATCTGAAACACGCCCTTATTTTCCAATGTGCGCCGCCTCTAAATTATTAACGGCATTCATATCGACTTTTGAAATTGTGTCTTATTATGACTCGACCAAATTCAATGTAAACGCTTTTTTTTAGAATTGAAAACTCCACGATTTTAAAATCATAGTTGAAACTAGCTTCTAAGATAGATTCACCCAGGGGTGCATTTAGTCTTAAGAAATGACCGAAGTCCATATACGTACATTATTTTGTTTGTATTTGAATTTTACACATTTGCGAATTTTTGAATTTCTTTAAAACTAGCAATAGAAGTGTGGAAAGTTTCTCTGCTCTCTGCTTATAATACAACATTTTTTACAACGTAATTCCGTTGAAATTGCCATTGTTTTAAACTTTTGCGTCAGCAGAATGATGGCATTATGGGCTTGTTACTTACAATTCGTTACCTATAATAAAAGTAATTTTAACCTACGTTGCTATTAAATGTTTGTATGTATCTATACCTATCATCTTCAGTATTTAGGTATTTGCCCTATTAGGACAAGTATTGGTTTCGTGAACAAAATTTGAGGTTTTAATCAAACATATTTAGGTTTAAGCCTATAGTACCCAACCCACCTCTTCACGTGAAATAAAAAATAAAAACGTCTCATAATATACATACATTAAAATTCATACGAACCGATAATTAATTCTTCACATGAATTTTTGATACTCAGTTTGGAATTTCTAATACTCACGTTGAATACAAAAAATATTAATATCAGAATCTTGAAAAAGTTCCTAAAAAAATGTTTAAATTCGGAGTTTTGTTCTTTTTTCCTCCTTGATGAGAATAAAAACGCTAGAAAAGACAATCGTTTAATCCGAAATAATTTTTTTTTTATTTCAATATTTGTATTCTGGGCAGAACAAATTGATTGACAAATGTCACAATTTTCCAAAACATGTTAGATGTTTTTTTACTGGTAGTATCTACTTTGGAAAATGAAAATTGTTGATTGAAGAACCGATTCATATTTCGTTTTCGTATTTTGGCACTCACTTTTTGTTGTGAACTAGGCGTTACTTTTATATGAAAATTTAATTTGTACACGAACTAAGTATTAAGGCTAAATTAAGAGAATAAATCAGTGAATGCAAAAAATTTAAATTAAAGTTGTCGTTTGTTTAGTCTTCAGTATTATATTGTCAAATTTCTGTAAATTTTTTGTATAAAGAACAATAAAAGCAAGTCCACGCGACCGAGTCGACCTGAATTTTATTAAATTTGTAGTCAACTTTGCACAATGAAAACATTTAATGTTCAAAGAGGTTTTTCACATTGTTTTTTTTTTTTTTTTTTCAAAGTAAAAGCTCCCCAGTGAAATGAATTTGCACAAAAGAAGGATCCTTAAGTTGAACTAGTGGGAAGAAAGTCCTAATAAAGAGTTGTAATAATAGCTGAATGGATATAAAAGTGTGTTGGCGTATTCATCAGTTCTCATGTGATTATATACCTACATTTCGAAGTTTAGAAAAAAACATTTAAATTCAAAAGTTAAATTATAGTAACATACTAGATATATTTTGTACGTTTAAATTATAATAAGCAAAATATAGCTAATTATTAGGATGAAAATTTGATAATGAGAAATAATTTTTTTTTATAAAATCTCAAAACGACAAAGTCGAAATTAAAAAGGTTTTTAAATGGTTGTCATCATGGATTTAAGATTTCTTTATAAAGTAGTTAATAATCCACTTTCGTAAACTTAAGCAGGAGAATAAATTTAGCAAGGGAAATCAAGAAAGTATAATACCATTGGAGTAGCTAGAATATTTTTCGCTCGGGGCCAACAATATAATCAGCTGTTCCCAATCTTTTAGAAATAAAAAGCGCGATTGGGTTGCAGGAACATGATCTTATGTACGACTCATCGTTTTAAAGTCTTAATATTATAAAAATATTCATCTAATTCTAAATTAACTAAATTAATAAATACTGAATTTTGGCATAGCAAATAAAATTTTTAAATATGTATAAAAAATACTTTTTTTTTTAAACAGCTCCAACTCATACTGTCTTAAACTACACTACGTATTTGGTAGGTGACACAAAATAAATGCTACCATTACCATTACCATACTTATTTAATATTTATTGATGGGTAAACATCTACATATATGTATGCCGGCGGTAGGGTAAACTAAAAACATGTGCATTACGTGTAGAATTTTACGTGTAGCAAGTTACGTGTAATACGTTAGGTGCACACGTTCATGGTACGATATGTAAACCAAATAAACTTCTTTTATGTATGTAAATCTATATTTTGTTTTTAATTAAATTTAATTTAATTAAACAAAAAAATAAAAACAAGAATCAAAAGTCAGACCTTATATTTACATATTTCAATATTTTGTTTAATAACACTTTTTAAATTAATTGAACAAAAAACATACATTATTTTTAACTTCATTTCTACATGGATCTTTTGTATACATTGGTTTTATAACAAATCTTAGTTTTACTTTAAAAAAAAGTTCAAACAAAAAATTATCTCGGACTTCATGTTCAGCTATTTTAGTATACTGTTTTTATAAAAAATAATAAAATCATTAAAATTAATATAATTAAATACAGTTTAAATAAAAAAAGTAATAACAAAAATTGAATTTATATATTTATATACATTTTATTATTTAATAATAGAATTTAAATTTATTTAAAAAAAATAACAATATTTTAATTATATCTGCATGTTTATTTTTTTTAAAGAACATTAAAATTGTTTTACTATTATGTATACGTTCTTACAAAATGAATAAAAAAGCTTTCAGGCTTTTAAAAGTCTTAACGAATAAAAAAAAACAACTTTAAATAATTAGTGTATTGGCTCATTTTTTTATTTTGTGTGGAAAAAAGAAATAGATTTGGCCTTTTTTTAAATTCAACCAGGTTAAAAAGAGATTTTTAAAATGAAGCAGATTTCAATATTTTGGTGATGTGCGAAGCATGAAGTAGATTTTAAACTTAAAAAAAAAAGAAGTAGGTAGATCTATTTCAATTGAAGTAAAGTGGTACCACTGGTCCTGGCACTCACAATTTTTACCTTCCTATTGGAAGTTATTGTAATTGGTCCGATTGAATTGAATTGAAAATTTTGACATTTCTCGACGTTTCGAGGTCCCAGGAATCCGAATCCGTTGTTTTTAGAGAGAGGTCTGTATGTGTGTGTATTTACAATCGTATACGTTCGTGAGCCTTTCTATCGTTTATTGTATCTCGAGAATTAATAGAGATATCAACCTTGAATAAATTTTATTTTACAGATAATAATATCACGAAGTTTAGAAAAGGTTCCCTAAAAAATTCAAATACGGTAATTTAAAAAAAAAAGTTGTAAAAAAGGTTTCGTCGCGAATATTTCGAGACAAAAAAATGCCATCGACTTCAGGTTAATTTTATTCTATACGTAATAAAGCATTGAAAAGAATTAAAAAAAAAAATCAGTGCACAGTTTTTTTTTAGATCAAAAAACAATTTTGTGGAAAATGGCCTATTTTATTCTATACATAGTGACGTATTCAATAACTGGATAAGGGTCAATAATTGATAAAGTTAGTAAAAACATTCCATTGACAGTATTTTTTTTAAACCGACAGAAAAAAATGCAAAACTAAACTATTAAAAACTTGGCTCTAATATATCTAAAATAAATAATGTTATCGACTCCGTGATAATTTTATTCTACACATAATTAATAAATAACTAAGAATTGGTAGCATCTGCCAAAAATGCAACTAAAATATAATACGCCCCAACTTTGGATTTTACTTGATCGTATATTGAACATTTGATAAGGTCTTTTAAGATTTTGAATTAGGAATTTCCTTATAATAAAATAACATCGGGTGTCCAATTTCCACGGGCACCAATGGGAAGTTACCAGTGTTGGTCGCACCCCAGCCTCTTTTTTTTTATTTTTAAATCAGATCAATTTATGATTTACAATATTCAGACGTTAAATTGAACCACTGAACCACATGAGAAAAAGTATATTATTTTATGTATACTCATAGCAAATTTTCTGCATCATTTTTAAATAAATATATATTCTTTTCTGCCAGCTGAAAACATACAGTGGGTTGCCAAATTAATAGGGACAGTCATGGATTTTAAGAAAATTGTATGTTTCCTTATTAAATTAATGCTTAATAATTAATAATTTATGTAATTGATAAACACATTTTTTATTAAGATTAGTTATTATTACATCAAAATAAGTTGTTAAATAATATTTTTTTAAATTAGAGTGTGTAAATTGAGAGTGTGAAGTATCTGAATGACCAAAACAACCAGTTTTGTGCTGGCCAGGCGATTCCCCTGGCATGAACCCCATTGAAGAAGTTATTACAACCAAAGTAAGTTATAGACAAAATAGTCTGGCACCACTGCCCTGCAATTATAGAGTGCGGTAAAAAGTGTATTGATAGCATTCCGAGACATATTCAAGTAGAAAACGTTAAAAAATATTGATTTTTTTTTTTTAAGTTTATTTTGATTAAGAGCTAGTTTTAAATATTATTAATTTAAAAAATACTATTTCACAACATATTTTGATGTAATAATAACTAATCTTAATAAAAAATAAATATTTATCAATATACACATAAGATTATTAATTTGATACGGAAACATACAATTCACTTAAAATCCATAACTGTCCCTATTAATTTGGCAACCCACTGTACATTTACTATGTGTACCTATCATCTGTTATGGATACGCCTAAACAATAAAGAACACATACATTTTATCTTATTAAATAGTATTTTGTTTCTTATTATTAATTCAATATTTAATATTAAGTGTTCAGTCAAACTCTGAAAACCAGATGCTTAGGTGCTATGCCAGTTTTACGCCCATATTATTGACTTGGTTAAAATTCAGATAAAATCTTAAATCAAGATGTAAATCAACTTAAATCCAATTCGATATTATTCACTCGTTAAATCTACACTTTAGTCGGACCTACATATAACACAAAATTATAAGTAAACTAGTCAACTATGTGTTCAACACGTGATATTTATTTCTGTAACACAAATAAATTGTAACAATTGTTCAAACAAAAAATTGTGTAAAAATAAAAATTGGTCAACTAAGAGCCATTTTCTTCACTACAAGTTAAACTCAACTTGAGGATTTTTATTCTCAACTCTCGAGTTGATCAACTTCTGGTTTTCTCAACTTCCGAAAATAGTAGAAGTTGAGAGAGCAAACTTGAGAGTTTTCTTTCAAATTCAAATTTGAAATACATTTTGTTGCCTCTTCTGTCAAATATTATTCTCAGTTTCGGTTTGAATAAAATTATTTTTAAAATAAAATGTTAGAAGAAGAAGAAGAAGAAGAAGAAGAAGAAGAAGAAGAAGAAGAAGAAGAAGAAGAAGAAGAAGAAGAAGAAGAAGAAGAAGAAGAAGAAGAAGAAGAAGAAGAAGAAGAAGAAGAAGAAGAAGAAGAAGAAGAAGAAGAAGAAGAAGAAGAAGAAGAAGAAGAAGAAGAAGAAGAAGAAGAAGAAGAAGAAGAAGAAGAAGAAGAAGAAGAAGAAGAAGAAGAAGAAGAAGAAGAAGAAGAAATTTTTCAACTCTCGAGTTGAGATTTAAAATAGTGAAGAAAAACAAATTTCAACTTGTCAGTCAACTCTCAAGTTTGTGTCAACTCTAGAGTTGGCCAACTTGAGAGTTTGAGGCAAGTTGACAAATAGTGAAGGAAATGGCTTTAAATCTTACTTGTTGAGTCGCATCAGAATAGCCGAAGAGAAATTTTAGTATAACTTTGCACGTACAAGTTGTTGTTTAATAATTTCTTTATACAAAATCAAAAAGAAAATTAACGCCAGTATTTATGCATACCTATACGTTAATACTCAACAATCATAATAATTAAATCTAAAAGCTAATTGGATTTAAACTAATCTCAGATGAAAATTAAACGTCATATTTTTTAAATTTGTTTTTCATGTGAAGTCTGAAATTAACAAAATATTAAGATAAATGGATTTTATTTCTAAAATAAATGTTATATGTTAGCTGTTTGTATCGCCAAATTTGAAATTTGGATTAAAGGATTAAACATGTAAATTTAAGACAGTGAATAATTTGGACATGGATTTAAATCTAATAATATGGCCGTTACTCACGTGAAGTTAGCCAATACTCGTTTCGTATGTAGTGAAAACGAAACATTTATTGCCACGTTAGTCTCGCAAGTTATATTCGCTAATTTTTGCGCAAGTAAAATTCGGTAGTTTATTCTTCTAGTTAATTAGAAACATTTTTGAAAGAAAGAAAAAGAAAATCGGTAGAATTAAATTTTGGGATATGCGAGTATCAAAGTCGAACGTATACACAGCTGCAAAACTATAGGTATACTTTTCAAAAAAATTTGTTTAGAAACACTTCGAGAAATTATCTACAAATGTATAGAATAAACATTTTTTGAACTTTTGAAACCGCTAAAAAAGTTGCTAAAAAAGAATTGATATCAATGATTTATAATAATAAAGCGTTCCAAATATGTATACATATATGTATACACAAATTTGCGGCAGATAAAATGCCTAACTTTGACCCTAGGTTTAAGGCAAAACATTCCATGCTGCATTTATGGTTGGTATAATTATGTCTCATGTCAAAACTATGAGACCATATTTGGATCGGGTTTTGAAATATCAATTTGTGATACTTTAGGGGACCTGAACCCATAGGTATTATCCTCATCTAAATTGTAAATATAATGAACTTTAAAAATATTATTTCCACATACCATTTGAAAATGCGGATCCTCAAGTGTAAACTCTAGCTTCTCGTTGTTCTGTAATTTTGGACCATTGTCATTTCTATCCAAAACGGTTACATTTATTCGCTTTATCAATTCCATTGTTTCGCCACTAAGTGACTTTTTAGCGAAACACTTTACATCTGCAAATACTCCATTAGTTGAAACACTATGGGTTTCGTGGTCAATCGGTTTTTTTGTATACAATGTCTCCTCTTTCACAGTTAAAAATTCAGATGCCATTAACTTGTAGGATACATCAAATTCAGAACATAAATAGTTAAAACCATTGGGTCGCAGTTTACCAATACGCACTGGACGAAAGCTGACATCAGGTCTGTCCTCCTTCACCGTGTAATGTGCTCCACTCCAGTAGCATAGATTTTCCAATTGTCCACAAAACTCGGTCGAGTTCGTTGGCACAATTTCCACAGACATATGTGGCATTTTAAATGATGGTTTGGTTTCTTCCGTAGTAGTCTTTGCTGACACAATATAACGCGAATTGTGCTTTGTATTTTGAAATGCTTCAGTTAGGAGTACTTCACCAGTGCTATTGTTTATTTGCAAGCACTCATCGCCCTCATCACCCTCATCACTCTTTTCCAAGCTATAAGTGTAGTTTGTGGCGGAATCGGCAGGACTATTGTTCGCTAACGAAACCACTTGAAATTTTCCAAATGGAATTTTTGTGAATATACTGAGAGCCTTCTCGTTGGTGGGTATTGTCAAACGGACCGATGAGAGTGGAAAGAATACATCATATCCTGAAAAAAAAAATAGAAATAATGATGAGATGAGATAAATAAATATCAAATAGACATGATTTTTCCATTTCGATGGGAAAATAGGAAAATAATGGAACAATGTTCGGTGAAGAGATATTCGATTCAATCCAATTCAATCTAAACTAATCAGAATATAATCAAAACCAATTGACATGAGATATTATACAGGGTGTTTTGCGATTAAGGGCTTGATGAAGACAAACAAAAAATCGTATGAGAGGGGGCACTACCCCCCTCCCGTTTATCTAAAAATAAATTTCCTAAAACGCAGAAAAAAATTATTAAAAAAAAACATCAGCAACACTTATGATGTCATGATAAACCCAGAAATACATTCTTTAATTTTCTTTTCAAATCAAGTTTTTTCCAACTTAAAATTTTGAGAAAACAAAATATTTTTAAAAATTTGTTCAATCAAAGCACAATTTTGATTTATTCAACATTAAATTTTTAGTCAACACTAAAAACCAGAAGTTTAAGTCTTCTTATTCCATTCCGTTCGGATTTAGCAGAAAATTGTAGGCCTCCTCTATTTCTGCAAATTAACAATACACACAGAGAAATGGTTGGCAGTTGTAAGTCTCTAGACACTGACCCTTGTTCTTTCATCAAATTTATTTTATTTATAAATAAATACATAGGAAACATTGTATTCGTATCGTAGTTTCATTTTTTGTTGACTTGAGGACCATCATATATTTTCCATCAACTATCTTAACTCAGAAAACGTTTCGGTGTAAGTAGTTGGGTTATGCACACTGCACAGTCTTACCGCCGGATTTTTGAATCATTCCGCAACAATATTAATATTCTGTTATTTTTATTCCAATTCAGCCAACCTATTCCTACTTTACAAAATAAAATTTTGAATTCTATCTATAGCTCTATAAAGTGCTCCTCGAAGTTTATCCATTAAATATAACCTTTCAAATACAAAATAAATTCTTAAAAAACATTTTTGTTTGGATACTGATGATGATGTATGTATGTATGTGTTTTTTGAAGATGTTGCAAAATTGAAGAAAAAAAAAACAAATATATCTATGTAGGTCTGTTTGGTAGCTTGAAATTTTCACAATTAGCTGTGAAAAAGAAAACCATTTTTTGTACCCATGTATGTATATACTGTTTAGGGGGCCTTTTGTTTTCTGTATCAGGCCCTCGCGCACCTAGGTTTGTTCGTTCAGCCCTAAAGTCACCCTGGGTACGCCCTAAAGCGTTTTTTGAAAAAAATCAACTTACCCTCACAAGCAAATTCTGTGTTTTTGAGACGTGCGTACAAGTCACGTTATAAACTTTCTTTTATAATTTGAGCAAATTAACTGATTGAATAATCATATACCGACGAAGACGACGTAACGTTAAGTATATCTAAACATAACAGACAGATTAAGATATCTCAGAGAATCCTTTGGGGCGTTCTTCGTTTATTGGTTTTTTCTACCACTGATTTGAATTGATACGTGATAGACATATAGACACGAATTCGATTGACCACAATCTAGTATTTATACTCTCGTTCTACCTTTTTCGTTTAATTTAGGGTTTGTCTAATTTGACTTAAGTATATCATAGAGTTGAAGTTTTTTATAAATACATATATCTACTATACATCAAGGTGTCTTTCCTTTAAATAAGAAATAATAAAGCAACCAATTTAGCAGGTTATGCGTTAGTTATCACTTATGTTATAATTAATCGGCAATTAATTTATGTGCTTTATTTTTAATTCCTTATTATTTAGATTTGCATTTTTTTATTTCATAAATAACATACATATGTGTCAAGGCCGTAGCCAGACAATTTTTTCGGGGGGGGGGGGGGGGGGGGTATATAATTTTTCGGAAAGAAAAATTCACCAATTAGTAATCAAAAAAAAAGCCCACACAATTTTTTTAAACATTTGGGCATGCAGGTTTATGCATATACATAATATGTACATATGTATATATCATGCAGTTCCGTTAAATAGGTACCTAAGCAGAAAAATTACGAAAAGGTATTATTTATACAAAATTTAATCGTACAGTTGTTATTTATTAGGTATGTATATAATTAAATAGTATCATTACAAAAGTATTACATATTTTTACAAAACTTCTGGCCTTCTTAGCTGCAAATAGATCGATAACTTCCTCATGCATGGGCCGCTTTAGATATACCGCATGCAGTTGAAGCAAAAGGGTTTATATCGTTTGCGGTTGTATTTAAAAATTGTCAGGGTAGGTACCTTACTATGTTCATTATAAATTATGAAGAAACCTAGATATACTCTTTATGCTAAAATCAGAAAATGTTGAACATTATTAATAACTACAGCAGAAATTTGAGTAAAATATCATACCTACTGAAGCAAAAAAGTGTGATTTAGAAATGCACTCCTCAAACATTTCGGGGGGGGGATCAAACCCCTGTGATCCCCCCCCCCCCTGGCTACGGCCTTGATATGTGTGTATTGTATAAATAAATAAATACATAAATACATTTCCTAAGTCTTATATTGCTATGTCCTGTGGCCGTCTACCAGCCTGACATTTAAGAATTAATTTTTTTTTAAATCGTAGTGCAGCAGCAGCATAATTTTAAACTGCATACCATTATAGTGTTCTCCATTGAGAATATATGTATAAATATGCTGGAAAATTCCATTACATCAAGTCGTTTACTGAAGCATCTCATTTCTGATGCAAGTTTCCTCCGAAACCAAGCATACAAATTATAAGTATCCTTTCTTAACGTCCTTTTATGTTCCAGAAAGTGCGTAATGAAGGCAGATCCTTCGGTGTGACACGTAGTCCAAATTTAGAAATTATCTCTTTGTTTTGAAAATAATTATCCACTTAATTGCTGTTTGGTATAAAGATAAAATTTTCTGCAAGTTGAAGTTCAAACGACTAAAGTACCTACTTTGGCTTCAAATTCGTTGTCTTTCATACAGGGAATTTCTTAAAACTTATATTGAACTTATTCCTTAAAGATACGGTTGCCTGTTCGAGTTAAGAGTATGCCATGATTTTTAAAATTTGTATAAATTAGTTAAAATGCTATTAGTCTTGAGTACATTCATTTCACTTTTGTACAAAATTCAAAAAGTAGAATTTAGGGTAACAAATTAATGAATAAAAAGACAGAAAAAGTTTTACCATATAAGAGTATTTATATTTATTATAAAGACAAATGTTTGTTTATTTTTTTTTTCAAATTTATAAACGTTTTGCATTTAATAAAACCACAAGTTCTGCGACAACTATTTTAAGAAAACAAAGACAAAAATAAAGATAAAGATAAAACACAGACTATAAAGACGTTTCAGATAAATATCCACTTTGCCAAGAAGGTATAAGTTCTAAAATTTAAAATGTTGATGGTCTGGCTGTGAGGGGTACCAAAACAAAATTCTGAATAAATTTGAGAAGAATAGAAATGCGTTGTTGAATTAAGAAGAAAAATAATATTACAACCTATTTTTTCAACGCATGAGTCATTCTTCTTTCACCTAAGACAATTTCTTATTTTCGTATCAAAATAATTCCGTGTGACTGAATGGGAATAAACACATTTTGATGATGCTCCTTTTAGGATGATGCACTTAAATCGATGACAAAGACTACACTAACTTCATGACGACATTAAATATTGTGTGAATCTGAAATTTCGTAGAAATTGTTAGTTTTTTTATAACTCCTATCGGAAAATCCATCACCATCATATCCTTTGGATATCCCCATTTTATTGCAACAATAGAACTGAATTATACAAGCATGATAATTGCGTTATATACGTTGAACGTATTTTCTCTTATGAAGCTGATGACGAGATAATAAGATGATTTAATATTTAATGAGATATTGTGCCTGTATAGGGAAAGCGTATACGTAAATACAAAATATAAATGCGTAGATATCTATCTAACCATATCCGTCGGGTCGTCCGTTTATTTTAAGTAGGTACTTATGCATATACAATTGTCTGTGTCCTTGGATATTATGATATGGGTTTGGAATTGTACAGGATCGTCACAACTGGGAATCAAGGTCTAATTGAATGGTTAATTAGAATGGCTTTGTTGAACAAATAATGACATTATGTAAATAAAAGCGATGTTATTGTTTGTTAACATTATTTTTTTTTTTTAATATTTACCCCGGTTGTGGTTGATAAAATACTTTTATTTTAATTTGTAAATATGGAAAAATAAAACAAACAAATACTTTCAGAGAACAAATACTTTTTATAAGATGTGACGCTAGACATGCCAATTTATAACAGTTTTGTTAATAAAAGTACCGTTTATGCGGCAGGGCTAGGGTCCTTCACCGTCACCGTGGGGATACTTCAGGTCACCAGAGTTTTTTTTAATTCGCGTGAAGCACACTTTTTATGCCGAAAAACTGTTATAACTGTTATAAATTGTCATTTTCCTAGACTCGTCCTTATTTCGAATGTATGGCTTTGACTATACCCTAAAAAACCATGGACGGGATTAAAGAAATACCAATTTATAACAGTTATAACAGTTTATCTCATTAAAAGTAGGTTTACATTAACGCGCTTTTTCCGACTTGAAAAATTCTCCATACTCCATGTTATGCCATTCAATAGCCGATTCAACATCAGATCAAGGTAGGTATATCTGAACAATGATGGTATAGCCCAATCGATAACCATAGACCGATAGCTTCCCAAACGCGACCATTATAATTTAAACTGCTGTGTTCACCAAAAGATCCCACTCATAGCGCTGCTGGTATTGCTTTTGCTTTTGCTTTTGCTTATGTTTTTATTTTTTTTTTTTTTCTCATTTTAATTTATCAACATTTATTCCTGGTCACGAAATTTTCACAAACAAACAAACAAACCAACTCGTAAGGTTCAAAAGACGTTTTATGCACCCATTTATGAGTGTTTTGTATAAGTATTAAAAGTTTCCACCATCTGAAATCATTGGACAATGGTATATTATTGTTGTTGCACGACGAAGGCTTTTGAAGATGGTATAGTTAAAGCTGAAGGTATATCTTTCTATATATCAGAAAAGTTTTTCTTTTGTCTCTGATAAAAGGAAAAAAAACGACTGTACAAATGCTACTGCAGTTTATCTTTTTCACTTTCCATGACTTTTATGTTCTGTCTTACTTTTCTGAAGGTCTAAAGGCAGAGAGTGAAAAATAAGTTGGTCATTTTACTTCCGTAGATTTTTTGTGTGGAATATTTTACAGTGGTGAATAAGAATAGTGAGACACTTTTCTGTTTACTTAAAGAGTAAAGGAAGTATATAATAGAAAACAAGAAGTGATTTAAGAAGGTTTTTTTTAATAATACAAACTCTATATACTACTGAAATACATCAGCCAAGTAGAAGACTTAGCACTATTTAATTGGACTTGTTGAATTATTGATTCAAAATAGCTTTTTACGGCCTTTAGTCCACAAAAATTTAGGCGTTTCGTCCCGGCGATCTCACTTGGACTCATCAGTTGACTAGTGAGGACCTTGTCAATACGCAATTTTTGTTAAGTTCAGTCCATCTAACATAGATTTCATGACGAATATCTAGTGTGAACTATATCCAACAAGACTAGAATTCCTAGAAGAAGTGATTTATTTAAAAAGTAAAAAGCAAGGAAAAATATGTTTTTAAATTTATATTATTATTATTGAAGGTTTGAATGAAACAACAACACTTGGGTGAGCTACCACCAGGATTTTGTCACTTCTTTGCGCATAATTAATGGTACGGGCTTTTCCAAAAAAAAGAGGCTTAGTGCGATCCATAAACTGGTAACTTCCCATTGGTGCGCTTAAATTACTTTATCAATCAATTTGCAATGAAGTGAAACCCAAAGTTTGCGTGTATTACCTTTATTTTTTTAACTATTTAAGTAAGTAGTATTTTTGGGAGATTTTTTTGCTTTAAAAAAAAATGTCAGTTGAATTTTGTTACCAAATAAAATTATGTAAGTAAAAATTATGTTTTCAAGATATTCGAGTCGAAAAACATTTTTGAACAATTTTTAGTAGTTTTGTTTTGCAATTTTGTTGCTTTAAAAAAAAAGTCAATCCAATGTTTCTATAAACTACAGTGAAATCTCTCTTAAGTGGACAGCCACGGGACCGGACTTTTTTGTCCATATAAGATAGTGTCCGCTCAAGGGAAAATTTTTGAATAAAAAAACTCAAATTTTAAAAAGAACAAAAATCATTTTATTTAATTAATTTAATTAAAATAAATAAGCATTCACAGCTGGTTAGCCCTTTCTTGAAACAAAAAAGCCAGGAGCGTCAGAACTAAATGTAAAACGCAGCAAAAAAACAAACAATTCTCTGCGCCTGCTGCCAAAACAATTAAACTTTCCCATTGACCACCTTTTTAAAAATGCAAATCTATGTTTACAAGAGTATATGTTCTATCGTTCCATGCTGCTGTTAATCAAGCAGATAGTGTTAGTGCCTTTCGACTTGCATCCATTCATTTTGTAGAATGTGCACGCGCCACGCGCTTGCTGTGAAACAGTTTCACAAATACATGCATGAGTATGCAATGAAACCCAAAGAATATATGCGTAAAGAAAAGAACAAAAACTCGCAAAACAAAAAATTAATGTCCATTTAAGAGAATATTTTTACAAAATAAATGTAAAAATACTGTCCATGTCCACTTTATAGAATTGTCCACTTAAGAGAAAAAAAAAAACTCATTCAAAATCATAGAAGCCAACCATCACACTTAATATTGTCCGCTTAAAGGAATCGTCCACATAAGGGTGTCCGTTAAGAGGGAGCTCACTGTATATCAGTTATTGACTAGAAATCAGGGGTATTATCTCAAGATATTCGAGACGAAAAAAGTTTTTTAACAAGTTTTAGTATTTTCTTGTAGTTATTTTGCTATTAACAAAAAAAAAACTGTCAATTACATTTTTTTTCAATCACACCAGTAATCAAAGATGGCATTCGATATAGAATAAAATTAGCCCAAAGTCAATATTATTGTTTGTTCTCAAAATATTAGAACGGAAAACCTTTTTTTTTCTTTACAAATTTTAGCATGTTTTTTGATTAAAAAATGTCAGTTGAATTGTTTTTAATTCTTTTCAATTCTCTTTTGTCATTATGTGCAGAATAAAATTAAGCTGAAGTTGATGGAATTTTTTGTCCTCGAGATATCTGAGATGAATGACATTTTTTATTTGTTTTCTTTTATTGAAAACCCTTTCTGCTTTTTATGATGTTATTCGATATCTCTATTCGTTCTCGAGATACGCTGAAAGATAGAATGTATCACGAACATACGTACACACACACATACAGACATCTCTCTAAAAAAAAATATGAATTTGGATGCCTGGGACCTCGAAACGTGGAGATATATCAAAATTTTCAATTCGACAAATTGGACAAATTAAAATAACTTCCATAATTGGAAGTTAATTCATCTGCTACAGTTATCAATTTCGCTCATCGAATTTCGTTTTCTCATTTTTATATGTATTTTCGCATCATTGTATATTAAAGCCTAGAAAGCTTTAATAAACAACTCATTCATCCCCCACGCCAAATTTCATTATATTTTGGCGGAGCCATATATTGTTACGAAAAGTTTGATACTATTCAAAACTTCCATGTCATAACGATCAAAATCGTATATTTTTAAAAGTATTGTATAGTACATCACACCTACATACATATCTAACAGAATATCAAATGTCGTTTGGCGTTTGTTAATAAAATAGAAATACGAATTAAATGATCATAATTGAAAGATGTCCCCAGATTTCATTTTACTTTTGAATTCAAAAAATCCCGCTGAACCGCCATCTTTTGTTTTAGTTTAATCTCGCTTGTGTTTGTGTATTGTAATTCTTTTAAATTTATACAAGTTAAAATTATCTCGAAAATTATTTTTCTCAGAACTGTTGAGATAAAAGGCTTTATTAAAGCCTGAATATCAGCACCGTTGTATATACTTTTATAATGAACTTAAATTAAATGATTTTACGCAATAGTAAAAAAATAGTTTTTCTATTCAAAATGATAGATCAATACTTTGGACAAAACGAATTGAAACAAATCCGTGCAGTAAATGTTGAGTAATAATCCAGCATAAAAATAAAGACTTGAAAAAAAGATTTCAATTTTGAAGGAAAAATCCCCTTCAACGTTTAAAGCGTCAAAACATAAGAAGGCATTCAGAACCTCATCAAAAATATTTTCAAAAAGAATGAGTTCCTATTAAAATTAAAAAAAAAAAAAAAAAAAAAAAACAGTCTCAGTACCATTTCCTCGAGATTTATTACTTTCTCTTACAGGTTTTATACTATTTCTAGAGAAAGACAACACAAAAAATAACAAAAATAATTTTCAATGAGTTTTAATTTTAGCAACTTTTTTAATCACAGTTGGTAGAGAATCACCCAAATGCTTAATTTAAAAATGGAGTATTAATTAACGATCAATAATAAGTGTTAGACGCATTGGGTCAGATGGGAAAAAATGTGTTCATGGCTCAAAAGGTCAGCTTTACGCAGTTACATTTGACTTTTTGTAGTACGCAAGTAAGTACCACTTTTCAATTTTTGGTACTATTTGTTCTATTTTTAATTTCTGAGAAGGTTAACTTTCATATCACTCCAACTACGCAAATATATGAACATTCACAAGAAAAGTACCTACTCCAATATTCATCGAGCTTTGTTAAAAATTGAATTTTGACATTTGTTGTTTAAATTGATTTTTTTGTTAATTTGACCGATATTGTAATTTTGTATGAGTTTTGAGAAAATGAAAATTTCAGACGGCTGTGATTATTATTATGGAGAAATAAGTTAAGTAAATTTATTAACAAATTCCTTAAAATATTACAAAACATAATATGTATGTACTACACATATTAATTTAAAAAAAAGGCGGATACAAAAAAACAATCAGGTCGGGACAACAAACCAACAGCCAGAAATGGCTAATGGCAACAAGCCTGACAATTATTAAAATTTTTGTACCCACCCACATTTTATTAAAAATTTTGAAACTATTTTAAAAAAACTTTAAACACTAAAGTAGTCTAGGTTGTCAAACGTGTTCTTGAAAACACAATTAAAACGACTTCGTTGGAGTCTATATGCCAGTGAACAGGATTTGTATGCAAGACATGGTTATGCAGTTATGATTACCCAAAACATATACATACATATACATAGCTCTTGCTATTAAGAAATGGTTTGCCAAAGGACAAACAGTGCTGGCCGCTAAAAAAATTTATTAGCTCCAGGGTATGTATTAGTTTCTCTCAAAGAATTGATAACGTTTATGGGTTAAATATTTTTCAGTTGCATGTTTATATTTATTAGTAAGAAATAAATGATATTCTTTAATAGAATTTATAATTTTCTATTTCTCTGACAAGTGTGAGAATGATGGCTATTAATACTACTAAAATTTACTACATACTTATATTTCCTTTAACAACGCTTTTAATGCATATTACTTAAAAGAACACAATTCAAGAATCCTATGAGTGCTAATCGCTTTAAAAGTAGACAAAAAAAATATAAAAAATTATTTTATTGTAAAATATGACTTGTACATTGGGGCGTATACGTACTTTTTGTACATCTTTTTGTTTTCTTTTTTTTCTATGCACCTTACCTTTGTTGGTGTCAAATTTAGTTTTATATTTTATAAAAGGTAAATTGAGAAGAGCTTACTTCTCCTATAAATCATCTGCACCCGACTGCGACCGACGGATGCTTTAGATGTTTGCTTCAGGTTGGATATTCTGGCCAATCGAAGAAATCCCATCAGAGGTCCAGAAGAAGAGAAGTCTTACATAAATAGGTATATTTTGTCAGATGATTGAAGTTAAAAAAGAAGCGAGAAGGCCGAAAGATTAAAAATCTGTTAAGAACTCCCAAAACTAATACGGGTCAAATAACAACTTGGGAATTAAAACTTAAGCGTTTTACATCCTGCATTAGCTTAAGTAGAATAAACCTAAGACCTCACTGGCCCTTTGCTTAATGAGCTTTATTTGCCACTCGCAGATTCTGAAATATTTAGGAAGAGACAGCTAGTTGTAAAATGTGAACCGCACTCATGCATCAAATACAGAGACCTCTGGGACGTCATTAAAATAAACAAATTTGCATGAAGAGTTGTAAAATTGTTGAATCATGTTTTGTTACGTATAAAAAAATCCTTATTGGCACAACAAATTATATCGAATCGAAGAGGATCGTAATAAATTTTAGGTCAGCTGACGAGAAATCGGAATATTTGACATATTGAAGGATAATCATTATAGCTTTTTTCCCCAGATATAAACAAAAATTCACAGTAAAATATCCAGTAATCTAATGTCTTTTAATATTTACAAAACAATTATTTACCTACTGAATTATGTGATTTAACCTCACAAATTTTCCTTAAAATTTCATTCCAATACAACTAGTTTAGTTAAGTTTAGTAAGGGAAGTTAATTATAGTTCTTAAAAGCAAAATAATATTTTGTAATCCAAAATTTATTTGCTCCACTGTAAGCTTATCGAATTGGAAACTCTTTTCCCGCAAAAGACAACTGTGAGTGAATAATTACGTTATTGAATATTTGTGTCTGCCCTATAGCACGACGGCGGCGGCGGCACGAATAAGTTCTGTCTATGAAGCACCAAAAACTTTGCACAAAAACTTATTTCGTTCCACTCTCTGCAGTTTACATTCCCAAAGGAGTGTACATTTGCACATGACTCATCATCTATACGCATCCTTCCATGACATAGCATCCCTCCAGTTCATATACATAAAACAGGATATAGAAAAAGGATTCTTTCCAAAAATTTCTCGTAGAGGTATGTAGAAGAAAACATTTTGTCACGTTATAATAAAATCCACTACGACGACGACGTCCACCACGCTTGTCCATTGCCCAATGGCTATCAAAAGGAAATTTAAATTTAAACTTGCTTATAGTATCTTTCGATTTCAGATTCAACAACTTATAACCCATAATGGGATGAATTTTTAGGTAGTAAAATTTAAAGGTTAAATATGTTTTTCAACTTTTTTAAAATCAAATAAATTAAAATATTATTTCTCATATTCCAGGGTGTAGGGCATTTAAAAAAATTACGATATTAAACCGGCAAAATAATATTTAAATATATAAAGTTCACTAAAATATGTATATATGTACAACAAAACAATATTTTTAAGTTTAAATAAAATTTATATAACTTTTCAGCTGCAAACTTCAGCATTCATACAATAAACAACGAAACTAAATTTTATTTTCTATAAATTTTTTGCTGCTGAATGACTGTTTTGTAGATTATTTTCAAAAACATATGCAGATATTTTTTTTTAACTAAACACATACGAGCACGAGTAATGGGACTATATATTTTCCTTAGTCGACAAATCTTTATGTATGCTTCACGTTAATGAAGGTATTTTTTATATAATATTTTATCTGTGGAAATATAAAATGCAAAAAAAATCTATGAATTAATTCATTGCAATATGTGTTCTTTGATTTGTCGGCACTAATTGATGACATTACACATACATATGTACATAATATTGATTAAAATTAAAAACCGGACAATGATAAGATACCGTACAAAGAACAATGAATCAACTTATCTGTTTTTTTTTTTTATCTGCAGACCGAGATGACAGTTGATCCTGAAAATCATTAAACTTAACTCAAAGAATTGTTGTATTATTTATTCAATCGAACTATCTATATTTTTGTCTATTTATGTTCGATTAAAAACAATTTGTTTTGTAAAACACAACAAAAACTCTCTTGGTGGCGACTAATATCCTGGTTATTAAGCGAATATAAAAACAGTACTTCAAAATCTAATCATTTTGAAACATGAAAGGAAATAACTCAATTAAATAAAATACATTTTTATAAAATTAGGGTTTGTTTCACAATTTCTGATTAAAGTTTGAATTAGTTATCCGACAATTGATTTAGCCAAAAATTAAATACTCCGTTCGTTATTCCAGTTTTCCAGACAAATTAAATTTAACCAATGTCAAACATTAAAAAAATTATTTAAAGGCATTCATCAAATAGTTAATTTGGCAGTGTCGGTGGTCTTTTTGTGTGTGTTAAAAGTGTTCTGAGGATTGTTTTAAAAATTCTGAATATTAGCAGGTAAGTGTGTTGAATCGAAGTGTGAGTAAGTGTGAAAACAGATTTGAATGTTTTAATTGTCAGTTTAATTACCTAATTAGCACTTCATCTGGCCAATAAAATACTTAGAACTTCAATTGCTAATTAGACCTATTCAGATATTGTGAAACGTAAATAAGGTTGCTAATTGTCGAATAAATTCAATGTAGCTTAACTGGAACTTTAATCAGACATTGTGAAACAGACTTTTAATAATTTTTATTGACTGGTTCCAAGAAATAATAATAAAACTTCGTGGTGTGTATACTAAAAATCGTCTTTAGAGTTTTTCTTTGAATTTAATTCACTCTTGGTTTGTCTTCTTTTTTGTTAAATGGGTTTTTTTACGGAAATATATTATTTGATTAATATTACAAATGAATATGAATATGGATATAAATGAAATGAATGATTTTAAAAGTGTAGATTATTCCTGTAACAAAGAAACAAAACGTATTGTTGTAGAAAATCAAAAACACATTACAAGTATTGTTCATACAATATATACAATATGCCTCTTTCCATAGAAAAATCTTAGTTTAAATTTAAACTGAACCAAAAAACAAACTGCGAGTGTGTTACCACACAAGAAAGCCCTTTCAAACATAAATTACTTTTAATCCTATAGAGTAGAGCTCTGAACAGAGTCTGAACACTCCGAACATACTTTGAGCAATCTCTGAACGTGATCTGCTCTGAGAGTGCAGATTTATTTAAAGAAACACGCTTCACCAGCTGTCATAATTGAAAACAATAGTTTTATTATTATTAGTAAATTTATTAAATTATTTTACCCTCTTTTGCAGGTCGACTATTCTCGTACGCCATTTTTACTGTTTTGATATTTTTTCCACTTGTCAAATTTGTGTTCAGCTATTCAACCCCGTCTGCTCTATTAATTTATTCTGAGCTCACAGAGCGCGTTCTGAACATGCTCAGAGCGAAAAAAGAAAGAAACATAAAATTGGAGCTTTGAATAAAACTCGCAACAACAGTAGTTCTTGATGAATGTAGTAGATTTTCGCTTAGGTTTGCTTAAAGTGAATAAACAAGTAATTTTTTATTAATAGATGTTTTCATTCGTGAATTAGTTTCTGATCAACGTTTTAGTTAATTTGTGAATTAGAGGATAGATAACATTTGTTAACTAATAAGGATGTAATATGTTATAAATCCATGAGGGTGATTAAAAAAAACACTTCGTGGAATTCAACTGCGACCGAGTGAAATTATGAAGCTTAGATTGAAACCGGAAAAAGTTATATTCATTTTGATATTTGTGTATGGTATGATTTGAATTTTGATTTAAAAAAATATTAATAAAACCTGATATTAGTGGCGACTGTTTTATTTTCTTATTTTCGTCTTTTTCGTTAATACCTTAAATGATTTCAATAAGAAGATTAATACAGTGGTCTTTTTAAGTTTTCGCCCAGTTCCCGACCCCCTTCCCTAGGTCCAAGACTGCGTAGAATATTCTTTTAAAAGCAACATATATGCTCTGGTGAACATATTACCAACAGGAATTGAAATAAATCGATTTTTTATTAAAATGGATTGAGGGGAAATAAAAGCTAACCCAGGAATTATTCCTCAAAGCGTTGAAGCTCAATTTCGAAGCACTTTAATTTTCTATACTCAGGTAGTGAGGGGCGACTCACTTATTCCAAATTCCAATAGTAAAATAGTTTGAGCCTATTTTTGCAAGAAAAAATCCCTGATTGGGCTAACAGGTGTAACTAAAATAAAGCAAAAAACTAGACTACCTGTACGTCAAACGCACGTTTAAAACGGGTAACTGCCATACGATTCAATTTTTTTTTTAATTTTCTCAGAAACGATTTTTTATTAAACATCGTATTTATAATTAAAAAGTAATTATAAGAACACTGCCTTTCTTCCACATTAAGGAAAAATTTGGTTTTAACATTTTTTTTTAGTTAAAAAATATATGTAAATAACTCAAAAAAAAAAAGTTTAAAACCAAATTTTTCCTTAATGCGGATTTTTTGCCAAAAACTTTAAAGGCACTGTTCTTTTAATCACTTTTCCATGATAAATACGAAGTTTAATAAAAATCGTTAAAGCTGTTTCTGAAAAAAATTGAATCGTTGTATGGCAGTTACCCGTTTTAAGACGAGCATAAAAATGCAATTTTAAAATAATCTTACAATCTGGTGCTTTTAAATAGTTCAAAAAATATTGCATTGAATTGCATTTTTACAAAAAAATAATCAAACAAAAAATCCAATTTGTATGACTTTGTTAACTCTCTAAAAAATGCAGCTATGTACATTGTACCTACATTATATGTAGTAGTTTATTACAAAAGCCTATAGTTCATGCGATCTCGTCATGCATACATTTTTTAATGCAAGAAACGAAACTGCAAAATATATTGCTATTTTATTTCTCCTATCTAAAAAATTTATCTATGTATGAGGTGGTAAAATTATTCAATTAGCAAAAACCCTAAAATAAACATTATCTAAACATCATTATTATACTATAAACAAAACCATTACACTTGCTGCGAATGCTTTATTACATTATTTTAGTCATTACAAAAAGTCTGTCATCAAGGTGTGTGCCGTCTGCCGGTGTGGGTTGTGCCTACTAATTAATATACCTATATAAAACGCTATACCTATACCTATATGGTTTTCTTCCGCTGATAATTACTTGTATTTGCAATGTGCCATGAATGAGGACTTTATTATAAACACAATAAGAGGACACTTTCGAGAAAACACAAGAACTAAGTCTCAAAAAAATATATGTAGATATATTCATCAGGTATTAAATATAAATAGCCACGATATGACTTTGAATTACGATTTCGTTCGTTTGGCCGCTGTATGTATGTATATATTATCTAGAGCGACAAGGTCTTTTTGGCTACTTGATTTTTGATGAAATGTATATGTAGATGAGACCAGACCAGACCAGTCTGAACGTAATTATCCACATGCAAATTCAAATAGCATTAATCACACACGATTTTCAACGATACACGCTATTCTTCGTCTTCGATCACGGCACGCTCACTTTTGGCATAAGTTCAACACTTTTCCTTAAGATTGTATAAACAAAAAAAAAAGATTCGATAAAATCTCAGCGGTTGTCTTAGCTTCAAAAATTGAAATTAATTTCTCATATGATAAAAAAAAATTATATTTGGATACTGTACTGATGCAAAAATAAGTACTTTATTTAATACCTAAGTTGAAAAATCCCACTGCTGTGAGATGAATAAGTATGAAGGACTTATTTTTGCTATAGGATACCTACGGACTTACATATATTGAAGGTTATATTGAAATTTACATAATAATGGAAATTGAAAGAACTTTAACTGCATGGAGTGTCTGGTGTCTGGACTCTGTTCATATTCTTTCCGTGTTTTGGTTATACGAAATTTGTCAGCCACATTTCAATTATTGTGGCAGACAGAAGACATTTTATTTTGAATCATGGAAAAGGTTAAGGTTGGCAAATACAAAAAAGAACATTGTAAGATTTGTAATATATTTATATAATTGGTTTCTCGAAAACGGCTCTAACGATTTGGATGAAATTTTCACAGTTTATTTATATAAATGAGAAAAAATTAGATTAAGTAAAATCCGCTTGCTACTACACCCTTTTTTCTTATTTTTTAGTTTCTCGGAATCGTTCGGAAACACTATTTCTCGGAAATGGCTCAAATTATTTGAGTGAAATTTTCAGAGTTTGTTTGAGGAATGAGGAAAAAGAATTTTTAAAAATGATTTAGTAAAATCCGCCCACTGCCACGCCCACCTTTATTGTTTCTTAGTTTTTTGGAAACGTCTCTAACGATTTTGATGAAACTTATAGAGTTCGTTCAAATCAACGAGGAAATATTTTCTCCCACTTTTCTTAGAAATTGGGTTCTCGATAATGGCTCTTACGATTTAGATGAAATTGGCAAAGAGTATTCTCATGAACAAGAAAAAAATGCAAAAAAATTAGTTATTGTTTCTTGGTTCTCCGAAATGGCTCTAACGATTTGGAAGAAATTTATAGAGAGTGTTATGATAAAAGATAAAAAAAATTAGGAAATAGTTTTGGGAATATCCGCCCACTGCCATGCCCACTTTTATTGTTTCTTGGTTTTTGGGAACGACTCAAATGATTTGGATGACATTAGCAGGGAGTGTTTAGATGAGCGAAAATAAAATCATAAAATACTTTTAGAAAAATTCACCCATTGCAACGCCCACTTTTATAATTATTTTTTGGTTTTCGGAAACGTTTTTAACGATTTGGATGAAATTTTCAGGGTTTGTTCTGATGAATGAGAAAAAAATTTTGAAAATGATTTTATTAAAACCTTCCCACCGCTGCTGCTCCCACTTTTCTTATTTCTTGGTTTCTCCCAAATTACTCCAACAGTATGGATAACATTTTGAGAATAGTTAAGTCCTCTGAACCTGTTGAGATATGTTTACTTCTACATACATATATATCTCTACATATGAAAAGATACATGTGGAGATACCTTGAAATTAGTGGAAATGCATGTGGAAATAATTTCACACTTGTGAAGTTACAAGTGAAGGTACCACATCATGTAGGGATACATGTGGATATATTTCTATATACATATGTACATATGTGGGCAGGGGTCTATATCAAAAGTTCGACGGATGGACCATTAAAATGATACCAGTGAGCTCTGGATTTACCATGACAGTAAACAAGACTTAAAGCCAATTTTTTTAGTTTTTTATATAAAACAAAAAGGTAACCAAGCGAAGCTCGGTCGCACAGATATTGTGATATTAAAAATTATTTTTTGTTGTGTTCAGTTCCTAAGATCTACCTCTTTATCCTTTTTTATCAATAGACTAAACAACTCCTTAATTCAATTAAAGATTTAACAAAATCACAATCCTTCAATTTCACAGATTTGTTCTTCCTTCATTAAATACATACTACCATAATTATAACACAAATTACACGCGTGCGAAAAGCTCATTACAAAAATATGCTCACTTGATTTAAAGGTGTTTTGATGTCTGAAATCTAAATATATAAACCTGAAGTCAGCTTGACAACAATGATACCCTATATAATATTATCCCATATAAGATAAGAATGCTAACAAAACATTGATGAATCCATGTTTTTATTATGTAAGTACAATTATTAAAGTGGTATTAAACATTCTTTGTTCTCAATAAACGATAAACGTTCCCAAAAAAAAAATTTCAAGGACATTCTTAACTTAGTAGTTGTGTTGTGTGTTTTATTTGTTGAGGCGGCTTAATTTATGGTTATTATTTGACAATATAATAAAGTTAGGTAATATAGAAAATTTTAAATGAGAAACCACAGAAACCTATGTTAATATTCAGTTAAACGTAATTTTGGCTCCAAAAACAAAGTTATGAAATGAAAACATTGTTTTATAATGATTATATAGACATAGAGGTACGGTTGCGTTTTGAGTAGGGTTTGAGTTTCATATCGATCGGTTTTTAGTTTTTTACTTTGAACAAAAATTATAAAGAGACTCTGAAAGAATGTTTGCAGAAAAAGATGCGAATGAATTTAACTGTGATTAGATCGATGAACTTTTAACTTAGATGTATGTCTTCTGAGAAAATTTGTTGAACATACATAATACAATTGTGTTGAAAATAACAGTAGTAACAGTAAATTTTCAGGAAGTGAAAGGTAATTT
Organism: Epistrophe eligans; assembly: GCA_951394125.1. Lineage (NCBI taxonomy): Eukaryota > Metazoa > Arthropoda > Insecta > Diptera > Syrphidae > Epistrophe > Epistrophe eligans. The sequence goes on from OX596030.1 coordinate 41,383,578, forward strand.
TTTTTGTAAGTATGTACATTTGTAGCTAAGGGGTGTGTTTTTAAAAGCTGAAAAGTTTAAATTGGCAACACTTTTTTCCGTGACATGACAACCGATTTGTAAGGTTAGTTTGGTTTGGCAATTTATCGCATGAATAGACTCACGTGCGTCGGAGCAATGTTTGCAAATTGTTAAAATTTATTTTGAAAAACATGGTTCAATTCTAGAAATTCATCGGGCGTTAAGTGCATTTTATGGTGCCTATAGCAAATCACAACTTTTGGTTAAATGGCTATGTCAATAACCTTAATTGCCGCATTTTTGGAACGATGATAACCGAAAAGTCATTTTTGAAACACCTTTACAAAAAAGTCACCGATTGGTGGGTTTTATAGGCCGGTAGAATCATTGGTTCATAGTATGTCTTCAAAAATGAATATGGTCAGTACGTTCAGTCAACGATGAGCGGTAAAAAGGCATGATTACTAATTTTTACGTGCCGCCTCAATTGAAAGCCATTAGTGTTGCATCACCCATGATATGATTTCAGCAGGAAGGCGAAACATATACCACATAGCGCACGTCAACCTGACGAACGTTAAGGTTGGTCTTCAGTCTTTTGGCACTAATAATATCATGTAACTTAAAAACTTTGCTCATCCCATTGTTATTTGGTAGATATTGTATCTATTCTTCCTGAAATTAATGGCCAAAAAGAAACACTATTTTCCAGGCTATAATTCATAAAGGCGAAGCGTTGCTAGTACCATTTTCAAGTAAATTATGAGGTAGGACATTGACTAAATTATCAAAGTTATCGATTTGATTATTCGTTTTTGCTATCAACAACAAATTCACATTAATGTGACAGATAAAGAAGGTGCTATCGTATATACCTAATACTTAATATATTTACAAACATACTAGATTGGCTGAGGCAACAAATCCCTATACCCTATATGATTTATTGACACAGCGATAATATTTATACGAAATGGTTATCGCCTCAATAATGACAGGATTTGTGAAAACCTAATTGCTTTTAATTAATATTTATTTTACGCGAGTCAGGATACGTGTGCATAAGAAATTCGCCCGATATAAAATATCGGTTTATGATGGTTGAAATGACGTTTTGTTTAATGGGATAAGTCAATTTAATGGGTGGCTTTGAGGAAATCAATATAAGTTACATACAAACCTATATATAGTAAGGCGTTGATACCATATTAAAAGTCCAGAGTCACACAAAGAGTACCATAATATGGGTGGACATATAATAAGGTTTCATTTTAAATTGTTTTTAATGCATTTTTTTTTTGTTACGATAGTTGCACAGATTCATTTATACCAGGGTAAGATCGAGTAAATGTAAACAGGGATAGTTGTGAATAATTTCCGGTTTTCGAAAATGATACACATTTAGCACATGAATCAAATTTACCCAACAGCAAAACGTAACTTAATAGTTTTCTCTTTCAGTGTCCTTATATTCTTAAAAGTAAGATGGTAAAAAAGGGTTCACTTTAACATGGTATTTTATGTACCTAAGTATATTTTGTGTTGGAAAATATTTCAAAAATCAAACAGGAAACAGTCAAACTTGAATTTAATATGTCAACAACAAAAAATTGAAACAGAATGGACCTTGGTATATTAATTGCCCATTGGCTCCGCAAAATCTGAAGCATTACAAAAAAAATACCTGCATACGGCAGTAACATTTAAACCTTTGTTCCCCATTTTTAAAGAAAATGGCGAAAAATTTTAATCATGTGTGAGTTTTGTCAAAAGACAAATAACAAAAAAAAAATCGCTGTTGTTTACTTTTACTTTTTATTACTGTCACTTATCTCGCTCATCTGTCAAAATTTCAGGAAATAATAATTGTACGGCATATTTAGCTGGTTGAGGTTTCTCAGGATATCTAAGATCTCAGCAATTTTCGCATTCTAGAATCTTAAAAATCTGAACGTAATTCATCAGTGAGATTTATCACTTTTGCTGTCAAAAAGCTAAGACTGATATTTTTTGGATTAGCTTTTTGAATTCTAGAGGACCTTGTTCAGGTTTCTCCTTTTGCTCAGTTAAGCTTACATAAGTTTGGTGTTTGCTCAGTGAGATCTCAGAAACTTGAAGTGACTAATTGATTCTTTAGACAAATTTTGACAAGTTCTGATATTCTTTAATTTTGTGTGCAATGTTCACACTTTGAGAAAATAAATATGAAAATGGAAGAATATTTGGGCAAAATTGATTTATCTTCACGAAATAAGAAAGAATTTTGATTTTATTTGATTGATATCACTTAAAATAATAAAAAAAAAACTTTTTGAAATGACATATTTTCCACAAAAGCTCTTACGTCAAAATTTAGTTATGGTTTAAACTGATGTTTTAGAGACTAAAGTGGAAGGTAAAATTAAGCGTGATCTGCTGTAGAGTAAACGAACAGACTCATTTGCTGTATGTTTGCTCAAGGGAAGTAATAACATTCGACCCATTAAATATTTGAAAAAATTGGATGAATTATTCTAAATTTTAAATTTAACAAATAGTTGATAATAATTGTTCCTTGTTAACTTGTTATTGATGAATTAGGATACGTTTTTAATAAGATAGTTAATAAATTGGCACTAAGGCGCCAGTTAGGTGCCAAATATAACTTTCATTGAAAACAATAATTGAAAATTTTAATTATTAATTTTGAGACGTTTCAAAAGCATAATCAATGATTTCAAATGACTTCACTTTTATTTCTTGACAAAAATTAATTCATTTTGGTCTTATCTTTCACCTAAAATGATTTCTAAGATTTTAATGATCAATGGTACGATGGTTCAATCATTGAAAGAAAGAAATTCATTTTATGTGGAAAGTTGGGCAAGAATTTTTAATTGAGTCATAAGCTTTATATTGGCATCAAAATAATCACTGATTTTGCTTTTTAAACCTCTCAAAATTAATTATCAAAATTTTCAATTATCGTTTTCAATGAAAGCTATTTAATTAGCACCTAAGCGAAGCACAGAAAAATGATCTTCTCATAATATGTCTGTTTGGTAACTATTATTCAACAAATTTCCCAGAATCTAGTTTTTTTTTAGCCCATGGGTTTTGACAGCAAGTTGTAAAATTTTATGAAAATTTAGAAAAATTCGCAAGATTTCATGCTACCAAAAAAAACATAATATAAATATTACACTTTATTTAAATGTTATTTTTTCACGAAAAATCGAGTAAACTTCTCTTCTAGATAACTAATTTAATTTTATATCACAAAGCATATTAAGGAGAATTTTCGTTCATCTTTTTTTGCCCTCTTTGATATTCTTTTCAAATGTGGAAAATTTAACAAGAAAATAGAAAATGTTTAAACAATTTTTTTTGTTGGAAAAGAAGGAAACAAGAATAATTTGTTATGTGTTAATCAGTCTGGTTTTCATCCAAAACACAGATGTTCTACTATACTCTCATAAATGTTGCTGTAAACATGAAGCAAACTTTTGACTGTATTTCCAGTTCTTTTGGACTTTTCCATGGCATCTGACACTGTCAACCATAATATCCTTTGTAAGAAGCTATAGTGACCTAGTTTAATTTCTCTTTTTTTCTGCAATGTTAATTGTTAATCAAGTTATATCTAAATTGCAGTTCTCAAGCTGTTGTGCAAGATTGACAATCGGGAGGGTTTATGGAGGGCTCCGAAAGCTTCGGACCAATCATAAGATTACACCCTACAAAAACACGAATCATCTTAGCCAAAACATTACTTGTTCCTATTATGCTTTACGGTTGTGAACTTTATTACAGTTCTGATTATGAGCACAAGCGTAAACTTAATATTGCTTAGAACAGTATTGCGAGGTATATCTTTGGATTAAGAAAATATGACCAAATTTCTCAATATTTCTTATCAATATATGGGATTATTCTCGAAAAAAACTTAGTCTCAATACCATTTTTATTTTATGTAAAACTTACAAACTGCAGACATCTACACTAAAATAAGACTAATTAAAACTACGTAAAGGTACTTAAACTACTTAAAAATATGCACTTTTAAACTAGAACAGCCACAGCAAGTGTTTTTTTTCGTAACATATATATAGTAGATATATAATTAACTTTAACAAAAATGTTTAAATTAAATAAAAATACAAAAACAATTATTTGTAACCTTTTTCAGCTATATTTTCATTAAATTCGAAAAAAAAGAAGAAATATGTAAGTCAATAAAATTGCACATCTGCCTGCCAGACGTTGGGTAAATCCTATACCCTATCTAAAGTTAGCCATAAATATAAAGTCAATTGACAAAAAACAAAAAGTTACTGCACATAAATAATATTTATTTTAGAAAAGAAAATATTTGCATTTGTTGCTTTGTTTGGTTTATTTATCATTGAGCAAGTATTTATAAAAAAAAAACATTGTTTAAATTAAATAAAAAAATAAAAACAAATTTAAACATTGATGTGAGTTAAAAAGCTCTTTAATTTTGTATAAATAGCAAAGAAATCGCAATTGTAAAATAAAGTCAAGTTTAATTTCTTAACCAAGTACACTTTAATTTGTTCAACATGAAGACTCTCCAAGTGGCTTTTATCGTTTGTACAATCTTAATTAACATAGTCGTTGCAGTATCTCCACCATATTTCCCAATTGATACTGAGGACGTCCCAGAATCAAGAATTCTTGATGGTGAAAAACTGATGCATAAACCTATAATTGCGATATGTCCTCCTGTTCCTCAAATTCCTGTACCTTGGAATAATAACAGGCAAGACGGTATCAAAGGACCACTGATTGTTCCTGTCGGTCGTTTGCCTGCTAATTTGGAAAACAGATGGGTTCAACTAAGTGAGAATAAAGGGACACCAGAAGAAGATGTTAAACCGGTTCTTAGACCTAATATGATATATCCTCCTCGTCCTCAAATCCCCCAACCTAGGAATGACAAGCCAGATGTTACCAAACAACCACAAATTCCTCCTTTCAATTTGCCTCTTAATTTTGAAAACAAATTTATTATAATAGAGGACAAAGAGGGCAAAACTGGACCCATAGCCATTCCATCAATATTAGCCACAGCACCAATGTTAAGACCACCTGTAATTCCTATTGAAAACCCCTCTGTCGAAGATAAGGCTAGGACCTTGCAAATAAAACCATCTTCGATTTTGAAGACTCCAGGAACTGACTTTTCTCGTCCTCAAATCCCCGAACCTTGGAAGATCAAACAAAAAGAACGACAAAGTCTTCCTGTTGGTGGTAACTTAGAAAACAGATCGGTTAAACTAAGTGAGAATGAAGGAAATGATAGAGCAGTAGCCATTCCATTAATATTAACCACAGCGTCAATAGTACGACCACCTGGAAGTGAAAATGCAGAAAATAATCGCCCCGTACCCATTCCATTAATACTAACCAGAACGCCGATAATACGACCATCATCTTCTAGCGAGAAAGAAGATGGTCAACAGGTACTTAAACCCAATATGATATATCCTCCTCGTCCTCAAATCTCCGAACCTTTGAATGTCGAGCAAAAAGGACGACAAATAGTTCCTGTTGGTCGTTTGCCTGCTAATTTAGAAAACAGATGGGTTCAACTAAGTGAGAATAAAGGAAGCAATAGACCACCAGTAGCCATTCCATTAATACTAACCTCAGCGTCAATAGTACGACCACGTCAGATTTTGAGTTAGGGAAGAAATATTGCCGTACCGATTCCATTAACACTATAACCACATCGCCGATATTATATACATTAGCTGTAGTAGTTCCCATTGTAGACTAGCCAAAGACTGTAAAAGTTTTATATTAAACAATGGTGGATTTCTACAAATTAAGCAAATTTGAAATTTTTATCGTTTAATATTTTTTTTTGTTTTCCGTTTTTTCTAAATATCTATAATATTACAATTTGTAATTTTTCAAATATTAAAATTGGTTTTATAAAATAAAAACAATTTCATTTTAGTTTTGAGTTTTATTTATTTAATTCGTTGTTATTGTACTCAAGCATCATACCATCCATCGCCAATTGTGACAATTCGCCATTTGTTTTAAGTATTAGTCATAAATCGCGACGAAAAGAGGAGCAATAATAATATAGTTGATCCAGATTAAAATAATTGAAACGATTGCTCACTTTTAATAAACTTACATAAATGAAACATGTATTATCTTTAATCAGTGAATTAAGTGGGAAATCTTAGGAAGGAAAAATTTAAGTAAATTCATTTAATTAGGTAATTAACTGAAGTAGGTGGATTAACGAGTAATTAAGTTAAAAATACCTTAAATATTTTGGCCAACGGCAAGAGATACAAAGAAATCAATCGCTTTAGTGACACATATGTATGTATGTATTTTATTTACAAATTATAAAGTATGTGTGCAAAAGTTAAAAAAAGAGAATAAATAAAACTTTAAGGGGACAACATAATTCTTGTTAAATATAGTAGATTATTTTTCTCATTTCCATATAGATAATATTTTCAATTATGCAGTTATGGCCTTATGGGAGTTCTTTTTATATATAGAGTAATCGTTCAATATTCACACACTCTTCGCTGTATTTCGAAAATAACTAAAAAAAATCGAAACCCGTCGTTCTCGTTTCGGCTACCGTTTTTTTAAGACTGAATAATTAGAAAACGATTTTTTTTGATTTTTATTTATTTTAGCAACATGCTGTTTTTAACATAATTTGTATATAAATTTAAAATTAAAATTAAAATTATTATTAAAATTATTATACCTCATTATTTATTGAACCGATTTTAATTAACTTTTTTAAATAAATCTTTTTAATATTGCGTACATACATAAATTTTCAAAAAAAAAATTAAAATTTGATATTTCAAAAAAATGAGTAAATGATTTGTTTTCAAAATTTTTATTTTAGCTCCGCATTGATAGAAACTAACAAAATTGCGTACCAATTTTCTTAAAAATTTTGTATAAAATTAATCTTTTAAAAAACTGTGCCAATGATAAATTAAGATTTGAAGAGATGAAGAATCCACATGGCATACTATAAACTATTTCATATTTTGTATATACATATTTAACTATAAGATTTTTATATAACCGGTGGGCCATCTAGTGGTTTCTTTTTAAATCGTAGTACATAGTTATTTTAACACTGACAGCGGTTTTCCGCTCGAAATCTTGCAGAAATTGAGTATCACACCTCCGCGGAACGCTTGAACAACGTTGGGAAATATTGAAAACTTACATATTTCCGAAGTGAGTGCTGTGTCTGTGTATCCCAAACGGTGTGATTTTTGAAAAGAAGTTTTGGCCGAAATAAAGTACCCACAACCCACCGCGCCTGCTGTACGCAAGCTTGTACGAAAATATTGTGAGACTGGTATGCTAGTGGACAACACAGGACAACACACATGGTCCCCATTCGTCGTAAGGTGCGGACAGACGAGAGTGTGGCTGCTGTAGCCGAGAGTGAGACTCAATTTTCAACCACGTTTCGGTCAACGGTGGGCGTTACAGAGCCATGTTAACCGACTTTATTTTACTATTTTACATGTCACACAGCTCATGCCAAAATCGATCTTTTGCGCACCAAATTCCCAAATCGTGTTATCAGCCGTCTTAGCGATTTCAATTGGCCGCCTCGGAGCTGCGAGGGAGCGATTACATATCAACAATCCGAAAACGATTCAAGCACTTAAGGCTAATATCATTCAAGCAATCCGTGACCTACAGCTCGAAACCCTCAATAAGGTCTTGGAATATTGGAGTGACAGAATGCGCTACTGCGAAGTACGCTGAGGCAACCACTTGAACGACGAAGTTGTATCAAGGAAATAACGCCCAAACCGTTTTGAAAATATCGGCCAAAAAAATTCTGAACAGTTGCTGTTGTTGTTTTTTCTCGATTTGGGCGTTATTTCCAATTTTTAGTTTTTTTTTTTTTAAATGAAAGAACGCCCAAAATAAAAATTTTAAAAGTCAAATGGGAAATAACGCCCAAAATTGGAAATATCACCCAAAAAAAACCAGAAAAAGGAAATAACGCCCAAATCAAAATCTTGTAAATAATTGTAGGTACTGAAACAAATCCATTTTAAATCAAATCAACTTTATTTCACTTTATTAAAAAAAAAATATTTACAAAATAAATTAATAAAAATTCAAAAAAGAAATAACTAAATAATTCAGTTATTCAATAATCAATAACAAAAATAATAATAAAATAAATGTTATTCATTTTCAATTAAAACGGCTTATAAATAGTGAGGTATGCATAGGGGGGCCTGCTGCCCCCTACAACCCCCCTGCTTGGACATATTATAGGATTTGGGGTAGGTGCGAGGCTGGATTTATGCAAATCCTATAATGTGCCCAAGCAGGGGGGTTGCATATGTATATACTTCACTCTTTATGCGCCGCGATTCATATATTTGTTTTTCGTTTACTAAATAGATAAGTTTTGAATTTTGTCTTTTTCCATTCACTTTTTTTTTAATTGATGTTCACAGCTTGGCGCACTTAAACTTCGATTTTGTGTACCCAGCATAATTTATCACAAATTTTACCGCAGTTTGAACTGTTAACATTTTTTTGGTGATGTTTGTCAATAAGTTTCATTGAAATTTCACTTTGGAAATATCGACCAAAATTTAGGAAAGAACACCCAAATTAATAAAATGTTTGGAAATATCGCCCAAAATTGAGGAAATAACGCCCAAATTTTTCCAAAAACAGTTTACATTGAAAATATTGGGGCGATATTTCCAACTTAAGATTTGGAAAAATATAAATTTGGGCGATATTTCCATTTTTTTTTGGTTTTTGGGCGATAAAAAAAATTTTGGCGATATTTCCAAATCGATTTGGGTGTTATTTCCTTGGGCCTAACGCCGTAAATTTTAGTCAAATGTCAATAAATAAATAAGTCGTAGTTGATCTTCTCCATAAGTCATAAGCCTACATATGACAGAGGCCGCGTACACACATTTTTTTGGGAACATTGCAGAAATCATCTTTAGTTTAATTTCGTACGATAAAAGTCCTTTTGTCAAATAAGGTTTGTCTTTGCAGTTATTCTGATAGCTAAAAAAACAGGGGCAGATAATCGCATAGAGGTTATTTATCTGTTATTATTATTATTTTATGGCCTGCAGAAAAAAAAATTTCAGAAGTGAAAGGTTGATGGCCAATCAGAATGATCTGCGTTCTGTCTAGATAATCTTGGTAAAGTTACTTACAGAGAATGGAAAAGCTAGAACAATTTCGATTACATGTGTTTAAAAAAACGACATATTAATAAAAAAAAAAACTTGATATTAAAATGATTTTTTTTATTTTATCAAACCAAATTAATATTTGAAAGAAATAAATATTAATATTAATGAATTGCTACTAAAAAAAAAAACTAAAAATTTAGAAAAAAAAGTATAGTTTCACAAATCAAATATCTATTTCAATTCACCATTATTTAAGATGAAACGGTCGAAGCCTTATCCTCGACAAGGGGTGCTACAATGGGAATTACACCTGGTCGTATGTACGGTTCTCCACGGATTATTAATGGAATGCCTACGGGTCTAGTCATTGGTCTAATTTTTCCATCAATCTCACCAAATTTTGGCAAAGTAGGCAAAAGGATGGCAGGACGAATTGGTGGCACCAGGATGGCAGGCAGAACTTGTGGTCGGTTATTAACATCTATGTTGTCATTCAAAGTTTCGGGGATTTGAGGAGCAGGAGGAGCAGAAGGACGAGGAGGACATACCGCAATTTTAGGCGGAAAATATGGTGGAGATACTGCAACGACTATGTTAATTAAGATTGTACAAACGACAAAAGCCACTGAGAGAGTCTTCATGTTGAACAAATTAAAGTGTACTTGGTTAAGAAATTAAACTGACTTTAATTTAAAATTGGTATTTCTTTGCTATTTATACAAAATTAAAGAGCTTTTTAGCTCACATCAATGTTTAAATTTGTTTTATTTTTTTATTTAATTTAAACAATGCTTTTTTTTATAAATACCTGCCCAATGATAAATAAACAGAACAAAGCAACAAATGTAAATATTTTCATTTCTAAAATAAATATTATTCATGTGCAGTAACTTTTTGTTTTGAGTCAATTGACTTTATATTTATGGCTAACTTTAGCTAGGGTAGGGTTAACCCAAAGTCTGGCTTGCTGATCTGCAATCTTATTGACTTATTTCATTTTTTTCAAGAATTTAATGAAAATTTTACTGAAAAACTTTACAAATATATGTATTCATTTAATTTAAATACTATTTAATCGCTTGGAAAATTACGCGGTAGTTTGGGCTTTTATAAAAAATGTTTCTATTAAAATAAATATACCTAACCTATATGCATATGGGTAATACATACATACATACATACATGCTATTCTAAAACGTTGTAAAGCATTTTATTATATGACTAATAACACAATGAGTTTTGAAAAATTATAAATTCACTTCTTAACTTCTTGTAGTAGACAAAGTAGTCTTGCACGCTTCATAATTTCCTAGATGCATGTAGTATCACAACGGACCAACAACTAGTCTAAGTATGTCTGCCACTTCTATTTAACCTAACCTCATACGCGTAATTATTGAGAGCAAGGATCAGCAGTTAAATCACTTCAAGTTTAAACTTAATAGTTAAAAATCAACATAAATCAAAATAAACTGATTTAACAGCTTATGATTTTTTCTACATCAACGCAATGTACACTATGTACAGTACATTGTAAACTGATTTAAATAACAAATTCTAATTTATTAAAAAAAAAAACAAATACAAATCATTCGAGCCCTTTAAAAAAATATTTTGTATGGGTTGGGTTCGATATCCTGATTTTTATTTTCCCGTTTGTTAAAATTCTTTTTATTTAATCCTGTTTTTTTATAATCCCGGTTTTTTATTATCTCGCTTTTTATAATCCGTTCTCTTATAATCCCTTTTAATATTATCCGTTTTCCCGCTTTTGCAATAATCCGATTGCCCGATTTTTTTAGAAATTTAAAAATTAAAACAAATTCCAGCTTTCATGTCAATAATACACTAAAAAAAATAAGTCTGGCAATTAAACTTCTTTATCCTTTTATTAATCGCAATTCTATATTAACAAATGAAAACAAAATCATCATATTCAAGGTAATATTTCAAGCAATACTACTGTATGGTTCCCCTCTATGGGGAAAAGCTGCTATTTGTCATATTAAAAAACTCCAGGTCGCACAGAACAAATTGCTTAAAATGATGCTAAATCTACCCTGGCGTCATTCGACTCAAGATCTCCACCGAAAAACGAATGTTGAGTTGATTTCTGAACAAAATCAAAAACTCAATAATAACTTTGTTCATAGCTGTGATAGTTCTTATAACCCACTCATTAACCAAATACATGCATAAAATCCGTGATAAATATCTATTCTTTTGTTACACAATTTATATGATTATCATATATTTTTTTAATTATTAATTTATTTACTTATATTGTACTGCTGTATTTTTTATTTATTTATATACTTAATTATTTATTTACTCATTTATGTATTATTTGTTTGTTTGTATATTTATTTATTTAATTATTTTTTTATTTCTTTATTTATTTTTTTGTATTTATTTATTTACTTATTTATTTATTTGTTTATTAATTTATTTATTTATTCATTTATCTATTTACTTATGTGTTTATTTATTTATTTGTTTGTTTGTTTATTTGTATATTTATTTATTTATTTATTTTTCCTTTTTTGCTTATTTATTTATTTTTCTGTTTACTTATTTATTTATTTATTTTTTTCACTTACTAACTTATTTATTAAATTACAAACAATTACTGATTATTCATGTGTATGCTTTCTTGTCACTTTATCTTCTATTTCTTTTCATTACATTAATTCAAATTGAAGGTTTTTAAATGAATTTTCCTTCAGGAAAACAATATTACCAAAATGTATAATTTTGAATAGTATTACGATAATGTTTTAGATGTAAGATAAGTAAAATCGTATCTCTGAATTGTAAAATGTGCGGTTACATTACCATTGAAATTGTCTTGCAAAATAAAATATATCTATCTAAAAAAAAAAAAAAAACAAATTCGATAAAGAATGATTTTTTTAAATGCATTTGATTTGAACGTATAACAAATATTACAATAAATCGAAATAATGTTTTTAAAATGTTTTAATGATGTAAAAACATAAAGACACTCTAAATAATTAATAAGATAATACATTTTTCATTATAGTGATAGTAATTAGTTCAACTGTTACTTCAGTAAAAATTACTGATGTTCAACTGTTACTGTAACTGCTAGAGGTAAATCTTTTAGCAAGAGTTATAATTTGCGTGTGCATATAGATTTCGATATGCTCCCATTTTGTATGTATGTTGTACAATTTTTTAGTATTTAACTATGCCAAATTAAAAAATAATTTAAAATATTGTGCCGTTTTTGAAATAACGAATTTTCAAAAAAAAAAAAAGGAATTTATAATTTTTTTTAATCCAAAATTTATTTTTTTGAGCAAAGTTTGATCTACAATATTATTTAAATTCAAATAAATAGTTCTATGAGAGACACTGTTAATAATGATTTAATGTTAAATTTGTCTTTATTAAATGGCTGTTAGCAAACATAAAATTTTATTTAAAAACTTTGTTGTCATTGTAGTCATTTTCGAGAAAAGTAAAATTTTCTTTAACGGTTTCTGTAAACAGTTGTATGAAAAGATACCGGTAATTCCGATTAAAAGGATAATTTTTGTTTAAAATCTGCCTTTACCTAAAATTAATTGAATTTTTTTTAGAAAAATCTGTGGAGCGATTTTGTGGAAAAATACGAAAAAATAAATATGTAAGGTAGTAGGTACCCTTATTTTTGTTCCTATAAAAAATTTAAAAAAGGAGTCGGTGCAAAAAAAGGCTAGGTACTAACTTAAAATAAAATTCACCCACCCATTAAGGCTGTAGACGAGCAGATAGACAGGTATAAGGACAGAATCAAAAGAATTTCGTCTTCCCTATCATCGTGTCGTAATGTCAAGTTTTATTAAAATCTCGAGTTTGATTTTTTTACGAATCCATAATCGCCATAAAGTAAGTACCTATACTACTACGAGTATATATTGGTATTAAAAACACATTAGCGAGAATTCTCGCAATTACATAAAACTAAAAGACGCACCTTACTAAGCCCCTGTTAAATTTTTTTTCCAAAACAAAAACAGACATTTAGTAAGTACGATTTATATAAGGAAGGACCTTATTCATTTTCATTTATCATAAAGTAACGGTTAACATTCCTGCAAACTAACAACATGAACACAGCAACAGTTGAGATTTGTAAAATTCACTAGCACCCCGTTCTTCTTGAACTGCCGCAACCAAAGTTTTGTTTGTTTCCAATATTTTGGAAACATATAAAATTATGCATTAATAATTAAAAACATAGTTCAAGTATTTCCCCATTTCCATCAATTTTAGTTCTTTTATTTAACATGGGAACTTGTTGCTCATTTGGAAAAGAAATCCCAAACAGGGAAAACTATATTTGCGGCAAATCCAAGATGAAAGTGTGTGCGAATCACCATGTTATGAATTTGACTAAATGTCAGGAAGTTTCTTTTCCAGCAACTGCTACATTGAAAGTCCTAAGAGGTTTTGCAATTTTATGTTTATAAATTTCCCCTTTGTTTTTGTAATATGGGTACATATAGTTAATTTCATATAAAATGTATTTTTCGTGAGGTTTATACAATAAATAATAATACATAATTTTTTTATAAATTTAACTGCAATATATGTGTTACTGAAATGACTAAGATAAAATTATTAGCGCAAAATTTTAAACTATTTAGTACGATGTTAAAGCATTTTTACTATGACAAAATGGCTTTAACATCGTACTAAATCGTTTAAAATTTTGCGCTATTATTATTATATATCGCTTGATCCTTGATGTGCTTATAAACTCGACTTTCCTGAGTTTTGTTAGGCGAAAAATTCGTCATATTAAAGATTAAAAAAAACACTAACACTTTTATTAATAAAAAGATCTTAATTATATTCCAATTCACAAATCAACTTGACAACTGATCAAAATTCATTTCATGAATTAAAATCATCATTATATGTAAGTATTATTTTTATAGTCTGTCAAATGAAGCGGAATTATATACTGATTTGACGAATTATAATTTTATTTTTAAAATGTTAATAATTTGTTCAAAATCTGCATTTGTTTTTTTTTTATCAACAGTCGGTGGCGGCGGTGGGGGTTCAAAAATATCTTAGGTATTTTTTAATTACTCCTTAATCCAGCCTCATGCGACCATGATACGAAATTTTCAAAAGTGGCTATTTTGACCCTTTTTTTATAAACCTTGCGACTTTTCTGATCACATCTCTAGAAAAATACATAGAAAAGATAAATTCTCTTTTATGTTAAAAAAATCTTTCCATTCTTCTTTTGAAATAACTATTTTCGTTTTACTAAAAGTAATGAATTATATCCTATTCCACATCACAAAGTTCCAGTCACACAGAATGTCAATCTGCAGAACGAAAATTAGTTGAAATGTATTTGGTTCGCGTTTGACTCGATCGCATTGGTATTCGCTCAGTTTAGTCGAAACCTTGCTATTCTCCCTTGATAATCAAACTCGACCTTCCTATTCTACAGACCATAAGTCCATAACGGATTTTTGACCTACTTAGGTGTGTTAAAAGTCCACAAATCTATTGTGAAAACGCTGAAACACTTTAGTGATTTCAAAAATATTTAGATTATTATTATTTGAAAAAAACATTTATTCTTATTTAAGCTTAAGATGCGTTTTAAGAGTTAAATAGAAAATAATATTTTTTCATTTAAATCCCAGACAACCGCTCTAGGTTGATGTGCCCGACGTGTTTTCTTGAACAATCAGTTCATCGGATGGGCCTGTTTCGCGGGTTCAAAGTATTTTTACTCCCTTTTTGGGACCTCTGTACCGTTCGCGCAACTCCATTGCTCCCCTAAGGGTATGTTGAGTCGTCAGGCAGGCGTCAAAGTCAACAGTTTTCTTAATAAACAGTACGTTTGGTAATTTAAAAGTTATGGAATATTTGTGCACTTCTGGCACATAAGGGTGGGTTATAAATCTCTTATTAATTTGTGCACTTTTAACCCACCCAACTGGGGCAAAAGTCCATTGTGGATGACGATTGCTCTGTTTTTTTTTTTTTTTTAACTAAAATTACTCCCAAATATATTTTTTATCCATGCGAATTTAATTTGGTTTTACTATCTGTATTTAAAAAAAAATCAAAATGCGCCTTTTTTTCTCGGAACCCCTTTTTTTTGCGACCTTTTCAAGGAAATTAGGAAAGCAAAAGTGAGCTAAAAGACGTTAAGTTACAATCCGCAGATATGGGCGCACATCTATAATTTCTTTGTGTTCGGCAGTTATGAATTATTAAATCTGGATTAAAATTGGATTTAAGTACATTTTAAATCCAGTCATTAAATCTGAATCTATTAAATCCAGAGATTTAAATCTATGTACTTATTATTGACTGCAAAACATGCAATTGATTTAAATTATCTTAAATTCAGATGTAAAATGCTTTAATCCAAATGTGCATTTTGTGAAATGTAAGATTTTTTTAATGAAAAATAAAAAATCTTTAAAAAGAAAAAAAAAAGAGAAATATAAATAGGAACAAAAATAAATAAATTACCAACAAGGATGAAATTTTGGTCATAAAAGATTTAGGTCCGGTTTGTTCATGCTTGATCATCTTTAATCAAGAATTACTGCAACTGGTCAATCCTAAAAAATTGCATGTTTAACAAATTGAGTTCTTAATCATGGATATGGAAATGGCTAATTAGCTGATTTTTATTGATTAGCGCCATTTAATTAGTAGCTGTTAATGTGATCGTGCAGATTTAACCCACTGTGAACAAACTGGCCCTTAACAGCCATTAAATACAAGTCTTACGCTCCGGTTTGGTCGAAAAGGCCTTTACTTGCTTTAAGGTAAAAAAAAGCCGTTATCGATGAACTGGAGATTAAGACAGGCGTTTTTGTGCTAAATAGTCATAATTCTTTTTGTGAAAAGGTTCATCCTTGCTTAAATAAGTTGACATCCATTTAGATGAAATGAAGAAAGTCTATTTATACATTGCTAGCTTCCCGCCTTTTATGATGTTAACAATGCTATATTATGTTGTTTGTACTAAAACAACATTTGAATGAAAGTTTAAAAAAACTAATTCTGAAATGTTTGCTTTACTCTTTATCCATCACAAAATTATACAGTCAACAGTCTTGACTCTTGAGCCGTATCTTGTATCGTTTGCATACCGCGTTATGAAACGGGCTTGATTGTAAATCAGGCATTACACAATAGGTCTTAGTATAAGGTATCCGTCACCGTCATAGCGGAAACTTTCTTTGCAACGCATCATATTTCGTCGGAGATTCAAAATGTGTAATACATTTTTACATTTTTTAACACGTCAATCCAAATATTAAACAAACTCCGCGTACAATTATTTTCCTTTGCGAATATCGGGAAAAAATCAAATCAAATAATAATGTCAAAAATCTCACTCTAAACCCACTTATGTAACTAACGTCGGATTAATATTACGAATTAAAAAAAATTCAAAGAAAAACATTGGTCTTAATAAAAAAGGATATGTTCTTCTAAAACCATACTTTTGGGAAACCACACTTTAAATGAATGGAAATCTTTTAATGTCCTAGATTTTAAGCTGTAGGTACTTATTGGGAAAAGTTTTCGATCATCTTTTTGGAAATTATAATTATATCAATGGATGTAAAAATTCAACATTCTATTATTTTTTGCTGATGAAAATGGGCGGATTCAATTTTTATTTATTATAGCTTTTACTGAATTGTCTAAGGGGCCAGTTAGAGCTATAAAAACCATTAAAAGCTTAGTTGAATTATTAATTTTATTTTGAGATATATTAAAAAATGCACGAAATCGCTCTTGTGGAACAGCAATAATGAATTTACATTTTAACAATTTTTTTTTAAGTCAAAGGTACATACATACCTACTACAAAAAATTATTTTCAAAATTTTTTAAATGCAATATTTTTTTTAACTAAAAGAAGAATCAAATGGTAAAATGATAATAAATTCGGTCAAGCCATTAAAAATCTGTAGGTGAATAATTCAGAAATAATGCAATTTTATTAAAAAAAAAAAAATGGGAACGCAGTTTTCTTATAATCACTTTGGTTATTATAGGTGTAAAGTTTAATACGAATGTTCTGTACCTACTTACTAAATTTGAAGCACCTATTTAGGTTCTAGCTCAAATTATTTTTTATACTAAAATAATTAATTATTTAGATTTTAATCAAAACGCTTCCGAAAATCACAAAATAACCTCAAAGCTTTAAAAAATTAACATTGCCTAACTCTAGGCTTAACTGATGAGCCCACTATCGTAGACTTGGGGCAAAATGTATTTTGAGTTAACTACACTTGCATTTTAATTGAATTATGTAAATTGTATTCAACCGCATAACCTAAACATAAATAACCCTTTCTAATTTTCTTCATTTTCATTATGGTAGATAAATGAAACTTATAAAATGGTTTTATAATTTCATCCCACGGATAATTTACTGTGAATAGTGCCCATTGCCCAATTATAAAACTGAGTGATTGCTTTTACTCCAACTACCAATAAGGGAGGCAAAACCATTCCTATTAATTTCTATAGAGTATTTGTATAGACATCTAATATAATACCAATATTCCAATTATTGGAAAAATATAAATATATAGAGCACAAGCATTACTTTTTGTTCGATTCGCATTATCATATCTATTGTTCAAATATCAATATTTATTATAATAATTTAATATGTAAGTTTCTACATCTATAACAACCACCAAAAGTTACCTTTAAACATCTGAAGGGTTAGAAATCCTACCAAAATGAAACTAACCAATTTATCATTAACTCATGCGGTATAGCGAGCGGCCCACCTATGGGGTTGAAACTGCTCATCACCATTAGGCTATCCATCTACCACCTTTATATTCATCCCATCCTTCATACATAATTCCAATGAAAAATAAACATTCTTACTTAATTAAGCTTGATCAAGTTCGTTTACCCCAACCGAAACCGTTTATGCACTGGGTGTGTTCAACAAACCACTATCCCGTGATGGCTGCGTCCAGACACCCACCCACCCATTTATCCACTTTTCAAAATTGATGAGGGTTGCGTGTTTTTTTTTTTTATTTATTTCACTATCAGGGGCAACAGATTTCCAACGAAAATTTTTTTTTTTTAATATTTGACCGAATGCATTGAACTTGATTGAACTTACCGGCACAGGTGTTGATTTTGTTGATGATGAGGATGATTGCCGCCGCAGCAATCAACCTTTTTAATCCCAATGAAGTTAGCATCGTGTATTTTATCCAAGAAGAAAAAACTAACTCCTTTATAATTTATCAATCACTGAATTATTATATTTGTGCAGTAAAAGGTTACTGCCACACTGACATAAAAGTGATTAAGATAATAAAGAACAAATCAATTTCACCAACAAACCAGGGGAGACTTTTTTAAAAAGATTTTTTTTTGCCAAAATGCAGAAACACCATTATTGGGTAGGTAGGGTACTAAATATAATCAACCAATTATTTTTTTTTTCATTAATTTCAAAACAATCAAGCAAGCTTATATCTTTTTTACGCTTCCTTTAACGTTTAATCAAAACCGGAAGGAAGGAGTGTTGCAGGATTGTTTTTTTTGTTTGCTTTGTTTTCTTCTTTTTTTTTGAACAACCCGATAGTATTTCCGACAAACCGTAGCGCGTAAATGTCGGACACGAACTGTTTTAACGCAGTGGAAATTCACTTTGCGGCAGGGAATTTGTCGTAGTTGCAGAAGCAGCAAAACACATCCTCTAATCCTTCAGACAGTTACTACCACGACACGACTATACCATTTACTATAACGGTGACGACTCCGATACGACAGCTATGACGAACGAGACACAAATGACGAAAAAATCTTCCGGAAAATGTACATAAAGCTACAAGGAAAGCGGAAAAACACATTTCTGGCACGAGATCTTATAGTCATAGTCAGTCAATTCAGTACACAGTGCACTGAGCGCCCGATGATGATTTTATTTTCGTATCTGACCCGATGCCGACGCGACGGATGAAAAGCTACGTTTGTACTGACTGCCGCTGATGATGAGGCAACCGATGACAATAACTGTGGTCTGAGCTCGGTCGATGTGCAGATTGGAATCCCCAAAAAAAAAACAACAACAACAAGCTTTACTCCACTCAGACATCGCCACCAGTTTGAATGTCAACCCCCACCCACACTTCGTATGTATATATAGTTATCAGGATAATGTGATAGAAAAAAACACCACCGTAAGTTTCTTCTCAAAAGGGGATTGAATACCTAGTTCTTGTATAGGTATTTTTTTCTATGGTTTTTAGTAAAAGATAAAGTGCGTACCTACTACAGTGGTAACAGAAAGTCAAAGTGAAATAATAAATTTAGGTTTAATGTGGCTATAGTTAAAAAACCGTCTTTTAAAATTGAATCGACTTAAACATCATTATATTACATACCTACTACTAGCCGTGTTTTGATGAAAGTGTATAGCAACTCAGCAAGATTTTTACACGCAAATAAAAAGAAATCATATTTTGTTTTGTGTACAAACAATAATAATAATATATTTATAATCACTATTTTTTTTTGTTATTGTTCAATATTCATGTGTAAGAATTTTTGCTGAGCTACCTACACACTCTTACCTAAAGCACGGCTGCTATCTCTATGGAAAACCTATTTGATCTTTTAAATTAGTTTTGGCTTGAAAAATGTTATTTCAGTTGTTGCTATAACTGGAAGCGTAAAAAATAGAAAGAATGCAAATAACTTCTAAAAAAATATAAGCTTTAGGCTATTGAAATAAATCAGCAATACTTCAGCAAGTTTTGTTATCAGATGAGTTTTTTTTTTCATTTTCGGATTTTAAACATTTCTCCATTGAAGAACTTTCAAAACTTTCCATTTTTGACAAGACAAAATATTTTTTGTATGTGAAGGGGGGAAAATAGGTTTTTGATGATGGAAGCCCACCCAATTGCCGAGTGGGGGTGTAAAGGGGTTTTCGACATATCTTGTTGTGCCTTTTTCTCGATGCTAAGGTAAACTTGTCGGTGTCTATGGTATTCCCGAAGAAAGCAAATAAAACTTGGGTTATGAAGAAAAAAAGTCTAATCGTTTACCAGATTTATATATTTGTATTTCAACGAAATAAAGGTTTTTATTAGAACTTAAACTAAATACATATATTAATTTCAGTTACAAGAGTAAACACCAGTTAACGGAATTCGCTTCGAAGAAGTTAACCGGTGAAAATAAGCCCAAGGCTAGTGCAAGGAAGTAACATGGGAGCCCGTTGCTTACAAGTAAGAGGGTAGGAACGGTAGGAATCTAATTATCAAGCTCAAGGCTAGTCCAAGGGAATAACAAATGAGCCCGCTACTTACAAGTAAGAGGAGAAAAATGGTAGGAATCTAATTCCAGCTAAAGGTTAGTTCAAGTGAACTCACTGCTTATTTTAAAGTCAAAGAAGGAGTAACAATATCGGCGGTAGGGATATTTTTAGGACCAAATGATAGACGAATTTATTCATAAAAGGAACCTAAGGCTATTGAAGATGCTACAAATCGACAACAGCCGGAAACTTCTTGTTCTCTGCTCTTCTAATTCAAGAAATAGAAAGTCACAAGTCGATAAGCTTCGAATTATACAAATTTCTTACGTCCTCTGGTTATATTTCCCGCTATAAACGTAATGTGAACTATTTTGTTTAGCAGTAGTTCATTAAATTAAATGGAGGACTAGGTCGCACTAAGGTTAATGATTCTTAGCCTAATTCAAACAAAAAAAAAACGGATGATGGCGGGGCCCAATTTCCCGGCGACGTTTATGGAAGAAGAGTATTCTTCAAAACATTTTCTTAAAATTAAGAAAAACTTAAAACAACAACAGCTTTTTCAAAATTTTGAATTTTAAAGTTAATGTTATTTTTATTTTGTTTGCGATAGAATAGTCGCGTGATCAAAATTGCAAGTTCGTTCTTGCCATATCATTCGACAAAAAAAAACCGTCAACAAACAATTTTTTTAAACGCTCCTATTTATTTATAGAAAATGCTGCCATTCTCATTAAAAGATTGTATGTTGAATTTATTTGTTATTACAAAATCGGCAGTTGAAAGCGACAAAGCCTGTGCAAAAAAAATAAATTGTTGCGATCGAAATTTTTTTATTTGCAACGAATGAAAACCATAAGTGCGTTCCTAAAGTGAAAAACAGTTGCAACCTTTTTGGAAGTTTGATTGTTTTTTTTTTCACCAAAACAATACTTGCCCTATAGAGCAAGTAATATCTAATAATTCAAAGTTGTTATTTAAACTAGGCGTATATATTATAAATGATGTGACGAAGATGAAATTTCTTAATCATTTATTTTCTTTTCTTTTCTTTATTTTTATTATTCCCTTGACAAATTTATGACAAACCTACTCTCTATTTATCTACATATAAGCCCTTTCTTCCTACTGCTACCTGTTTTAAAAACCACCACGCATTCCGGGAGATCATATATAGGATCACCATGCCATTGTATTTATAAAATAACCAAACACAAGATAATATGAAATCTATTATGATGTCAATATTTTATTCTTTGTTTTTATTATTTTGGAAACGTTCTTTTCTAGTAGTTGGAAAAATATTTTGTAGGAAGCACTGTACCTATAAAGATTCTTAGATGAGATTATTTGGGTTCTGTGTTTGTTGTTTATCTCGACTTTTGGTGTGTGGGAACGTGATTAAGTGGAAATAAATATTGGACTGGATGTTATGTTCTTAACCTTTGAATTTTATTATTTGTAATTTGTTTTGTATGAAGGAAAATATTCAAGACAAGTGTTGCCGTACTTTTTTTCTTAATCTTAATCATTATATTCGTTTTGTGGTACCTTCATATAAAGAGTGTCCAATAAGAGTGCTTATTTTTTTTTTTTCGTGCAAGTGCCAGCTCTTAAATTTGACAGCTGCCACCTATTATTGCCCCGATTATTAAAAATGCGAATAAACTAGTATCAATTCCTGAGCTCAAGACCGAGGTCCAACGCGTGATCAGTGAGATACAGTGCACATCTTTGACAAAAAGTCATAGAAAATTTCATGAAAACACCAAAGGTCTATCATCAGAATTAAGAATTTTATGGAATAATCGGAACATGTCTACTTTACAAAACGATAAAAATAACTCACTCGAAAAATACTCTTATTGAGATATCCTTTATTAGGGATTTGAAATCTTTGAAATTATTTAGTGTTGAAGCTGTTTTATATGCGGATATGTGCGTTTTATATACAGACAGTGAAATATGGTGTTTATTATCTCATGGGTCAGGTGGCGCCTAAGTTAAAACTGGGAATAAAAAGTGAAAAATTCTGCAGATGAGTGGCAGTTCGGCTCGGGCCGGACCCACACCTCTATGTCAGCAATCAACTACTACATCGATTCGGAAAAATAGCTCTACATTTTTGACATAAGAATAATCAGACTTGAGTTTTGAGTAATATTACTCAAATATATTGAATTAAGAATTAAAGGTCACGAAAAAAGAATAATTAATATTACTCAGGTGTCAAAAATGTTCTACTTTTGTCTCAAAACAATATTTACATACATATTAATAACAATAAAAGGCTCTAACTAACATTAAACATTTTTTTATATGTAAGCTTAAAAAAGTATCCACTGAATAGGCTGTAAATATTTCCAAAACCAAACAAAGACAACATTATGAATTTTCCCTATATTTTAGTGAACGATGTATAGGCAACTCTTTCCCACGAAATTGTTTGATGAATTTTAACATTAGGTATTCACTTACACGCTTACACCTAATGTTACATAAAAATCATTTATGATTTGAAGCGTTCAGAATATTAATGTTCTAGGTTTAGTTTTGTGAGCTCCCCCGCCGAAATAGGTACTATTTTTTTCATTAAAAAAAATAGAATATTTTTTTTGAGTTCTTTTAAGTTCAGAAACCAATTTATAATAACAAATTTTAAGGGGAATGATCTTACCATTATTATTTCTCTGAAGGCTTTATTTATTAAATCGAATTAAAAAAAAAAGAATTGTTTCTTTTAGTCACTACTGTTCAATTTGTCGTTTTTAATATTAAAAAAAAAATCATCCTCCTATTATTTGCCAATGTCAAAAGCTCAAAAAGCCTACAAACAACTCGTAGTCGTAGGGCTTTTGGCAAAGCCAGAGGGTAGGTAATTGAAATAAATGTTGTCATCCTTTATGCAGAGAGGCTGTGTTAACAATATTTTATCACGATAGAGTTGAATGCAACAGTTTGTTATATGAATTATATGTTTTATTCAATAGATTTAATATTACGAATAAAAAAAAATGAAAAAGGCGAAAGTGCAATAAATGTCTTTGGTTTTATTTTGCACTTATGCTGCATTATTTTAAAGTAGTCTTAAGTCCTGTTTGCTTTTTCGAATAAGTTTTGACTTTAATTCATAGACTCAAGTGTATAATCACAGGTATTCTATAGAATTTCTCGGCATTGTAAAGTATTCCCAAAGGCTGTACAAAGTAGATAAATGTATGTAGGGCTTTATATACAATGCCGATAACACAGAGCCGGCCATCTGTTTAATAATCACCTTAAGGGGCCAGTTATAGTTATCATTGAAAACTATCATTGGAATTTTTGTTTTATAAGTTTTAAGGCACTTAAAAAGCAAAATTAGTGATTATTTTGATGCCGATTTAAAGCTGATGACTTAAATATTAATTTTTGTGAAGATAAGATTTAATTTAGGCCCAACATTCGACATGAAATGAATTTCATTATTTCTTAGAAGTCACTTACGTGAAAGGTTGGGCCAAAATGAAATATTTTTTTGACTAGAAATAATAATTAATAAGCTTTATATTGGCATCCAAATAATTATTGATTTTGCCTCTAAAGTATCTCAAAATAAGAAAATAAATCTTTCAATGAGTTTCAATGAAATCTATAACTTGTACCTAGTTAAAAGTTCCGTTGTCATTCAGAATGTTTCACTTGGTCTGGGAGAATGCTATGTCCTACAAAATAGATTTTGAAACTTTTCTTGCAGCGACTATAATCGTTTGGGGGATAAATGGCCGTTTCAAAAAACGACGAAAATATGGGTTTATCACGTATAGATCCTAAACGCTATAAGTGTTTTCGAAAACATCTCAATCCAAAGTTTGTTCACTGTGTTGCCCTCTTCAAAAGAAAAAAAAACATTTACATTTCATTCGTAACACTGATCATTTAAAAGATATCATTATTTAAAAAAATATCCTTATTTAAATTACAAGAATAGTGATTTTTTTATCTGATGAAGAAGTTATAGAAAAATATTTCATGCTCATTTTATAGATTATAATATTTTCCCCAAAAAACACTTTTTTCCATGCAATTGATTAGTTACAATATATTGTAACTTCAAACAGGCGAAATATTGAAAATAAAGGTTATACAAAAAGGATATACAACTCTTAATGGGCAATGGGCAAAAGTAGCAGTTTTTTCCTTTTTCTGTTAAATGCCGAAGTTGTTTTAATAACCCTGAAATTCTTAATAAAACATTATTTCTTATAATTATCAGTTCAAATATGAATTTTCACAAAATATCGGCAATAAATTAATAATATCTACGATATGCATAGTAAAAGCCGTAGGAAATTTTTTGAAACTTTCAGAAAAACGTAGGTTTACATTTGTTGCAGGAAGAAATTAAAAATAAAATGCATGGTATTTACACTTTAGACTGAAAAATTGTTAAAAAATCAATATAAATGTAATTAGAATTAAATTGATTGAACAATTTCTGAAATTGTTTTGACACAACTGATTTCTTACACAAATCTTAATTTATGATAAAAAAATTTAAAAATCGCGGTTTTTTAAAAGTCAATTTTTTATACATACTTATACAATTTCTAGGAGCCGTTTTTGAGAAAAATAAGATTTTCCTTACCAATTTTTAAACACTTGTATGGGAGGTACCGTTATTAAAATCTACTAGATATTAAAAAACTGCCAAATAATAATTTTGATACAAATCGACCAATTCGTTTTCGAATAATTAGATTCTCAAAATTTTTTTTTAACTTTTAAAAATAAAAAAAAATTTAAATTTTTTGTATACGATTCCTTAAAACTTATTCTTATTGAAAGATTTTCCATACAAAAAATTGGTCAAAATCAGTTGAGCCGTTTTTGAGAAAATCGAAAATGGAGGTACCATTTACAACCATTTTTTCGAAAAAAAAAAATTATAAAATGGTAATGTAAAAAAAAAATACTATTTTTTTAAAGTTGTGGGCACGTTTTTGAGAAAAATAAGATTTTCATAATTTGGTAAAAAAAATTTGTACGGCAGGTACCGTTATTTTTGGTTTAAAATAAAAGTGCTGGGGGAATGCATAAAAAAACGCTAGGTACCAAGTTTAAAGAAAATCGACCCACCCGTTTAGGCTGCAGCCGAAAAGGCAGACAGACAGACAGAATTGCGAGACCCACTTTTTTCGACTTCGCTATCATCGTTATGTCAAGTTTGATCAAAATCTCGAATTCGATTTTTGTACGAATCCATAACTTTCCAGTATGTACTTAAATATAACAAGTATAAATTATTTAAAAACTAAATAGAAGAATTTAACAGTAGGTAGATAAGTTATGAAACTCGATGGGTTAAAAATTATCACGGATTAATAAGGTTTAAAGAAATTTTTAAAGACATAGTCCATAATTTGGAGGAATTGAGTACCTACCTACTGTTAAAGACTCTGAAACCTCATATAAAGCGACTTGATTTTAAAATCTGTTTTGTCATTAGTACTTTTTTGGCAAGCTTTTGCTGCTTAAGCATTGTGTTTTCGTACAGACTTCCACTGTGTGAAATTTTCTTGTGACCTAGTGTCAGCTTTGGACCACGTAAAGGTAAAGCTAGTGACAAATACGTATCGAAAAAAAAAAAACGAGAAAATTTTATTTTTGAATTTAAAGACATTTTTGAGATTTTTAAAAACATTTCGGATGAAACTGAAACCTTTCAAATTCCACGAACAGTATCGAGGCAGCAGCATAGGGTCAAATAAACATCTCAGATTCTGAAAACTAATTTAGGATAGTTGTTATGATTCCACTTTGACTTCATAACTTGAAATGGTTCGAGGCGCATAAATAAGATTGAAAATGAAAAGACATATTTCAAAAATCATATAATACACGAAACTCCTGTTTCTACGCACTATATGTTACTATATGCGTAGCTCTGTTTACCTCTCAACTTTTTTTCCTTTTGATCCTGGTGCAAAATTTAACCCCAGCAACCATAAAATGAAAAAAAAAAAATGTCAATATAAATTTTCAGTGAACTAACTTAATTGGTGTCAAGGGTAAATATAATGTTACATTTGGACCATCTTTGGTCTAAATGCAGGTATTTTGCTAACGAGCTTGGGACATTATACATTACAAAACTATGTCATCATTGAGCTTTTGATTATTCCCAGCTGCAAATTATTGTGTTTTACTTTAATCCTTAGGCTATATGGATGGCTTTTTGACGACACAAATTAGGAAAATTAAACTAATTAGTTTTAATTTAACTGAAAACGTGACGGGGCTTTAGACGTTGTTAGGTCATCATCTAGTTAGAATATTGATTGAACAATTGGGAATTCCTTTTTGTCTTTTAGAAATTATTACCTATGTTAAGAGTTAAACTTTTTCATTATTGAGGTCGATAGAATAAGTTTATACTTTATTGCAAATTGTGGATGTAAAGTTTAAAGTTATAGTATTCCCTATTTTATCTTTATAAAGTACATATGTCAAAGAACTTAAAGCTTTCTACGAATGATATATATTAATATAATGTTATATTATTTCAAAATATGGAATATGTTTGAATAATCTTCTTGTAAACTTTTATTATGTTTTATTTCACTTAAAATGCGAAATAAATATAAAAGTCATACGATGAAAAAAATTATCATGAACACAAAAAGCCTTGAGATAATTCGGAAAAAGTTTGTTCTTATGTTCCAACTAATTACACAACACGTTAATTTTCAAATGGGTCTACATTGAGTAAACGTTCATTAGATCAGAGCTGATAGCCCATTAAATGTCAGGTAGGTATACCTTAGTTAGGTGTACCCAATATTTTGTGTTGAACTATAGTTAGTCTAAACCTTTTTCGAAAAACCTATACCTCTGTTATATCTATACCTATATGATATACACGTTACACAATAAATAGATATCAATTTCTGTAATGCTTGAATTTGAACAGTAATAACAGCCTTGGAGCCGACAGAAAATTTTGGGAGTGGAGTTTATTCATTTTGCGAGTTTGTAGAATTATAACCTTTAGTAAGTAGGTATAGTAAAAAAAAAATAGATAATATAGGAAGCAAACAAAAATAAATGTTTTTGCACTGCAGTCAAATTATGTTTCAACCTTAAAATGAACAACCCTTCAAAGCACAACTATATGAAAATCTTTGTACCTATGTTTGTACTTACCTATACCTGTGGTTTGGTCTATATCTTTGAATAAAGCAAACTTTACTTTTGGATGACGATTCAAATCGAAACCACGCGCCTTTCATTTCGATTAGAAAGTAGAATTTAATTTTGATAAAAACTTTAACTAATTCAGCAAAAAGAATACGCATACAAAATGTTTGTATTGCTTTTCAAATTTTTTAAAGTTTTTTTGTTAAAGCTAATTTTTATTTGTTACCAAAGAGCAAATCCGTGCGATCCAGTCATGTATACTTTTACTTGCGATATATACAATTTATTAAGGTACTATGTAAATATATGGCAAGTTATGGATTTATAAAGAAAATCGAACCTGAGATTTTGATCAAACTTGACATAACGAATGAAAAAAAGGGTCTTGCAATTCTGTCCGTTCGTCTGCATCTTAAACAGGTTGGTCGATTTTCTTTAAACTTGGTATTTTTTCAATTGTTTATAATTAATAAAAATCTTATATTTCTCAAAAACCTGCTGACAGCTCTTTTTTTAAATTCTGCAATTTTTTTTTCTAAAAAAAGGCTACTTTTTTAAGAAAAAAATTCCAGGAAAATGGTTATAAATGGTACCTAGATTTTTAATTTTCGATTTTCTCAAAACCTTTTTAATTGATTTTGGTCAATTTTTGTATGGAGAGAAGTTTTTTTGATTCTTAAAAAATGAGTTAACCTTTTTTTTTGAAAACTTAATAATTCGAAAACGATTTGGTGGATTTTTTATTTAATATTATCTACCAAATCTTAAACATAAAAATGATTGGTATAATAATGGTATGTTTAAAAACGGGTAAGGAAATTCGTACGATTTTCATTTGTATGTGAATTTATATCAGAACGATCTACCATATTATTGGAAAATATTAAATAAATATTAATATTAAATATTAAAAACTTGTATTTATCGATTATTAACAGTATCTCTCATAGAACCATTTTTTTCGAATATCTCATTATAAGTTTAATCGGTTTTAATGAATTTTTTACACAATAGCTTGTTTCAAATTTAAATAATATTGCAAATTAGAATTTAAAAAAAATTCTAATTTTTTATTTTTTGAAAAAATGCAATATTGCCTCCAACATTTTTATTCTTAAAAATGTTTTCAAAATTTTTGAATATAAAAAATAGATATTTTTTTTTTAAATTCGCTCTAACGATTTTTAAATTAGATTGTGTGCATCGCGTTGGTGTCTTAACAATTTCAGAGGTTATTAATCAATTTATGTATTTCGAATTATATTATATTGATTTTTAACAATACATGTAACATAAGAGTTCCATGTTCATTTATGTACATACATATTTACATATGTGTTCACATTATTCTAACTTAAATTAAACTACGTTTTTTGCAGGTGGCATAAAATATAGGCTCCCATAACCAATTTATTTTTTATCAGATAAATAGTTTTTTTTAAATATTTACAGTCGTATTTATTAGATTAGACAATGTCTAACTATTTTCAAGTTGGTGGAAATATGCTTTATTTAATAAAAATAAATATCACATTATTCAAGGTTAAGAGAATCTACTCTTTAGTCTAAGTTAGACAGCTATAAGACAACAATTAACAAGGTTTTTGAACCCATTTTCAAAAGTTGGACAGTTGTCTAAAGTTAGACAACGTTTATATATAAGACCATTAGATTTTAAAGCCACAGTGTGATCATAAGAGAAGGAACGTTTGACCAAGTCAAGCATTTTAATTTATCTGTAATTTTGCTTTAAATATCGAAAACATCTAAATATTTATATTTATATAAAGGTTGTTTTTTTTTTTAAGAGTTGGAGAAATTTAAATTGGCAACATTGTTTTCTGTAACAGTTGATTTGACAGTACTTTTTTGTTTTGAGGTTAGTTTGGATTGACAATTCATTGTGAATACACACACGCAGCCGCCGGAGCAACTTTTGCAAATCGTTCAAATTTATTTTCAAAAATATGGTTCAATTCGAGAAACTCATCTGGCATTACGTGCATTTTATGGAGCTCATATTAATAAATCCAACTTTTGTTTAAATGTCTATGTAATGTATGCTACAGACAGAATAGCGCTTTATAGGTCGTTGGAATCATTGGCTACAAATCGGTTTCAAAATTATTGGGAAAGGGCATACTTTCCGAGCGGCTATAAGGTGAGAGGAATTTTCTCATGACAAGAGAGGCCGAATTCCTAAACGCAAAACTTGCGCAAATCAATCTAAGCTTAGTTCCATAATACAAACTTAAACAAAGCAAAGCAGGTTGTTCCAAAACGAAGTAGATTTTTGTTTACTTCGCAAAAGCAAATGCATTTGTGCTTGCTTTTTGTCATTTGCTTTGCATGTGTTTTGCTTTTCAAATTTTACGTTTAGGAATTTGACCAGATATATATGACTGGTTTTTAAAGTAAAGGTCCTTTAAGGTAAAATGTAAGGATATATGTATGTACATGTGAAATTAAGTCAGCGAAGCGAATCACGGACAAATTGAATTGAAAACTTTTTCTTTGAATTAATTGTTGTAATATTTGAACCAAAGATACTGAATATAATTCAATATCTTTGATTTGAACCATTAACAAAAAACGTAAGTGTGACTGTTATAAATGTTTGTTAATATTCAGTTTCTTTTCATCTTTATTCCAGCGGTATACACATATCAATTAAACTTGGTAATGTTTTGTAAATACTAAAACGCATTGAAGTTATAGTACATTTTCTTGCTATAATTATGCCCAACGTATGTATATGAAAAATATTTTAGTCGATGTATGAAGTAAAATTTAAAATTACTATCTTGTCATGCATAGCCTTTTCATGGCACGCTTCAACCTTACACAAGGCATCAAGAGGATATTTTTCTTTTTATCCTTAAAGGACCGGAGAAAAAATAAATAAATTGAGATATATTCATGATATTAAGTGTGTGTTTAAGGGCGAGGGCGAGATATGAGTGGAGGGGATAGTTAGAGTTACTCTTGGAAAAGCTTCAACTATGTGGTGTAGTTTGTGATTGTGGTTTTACCTCCCCTTTTGGGGGTTAAAAAATACTAAATGTAATGTCCTCACATTTTTCAGCATAAGAAAAATAATTTGCTATTTTTTTTTTTTTTTTGTGGAATGCCGACTGCAATCATTTGTGGCGTCATTCTTGTTTCTTTATATGTTCATATTCTGCGTTTCCAATGTTTTTTCCGGAAGGGAATTTCAACGTTTTATGACTTCTATGGACCGCAGCAGCATAGCTCGTTCATTTACTGTGGTCGTGTCATCACGTAGGAATATGAGCCTTGCGAGCTTAGAATTGGGTTAACAATTATTGAGATATGAACAATTTTATACACAAAATTATAAAATTGCTTTTATTGAATGTTTTATGTATTTATAAAATGCACGAATACTCGTATACATACATGCAAAATTTAGGTCATAAAAATAGTGACTGGCGCTGATGAATAAACTTTAAAACAGTATTTAAAAAAAATTTGTCCAACTCATTTGAAAATACTTCAAACTTTCATTACCCCAGAACTAATTCAATAAAACTACGTTTTAGGATTTTGAAAAAATTAACAATAAAAATATAATAATTGTTTCTTTTCCCGTTTACCATTTTGTGGAATTTGGTGTCAGAAATCAAAATTATTAGGAAAAATATGCCTTTCAGCAAAATAGCTATATGGTGAATAATTTTTTGAGGGAACTTTTCGAAAAGTAAGTTTTTGGGGAAAAATTATTTCGTGAGGAATTCGCGATGGGAAATATTCTCTCCACGGTATTTTTTGTTTTTTTTTTTTTTTTTGGAAAAAAAATTCTCATTAAATAGGGCTGTGATCTGACCTTAGTATTCCTTTAAGTTGTTCAAGTAAAATTTCATTCCGACTTTTACGAAAATGTTGTTTTTTTAAACAAAAACTTAAAAAAGAATTCAATTTTTTAAGTTTGTGATGTTGGCAACCCTTTTTTACTTGGAATATATGTACATATGTATAGATACTACCAAGCGTATTTATTAGATTTCCTTAGAATACTCTTGGGCAATTGTTCAGCTAGCCACTGTCTAAATAGTTGGACAACTACCTATATTTATAAACGCATTCCAACAATTGTCTAAATTAAATAATGTTCTTATATCCTCACTGACATACCTTTAATCTGTCAATTTCGTGAACATTTGAATACGTTCAATGAACATTTCATTAATTTCAAGATATCTTTACAATTATTTGTTCATTGAACACACCCACCTTAGAACAGAATTGACAAACCAATTGGAATGTCTAAGTAAGACATTCGATAGAACATGATTATAAATAAGGTTTTGGGGTTAGACAGTTGTCCAAAGTTAGACATACATACTTTGGAATGGGTTTATAAATAAGACTGTACTACATATATGGCAAGTTAAAACCGATAACAATACTGACAACCGGGACGGAACACCTCGAGCACAACAAAGTCAACCGACTTTTACTTTTAATTTAAAACTCACATATTCAATATTTATTATTTTATTTTTATTTTTAAGTCAATGTATAAAGTTAGGCGCCCTTTGTGCCAACAGATGTAAATTTATCAATATGTATCTTAAAAGTTGTAAGTCAAATTGTAAATATTATATTCAATAAATCAAAATTGAAAATTGATATGGCAAGTTATGGACTCGTAAAAAATAGAGATTTTGATCAAACTGTACATTACCATGATATTAAAAAGTGAACCCCGTAATTCTGTCCTCTGTCTGTCTGTTAATCTATAACCTCGATTTTCTTTTAACTTGGTACCTATAGCGTTTTTTGAAAATTCCACCAACACATTTATTTTAATTTTTAAAGGAACAAAAATAAAATTTTTGAAAATATCATTACTCTCAAAAATGGCTTTACAGATTAAAATAAATTAATAATTTTTAATTATTTAGGATAGCTTTTGTTGAAAAAAATTACGAAAAATGGTTATTAAGGTCACCTTCTATAGAACCATTTTTTTAGTCGTATTCCGAAACAGTTTAACTGATTCTGATCAATATTTTAATTGATAAACTTTTGAGAAATGAAAAGAGTATATTCAAAATAGCTTTTAACGGGCTTTAGTCCATACAAATTTGTTGGCGTTTCGTCCCGGCGATCTCACTTGGACTCATCAGTTGACTGGTGAGGACCTTGTCAATACGCAATTATACTTGGCTGATGAATTTCAGTGGTATATAGAATTTGTATTATTAAAAAAAACTTCAAATAAACAATGCCAGGCTACTAACAAAACCAAAACCTTCCAATTTAATGATTAGGAATTCTAGTCTTGTTGGATATATGTCATACTAGATATTCGTCATGAAATCTAGGTAAGATGAATTGAAAAAAATAGTATTGTTTACTAAAATTTTCAACAAATATTTTTAACTTAATGGATCTGAAAAAAAAGTTTCAATTTTTATTTTGAAAACTCAATATTTCAAATACGACTTTATCGGTTTTTATTGTTCAAACTAATTTTGTTCAAAAATTTACTTCATTAAGTTGTAACATTAAAACCAGATGCTTTCTTCTAGTTTTTGAGAAACTCAATAATAACTAAATCCAATTTAATCCTTACTAAGTGGAAAAGGGTATAAAGATCCTGAGGGGAACTTCAAAAACGGTAAAAAATTAAGAGAAACTTATTTCAATTTTCTCCATAACTAGAAGACATTAAAGCACCTGGTTTTAATGTTTGACTAAAAATAGTTTTCAAAATTTTAAGTTTGAAAATTAATTTTTCTAAAACTATTCATTTAAGCAATTTGATTTAAAAACAACACCAATAAATGCATTTTTGGCTTTAAAAAAAGCTATGTAACATGACATTGTAAGTGTTTCAATAATTTTTTTTTTTTTCTATTTTAAGTCGATTTTTTCGAAAACTTCCTCTCCCACCTAAACAGGGGGGATTAGACCCCACTCTCCTACTATTTTTTTTCTTACCTACATAAATGTCCTAGCCATTTGTCACATCTTATGCAAATCACTCTGTATTATGTATTTATAAAAAATTATTATTGTAAATCCGCTCCAACACATTTCTTAAAAATTTTTCTCATAAATTAAGATTTGGCACAAAACAGAATATAGGTTATTTTCCGACTTAAAAAACCCACAGAATGATGGTACATTAGAACAATTTATTCGAACTAATAATTCATAATATATGTACATAGGTATGTTATACAAATTTTCAAAAAAATATTTTTTTTGGATTTTAAAAATACACATTTTGAAAACGTGCTAGTGGATTTTTTTGAAATAAGATCTTTTAAATCCGTTCTAACAGTTTCTTTCCTTCATTTCGTAAATTTATACTTTGTTTAACAATTCAGATGGCATTCTTTATTTTGAGATTAAAATATTTTTAGAAATTGTTTAAGCTATTTAAAATTTATTTAAATATTTTAAATAATATTAATTTATAAATATTTGTTTGTTGTTTTTAATCTTTTCTACATATTAAATTTCATTTGATTTATTCATATATTTGTAGCGCTTCAACTTAATTGTTCCTTCTAATTTAGTTAAGCACTTTTAATTCTATTTATTTGATGAAGACCGTTTCTGAATGTATACGAAATTGTGTTTGCAATAAAGGTATTATTTATGCCTGCAAGTAGTTCTATATAATGTACGTCTATATCTACACCTACTAGATTCAAAAAAATAATTACAAAGAAAACATTAACATATCCAATTGTTAATGTCACAAACCTCACACTTAATATACATATTAACTGTCCTGAAACTAGGCTATGTCAACACTAATGGTGTTAAAAATATCATGGCTTAATTAAATGCGATATATGTATACTCGAAAGGCTTTTCTAATTTGATGCTTTGACAAAATGCTACTATACCATTTTACCAGAATTTTCCCCAATAACAATTTTAAAGCATTCTTCCCCTAGAGTAATAAATCATTTTTTAAGCATGCAAATTCATCGAATTGGAATTGGAAAGACTGCATTAAAAAAAAAAAGAATCTCTCGAGAATTTAATTCATAAATATCTACTGTTTGTTGAACTTCGAAACATTTAATGATGAAATAATGTTGTACTGAGGGGAACTAAGAAAGACGCATTAAATGGAATAGGACAACAATTCACACCCTCTCTTTTTTAAAAGTGGTGAGACGTATTTTTACTAAGGCATGACGTAAGGGATGTTTCTCAATTCTATGTCACTGATTTTATTTAGTGCAGGGAGTTACAATATTTATGATGTGAAAACAATCATCATTGAAACTCCAATTTATTAAGGAAATAACAAAATTGCCTCCTTAAAAAATAATAGATTAATTATGTTTAAGAAAATATATACATATGTAGGAATTTAAATACTGAACTATGGTATCTATTAGTCTAAGATCCCACCATAGGACCATCTACCCTATCATCGAGTTACCAGATAAAAGGTATGCAGTTTTTTAGGTATTATCAAAATCTAACAGAATAAGAAAATAATTATGGAATTAACAGAAACTTACACAACATTAATGCAAACATTCGAATGATTGAAAAGTGTGAAATCGAACAATCAATTAGAAAGCCTCAAAATGAAAAAAGCGCTGCAATTGATGGTATCGAAGCGGAAAAGCTCAAATACGGAAAAAAAAGCTCTTACTCCAATCCTTAAAATCTTCTTCAACTTTATATTAAAGGCACAATCCATTTCAATACAATGGCGACAGAGTAAAATAGTTCTTATACACATTATAATGGTTCCAAGGATGACATGCATAACTATAGACCCATAAGCCTAATCTCCACCATCTATAAGTTTTTCTCAAAAGTAATATACAGGAAAACCAAAAAAGCATTTTACAAAAATCAACAAATAAAACAAGCTTGATTCAGAGAGGGATATTCAACGATGGATCGCCTACAAATAGCTAATGAAGCCAACTGATTCAAATGGTTAGATTCATGAATTAAGCAAGCGGTCATACTCTGGCGGGCTATTTCACGCAAGAGTATAGTTAATGACAGTTTAACCGCCATATTATTCACTCGATACATCCAGATTAAAACTTAATTCCGGATGTATTTGTATAATTTACATCCGGATTTATATTTGAATTTGGATGAATGAAGTGAATAATATGGCCGTAAGTTTTCTACAAAAGTGGACTTTAATAATAATAATATAAAATTTGTAAGCTGGTCTGGTAGATCGCATTAATATTAAGCTCATAGAAAAATTGTACTCAAAATCGTATATGAGTTGTTTTCGAGAATATAAGGGTTTCTTTAACTGTCTTTTAAGAATTGTTGTTATATGCTAGGCGACAAGCATCTCCGCTTATGAATTAAAACCGTATGTAAAATTAATTAAAATTTCGATTAAATTTTATCCAAGAATATACATATGTTGAAGTTTCAATGGATATTAGATTCACTTCATTAGTGTCAAAAGCTTTATAGTTCTTCCAAAATCCGGAGGGAATATGCGACGAACGAAAAATGTTCAAAACTTCATTAATCACCATGAAAAAAGGTGAAAGTTCTGTTGTTGTTAGGAAGTATTCGCATTGGTTTAGGAGATATTGTAAAATTAGAAAATTGTTAAGTATCATCATGCTTATTACTTAAATTAAGACTGTTTAAATTTTTCCGCTATGCATTTACAAATAATAGAATTAATCATGCCTATTATGGATTCCGCAATACTGGACCCGCACTCTGCAGTGATTTTGTTCTACTTACTCATTTATCGTCTCAAAAATGTCTATAGCATTTGACAGCAAATTTTGGTACGTGTCGTACGAAGTTTCAAGTTACCAAAGAGATATAATAGACATGTTCAAAAAAATGAGATGCCGGAGATCTCAGCAATCTCAGTTACTTGAACAGCATTCCTCAGCTTTTCTGAGGAAACAAATCTTGGATTCGCTTGCTCACTTTTTGAGTGAGAAAAATTTTTGAGATCTCATTTTTCTGAGCGCGCCAATAATATAAGATCATGAAAATTGTATATGGAGTTCAAATATGAAATACAAATCTATTTTATTACCGACAAATCTAATAATTTTTTTTCATTAAATTTTGAAATCATAAATAAAGAACAAAGCAAAACTCAAAACTAAATGGGCCATAAGACACTGGATCAATTTTAAACAAAACTTACCCCTATGTAACTTTTACTTCGATCGCACACGGTCACGGAGTAAAGAAAGCTGACTGAAAATATTGTGTACATGAAACGGTTTTAATTGTAGGAGTAATTTTTTTTCCAAATTGACACTCCGAACAACAAAAAACTCTTGCTTTTAGAAAAATAACAATTGAATTGAAGTGCTCATGACAACGAATAATTTTTTTTTTCTGTATTAGAAATTATAGTTTGTTATTCTACTCAAAACAACGCGAAACGGTTTGTTCGTTTCATTCCGCATTCGTCAGAATCCTCGGCAGAGTGTGCGATGGCTCAATAAGATATAGGTAAATAAGAGTTTTTTTTTATAATAAAAACAAATTAATGGTCGCGTTCGGGGATCAATCCAAAGCTATCCGGATAGATATGTGTTGTTGTAATCTCTTTTGACAAAACAGATAATGCAACAACAACCCAACGTATCTCAAAATTTTTGGAATAGGTTGATAGCCTATCTGGTAGTACCTCGAACGCAAGGAATTATAATAAGAATAAAACGGAACAGGTTTGCTATGAAAATGTTGCTATTCAAAAACTTTATTCGTATATAGTCTAAGATCCCGCCATAGGACGACCTACCCTCATCGAGTTACCGGATAAGTGGTATGCAGTTTTTTAGATAGTGTTTTTTTGCGCAAGGGTTGCCTGGTGAAATATGGTCAAGGCATAGGGTTACCTCTCTGAGACTGTTAAAATTGTTTTCTTTAAAGCTATGAGAAATTCAAAAACGTCGATTATTAAAATTTCGGCAACTCTAAAAGTAGACAACAGTTTTTAAAACAACATAGTACCATCGTAATGATAATAAAATGCTCTTTATGTTACTGTTTTTTAAATGAATATATTAATTAGGGTAAAAAAGAAAAAAATCAAAAAAAAAAAAGAAAAATTGATTTATAAAATATTGATTTTTCAAAAATTCACCTAGCCAAGAAAAAAAGCTTAACTCAAAAATTTTGCAAACACGGGTCTTTACATTTTTTATAGGCTTCTCAGAAATATAAAATTTGTTTCTAGAAAACATTTCCCTGTTTTTATGTGATTTTTTTCTCCAACGTCCATTTTTCATTTTTTGACTTTAAAATGTTTTTATCTCGAGTTTTAGATTTTCTAGAATTTTCTTTTATATGGGTGACTTTCTTGTATTTACAAGATCTATCGATAAAAGAAACAAAAAACTCTCTATCACTTTTCGTTTTCTTTTGCCCTAATTTACCTTATTGAAATTCCGATTAAAAAAAATACACGTATTTTAGAATTATTAAATAAAATTTCCTTTTATATAATATAATATATAAATAATTTAGCGCTAAAACCTACCATATGGGCTGGGTCACATAATTGAAAAAAAAAAAACAAAAACCGACCTTTAAAGCGTGGCAACCCTATTTCTGACCATATTTCGCCAGACAACCCCTGCGTAAAATGTTAGTTAAAACATTATCTAAAAAAACTACATACCACTTACCCGGTAACTCGATGAGGGTATGTCGTCCTATGGCGGGATCTTCTACTAATAGGTACATATGTACATAGATACCAAATGGAGAACCCGCTCTGAAAAGTAGAATTTTGAGCAGATGGTCCGTTTTATTCATATCAGATAAAATTTAATTATTAAGATTTTTGTTAGTTAACATTATTTATTTCTGTATTATACATTGCTTATATATTGAGGATTTTCTTTTCTTAATTTTTTTTTTGGTACCTAATTTGTTCTCGTAATATTTTAATTTTTATTTAGAATTTATTTTAATCTCTTTCAAGTAACATATCCAAAAGTGACTTCAAATAATGAATAGATCTAATTGATTCCTCAACAATCTTATTGTTTGCCACTGTTCTCTCACGATACTGCTCTTCTAAAATAATTCCGGCGAGTTTACTTACTCTTCGACTTAAGCGGCATGCTTCGGTATTTAAGTCTCGTTTAACCTGCTCGTATTCGGTTCGAACCTTGGGTGGATGGTGTCTAACCATATTATCATGATATTTGCACACTTCTGACAATTTACTTGGCTCAATAGGAAACACACCAGTTTCAGTTCTTACAAGCAGCATTCCATTGAAATTCGGATTTACAAAAATTTTTTCCGGGCAATCCTCAACACTCATATGAAACCCTTTGACATTTCCTGAATCACTGGCATCTTCAGAAGACGATGAGGATGGTCTGTGTATGTTAACTAAACGCTCGATACCAATTTGTGATAGAACATTTTGTCGAGCTTCATTTAAGTAGTTTTTCTTAATCTTACGCAAAATGGTGATGTCCTTCTGAGTGTTTCGAAATTTGAATAAAGTCTGGTGTGTTCTCCTGTTTTTATGTGTGATCTTTGCTTTGCGTGGTACAGATCTAGACGGTAGAAATAGCTTACGTTTTGCAACTTCTGCTTCACGTATTTGGGGTTTCTGGGCTGCCAATATATCGTCGATAAAATTGCAGATGAGGTGTTTTTCAAAATATCCTGTCGTTGATGGTGGTATCACATTGGAGTCATTCATTATATGGAGTTCTTGGACTTCGTTTCCCAAATTTCGTCTTTTCCAGGGTATCAAAAACCGATTCTTATTATCAGTAATAACTAACCGACAGTAGCCATGTGGATCAAAAAAATTGTAATGATCAGCGTTAATAATTTCCATTGCGTTTTATTTTTAAATGATGTGAACACTTCGGAGTACGTTTACTTTGTGATTAGTTGCAGGGAAAATAATTTCATTTTATACAACCTTACACCTTTTCGTTAAGTGCTTAAAGCGATCTTTGAAGTTTAAGGGAAATAGATTACCTACATGGTTAGAGAGGAAGCTACAACATAAATACCTGCTCTTATTTTCTAGTATACCTACCTTATTTAATCACTTTATAATCTTTTCGGGTTAAGACAAATGAGGTTACCTAGATACATATATGTAGACGCACACAGTCTTCAGTTTTATTACCAGGACAATTAAGAAGAAGAAGTGTCTGTTGGATTAACTAGTCTTCAAAAGTCAATTGTCGAGAATTATGCAATTACCTACCTGAATTAGACACAATTAGGGTTTTAGCAATAAAAAAGGATCACACTTAAATTGAGTCCCTATTATTGGATCTTTAATATTAAGGTCTTAAAATGAAGATAGGCTACAATTGTTGTGAAAAAAGAAGCTGGGGTGCGACCCACACTGGTAACTTCTCATTGGTGCCCGTGGAAATTGGACACCCGATGTTATTTTATTATAAGGAAATTCGTAATTCAAAATCTTAAAAGATCTTATTAAATGTTCAATATGCCATCAAGTGAAAACCAAAGTTAGGGCGTATCTATTATATTTTTTAACTATTTTCATTGTATTTTTAGCAGATACCATTAATTCTTAGTTATTTATTCATATGTGTAGAATAGAATTATTGCGGAGTCGATAACATTATATATTTAGATATACATATATTAGAGCTGAGTTTTTAATAGTTTTGTTTTGCATTTTTTTTTGTCGGTTTAAAAAAATAATGTCAATATGGAATGTTTCTACTAACTCATTTTGTGTAGAATAAAATTATTTAAAATTATTGTGTTGTAGTTTTTTTTGCTTTAAAATAATTTTCATTTGAATTTTTTTACAACACCAATCAATTAATTCTTAATCACATCATTGTGTGTAAAATAAAATTATTCAGGAGTCGGTAGCTTTGTTTGTTTTCGAGATATTCGAGTCAAAAAACATTTTTTTAAAAGGTTTTAGTTTGAAAATTTGCTTATTTAAAAAAACTGTTAATTGAATAACTCTACAAACCTTACCAGTTATTGACTACGTCAATTTGTACAGAATAAAATTGGCCCGGCTTCTAAACTAGTGTTTGTTTTCAAAATATTCGACCCGAAAAACGTTTTTCAATTTTTTTTTAGTATTTTCTTGTATTGTCAATTGAATTTTTTTTAAATTTAGGTATATCAGTGGCATCATAGAATAAAATTAGCCCGAAGTTAATATCGTTATTTTTTCTCAAAATATTACAATCGAAACAAGTTTTTCACAAAATTTTAGCATGTTTTTTGATAAAAAAAAAACTGTGCACTGATTAATTTAATAAATTAATATATATAAGAAATTAATAGGCGTGTTCAAGGAAATGAGATCTCGGAAATCTCAGCAATCTCAGTTACTTGAACAGCATTCCTCAGAAAAATTTATCAGCTTTTCTGAGGAAAAAGTCTTGGATTCGCTTGCTCACCTTTTGAGTGAGAAAAATCTCGGAGATCTTATTTTTCTGAACGCGCCAAAGATCGCAGGATCTTGTAGAACGCGGAAAACTGATTCAATTGTATAGGTAGGAGGCCGGGTAGATGTTTTATTATGTAGCTTTCTTATCGATAAATTTTCTTATTACTTTGTTGCACTTGCACT
The DNA here is from genome assembly GCA_951394125.1 of Epistrophe eligans. Lineage (NCBI taxonomy): Eukaryota > Metazoa > Arthropoda > Insecta > Diptera > Syrphidae > Epistrophe > Epistrophe eligans. Next base: position 41,424,853 of record OX596030.1, read on the forward strand.
TTTTTTAAGCTTGAATTATTAAACTTGTTCAGGAAAATGAAATTTGGAGATCTCAGCAATCCCAGTTAAATGAACAGGAAATAGGAACTATGAGGAAAAAGATCTTAGATTCGCTAACATGAGATTCCTCTCAACAGGCATACATATAATACTAAATAAATTAAACTTTTTTGTTTTGATCCTTAAAGCCTGAAATCTTTTTTATTTATTTTAATGACGTGTTCTTATTTTTGTAACAACATACTAATAGTAAAATAATTTTAATGATATTTTTTATAACAAAATTATGTATTGATATAAAAAAATATAATATAATTAATTTTTTTTTTGTTTTTAAATTAGTTTACAAAATCTTATTAAACAATGCACAATAATTTTATGTAAACATATAAATTTATTTTTGTTGTTATTACTTTTTTGATTTACTTAATATATTGATTTTTTATTTAATTATATTGGCGCAAAATTTTAAACGATTAAGTAAGATGTTAAAGCATTTTTTATATGATAAAAGTGCCTTAACATCTTACTAAATAATTTAAAATTTTGCGTCATTGATTTAAATGTTCTGATTTATAGAAAAAAGAATAATTAAAGTAGCCAAACATGAAGTCTGAGATAATTTTTTGTTGCAATGTTTTTTTGTGTGTTAAATTATTCTAAAAAGTGTTATTAAAAAGAATATATTATGCAAATATGAAGTCCGAAGGAATTTTTATTTTAAGTTTCTTTTGTTAAATTAAATAAATTTAATTATTTTTTTTAATATAGATTTATATAAGATTTATATTTTGAAATCTACTTCGATTTTTCGCAATCTGCTTCGCTTTTTTCTTCAAATCTACTTCGACTTTTTCTCTGGAAGTGGTAACGCTTAAGCACTCCTTCATATAAATATTTTCAGTAATAATTTTTTCATACTACTTTAGTTTCATTTTTAATGAATTAAAAATAAGAAAAAAATGTGGTATCATACAGGCGTAAGCCGTGAAAAAACGCAAAACATTCTTTTCTTTGCTACTTACATGTTTATAACAAAGGCAATTTTATTCAAAAACAAAAATAGATAGAATTTTAATATTTTTGAGTTCCAAGTTTTTATTTATTTTTTAATTAATTCTACACAAATTACCATTATACAACACATATTATATTCATCCAAATATTTATACTTTGGTGATAGCTTCAGTTAAAGCTGTTATTATCTTCATAGCACATTTATGCGATCGCTTTTTTCTGACGTTTTTCGATGTAGGCGTTGCGTTAATTTTCTTTAGATGTTTAATCAAATCCAATAACTTTTTCCGGTATTCTTCTAGCTGTTCGATTTCCTTGCAGATGTCATCTAATGTTGATAAATCAATACTGAACATATTTTGATGTAACCTTGATCGATTAATTCGAATTATATCTTCAGTAAGTTCTAATTTTGAGCTGCACCAAGTGATTAGTTCCCGATCTTTCTGTTGCATTTGTTTCTGATACAAGTAAATGTGAAGATTGTAGTTAATATTTGTTGCATCAGGACTCAAGTCAGAATTCTGTGTAAATTCTGGCAAAATTTCTTCCAGTGATGGTGCTTCGTATATATCCATGTGGAAAAACTTCTTTCCAATACAACTTCCCATTTTTGTGTTAATTTGTTTCTTTGGACTTATCGTATACATACAATATTATATGAGTTCAGAAGAATGATCTTGTCTCTTCGAATGTTTCCTTGGAACTAATGGATAACAGGATATATTGAAAATATTTATACTACCATCACTCACATATTTTCAGATAAACAGATTATCAGAAGAGAGATTGGGATAATATTCGAAGTTCAAAATTTCCACCTATTCGTGTTATCTTAATTAACGAGAGACCAGTAGGTAGGTAGTTATTATTTTTTACGGTGTTGGTAGCGGCTGTTGATATTATTTGAAAGGAAAATGTATGCAGTATGCTTACCTACCTTCGTGTTTTTAGGGAATACAAATGAATACAATAAACGTATACATGGAAAATACGTATTTAAAAGATAATCACATTTTGGAAATATCTCCAACGTATTATAATAAGATACTAGTACAAGGCTTTGCCAAAATATGGAGAGTTTCACCAATTTAAAAAAAAAAACACTATCGCCAAAAACCACATAAGTTATTTATGGCCCTACACGAGATCTGAGCTTTGATTAATATATTACGAAATTTAGAATTAGAAATTTGACTGTTTATCTCTTTGACTCAAACTCAAATTTTAATACTGAAATTAATAAATTTAAAAATATACGTTTTGGTTCATTAGAAGGGTCCCTTTATCATATCTGACTACCTGAGTGATCATTCATAAAAACAGGTACGTCGGACATAGTCGTTAATTTTATTTTTATTTACATCCAAATATCAATATTTAAATGTATGTACATATGCCTATAATATGGCGCATTGTATGAAGTGCTTGACTCCTAACTTATAGGTGTGAGTTCAAGCTGTTTTATTTTAGCTATCGAAAATGAATTAATTCATGGATTTTCAACCAGACGAATATAAAAATTATTGAAACATTATTTCCTTATAGAAAATATACATATGTATAAAAAATATATTTGACCTAAAAATTTAAAAATAAATCGATACATAAAAGTGTCTTTAGTTTAAGTAAATTTTTGACATTTGGTTATAAACAAAAACAGAAAAATAAAACGAAGACTTTTTCATTGATTTCCTGTTTACATTTCATCAATTAGCTTTGAATGTATTCCCATCAGACCCTGTAAACGAAAGTAAAAAGAAATTAATTTGTTTTCATCTTAATTAAACACCAGAAACAATACTTTAAATCTTATAAAATAATATATAAAATATATGTATATTTGTTAATAAAAACAAAACGTTAATACATACAAACCCAATGACAGGAACTCGTTGAATAGATATGCAATAATGTTTTTTTTTGTTTTTTTTTTTATATAGATATATTTCTGGAAATCCTGATGCTTAGTCAATCATCTTATCGTGAACTCCAATTAATAATCCCTATACGAAGATAAAAGATTTACTTTCGCGTTTTTCATTGAAGAAAACTCAGAAGTATTTACATACATAAATAGCCGATAAATAGTTCTAAGAATGTGTTGAATTAATTGAAAATTGATTTCATTCAAAGCATAACTCCTTTTTTTTATTTTTAAAGTAAGAAATATGTTATTCATTAATATGGGAAATATTTACATTAGTTAACAATGTTTTGTGCATATTGTATAAATATTTATTGCATATTTTAAATAATATAAATAAATATCGCAACCATCACCGTTAGCTAAACACCTTTACCTAAACTCAAATGTACAATAAATGTACATAAATAACAGATTATATAACATTTTAACGATGGTTAAAAGATATTAATACATTGTTTCTAAAGAACTACTTTAATTTGAATAACAATGCAAATCCTGGTATAGAATTCAAAGACTATTGGGTCTTTAATCATTCACTTTATATTCAAGTCGTCAAACTAAAACTATCATCCGTTTATCTTAATTTCGATCGATTAGAAAATCCGCGAATTCTCGCACGGTTAAGCTAGTAAATATACATATATTATGACAGCGAATGCCCTTGCATACTTTTCCAAAACATCAACTTTAACTCCATCTACCTTTCGACACGGACACATATACATAAGTCATATTTGAACAATTTGTGTTCGAAATATAAGCAGAGATATCAAACAAGAACCGCAAATATATTTTTTATAAATTTGCAGGTTAGAATATTTACAAAACAAACAAATTGAGCAATTCTGTCGACGAGACTTCAAAACCTTTAGAATTTAATAAACTGATTTTGGATACAGAAAACCGGCTAAATGTTTTTGTCTATACTGTCTATACATGTCAGTTAAGTTTATAAAGCTTGCATAGTATATACATACAATAAAGTAAGATACATTCAAATTATATAGTTTTTTAGTTTACTTTTTTCTATTGACAATTCAAATCCATGCAATTATACACTCAAGACTTATTAGCTGATACATAGTATAAAAACTTTAATATGCATTTCCTGCGCTCCGCTTACACCAAATGAAAAAGCATACATCAAAAATTCATCTCATATGGATAAAATATTTGTGTATATCCTTCCCAACAGTATAACATCATCTTGACTTATTTATGTATTTATTATTTTTAAACATTTACGTCCTTCGAACATTCATATCTCGATTTTTTGTTTTTTCCAATTTGTTTAATAAAATATCTACGGCTTTTTTATATATTATAAAAATATTGCCACTACAAAACAAATATTCTATTCTTCATATCGTTTATGAAATAGCGAAAATAGCGAGTATTCAAAACTCGGATTTAAACTTATAAAGTACTAACTAAAGTAGGTACTTCAAAGATGATATACAAAAAATGTTGCTACTCAATGAAATATAAGATACCAATAGCAATCTGACTGACTAAATATATTGTACTAATGATCTCTGACACCATTAATATTTTTTTGTCTTAAGCTAAAAGAAAATGGCCTCAATAGATTATTATTCAAAGCACCCGATAAAATGTGATTAATAGATTGATTGTTAAAACTTAAAGCATTTTCAGTTAGTTAACTTAATGCAACCAAAGCAAGTTTTTTTTTTTTTTTAACATACCTTAAAGTATTTTACGGTCTTAACACGAAGTTCTAATGTTGCATCTTCATCACAAACCATCAAGGTATTTTCATGCTGTTGGAATGCACTGACTGTCCACATATGATTGACACCCTCTTCTATGGCCTTGTACAAAGCAAATGACTTATGTGCTCCAGTCACGAGTATCATCACTTCTTTTGAATCCATCACAGTTCCCACGCCTACAGTTAAAGCTTGTTTTGGAACTTTACTCATATCGTTATCAAAAAATCTAGCATTCGCTTCTAATGTATCTTGAGCTAGAGTTTTTACTCGAGTTCTCGAAACTAAAGACGAACCGGGTTCGTTGAATGCAATATGACCATCAGGCCCAATGCCACCAATAAAAAGTTCAACGCCACCCGCTTTTTTAATCTGATCTTCAAATGCATTGCATTCAGCTACAAGATCAGGAGCATTGCCATCAAGTATATGAACATTTGCTGGATCGATATCTATGTGTTTGAAGAAATTATCCCACATAAAATAATGATAACTCTCTCGATGATCACGAGGAAGACCTAAAAATAAATATTTCACAAATGCAAAAACAAAATCATTGCTAATAATGTTCTTACCAACATATTCATCCATATTGAAAGTTTTTACGTACTTAAAAGAAACTTTTCCAGCTTTATGTAGTTCAATCAATTTTTTGTACATTCCCAAAGGTGTACTACCAGTTGGTAACCCCAATACAAAGTATCTATAAAACAAGACTTAATTAATTTCAGAATATTTAAAAGTACTCGATTTACTTGTTTGGTCCTGGATGGAATTCATTGATCCTTTTCATCACATATTTGGCCGCCCACTCGCCAACAGCATTCGTAGTTTCCAAAATTATCAATTTCATGTTTCGTTATATCACTGCACTGTATCTGTATTCCTATAAATGTAGAATAAATAGGTATGTAGGTTAATAATATAAGTTTTGAGTTTAAATTAAGTCGGTTTTCAAGATTAGATAATTTAATAATAATTTTGTAATTAGTCGAGATAACCTAACTTAGAGGAATTAGTTGGCTTCATGGATTTAATGCTTTCTTCTTATTATAAGTTTTGGAATCTACGGAGATAATTATATTTTGAAATAGGTACCAACAAACATAAATGTTCTACTGACGTTGAACGCCCTTCAAGAATGTAGGTACAATAATAAAAAAAACTTTAAGAAATATAGTGTAGAAAGAATGACTTGAATGACTTTTTATGAATTATACAAAATCAAGGGGCTATAAAATATGTACTTTATTTTTTCCTTTATGTAGTAGGTAGATTAATTGAATATTTATTTTATTTATCACGACTTACTTTCTTTTGCAGAGATTTAGTTATCACGATCAATTATTAGTTATTGTTTTAAGTTTATCTTTAAGTTGTATAATATCACATTGAACGCTGATTTTAATGGATTAATGTAATCGAAATAAATGGAAGTGAAATATTAAGTTGGCTTGAATTAAAATTGAATGCTTTTAGATTTAAGGGAAATCGAACTGGGTTTAAAATGCATTAAATAAAAAAGGAAAAGCAGAAGAATTGTTGAATATTTTGTATTTGAACACAGAATTAATTTAGGTCAATTACCTATCTTCGGTTGTCAGATAAGTGACGGCCAACGGGTGTTGTGTTTGTGTTGTTTTTTGTCGCTGTCAGCTTGATAAGAGTACAGTAGAAGCAGTACAAATTGATCAGTATCCATGCGTTCGAATGTTTAACAAACAAACTGAACAACGTCATAATCCCCATCAATTTAATTCACAACACAATTTTAATCCAATCCAATCAAAAATAGCATTGATTGATTAACGGCCTATTAAAAATACTGCGCGCTCAATACATGACAATTTACATTGAAAATTCAGATTTCTGAATTTTTCTGGCTTCTGATTGGGCAGCTGTCATAAAAAGTTAGATGGCTTTAGAGTCATGTGACAGCTAACCAATCAGTGACTTGAAAAATTTAGAAATCTGAATTTTCAAATGAAAATGCCTTGTACTGCCCGCGCGAATTTACATTTCGAAATTAATATAATTTTAACCAAATTTGCATGAAATCAGGTAGCAAGTTATGTCACGAACTTACGGAAAATAAATAAAATTAAATTGCATGGACGTATAAGTTAATGCATAGAGCCAGCGTTGCCAAAGTATTACGATCGTGCTTTTTTGACACGAAAATTTTATCGCGGTGTGGTGGCATAGATATGACACGCTCTTCTAAATTAAATGTCAAATTTTGACGAAATTTGATGAAAATTACTCCAAATGGATAAAACAGACAGAAACTCTTATATTTGGACAGTACGCGAATAGTTCTTCTAATTTTTTGTTATTTAACTCTACAACTGAACTACATTTTTTTTTTAAATGGAAAAATTTGAGGTTTTTCATATGGCCCGAAAATGGCACGATTTCATAGAAAATGTGGCAGGTTAATTTTTTTTTTGCGCGGCAACGCTGTCATAGATTGCTTTAAGACGACAGCGATTTTTTCTAAGCTTCGTTTCTCTTTTCGTTTGCAAGGATGCTTTTAAAATTGCGATTTTTAATAGGACGTTATCTTTGTTAAATGAAAAAGAAACTTGTCATTCCTGAAAATTTATAATTTAACAATTTATAACTTTTTATAATTAAATAATCATTAATTGTCATATCTAAATAGCTTTTAAATTTAAGGAATTATTTTTGAATTTAAAGCTTTACTTTAAATTGTATATTATTTTAATAATTATATAAAGAAATGGGTCCAAAAATCAAATTCAAGACTTCCATAATGTCATCGATTATTGTGGAGGTGATTTGGTACAATGTGGTCAATTTTGTAGTATCATTAGTCATTACTCATTACTATTAAAGCTCTTAACAAAACAAAAAGATTGTAAGGAAGCCTGATTATCCGTTTTTTTTAATGTATGTACAAAGAAAACCTGGCGTTTTTTTACAGATCATTTATTTTGTTTGGTGTGGGCTCCAACGTCAGCTTCTGCCACTTGAAGCATTTATTGTAAATCTTCTTACCAAATTTAAACCACAGGTCGGCCAAGCAAATTACATAATATGAAAACGGAACAAAATAAAAATTAATATAGTTTTTATTTTTAAATTAGGATTTGTTTAATATTTATTTATTACTTGCAGTTACCCAGGGCGCTCCACTGTGCAAAAACTAAAATCGTGACAACGTCGTGATTCTGATTATTTATATATTTAAGCCATTTTTATTTAATTTATTTAAAAAATAAATGTTTTTATTGAAAAATTGAAGTAAAATAAAAAAATTTATTTTCATGCTGAATGTTTTGAATGGCAAAAACAAACACTTGAATGAACCAAGTTTGTAAAGACTGATGTTATTATAGCTATTTCCACGCAATTCTCATTTGACATCAAATATATATTTTAAGATTTTGGTGTTCAACCCCAAAAATTTTTCATCAATAAACAAATGAAACTCCCAATGAAAGCCAAAAAATTTAAATAAAGCCCCTGGAAATATACAATATACACTATACAAATTTCGATCAAAAATGAAGACGACACCACGAAGATTATAACATGACACTAAGCAGACACATCCTTGATTAAATCCAGATAATACATACAACATACCTACATACATTGTTTAAAACCGATGGGCTCCGAGGAAAGTAATAGATTCCACTTTATGACAAAATTGTGGTTGGCTAAAAAAAAGTGAAAGTACTATATAAACGGTTTACGTTTTTTTTTTATTTTTATTTGCGAAAAGAAAATTTTATAAAATACAATCTTCTCTGAAATATTTCTTTTTTTTTAATTTTTAATTCATAATTATATTTTATCATTCAATACATTAAATGATATTTATTTTTCAAAAAAAAATATTGTATGCTCCTTAAAAAGATTCTCGTTTGACGTACACAAAATAATACATTAGCCTGAGGCTGTAAGAAAATGGCTATTCGTAAAGTTTTCTTAAAAAAGCAAAAAGAAATTACAATATTTTTATTTAAATGCAGTTTTGAAGTGGCAAGGTTTATTTTATTGAACTGTTAACATTGTATGTCTAATTTCATTGTGTTCAGTTTTGTTTATTGTTGGGTAACCAATTTTTCAAATATTATTTAATACCTACTTAATTAACTGAATTAATTTGTGTACGTTCTAAGGTGTTAAACAAATAAAAATAATAAATTCGGCGTGAAAAAATATTTTTTTTAAATTCAAACATAGAACATTGTGTTAAACATTTAAAAAAGGACACAAACAAAATAAAAAATCTATTATCAACTTTATGTTTGACACTATATTTTTGTGTAAGAAAATATATATTTATATAAAAAAAAGAAACCTAAATTAATTTCCATTGAACAAAAACAAAAAAATAGCAAATCAAAAAGTAAATTGCAATTCGTTCCATGAACGGATTTGTGCGCGAGCTCTCTATCTTTAAACTGGGCGGAGGCGATGGTCTCTTGGTAAAAAAAAATGTCTTTCTTGCTCCTCAATAAGGATAAATGTGAACTGGAACAGAACAAGTAACTTAAGTATAGTTTGTATGGAGTTTATTTTTGTTTTAAGTATACAATTTTGGCTTTTATTACCAACCTTTTTTTTATTTAGAATTGTTATGAATAATGAGGAAAAATTAATAATAACGGTATTTGTAAGGCCCTCAGTCGTATATTTGGGATATTTACTTTTTGTTTTGTTCGAAAAATTATTGAATTATAAGAAGAAACTAAACCATAAAAGAGAGAGCTTTCTTTACATGAGACGACACTTTTCTTCTCCTTGTGGGTCACCTTGCTGATGATAGAGCTCTTCATCTACGCCGCCTGTTACATGCGTTGATGGAAATCCTCTTGCTGAAGATCGATGACGTGACACATGACTTGATATGGTCTTCTTGATGCGCTCCGAAGCAGCTACATCTTCTCCTTCAGTGTTGAACAGGACTGTCTTCATGTTGTCTCCTACAAACCACTTTTGGGTCTTCATAACGATGTTGCTTGGTGGCTCATGAGTAACTCCAGCATCAGCTGACCAAACAGTGACTGTTGCACCAGCATCAATCTTTACGGAACGATGGAACTTAAATGAGGTCTCATCGGCTCCGCATGAACGCAATAATTGCCATCCCCCGATAGCTATTTCCTTCTGTGATTTGTTGTAAAGCTTCACAAATTTACCCTCGGGATCTATTTCAGAAATTTGAATATCTCCCTTGGCACTGCCAGTGACGAAGTATTCTGATTCATTACGATCTTCCGATTCTTCAACGACCGTGCGTTTGCGTTTAAAGGCACCACTGGCTGTTGACTGTCCGCGAGTTGGAGTCCGTCTCATGGGAGTGGCACGAGTAGATCTTAAGGACTGGCTCAAGCTACTAGCACTTGCAGTGTTCGAAGCCGAAGGAGTGATGTTCAAACGGGATTCCTCACCGCAAAGTAATTTGTCGTAAGCTGCTATTTCTAAATCAAGAGAAACCTTGATGTCCATTAAGTCTTGGTATTCCTGCAATTGCAGAGCCATTTCTTCACGCATGCGATTCAGTTCGGCTTCCAAACCGTGCAAATCAGCGTTGTGACGTGCGCGTTCATGATCCAACAACTGCTCCATATCGCGCAATCTTGAATTTAAAGCAGCATTTGTGGACTCCAACTCGCCGATGCGAGAATTGAGGGAATCAATGCGAGTGCGAGTGGTTCGCAACTCTTCAATTGCTGATGCTGCCGCATTTGAATTGCGATTGGCAGCGTTTTGGAGGCCCTTGATCTTGTTCTCATAAAGCATCTCAATCTCATCGCGATTCGATCGCATCTGACCTTCATATTGATCACGGAGCTCCTGCAGTGACTGTTGCAATTTAGCTTCGTACTGCTCCGAGAGACGACCATCGATCTCACTTATCTCCACTTGACGGCGAGTGCGAGTCTCGGACATCTCTTGCGAGTGGATCTGGTCCTTGAAAGTCAATTCTTCACGCAGACTCTGGATGTTATTCTCCAGATCAACGCGAGCCAAAGTCTCGTCTTCGAGGTGTTTGCGAGCCTCTTCCAGTTGCTTGCGCAGACGTTCGTTCTCTTTTTGCAGTTCAGCAACGTCGTCGAGGGCTTTTTTACGATCAGCACTGGCCGCGTTATATTTAGTATTTAAATCGTTGCATCTCGATTCGTACATACGTGCACTGTTCTCGGCATGAGTACATTCCTTGATCTTCTTTTCGAGCTTAGTCTTCAGTTCATCATTTTCGTCCCATAGACGTTTTGTGTCGATCTCGAGCTTCGCTTTTTCTCGGGCAGTGTCATCGAGCAACTTCCTGGCATCAGATAGTTCGTGCTCATACATCGACTTGATATTAGAGGCTTCGCGCGTAATGGTCTCCCTGGTGGACTGCACCTCAATTGAAAGACGAGCATTTTCGTTTTCTAAATTTCGCACTCGGTCAATGTAGCAGGCTAAACGGTCGTTGAGATTTTGTAATTCAGCCTTTTCAACCAAACGACTATGACGAGTCGGACTCAGAGGACTGGATGGACGTCCACTACTAGTGCCCAAAAGTGGGGTCGATGTACCTCCGGGTTGGGGTGTGGCTGTACCCGCTCTTTTCGCTTTAGTCGACATTATTCCTAGGTTCTAAGAAAAAATATATATAAAAAAACTCACTCAAATGACTTGTTACACTGCCTTGGGCTGTTTGCTTACCTTGTTAGGTGATTGGCCTTCGAAATTTATTAATATATATAGCTATTTCCTAATTTGATTGTTTTTTTTTTTTGTTTTTCTCAACCAAAACGAGAAAGGGAACAGTTTATAATTATTGATTTATTTAGATATCTATTAAGATAGCCTTTATTTATAGTTTGAACTTTTGGTATTGTTTTTAAGTTAATATTTGTTTTTAAGTGATATTTTATTTAGTTTAATTCACAAAATCGTCGTTTATCGCACACACAATAAAAACTATCGTTAAATTATTTTCTAATTTCCAGCAACGAGTTCATGCGCGAGGTTTAACGATATGTCAAAATAAGTTGGCGTCCAAAATTGAAATGCTTTCGTTAAAAAAAACTCTACACACTTCGGGAGAATTTATGGAGTTACATAGTTCAGTTTGTTTACCTAAGGGTACGTCTGGGTGGCCCTTTGAATCTGCAAGTTTTCATATTTTCACAGTCTTCACTAATTTCGTTCCGTCAAAAGTCTTCTGTTTACTTGGCTGATTTTCGGTAGTTTATAGATTTTGTATTATTAAAAAAACGTTATAATTTTTGTTTGTATGTAGGATATTACCATTGAATTACATTAACTCGTCATACAGCATCTCGACACAAACAACATTATTATCATCGTAATCATTTATCATCACATCATAAAATAATATAAATAATAAGCTCGCTAAGGGGCTAGTTATAGCTTTCATTGAAAACCATTATTGGAATTTCAGTTTTTTCAAGTTTTGAGGCAATTAAAAAGCAAAATTAGTAATTATTTCAATGCCAATATAAAGCTGATGACTCAAATATTAATTCTTGCCAATTTTTTTTTTTATTTTAGTCCAAAATTTTACATGAAATGAGTTTCATTATTTCAATTGTATTGCGAAAACAATTTTATTTAATTCTTGTTTATACACTCGCTATAATGAGTTTATAAATTCGGCTGTATAAATATACTGTTGCCAAACCTGGCAGCACTTAATTCGTTAACGAAAATGGCCGCTGTCCCTCATTTTCCTGGCAAAATGAGGTAGTCGTAGCGGCCATTTTCCGGCTAACATCGCAGCAGAGAACATCACAGCAAAAGTCTTTTTTGTATAAAAAAAAAAAAACTTATTGTAAGTTAAAGAATGTAGTACATTATTGTAATTACTTATAATTATTGTATTACTATATTATATTGTAGGAATAAAAGTTTTTCTAAGACAAAGGAAGGCTTATTCATTTAATCGTACAAATAAGACAGCCGCAACATATCTTTTATTCAATAAAGATTTTATTGTATCACCGAATCCATCATCGCCGGCATCGATTCCGTCACCGCCAGCACCGATCTCTTCACCGCCATTGACGTCGGATTAGCACCGATTTGATCACCTTTAGCATCGAGTTCATCGTCGCCTCCACATCATCACCGGCATCGATTCCGTCACCGCAAGCATCGATCTCTTCACTGCCATCGACGTTCGAATTAGCACCGATCCCATCATCGCCAGTATCGAGTTCTAGCACTGAGATCTTCATCGCCTTAGGCGTCGAATCCACATCGGTTCCGTCACCGCCAGCATCGATTTCAATATCGCTGGCACCGACTACATCAACGTCATCAGCATCGATCCCATCACTGCCAGCACCGACTTCATCACCAGCGTCGAGCTCTTCGTCGCTAACACTGATTATATTATCTAGACCACTGAATTCACCATCGTTAGCCACTAGCTCTTCACTACTACACCGAGTCTATTCGCACGAACATCACCGATCCCTTCACTGCCACCGTCACATAAGCGAAGGAACGTAAGGTAAGTCCAAGTAGAAACGTAGTTCTTATTATATTTCTCTATCTCTGCATATCTAAATAAGCTCAATCAAAATCAAAATGTATTCTGAGTCGGGCAATGATTTATTTAATTGTAAGTCTTGCGCGAATGCCGACAACGACGAAATGGTACAGTGTGACACCTGTAACGAGTGGCATCATTTCCAATGCGTGGGCGTCACTGCCGACATTGAGGATAAAGACTGGAACTGTGCCAAGTGCAAAGCACTGAACACAGACACCTCCATAAGAACTGCTAATACCGAACCCCCTTTGCCTCCCCAAGAACATGGTTCTCCCGCATCTAGTGCCCATGATCAGGGCAATACAATTAACGCTATTGGAAAACGTCAAGGTAATACACCTAATGCTATTAAATCACGTAAACTGTCTATCTTAAAAGAACGTGCGCTTATCCTTGAGCAATTAGAGGAGGAAAGGCGCATGAAAGAACAGAGAGATAGGGAATACATCGAGAAAAAATACGCAAAGCTACGTCAATTAGAACTCGAAACATCTGACAGTGACACTGGCGAAAACCAACTCGACGGTCAACATGAAGAAACAAGCGAATTCGTTCGCAATCGTGGTTCGACCCCAGTGCCACGCAACGTTAAAGACCTCTCAACAGTAGCACACCCTATTCAATCTGCTATCACCAAAAACACTGTACCTGTTTACGATAGCAAAACCATGTATAATAATACAAATCAGCCTTCTATGTTTAGTAAAGTCACATCAAATAGAGTTTTATCTTCAACGTCAGCGGGCAACACGAAACCACATACTACGAGCGCGTATGCTCATACATATAGTATTCCAACACATACTACAAATCCATATGTGTCGTGTGGGCTTTCAATGCACTCACCTATTCTGTTTACTCAGCAAACAAGCGCCTCCGCCTCCCCTAATAATATCGCCACGCAGCCCGCCAACCCATCGCTCCCTCTTAATAATAGAACCCTTTACAACACACCAGCATCCAACTACTTTATGCCAGCGATATCCGCCGAAGAATTTATTCCCAGCAAGGCCCAAATGGCAGCACGCCAAGTGATGGTCAAAGAGCAGGTCTCATTTAGTGGTCGCCCAGAGGACTGGCCTCTCTTTATCAGCTGGTACAATAGTACAACGCTTTCGTGTGGCTACACGAACTCAGACAACCTTCGCCGATTGCAAAGCTGCCTAAAGGGGGAAGCACTTGAGAATGTCAAGTATAGACTGTTCATCCCAGAACAAGTTCCCGGCGTCATTAACACTCTCACTCGACTTTATGGGCGGTCGGACGTCATCATTGACAACCTAATCGACAAAATGCGTAACGAGCCACCACCACGCGAAGATAAACTGCAATCTATTATAAAATTCTCCTTAACAATTGAAAACATATGTGGGGTCATGATGGCGACAGGCTTATACAAACATTTAGCAGACCCAAGCCTACTAAGGGAACTCGTAGATAAACTACCACCAACCCTTCGCTTGGATTGGGGACAGTACTCTAGGAATGTGAACGACGTCGACCTCTCGGTTTACAACTCCTGGCTAGCAGATAAAGCATACTCTGCTTCCATAGTCACCCCACTCAACAATGTTAAAACAGGAAATAGAACAGGAAAGAGCTCCACCAGAGCAGTATTAAACGTACATCAAAGCTCTTCGAGTGTAACTGAAAAAAAATGTCCAGCGTGTCAGCAGAACTGTAGAACAGTAGAACAATGTGAAGAATTTGCAAAAATGAACCTAAAGGAAAGATGGGATATAATAAAAAGGTTTACAATTTGCAGGACCTGTCTTCGAGCTCATGGAAGGAACAGGTGTTACACGGATAAAGCGTGTGGAGTTAATGGCTGTACCTATAAACACCACCGAATGCTCCATAATTTTGCAAATGACCAAGTCGATACACCGACAAACCAGCAAACAAATTTCTTTCATGAGGGCAGTGGAACAAGCATTCTGTTTAAAATAGTTCCCGTCGTGCTATATAACAAAAACAAGAAAATTCATACTTTCGCATTTCTTGACAATGGCTCTTCGATATCTCTCATCGATGAAGATCTCATTACCGAATTGGACGTTGAAGGAGAGATTCAGCCGCTGTGCCTGAAGTGGACTTCGAACACCCACCGCACAGAAAACTCGTCAAAAAAAATAAAAATAGAAATCTCAGCGCCCATTATTGATAAGAGGCACGTGATTAACCTTCGCACAGTTAGTCATCTTGACCTTCCAAAACAATCTATCAATATAGAACAACTATCCAACCAATATCCCCACCTTAATGGACTTCCCGTGGTGTCATACTTTGAAGCAAAGCCTCGCTTACTAATTGGACTGGATAATTGGAAGTTATGTGTACCGCTGCGCTCTAAAGAAGGAAAAGAAGACCAACCAATAGCATCCAAAACCCGTCTGGGTTGGAGTATATACGGCTCATTTAAACGTGAATCTGAAACAAGCGATCAACGACGAAGTTTTGAAAACTTCCACATATGCGAGTGCCAGAAATCTGAAGACAAGAACTTGAGTATACTTTTCAAGGAATTCATCGCGCTAGATACAATAGGGTCGAACACTCGTAAAGCTATACGCTCATGCGATGACGAAAAGGCAATATCAATATTGGAAAACAACATATCGAGAAAAGGAAAACACTTTATTGTTCCGCTATTATGGAAGTTCGATAACAAAGAGATGCCCAATAGTCGCTTGATGGCTGAACGCCGACTGTTATGCCTTGAAAAGAAAATGCTGAAAGACGTGGAGCTTTCTAACAAACTACATACACAAATCGAAGAATATGTTAAAAAACAGTACGCTAGGCAATTAACCGATATAGAGCTAAAAGAAAATGTTTCTCCAGTCTGGTACCTTCCAGTCTTCCCAGTCATAAATCCCAACAAACCTGGGAAGGTGCGAATGGTGTGGGACGCGGCTGCATGCGTAGATAACATCTCATTGAACTCAATGCTCCTTACCGGCCCAGATATTGTTCCCTCTCTTTTCTCCGTGCTTTTTCGATTTAGAGAACGCAGAATTGCAATATGCGCCGACATCCAAGAGATGTTCCATCAGGTATGGGTAAGAGACTGCGACCAACACGCTCAACGTTTTTTGTGGCGAAACAAGCATACTAAGAAGATTGACGAGTTTATTATGCAAGTTATGACGTTCGGGGCAACATGCTCGCCCTTTTGTGCTCAGTTCGTCAAGAACTCCAACGCAAACAACTTCAAAGCTAAGTATCCACGGGCGTCACAGGCCATAATCGAAAGACACTACGTCGACGACTACTTAGACAGTGTGGACTCCGAAGAAGAAGCCGCGCAACTAGCAAAGGACGTGATCCATATACATAGCGAAGCTGGTTTCAACATACGAAATTTCATGTCAAATTCACCAAAGGTACTTGATATCGTCAAAGAAAAGGCAGCAAATTACGATGAGACTGAAAGGAGTCGGCGAATCATATCCGGTCCCGAAAAAATCCTTGGTATGTGGTGGTCGCCATGCTCTGACTCGTTCTCCTTCGCTCTAAGGACTCAGCACTTAAAACTTAATATTTTACTCGAAGATGTCTGGCCCACTAAAAGAGAACTGCTTAGAATCCTGATGTCGGTTTTTGATCCATTAGGATTAATAGCAAACTTCCTGGTATTGCTAAAAATTCTATTGCAAGAAGTTTGGAGCTCCGCCATTGAATGGGATCAAAAACTTTTCCCTCACCACTATGAAAAATGGCACACGTGGAAAAGCCTTATACCATCTATCAAAGAAATTGTCATTAGGAGGCCATACCTTACGCAACTGTCCTTCAAAGAAAACTACTCCTTGCAACTGCATATATTTGTTGATGCCAGCGAGATGGCATATTCAGCCGCAGGTTATTTTCGAGTTGTTAAAGATGAGGCCATCGAATGCACACTAGTTGGTGCCAAAACAAAGGTCGCACCACTAAAGATGATCTCGATACCTCGGCTAGAATTGGAGGCAGCTGTTTTGGGAACGAAACTAGCACGGATGATAACGGATGGCCACTCAATCGAGATAACAGAAAAGTTTTTCTGGTCGGACTCTCGAACGGTTCTCAGCTGGATTAACTCAGATCATCGCAAGTACAAACAGTTTGTGGCATTCAGAGTGGGAGGAATACTCGAAGAGACAGAGGCAAAAAACTGGAGGTGGCTACCTAGCAAGGAAAATGTGGCCGATGAGGCCACAAAGTGGAACTGTAAGGGCGAATTTCATTCTGAGAGTCGCTGGTATCGTGGTCCAAGGTTTCTGTATGGGCCAAAGGAACAATGGCCAGGAGAAATCGTAAAGTTAGAATCGGTGGCCGAAGAAATGAGACACATTAATTTACATCACGTCGAACAAACTGACTTCGCCATAAACCCAATGAGATTCAGTAGCTGGAATAGACTCATGCGAACCATGGCACAAGCGATCAGATTCATCCGGCAAAGAATCTTAAAGAAAGAAAAGGTCTGTAAAATGGTACGATCAATCCACTTAGCGGAAGCAGAAAATTATTTAATAAGATTGTGTCAGGATGAATGCTTCTCCGAAGAAGTTGCGATTCTAAAGCCCAACAGAACGGAAGAACCGACCATCTCCAAATCGAGCCCACTTTACAAGCTATGTCCGTACCTGTGCGAAAATGGATTATTGCGAATGAAAGGTCGAATAGATGCGGTACCAGGAGTGCCACTGTCTACAAAACGCCCAATAATTCTACCAAGGCAACACAAAATAACCAATCTAATCGTCGACGACTATCATCAACGATTCTGTCACAAGAACAACGAAACGGTCATTAACGAAGTCCGCCAAAGATACTACATACCGAAGCTTCGGATTCTATTAAGAAGTGTAGTGAAACAATGCCAACACTGTAAAAATAACCGATGCGTTCCCGAGCCACCGTTAATGGGCGAACTACCGTCTGCAAGACTTCAACCCTTCACAAGACCATTTTCCTTTATAGGAATAGATTACTTTGGTCCACTTTACGTCAAAGTTGGAAGACACTCGGAAAAACGGTGGGGAGTGTTAATAACCTGCCTTACTGTACGAGCAGTGCACATAGAAGTTGCCTCTAGCCTATCCGCAGACTCCTGCATAATGGCAATTAAACGTTTCATTGCAAGAAGAGGCTGGCCTCTGGAAATCTTCAGCGACAACGGGACTAACTTTCGAGGTGCCAGCGTAGAGTTAAAGGAAGCAGTTAATAAAATCGACGTTGATATACTAGCTTCCGAATTTATGAGACCAAACCTTAAGTGGAATTTCAATCCACCTCTATCACCACATATGGGAGGGAGCTGGGAGAGGTTGGTTCGCTCCGTTAAAATTACTTTGAGTCATATATCTCCAACAAGAAACCCTTCTGATGAGCTTTTAGGTACAATGATGTCTGAGGTAGAGAAAATAATAAATACACGACCCCTTACTTATGTTCCTTTAGGTGATGGTGAAGACGAAGCGCTGACCCCGAATCACTTCCTGTTGGGAACCTCAAACGGTGACAAACTTGCGGGAGTGATAACTGACGACGGAACCTTATTACGTAAAAACTGGCTAACTAGCGAACAGTTTGCTAATCGATTTTGGCGCCGATGGGTAAACGAATATCTACCGGATCTTACTAGAAGAACAAAGTGGTTCTCGACACCAAAGCCCATAAACGAAGGGGATCTCGTTATCATCGCTGACTCATCTGGACCAAGAAACACCTGGCCGAAAGGTTTGGTCCTTAAAACATTCCCTGGAAAAGACGGTGTAGTCAGGAGCGCGGCTGTAAAAACTCAAAACGGCATCTATACGAGACCTACAGCTAGGTTAGCCATTCTAGACGTTGGCAGGTTTGGCGAGGATGGAAAGCCAGTCCCAGGAACCAGCTTACCAGGGGGGAGTGTTGCCAAACCTGGCAGCACTTAATTCGTTAACGAAAATGGCCGCTGTCCCTCATTTTCCTGGCAAAATGAGGTAGTCGTAGCGGCCATTTTCCGGCTAACATCGCAGCAGAGAACATCACAGCAAAAGTCTTTTTTGTATAAAAAAAAAAAACTTATTGTAAGTTAAAGAATGTAGTACATTATTGTAATTACTTATAATTATTGTATTACTATATTATATTGTAGGAATAAAAGTTTTTCTAAGACAAAGGAAGGCTTATTCATTTAATCGTACAAATAAGACAGCCGCAACATATACAGTCGTATTTATTAGATTTTTGCCTACTTAGACTAACTATTTTCAAATTGGTGGAAATATGCTTTATTTAATAAAAATAAATATCACATTATTCACGGTTAAGACAATCTACTCTTGTGTCTAAGTTAGGCAGCTATAAGAAGAGAATACATAAGGTTTTTGAACACATTTTCCAAAGTTGGACAGTTGTCTAAACTTAGACAACGTTTATAAATAATATTTATGGTATATAAATCTAATAAATTATTAGTTTGTTGAATATAACAATTGAATAATAATAGCAGCATTTTATTATCCACATGATCTGACCTGGATCAGATAATCATAATAAAACAAACAGGATCACACAGCCAGTGGTAAACATCTCTTTTTTCATTGTGTTTTTTTTGGCGAAGGCGATAACAATATAATAGCCGTGTTTTATTTTCTACGGACCGTATCAGGATTATTTTTTAACACGTAATACAACAACAACTTGGTATTCAGATAGAGAGAAGAATCCCATGTTGTTGTTTTATACCGTGTTGAAAAATGGTCCTAAACCAGAATAAGTTCCATATGGATTTTCGTGTTTAATAAAACACTCGGAATGACGAAACTTTCGGCTTTCAATATATTTTACACGAGATTAATTTAATCGCATCTATAAATATATTGATGGGTAAACGTTTCGTCGGTTCATTTCATTTCATTTTTTTGAAAGCCTTACGAAAAACGTCGAAAAAATCTTTAGCAACTTGTTTCCTCGTGTGAAAGGGGACTCAAGTGACACATCACAATACACGAGGTAAATGTGGTAATGACCTTATATTCTCATAAATTTTCTGTCCACACTGAGGTGTGTTACCGCAGATTATTCTTTTCATTTTGTAGAGTTCAACCCGCATGTACACAAAATATTTAACGAATCGATATGTTACGTCACCTCTAAATTAAACACCAACTTGTCATACATAAAATTTAAAGTAAAATGCTACGTCATTAGATATTTTTAGACTTCTTCCTTTGTAGAATTTAATTTTATGTACATAAATATTTACATTATGTTAAACGTATGCTAAAAAATGTTGACAATTGTGTTGCTTAGGTTACTACTTACTAGTCGAGCGTGATTTTTTACTTAAGAAGTTATGTATAATAGGTATATATATGTACATAGTTACCTATGTATGTACATAATAAATACATGCAACATATTTATTCAAAAAACGATTTTCAATGCCACTAGCACAACCATACGATTTGTATGGAAAATTGAAGGCAACGATGAGCGACCTCTAAATATTAATAGATAGAGGCTGAAATTCTAACCAGAAACCAGATTTATTATTTCACTAAACTCAACCAGTCTACTTCGGACTGGGGCAAGTACATAAGTTTTTTTAAATTAGACTGTTTCAAACAAAAAAAATATAGGTATCTTCTGTTGGAGGAAAAAAGACGTCTGTTCAAATTTAAAATCTTTTTAATGATTAGATTGCCTTATTCAAGGTAATTTCCTGTTTTCTCCGATAAGATCGGATAAGATCGAAATGTTTATACTTGTAATACGAATTTGATTGAAAAATTCAATTTAAATTCAACTTGGATTAACCGTTACTCGAAAAACGGTTGAGTTGAGGATAAATTATTGCCTTCATATTTTTCTGTCTATACACCAGACAATTACTGCTCAAAATATTACCTAAAAATTGACCTCCTACACGACGGAACATATGCCGTTTTTTTTTTTTGGAATTGGCGAAGTACTCGTGAGTACTTTGCTAGCCATTTAGCATAGGACTTAAAAAACTTTTGGTTCGTCTTTATAAAAGTCATGCAAAATGAAAAGTATTAAATTGTTTAATAAAGAAAATGAAGTATTAATAAATAGTTAGTATCCATTATGAATATAGAAATTTGAATTAGATGTTTTTATTATTATATAACTAAAATGAATTTTATTGCTTAATATATTCTATATTACATATGTATGTAAATATAAAAAAGGCTCTTGTTGGCATCATTCTCAATGATTAAAACTTTTTTGAATTGAGTTATAAGGAATTGAACTTCAATATTTATCAAATTGATTTTACAATCGTAATAGGGGTGTAAGATTTTAACATACTTTTTTCTCTGAATATTTCGTAATTCCTTTTTTTAACAAATTCAAAACAATGAAAATTAAACAAAGTGAAAATACAATTACATAAATCGAAACGTATGTAGTTTGCACTGGCATATCACATTTCTTAACACCATGAGAATCCGGTGTAAATTGAGCCAGTAAAAAGCTCGGATTTATTTTGTTTCTCCAGCTATACGAAGCCACAGTGTATTCATCGATGCCAAGTAGATTTCTTGATTTGCAATAATGATGGCTATGTCCACTGAAAGCCAATCGAGGATTTATGTTTTTTCCTAGGATGACAAAATTGAGTATAGATTGTTATTAAATGTATCTGAAGAAATGTTTTACCCAATGCTAGTGTAGATTCTATGGAAAGTACATCCCAATTTTCTTTGTACCGTGTCATTTTAGGTGCATCTAGTTCACCGCAAATTGCATCGGATCTGCGGTATGTAGGAAAGTGCTGCATCAGAATTGGACGTGAATAGAGAATTTGAGGCCTTTGACAACTGGGGTAATTGGGATCCTTCATGCACATAAGTTTTTCTGTAAAAAAAAGAAACAATTTTAAAAAGCCATTCAAAAGTTAAATTTCTACTTACTGCCTAATTCATTCAAATCCCGCTGAGCACGAGCACACAATGCGCATCGGTCATTTTCCATGGCCATTGAATTAACGAACACAAAGTGAACGTTTTTAATGGTTCGGAGATGAATGCCAGTGTAGTTAAATTCTTTTTCAAATCGATTTAGAAAATAAGGATCCATCCTATTGATTTACAAATTGAATGTCTTAGGTTTTTGTAATAAAACGCTGACGTTAAACTATTTGGCCAAAAAAAATTTAAAACTTTTTACAGAACACAATAGTGATTTCTCCCAGCTTTAAGGGTCTCCCAAACGCGCACGAAACATAATTGCCATGTAAATTAATTTAAACAGGCCTCGTTGTGCCGCGTTGGTTCTCAAAATCCTTTAATTTCAAAAACATAACAAGCTTTTATATTTTCACCAACTTAAAGGTGGACTTTTTTATTATTCTCAACGACTCATATCTTAGAAAATCTGACGTGAGGGAACGGGTTCCCATCGAGGGCATCAAAAACCTTAGGAAAAGTAAAGTTTGACTCCAGATACCTATATAAAAAAAACTATGTTTTTTACCTAACCATTAAAAACTTCACACTAGATATTCGTCATGAAATCTATGTAAGATAACCTGAACTTTGAAAAAATTGCGTATTGACAATGCCCTCACTAGTCAACTAATGAGTCCAAGTTTTTTGGACTAAAGGCCGTTAAAAGCTATTTTAACTTCGCCAGTCTCTCTTTCAATTTACCTAATTCAGTTAAGAACTTTTCCTATTATCTATTTATAAGATTTAATCAACCTTAGGTCTTAAAAGCATAATAGTTAAAATTATTATTAAAAACTAGTCTTTGAATTTGTTTTCTTAACCATTTATGTTACGCCTTAATATATTTGTAACACAGACTTACCGATAATGAAATCCAACATCATGGTTTCCAACAACACTTATAACTTCAGTACCTTTTGGAGTATAAAAAAGCCTCCGAAAACGCTGAACATATCGATTAAAGTACTCATCATTCACTGCCTGGCCCTCGTCGAATACATCCCCTAAAAAGTTCAGGTTCTGAAAACCAATCATTCATGGTAGCAAAAATTATTTTCTTACCAAGAATAAAAATAACATCAGGACGAAATATTGTCATTGTTGTCTGGTACGCACGATGCATGTGCCACTCTCTGATTAATTTGTCGAACCAGTGCCCATTTATAGGGCCCAGAAGATGTGTATCGGCAATAATCACAGATTTAACTGGGACAAAATTGCTGGTTTTGGTAGATTCTAGATTTGGCCACTGGCACTTAAATGTTGTTACAATCAATAATTAAACGGCAATTCTTATAAATCAGAACGTACCTGTCCTAAGATAACATAGTACATAAGAAATTCGCAATAAAAGACAGTAATTCCAATAAACATTAAAATATATTTTAAACATTTTGACCATTCCATATTCATATAAAATATTTATATTATACATATAATGAAAAGTGCCTAAGTCGTTTCTGTTAAAAATAAATCGAAAAACTTAAAGGAAACACAAATATTTATGGAATAACTTCCATAAAACATTTTAAAATAATAAACAAAAACTTTGAAGTGCATAACCTAACCAATCAAAATGAATGAACTAAAAATGAACCCTCACTCGTGGAGATTATGGGTCTGTTTGGGAACTTAAAATTCCTTAACAAATTTTCAAAACAGGAAAAAACGAAACACACTTTACTTAAGGAGTTCTTTATAATTTCAATTTATTATTATGTTAAATCTTATTTATAAATTTTACAAAAGTAAAAGATACAAAAATGAGATTGATTGAAGAGAGTCGTATATCGAATGACTGTTGAATTTTGACAAAAATAAAAATGATATACCCCACGCCAGCATCGAAACACTTTACTGATAAAGCAATCCGATTCTGTATGCGCATTTACACACCAATTTCAATTGTCAATTGCCAAAAATTTCCATTTGGACAACAATTTTCTTATCTTTTATTATTTCTAATAAAACATTCACTTCGGAATGAAGCACAATACATTTGTCGGTTTCTGCCATAGTGAATTATCCTTTAATTTCACTTTAGATAAATAAACAAAATCACTTTAAAACAAAAGCAACAGGCAAATTTAAAAAAAAAAATCAAATCGCATCGGTAAAGCTTTCCGTCCCTTTTTACACACCACTCGGCATACTATACCGGTGCAATACTACACCAAACACTTGTGTCGGTATATCTCCATTTTACACGACCATAAAACCTTATCGACACTATGCAACGATACAGTGTTCCGCGGCGTAATAGACTGCTTTTAAACGCTGCACTTACCCCCTGCAATTTTTAAGCACGTTGGCGAGGGACGTATGCGGTGGCCGGGGTAAACAAAATTGCAGAGTTATCGCTCTTTCTTCTTTGTGCTTTTTCTTATTGTTTGAGACAAAAGCGGAGTAAAGAGTGTGAAGAGATGTTTCCTTCTCATTTAACAAAAATTGCAGCTATTAAAATTTGCAGCGTTTAAATGGATGTTGCAATCCGAAAGAAACTCAAAAGAGAAACGTCGTTAAAAATTGCAGTCGTCTAAAAGCTGTCAATTATTTCAACTTCTGCAACTTTGTTTACCCCGGCCACCGCATATTATGCCCCTCGCCTACGTGCTTAAAAATTGCAGAGGGTAGTTGCAGCGTTTAAAAGCAGTAAAAGTTCCATCGTGGAAAAGGAGACAAAGGAACACACCTATTGGTTGCGCCTTTTAATGAAACGAATGTGCAAAGACTGCTTTTAAACGCTGCAAATATGCTGCAATTATCCTTGCAATTTTTAAGCATGTTGGTGGGGGACGTATGCGGTGTCCGGGGTAGACAAAGTTGCAGAGGTTGAAATAATTGCAGAGTTATCGCTCTTTCTTCTTTGTGCTTTTTCTTATTGTTTGACACATAAGCGGAGTAAAGAGTGACGAGATATTATTTCCTTCTCATTTAACAAAAATTGCAGGTATTAAAATTTGCAGCGTTTAAATGGATGCTGCAATCGGAAAGAAACTCAAAAGGGAATTGCAGATAGAAATTGCAGTCGTCTAAAAGCAGTCAAACAGGCACTAATGTAAACGTTCTAAAGTTCAGTCGAACGCGCCCCTTGTTCACTCTTTGTTCATCGTTGTCTTCGATTTCGTTATTTTCGTCGTTTCTTTTGGTATTTACGTTCTGCTCTAAGAGGACGAGCAAAAGTTTTCATCTTTCATCACGCGTATCGCGAATGTCATCGGCGGCGCAACGAAATAAAATATTGTGTAAAAATATAATTTAATAATTGAAGTTTAGTGCGAATTAAAAAAAAACTCAATTAAATAAAATATTTTGTATAGATTGTATTTAACATCACAACATAATCCCTTTTATTTCATATTCGCAATAATATTGTGTATACTTCAACTGAGGTTTCACATAAGTTTCTGCGATAAAAGCCAATTTCTTGGTACGAAAACGTTACACAACAGCTTGTGAACAAACATTTCATCAATTTCTCTAGAAGTCAGTCAAATAAATTTAAATTCAGTCATGAAAATCTGGACATCGGAACATACTTTCAAGTAAGTTTTTTTACAAGAATTAAATATCATTTAAAACTGCTACAAAATAAGTTGTACCTATTTTAATTGAAATTTCTTAAATATGAACCCTTTAGTTTTTTTTCAAACCTTTTGTCTAGTAGGTTTCTTTCTTGCACATCTTTTCATGTAAAAAAGAAATGGTTAATTGTATAGCTCACCACTTTCAAACAAATTGCTTTGTTTGATTAAATTTTCAATGCTATCTGCATCCACTGCTTGGTAAACTGGAGTGGCACATTGCACAACAATGCTTTAATTGCATTGGTGACGATTTTTCTTTAAACTGAATAAGAAATTTGTAAAACTCTATCTTGAATAATCCAATTGGATCAATTAAATTCGACCATTGTCGTGAAAAATAGGCAAAGGAGAAATAAGATAAGAGAAAATATTTCAAACCCAATTCAGTGGATTGAACTTTTAAAGGCTTATTTCAAAGCGAGCATAGCAACTGAGCAGATCTGTATTGGCCTTTTAATTCCTACATAGTACAGAGTTCAAGACAGTAGAAACGTGTTCGCTCTTAATCTTTTTTATTTGTATTCTTCTTTTACCTACAAACATTGAACAATGACGCATGCGGGGATTTATTATGATTATTTTTAATTTAAACAAATTGTTGTGTTTATGTGTATGCGGAAGAGCGCAGTAAATTCTGAAATTTGTATAGTCTAGATTTACTATTAATAATTCAATATAATGGTGTGGCCAGGTGTAGCCGTAGCAACTTGGAGGTTAAAATTTAGTTTAAAAAGTTATTAGTTCAATTATTTGCATATTCCTTCTTACAAATTTGGTTACAAACAAAAATTATTGAAAAGCTTAAAAGAAACGGCCAATTTCTTGGCAAAGTTCTAAAATCAATTTCAAACCGATTATTTTTGTGCAAATTCGTTTGTAAAAACATTTGTATATTTGCACTTTTGACTTGAAAGCAAATCAAAATACATAGAGTAGGCAGACATCAAAAGCGCAATCTTTCTGAAAATATATGACGCCCCAAAATGTCAGACTGAGTTACAGATTTTTAAGAAAAGTAGTCCATCTGCAACCCTTTATCTTGTTTGTTTCTTTTCATTTCAAAAATCAGCTCAATCTCAAAAATCAAAAAAAGCAAAAAACAAAAATCTGCATACCTTTTTATTTACACGGATGAACGCATTTTGATAAAATTTTACGCATTTATTTTCCTTGGAATTTATAAACATTGATCTTGCGATCTTGCCAAATGTATCCCAAATTAATATCAATTGCATTGCTTTGTAATCTAAAATTTAAATTTGTATCAAAATAAAGTTTTTGAAGAATTAAAAACGTGGTTAAACCGAGTTCTAATTTTTTAGACCCTCGAATTTAAAGTTTCAAATTAATAGAATTTCTATCTCAACCTGAGATCTAAACTACAGTTTTAAAGCGTTAAAACTTGGTGAAGAAGTGAGTTAAACAGTGTCTAATTTTTCGATAAAGCGAGTTTTCGTCAAGAAATTGCCCGTAAATCGAAAAAAAAATACGCAAAGTTAAGGCGGTATTCAACTATTATATAAAATTTCCAAATAAATAAAGGGTGTCCAGCGGGAATTTTTCAACTTTAAATTGCGATTATCGAAATACTAGCGGGTTGAGGTAAGCAGGAGGGGTATCATTCAAAGCGCAGGATTTGCGGAATTGTTAGTCGCCATGAGTCGGTGGTCGGGAGCGCACCGCACACGAAACACATTTCCATATTGATGGATATGTTAACAAACAAAATATGCGATACTGGTGCCCCAACAACCCTAGAGAGCGCCATCAAAAACGTTTACATTGTTTAAAAACGACAGTGTGTGGTGGTGTGCCATTTCAGCGAGCGGAGTAATTTGCCCTTATTTTTTTAAACAAGATGAGACAGTCATTGCTCCGGTGTATTGCCGTATGATTGATGAGTTTTTGTAACCGCAATTGCAGCTGTATTCAGGGTACCTACAACAACCGAACACAATTTCAACAAGACGGTGCCACTCCGCACACAGCTAGGGTGTCGATGGAAAGGCTAAGGACAGTTTTTCCGAATGACGTACGGAGACATTCCATGGCCGCCTCGGTCGCCAGACCTCACACCTTGCGATTTCTGCTTATGGGGATACCTCAAATCAAATGTTTAAAACAACAATCCCCCAATTCAGGCCCTGCAGGAAAATATTCGCGATGAAATTCAAAGCATTACTCCAGCACTTTGCCGTCGCGTAATCGCAATGTAAGGGTCCGACTGCAAGAGTGCATTAAATTAAAGTTGAAAATATTCCGCTGGATACCCTTTATTTTCAAAAGTAACATATAAGCGTGAGATACAGACTGTTTTTCATACATAAATATGTACATTGTGCATACGGGTGATTAAAAAAAAAACTGTCTCAAAATTCAGATAGGACCGAACTAAATTATGAATAAATTGAAAATTTAAAATCGAACACTATTTATTTCTACCAACGTATTTTCATTATTTTTGAAATTATCCTCTCAATCTTTCCTATGTGAAAATATTTTATCGTATTGGGACTGGTATCAGTGTCACAAAGATCTTCTAGCAATTTTTAACCCATTTTCGTAGCTCTCGTTTCAATACTAAATAGAGACCCTGAAATGTGAATTGAAGCACCCAGTGCAACAACCAGATAACTCCACTTTTTGAAATTTTGAGAAAATTAAAAAAAAAAAACTATCTTAAAAATAAGAAATCAAAATAATTGCAAAATATTAGTTAATTTTGTATTTACATAATTCAAAGACATATCAAAAAACTGTATATTAAAGTAAACAAAATAAATTTTAACGGACGGACTTATGAATTATGAAACATCATGCCTCTTATTCTAAAATTTCTCCATTACTTTAAGTTATTTAAAATGGATAATAACGGGTAACCATATAACAAAATATTTCTAAAAACATTCAAATAAAAACAAGAATATATTGTCTCGTCTATTTAAAAATATAATTTAACGAAAAAAGCCAACAAACTGTAGAGAGACAATGTTATTCTTTAGTACGCTTTAAACATTTTTTGGCTTCAAACTCTCATGTGATATTTTATTTTTGTTTTTCTTCACTTATTCTAGCCATCCCTGGGAGACAGTGACGCAAGCGGCATGGCGAAAATATCCAAATCCTATGACCCCATCTATTATTGGGACAGATGTCGTTGACAGAAAAGTGGTCGATGGCGTTCTACACACTCATAGATTAGTACAATCTAAATGGTGTTTCCCGAAATGGACACATGCGGTAAGTAATTGACATCTGAGTGAAAATGTGTGAATGTTAATGTTGCATAAATACTTCCTTCGTTATTTTGGTATTTAAGTATCTGCCGACGGAAGTTACCTTGAACTTGAAGAAAGCTCAAGTATTGGCAACGTTCCAATCCATTGAAGATACATAAATTTTTTTTTAAATATTATTTTAAATTGTTTATTGTTTGATGCTGATGCTGATGCTGATGCTGAAGTTGTATTTGAAAAAAGAATTCAAATAAAAATTTGATAGGAATAAACTTTGCGAAGGTGTAAAACAAAGCTTAATTTACTTCCTGTGTATATTGTTAGTTAAATAAAAAGTTTTGTATTTTTCAATTATATTTGATTCGTTCAGAAGACCATTAAGAATTATAGTTTGAAATATCTTTTTTAAATTAAGCTAGAATTTGGTCCCTAGACCTTCGGTGTTACATGCTTTCATCTTTAATGTTATGATTTTCTTCACCTCTTCGACAGAAGCTTTCTAGAACTGAAGGTTGCGAATTGTCAATTAATTATCATTCTCCTTAAACTATTTACTTTGTAACGAACTAAAGGGTGGTTAAAATTTAAGGAGCCGATGTTGATTTTGAATAAAACACAAATTATTTACGAAATTATTGTCATTATTTCATTATGTTTTATTATGATAATATTGGTATGGTTCAATTACAAACAGTCACTCTTTGTGGGTGCATTGGTTTTTCGACAATCACTCTTGGATTATCATTCGCCCAAATGCGGCAATTCTGCTTATTGATGAATCCATTGAGGTGAAAATGTGCCTCATCACTGAAGATGATTTTCATCGAAAATTGATCATCCACTGTTGCCATTTCTTGAATGACTTTAACGCGTTGCTCGATTGTGTATCTTTCCATGGTTCAAGTTAGTCTGAAATTGAGAAATGTCAAATGAAATGCAGAAAAAAACTTGACGTTTAGGTGTGGTTCACATTCAACACCGGCCCTTAAAATTTAACCACATGTTAGTTCTTTCAGATTCCTCGCTGTTGGACCTATACGTTTAAAGGATAAAATATAAGTTAAAAACGCCAAGGAAATTGGCCTACTGGTTCAATAAAAAAGTATTGGAGGATCAGCAATGCCAAGTTTTTTAACTGATCTTTATTTCCCATATATTTAAATTTTCTGTTTTACACTTGTTCTATTTTTTGATTTCCATACATTTTTTCTAAAGGTTTTTAATTATATTGCTATGCATATTTAGAGAAAAATTAAATTGATTTAATTATCATTTTTGTTTTCCCTTTCAGTTAATCGGAACAGCTAAAGTATGCTTCGCCAGCGAAAAATCCACAGTTGATCCAAACCGCAAACAAATGGTTTTAAAAACCATGAATCTGACTTTCTGCCGGCATATTTCCATCGATGAAGTTATCTATTACGTTCCCCATCCCACAGATCCATCAAAGACACTTTTAAAACAAGAAGCCCAAGTGAGTGTACAGGGTGTGCCGCTTAGTCATTATATGGAAGACCTAGTAACATCCACGATTAGTATGAATGCAGGCAAAGGACGCCAAGGTTTGGAGTGGGTGATAGGGCGTATTAACTCCGAGGTAATTTAATATAAAAAAGACCAAGAAAAAGTTGTTTTTTTTTAATTTTGTTTAATACTTTTAATAGGTAAAAGATTTTGCTGAAAGTGCTGCCAAAAGTACAGATGATCTTCTAATGAATACGAAAAAATCATTTGATGAAATGGCTGAAAACGCGCGTAAAAGCATGGACGAACTAGCGGCTCAAGCAGCCAAATTCCACATCTAACGAAATTAAATCTAAATAAAAAAAAACAATTTTTTACAAACCGATTGCTATTTTTCGTCAGTAGCAAATCGCTTGTATGATTTTGTTGTTCCTTGCTTGTTCAACCTGAGAAGATAGAGCTTGAACGTGATGACGAAGAATCTAAACATTCAAAAGGCAAAGTACATGGTTCATGTATGGACAACAGACAATAGAGGCAGACAGAAAGAGGTCTTAAGGAAGAAAGAAATACCAATCACAAAGAAAAAAATCATCAAATTTCATCAATACGAATGTGGTTCCGTTCGGCGGTTCGATAACGCTAAGACGACGAGTTTAAAAGACATGAAAATGAGCATTGGATCTCATCAATTAGTTGTAATAGGTACAAAATCAATGAGGAAAGGATACTAGCCATACTCTTACGCGCTCCAAATAACAAAAAGCCCAATTATATAAATTTCAGAACAGAATAGTAATTTTAAAAGTACGATATAATTTTTTACCAATTAATAGAATTAGATAAAATCGAATTGAAATAATTTTATGGGTGCGTTTATCCGAATTGTATAGAATATAATCCTTAGAAATACTAACAACTCACTGTGTTCCTAGCTTGTTCTTAAAACTAATTCTCCTTCCTATAAATACAATTAAATTATTAAATTTGATCTGTGATCATTACACATCTTTTTTCTTAATGTTTCTGAACACACTTTCTTTTCTTCAAGTATTCGGCAATTGATCCTAGTCGAGTAGCAGACATTTGCTGGGAACGACTACTGAAGAACCTTCAATATTCCGAGTTATGCTCTCTTTGATGGTCATAATAAGTCAAAAGCCACTAGTCTGTAACAATTTTCTTCTACATTTACTGTGATATTGTCAATGTCTCCTTCCTGTCCTTTGATTTGGAGGGATTAGTTCTTCAATTAGTTTCTTGAAGTATGTATATATTTTATCAACAAAGGCAATATCCTGGAAGATTTCTAGCACTTAATTCAGACACGCCATTGCTGAAAAAGCATATTGGTAGACAAGTCGATGCAGAATAAGCGGATTTTTGAATAAACCAAGCTCTATTTGGTATGTAAAGTATGAGTTATTCACTATTCTTCGGCAATCGCCATTCCATGAGCCTGTTAGGGCCAGTTTGTTCACAGTTAATCATCTTAATCAATGATTATTTAAATTGATAAATCATGGAGTACGGATGTTAACCGACATTTTAATCAAAGAATTCATAATTTGAGTTTTTAATCACTAATCGGTCGATTTTGGTTGATGAACGCAATTTCAGAAATCATTACAGATTCCACTGTGAACAAACTGGTCCTTAGTCCAAAGATTATTTAAAAAACCAACCAACCCATAAACCTTCCATACATAAAGAGTTTAATGTTCTAATGGATTGGTCCTCAGACTATTGTGAAATCCTGGCAGTAACTACTGGTGTCGACGCTTGATGAGTATTCAGAGTTGTTTGTTGATATATCAAACTTCGTAGCATCCAAATCTGGTTAAAAATTCCTCCTTTCCAAGGTTACTCCTTTACTTAACGATTCCAACTAACACCAGAATTTCAAGATTACTTTTGTTTTTAATTAATAGTATAAAGGCGTCTTCGCATCGGATCTATTCTTTTCTTCTAGGTACATTTAAAGACATGATTATAGAAAATATTTGTAAAAGATGTGTTTTGATAAAACTTATATAACGTTTCTTTTTTTTCTGTTTTTAGTTCAATAATAGATAATATTGTATTTATTGTAATTTAAAAAAAATAACGTTGTAGTAGTAGAGTGTTTATGCTACCTTTACGTATAAAATTAAAAAAATAGATCAAATCAAATTATTATTGTAAATGCAAATCGTCGCTCAAAATTTTTGTTCATTTTGGGCTATGTACTATTTTCGTTAAAATGAACAATGAGAAAAAAAAATTCAAAATGAAAATTAAAAAAAAAAAATGAACCAAAATTCGAAAATAAGTGTTTTATATTTCCATCTTTTTTTTTTTTAATTTTGGGCACAACACTGATGGCGTTTTTCATCGGTCGTGGGAATAGAAGAGAATATGCTTCAAGCATTGAATTCAGGATCAAAACTGGACGCAATAGGTACTTACAATTGGTCAAAATGATTAAGGATAATTTGTTTGAGTTTTTTTCTTGTACATACACAAAGTGTTGATTGATAAATCGACAAAGGGTGATAGATAATATTGAAAAATGGTCGATTGAGATCGTCAATAACGATATCGTTATTAAAAGATTTTTCGTTATCGACGCTTACTGTCCATCCAACAATTGAAAATTCCGTTGGGAAAAAAATATGAGTTTTTTTTTATGAAAAAACAAATTTTTTTGTTGATAAATATAATGTATTCGATCATCATTATTATTACAGAGCGAAAAAGTTTCAGTCGAAAAACAAATGGACATAGAGATCTCCACGGGATTGTGCATCAAATCTTAGCAAAACTTTGGTGGAAAATCTTGCTGTGGATTTAACCAATTGAACTCGGGATAAATAGGTCAAGGTGAGAGTTGATTTCAAAAGGAAAACTAATAAAATAAAATAAAGCAACGTTGGTAGTCCGCACAAACTCCACAGCTTCAGTCAAATTGCTTGAAACTAGCGTTAATCCTCCTAAAACCGAAAACCAAGGAAAAATTAATGAATGACTGAATAATTGTAAAAAATCAATATAATTAGAAGTAAATTGATTAATCAACTTCTGAAACAATAAGATTTTCATAATTTGGTAAAAAACTTTGTACGGCAGGTACCGTTATTTAAAAAAAAAATTTTAAAAAACCTGTGGAAGGAATGACCAAGTTTAAAGAAAATCGACCCACCCGTTGAGGCTGCAGCCGAAAGGACAGGACAGACAGACAGAATTGCGAAACTCATTATCATCGAGTTCGATTTTTTTTTACGAATCCATAACTTGCCATAAAGTACCTTTATATCGCAAGTAAAAAATATTTTATTGCAAATTTCAAAAAATAAATAAACTAGTCTGGAAAAGGCCACGATATACAGAGACAAGGTATGCTCAAACAATACATCCACGTCGCCAGCTTGCTTTTACTCAGCCAGAGAATTACCTACTTAGAATGAAGAATGGTATACTATTTTATTATCTTCAAGAACTAAGAATAATGGAGTTGGGAAAGTCTGCCAAAATTATTCCAGAAGATGTTGATATTAAAGAACACGATATCAAATTACCAGCACAAGAAGAGTAAGAAATTTGATCATTTGAATTCAGCGTAAAAGAAGATGCCATTGAATCGAAATTTTAGAAAATAATTTTATAAAAAACAATAAAGAACTTCTACACCCATACAGAAGGAAAGTTTATGGAAAGTCATTTAAAAGAAGCTGAAGCTGTGACTCTAGATACAATATACAGCCCGATTCTGCTACATGATTCGATCGAAACTTTCTATTTACGTGAATGTTTCACAATTTTTTTAAAAATCTTTCTTTAAAGTGAAAGCCGGTGTTTATTTTTGAAAGTCTCAGGAGAAACTAAAATGTTTAAATTTAATTTTAACACAATTAATACCTGTTTGGGAGGAATCGTTTCCCTCCCACGCGAACGTTAAGAAGAATAGGGCTTATAGTCTCGCCCATGAATTTTATCGATGCAAAAGTTACAGAACATGGGTAGAGGTAAAAATCTGAAATAGAATATGGCATTAAAGGCCGTAATCATTGAACACTCTTAAGTTTATGAGGCTCATATAAAAATTAGAAAATAAAAACAAAAATGCGATCTATGTAAATTATTACTTATTCGAATCTCTTGTATATCTTTGGGTAGGGAGTTCCAATAGTCTGACAGCATAAACAAAGAATTGGCGCTCAGAAGTAGTTAGAATCTTGGTTGAATAAATACAATAGGCTGAATTCAACTTGAGAACACGTTTTATTTTTTAAATTAAGATATGTACATGTCTCCAGAGTTTAATAATGTTGAAATTATATTTAAGGTACATCCAGAAAATTTTTTTGTATTTGTGGACACATGATCAAATCATTTAGGATTTCTGAGCTGTCTGTAATTTTTTTTTTGAGGACTTCCCAAAATGATCCTACCGTCATAATTTAAAAATATGCTTTTAAATCACGACGGACCCACATCCCTCGTGTGCAAATATAAAATAACATTAAAACAAAACCTACATTTCCCTGCTCATTACAACAACAACTCTCTCTTTTAATTCTGGTTCTGATGGCAAATGAAACATTTATTCTTAGTTTCATGAACGTGCCACTATATTCTAAAGGTATTCTTTTTCGCTTATATCGTAATAAATGAATCGTTTTGACAAACTTGCATGTGGATACGAATTTAGTTGTTTTATATTTCCTATACTAGGTATGTATATTATATAGTACATAAATTCAAATCTCAAAAGCAAACGAAAATCAATTGCGTGATATTTATATTTCAATTTTATTAAAATGTACAACGATTATGAATTTATATAACACATATTTTCTTTTGTTTATGCAGACACTTGAAAGAACACCCTATTCTTTGCCTAATCTTTCTTGAGAATAAGAATGTTTAAGGCAATGTTCAGCTAAGGTATTCAAGTTGTCCTCGCTATGATATCGTTTGTCTTCGGTAGTAGTTGTCGTTGTCTTCCTCCTTCTGGGCGGCATACTACGTTCAGCTTGGGAACTGCTATTCACTTGGAATGACGTCCTAGCCTTCGGCACATCCTCCATTCGATTTATCGCATGTAAAATACTTATTTCACTTTCAATGCCTGATTTATCTTTCTTGACAATATCATCATCAACTTCACCTAATTTGATTAAGTTACAGAAGAACTTTAAGAAATTTTGTATGACCTCCTTGTGCGAGTCATAAGGAAACTGAAATACATCGTAGTTTAATTGCGCGATGTTATAGTTAAGCAAGTAAATTCCGTAAAGGATCTGTTTGGATGCAATCGATGGCGTAATTTGTTGTGAAAATCGAAGAGGTTTGTCGAGAATGATTGCGGTAATTTCAATAAAATGCGCGACAAAACCTAAGGTTACTGACAGAACTGCTGGAGTCATCAGTTTTGAATGATCTGTAGTCAGCTGATTGCTGCTGCTGAGATAGTTTTTTTCTGGAAAAGGCAGACTGCAAACTGTGAAGCTTCCATTCGTGTTGGTGTTTATTGGATAGATATGTTTGAGTTCGCACCCCAAAAGCCCCAAGCGCTTATTGATCATGTGTTCGAGATCTTTCTTTGTCTTAACGCCACTTAGTATCACTTTGATTTGCTTATACAATAGAGATTTGTCATCGGCTAATTGAGAGTAATTCTCCCGCATAGCATCAGACTGATCCTTGGTTAAATCTTTTTTACTTCTTAAAAGGTTTATCAGTTCTTGGTTTCTTTCAACAGCTGTCTTGTGCTCCTTCTCGAGAAGATTGCACTTAAATCGCAATTGCTCAATTTTAATCTTTAATTGCTTACATTCTAGCTTTTCCTCAGGTTTTATTTCGTTTATATCCGAAAACAAATAATCAATACTGCTTCGATTCTTAGACACAAAACTCTTCGGCCTAAGGTTATAATTGATAATTTGTTCTGTGATGTCTTTCAGATCTTCCTTAAGTCGTTTACAACTTCGTTGTATTTGCTGGATTCGAAGTAGTTTATCTAGACCGTAGCTTTGACGAGTAGATCTTTTTAAGCGCCGAGCTGCAATGCAGCGGATGCCACATAGATCCAAGGACGAATCAAAGTTTTTCAACTTTGAGTTCAGATCATTTGGTACAATCTCATGGCTTCCAGTTCCGTCAGATAGCTCCCGAAGCTCAATGTTATACACTTTGACGGTGTCAGGATCATGATCTTGGGGGTTATCGTATAGATAATCGTTATTATCAAGCAAGAAGCTCGAAAAATGCTCTGGTGACGAAAAACAGTTTTCGTTGAGTTGAAATATGAGTGTGTTAGAAAAGTATTTTGCTTCAATACCGCTCCCTGTTAGAACAAGACCTGAGAACCAAACACGCCAAACAAAAATTGGTGTATCATCTTGTTTAGATTGAGAATTTCTACGCTCCCAAACGCGAACGCAAACAGCTCTTGAATTTGACTTTAAAATATCTGGACATGTTATATTGTCCCACAATATGGCTTCACTATTACCATAGTGTTGGATGTCAGCGCTTCTATAGAACGCTGGACAGTCTAGTTTATGATGGAGAGTGAAATATAGTTTACATTTATCACGACAAACAATGTTTAGACCAATAACTCTAATAAGATGTCTCAGGCGGAGTTGCTGGGATGCCAATGGCATCCATTCGTCGTTTCTAGGTGGTGAGTCCATAATGGACGTGCTTTTATAATTTCCTCTCGATTTAAATCCAAACACATTTAAAAAATCTCTTGATGAAAACAAATAGGATAGATTGCACTTTTACAAGAATATAATTAAACTTCGTCACTTTTGTGTTTTTATTTTCGTGTTTTTTTTTTACCTATATGCTAAATGTCAGAATATTAGTTGTCAGTTATTTAGAGCGAATTAAATTGACGTTTGGTTAAAATTTCCCCAGCGAAAAGGATTTTTTGTGAATTCGTACTGCCTGAACACAACAGACGCGACGCACGGACATGCGTTCTCACTGCTAGCTGTGTCGCTTAAAATAAATTGAATAAAATGAAAATCGCGGCTTAAGTAATTGTTGGAGAGCCAGTTTGTTCACAGCTAAAAGCCAAAGCCCTTTTTCACTAACACAGTACTTATTTTTTTCATTCTCATTTATTTAAATTTATTCGTTAAAAATTGTGTTGGCCAATTACAGATTAGTATTTAAAATACAAAAGTGTCCCCTAAAATACATACATGAAAGATGGAACTTTTAGATATAGTTAGACTACTTTTAGACGACTGCAATTTTTAACGGGCATCTACTTAACAGCATCCATTTAAACGCTGCAAATTTTAATAGCTGCAATTTTTGTTAAATGAGAAGGAAATATATCTCCACACTTTTTACTCCGAATAAATAAATTGAAAAGATAGCACAAAAGACAAGCTTAAAAAGAAATGTAACGTTTAACAAAGAATTCTGATATTATGTCAACAGGACTGGAGGCCGGACGTCAAAAGTAAAGTATCCTAACTTGTAATAAAATTCTGACTTAATTACGTATTTTTCCAACTCCAAAATCTTATTTATAAACATGGTCCATCGGTTGTCTTACTGACATTGCAATTGATTGTCCAAACTTATTCTAAAGTTGTAACATTCAATGAACGTATGAAATACGACCGAAGAGTTAGGCGTAGGCCTTAACTACATTGACCAACAAAGTGAAAAAGTACAAAAGTGAAAATTTTCAAACTCATTTTGGGATAGTGTTTCAGACTGGAAAACTTATAAAAATGATGCAGAAAGCTTAAATGTCGGTTTTAAAAAAAAATGTTTGTATTCTTTTTCAAAAATAATATTTTTACTTTTGCAATTTTGCAAAAAGTGTTCAATGTAGTAAGGCTTGATTTGGATTTTAAACTCAAGGAAAGAAGGAAAGTGTGAGGTTCTGCAAAAATAAGTACATTAGAGTGATATTTTTTGTTTTGTTCTTAAATTTAATTTTAAATTTAATCATTCAGCAGTCGTTATACCATATATTTTTGTCGATTTTAATTCCGTGTGTATTTTAAATTATGGCACATAAAACGTTAAAATACCGCTATCAAAAGTTTTCCCCATTTATCATCTTCTTTTTAAAGTACAAATGTGTGTGGTAAGCAGGGTTATAACCTCCGTACTAAAATTTCGGAGCAGAAATTAAAATGTTGGTTAGAAAATTGAATAACACAGCGCTGTCATTTCCCTTCATGTGGTTTGGCTGAAGAATTTTTGAATTCACTGTGGAAAAAAAGGAGAAGATCTCTAAAAAGCAGAGTGGCGGAGTAGATTTATTTTATTTCTTAAAATTGGAGTAAATTAACTCCGATTGGAGTAAGGTTCTAACGCAGGTGGTAAGGTTTACCATCTTCTGGTAAAAATTTCGCAAACATTTTGACTTAACGCGTTTGGAACTACAAAGTATAGTTTGCTAGCTGATTAAAGGATCTTAAAGATTGTTTAGATCTTACATTTAGATTTCATTTTATAAGTAATAAGATTTTAATTTCACTGTATCTACCACAATTTGGGTAGATACCACTATTTTTGACGATTTTTCAAATCTACCACTTCTACCTCGGTGACCAAAAATTCTACCGATATTTTTTTATCCACATAATATAAAAAAATAATTTGCAAAAAAAATTAATTAAATTAAAATAGTAGTTTTGGTAATTTTCAATTTTCTCAAAAACTAGAAGACATTTATGGTCTTATTTATAAACGTTGTCTAACTTTAGACAACTGTCCAACTTTGGAAAATGTGTTCAAAAACCTTGTTTAATGTTGTCTTATAGCTGCCTAACTTATGACACAAGAGTAGATTGTCTCAACCGTGAATAATGTGATATTTATCTATATTAAATAAAGCATATTTCCACCAATTTTAAAATAGTTAGACACTGTCTAAGTAGACAAAAATCTAATAAATACGGCTGTTAGTTTTTAGTTTTTGATTAAGAATTTAATAAGAGCAACAGATTCTAAGAAAAAAAAAACAATATAAAATGTTGAAGTTTTGAAAAATTACACTTTAAACATTTTTTTATATTTTTTCCCCAAATTTTGAGTTTGAAACTCGTTTTTTATACTCTTGCCAAGTTTTGATTTGTGTAGGTGCTTTTGTTAGAAACACCAAAATAAATGCTTTTGCTCAGCTCAATCAGGTTAGGTTAGGTTAGGTTAGTGGGCTGACAGTTGATCTTGTTACCGTCACACTTAGATCAATGTAGATCCATTGTGGTACCCTAGGGATATGCTCCCTATATAAAGAAAACCTATGATAAAAATTCTATGACAAAAAAGGCCCGTTAAGGGTGTAGTTTTAGTTTCAGCGGGGTGTGGCCCGTAAGGTCGGAGGTTGCCCTCAAATTAGTTGAGTTTGGGAGTGTCTGTCGGCACATAGTCACCTGGGTGAGAAGGGGTTAACGCACCATTGTCGTACTTGGGCGAGCTCCCCTTCTTAGCCCCCACGGAGTAAATCATCCCTCCCCAGGCCCGTAGGAGCAGTGGCTCCATGCAACGTCTGGTGGGTGGATTAGATAGGACAGTGGTTGGTGTATGTGACCGTGTTGTTTTGTCGGGTTAGCTTGTCAACGCTGGCGTACAAAGCAGAAGCGGCAACAGTTGGTGTAGGGCGAGGTGCCCATTCTCCGTTATTTGTCGCCACCGCAATGCACACTTACGTTTTTACGTCGTACTTAGGTTGGCTTGTCAACGCTGGCGTACAAAGCAGAAGCGGCAACAGTTGGTGTAGGGCGAGGTGCCCATTCTCCGTTATTTGTCGCCACCGCAATGCACACTTGCGTTTTTACGTCGTACTTAGGTTAGCTTGTCAACGCTGGCGTACAAAGCAGAAGCGGCAACAGTTGGTGTAGGGCGAGGTGCCCATTCTCCGTTATTTGTCGCCACCGCAATGTACACTTGCGTTTTTACGTCGTACTTAATCGTTCTATCAGTGTCATCCTGCGTCATTTTGTCTTTTGGACTATGTTTGGAGGAGGAGATACCTGCCTGTTTGTCGGCTGGGTTGATAGAGATTACGAATCTGCAAGCCATTTTGTAGCTTTAGTAAAATTTAACAAGCATTTGCTCGGAATATCGGAGAGGTCCTCTAAGTCACTGAAGAAATGCCTGCCGAGGAACTTGTTTCTTGTATGGCATAGCGCAGGGCAGTGGCACAGGTAATGAGTAGTGTCCTCATGTGTATCCTCGTCACCACAGCCTCTGCATAAGTCATCCATACTGAGTTTCAACTTCTTCTTATGGTAGCCTAATTGGTTGTGACCAGTGGTGATGCTAACGAGAAGAGAGAGAGATTTCTTATTGAGTTGGATGATTTTTTCGGTCTTTTGTTTGTTAAAGCTTGGCCATAGTTGCCTAGTAGTAGCACAGGTGTCAAGCGAGTACCACCTTCTGTTCGTTAAGGCTAGGACTTTGTTCTCGATTGCCTGTTTTAGATTACAGGGTGG
Organism: Epistrophe eligans; assembly: GCA_951394125.1. Classification (NCBI taxonomy): domain Eukaryota; kingdom Metazoa; phylum Arthropoda; class Insecta; order Diptera; family Syrphidae; genus Epistrophe; species Epistrophe eligans. The sequence goes on from OX596030.1 coordinate 41,465,773, forward strand.
GATCTGAACAGTTGGGTCCGCCTGATTAATATCAAGTGTCGAACCTAATCTTGCGAGTTCGTCAGCACTTTCATTTCCTGGGATACCATTATGACCAGGAACCCAACAGAGCCTTATGTTGTGCTGTGTACCAAGAACCTTTAGCTCTTCGCGACAGCTGGTCACAAGCTTCGATTTGATTTCGACGGCAGAAATGGCTTTTAATGCAGCTTGGCTGTCAATGAAAATGGTAATATCAGTTTGCGGTATTGCCATCATTGAGATTTGTCTAGCTGCTTTGGTCACTGCCAAGACCTCAGCTTGGAAAACACTGCTGTAATTAGGAAGTCTGAATGAACTGGCTAGTCTAAGGTTTTTTGAGAAGAAGCCTGCACCAACACCAGTGTCCATCTTGGAGCCGTCGGTGTAAACAGCTACCGTCGGTTCGTAGGTTAATGGTTCGTTGATTTGCCAGTCCTCTCTACTAGGAAAGATAGTTGTAAAAGGTCTATAGAAGTCTAAACGGGGTGTTATGTAGTCAGTGCATACTTTATTTCCCGTGTATTTCTGTAGAATCAGTGCGTGACCGATGGCGCTGGATTTCCAGCTATCAGTTTGGCTGAGCCGCAGTGCGCTTTTGGCTGCCGATTCTTGTACAAACAGATCCAGGGGTTTTAAATTGAGAATCGCTTCCAGACCCGCAGTGGGTGTGGTCCTCATAACCCCGGTGATTCCAATACATGCCATTCTTTGTACCTTGGTCATGGTTCTAAGGTTGGTAACTTTGTCCAATGCATTCCATCAGACTAGATTACCATATGTAAGCACAGGTCTAATTATGGCTGTGAACAACCACTTAATAATTTTTGGACTCGGCCCCCAGGTTTTACCAAAAATTCTATTGCAGGAGTAGAAAGCAAACATGGCTTTGTTAGTTCTTTCCTTAATGTTGAGACTCCAATTCAGTTTCTTATCCAGGATCACACCAAGATACTTAGCGTGGTCGGAGAGTTTGAGTTGGGTCCCTTCAATAAGGGGAATTTTGAAGGGTGGAACTTTCCTTCTGTTCGTGAAAAGGACCAGTTCGGTTTTATGTGGGTTAACCGCTAGGCCGCAGTTCTTAGTCCATGTATGCACTATTGATAAGGCATTTTCTATTTGCTCGCTAATTGTAGTGGGGAATTTACCTGTCGCTAGCAATGCTAAATCATCAGCGTAGGCAATTACTTGAACTCCACTATATTTAAGTCTCATGAGGACTGTGTTCATCACGAGTATCCAGAGAAGTGGAGAAAGAACCCGACCTTGTGGAGTTCCTCTGGAAGTAGATACTTTGATCTGTACTCCCCCTAACTCTGAGTAGATCTGTCTATTTTTTAACATGTTCATTATCCACCTAATGACGGCGTTGTTCTCAATCAACCACGGTTTTAAATTTGAAAATGACAAACTAAGCTATATGGTTATAGCTGAGAAATTACTGGAACTTTGAACTTTATATTTTTTCGAAAAATCCACAAATGAGGTACCTATGTACATATGTACTAATTGATAGTATCAGCAGCCTAGAAAAAAATTAAACAAAATGAATTAATACAATCACATGGCTTACTAAAAGTAGCTGACCAAGGGGTTGACCAATTATTGGAATTTATTTCTATGTCGATTTGGTGGACTTTTAAATGGTATACTTTTTTTTTGCGAACATATCACAGTTGAGATGCTAAGATCCCGGTTCTAGTATTAAGTCGTTCTGCAATCTCTCGAACAACTCTTCAACTGGTACTAATATGTTATAGTAAATTATTTGTATAATAAAACAAATACGTTTGGATGTTGAAAAGTTTTGTTTGTTATTTATTATTTTTTCATTTCATTTTTGTTTTTGTTTTAAACATATTTAACGACTAACCAAGCAATAAAACAATTTACAATGTCAATAAAATAAATACAAATATTTAAACAAAAGAGCTGTTTGTGTCAACTTAAATTGTATTAATAGTATTATAAAGTAGGTATAATATTAAATTATTTCGTTTATCCTTTGGACACTTTAGTGGCAAAACGTATATCTAATTTACATCTATTGAATTTATACAAATCGAACATTGCCACATAAACTCCAAGTTCCGTATATTTACTCGATTAATCATATAAAAAATAAACAAAAAAAAATAAATTTAATATAATTATGTCTACCATAAATTGTTTCCCGTTTAAAATGAATTCCCGTCTCATTTTTTTTTTAAAGTAGCTAAAAAATAAATTTCAGGCTAATTAATTTATAGTAGTACTTCGTAATTTCTTATTTGCTTTTCACTTAAGTAATTCATTGAAAAACGGACGAAAATAATTCTATTTAAAAGATGTCTCATTATTTTTTTTTTTATTGAATTTAAGAAAAAATGTTTTTTTATTTTGTTAAATATTTTGTTTTTGTTTTTTTTTTTTTGTAAAATTTATTTATTTTATTTTTAACAATAACATTACACTTGAATTATAGTTTTATGTTTTATAAAAAAAAAATCGCATTTTAATAAGAATTTAATTTCTTTTGTATTTTGCTGGTTTCATTTACTTTTGTTTATTTTTGATATTAAAAAAGATGATTTTTTGTTTTTCATATTAAAAAGTAATTTATAATTTACCTAATCTATTATATAATAATATATTTTGTTTTATTTATAATTATACTATAATATTTTTTTTTAAATTATAAATTAGAAACCGAAAGCGAAAAACGTTTATACAAGAAGAGTGTTTTTTATTTCTTTATTTTTTTTTGTTATTCTAATTTGTAATGTGTAATTTTATTAAATGTATTCTTTATAGCAATTGTTGATAATATTTTTTTAACAATAAAAGTTACCGTTTTTTTTTTTTATTTAATTTTCATAAGTTTGAAAAATTTTAGACATTATTATGTGTGTGTGTGTTTTTTTAAATATAAGTTATATAACTTTGCAAAATAGCCGGTGCTGTATTTACGACATTTGAATTTGTTATAAAGATTTGTTTGTCATATTTTAGTTTGTGTTAAAAGTTGAGAAAAAAATTGTAAAAAAGCAAAACTTTTTACATAAACATTATACAGAACAAAAACAGATCTACATTTTTCGGGTTTGCAAGTTATGTGTCGGATTTTTATGTTACAGTTTAAATTTAAGTATAGATAGAATTTGTGTTGATCATAATAAAATGCGTTTATACTTTTGAAATTTTTTTATTTTAATATTTTTTATTGTTGAGCGTATTTATTTTAAGTTTAAGGACGTGATAGCTGACTTAACAGAAAGTGTTTTGTGTTTATAATAATTTACATAATTGTTTTTTTTCTTTTAATATAAGCTGTGTTTTGGTGAGAGTGTATTTACCAGCTCAGCATTTATTACATGTAAACAAAACAAATAATGATTTGTTATTGTTTGTGTGCAAAAATGTTGCTGAGTTCAAATGCAGATTCATCAAAACACGACTGTTGTTTGAATTTATGAAGCTTTTTTTAAAAACAGGGTATGTAATAAAGAAATCAAATTTTCAAATAATGTTACATTTCTGGATTTGGCGTGACGCGTTTTTTTCACTTGTCTGATATATTTCCTGCTACAATGTTGTTTGCTTTTTTTCTCTTACTATGTTCAAGAATCTACTACAAATTTATCGTATGAAACAAGTTAAGGAATAGGTGAGTATATAAAGCTATTTTAAGAACAGAAATCAATTCTTGGGTGGGTAATAAAGAAAAATAAAATTTTCAAATAACGTTACATTTCTGGATGTGGCTTTTTTTCACTTGTCTGATAAATTTCCTGCTACAATTTTTTGCTCTAACTATGTTCAAAAATCTGCTACAAATTTATCGTGTAAAACAAGTTGAGGAATAGCTTAGATCCCATTTTTGTTTTTCGGTAGATTTTTTATTTCACCATTATTATAACACATCGTCACAAAAAAATGTCTGTTTAAGAAATGAATCCATGTTTGGTTCGGTAAAATATGCAAACAAATAGAAGCACCTTTTTCGTAATAGAGGCAAAAAAATTGTGATTTCACCCAAAGGTTACTTAATCGCATTTTCACCTTTCACAAATAAAATTTGGTAGCCGTATTTATAAGATTTCCTAAGAACACTGCTGAACAGTTATCCCGCTAGCGTTTTTCTTACTGGTTGGATATCTCCTTATTTATAAACAGATTCCAACCATTGTCTAAATATGTCCTCATAATACTGACTGAAATTTCTGTTATCTGTCAATTTCGTCAAGTTCAATGAGCATTTCATCGATTTAAAGATAACTTTTCAATTCTAAGTTATTTGAACGTATCCACTTCAGAAAAATTTGGGTAAACAATTGGAGTTATATGTATATGTAATTGATGGAACATATTTATAAATAAGATTTTGGATTTGGACAGTGTGCTCAAATTAGCAAAGCTTCAGAATGAAATTATAAATAGGTACGGTTGTAGAAGTTGCTTTTGCGGTGTATTTTTTTGAGGTCCTTAATGTGCGCATTAAGAAATATTACACATTTAGGAACTTGATAGATAAGAATGCCTTAACAACCGGCATAAAACCGATAAAAGGAAAGCCTTGCATGGACTTCACAAACATTACATATGTAGATATACCTGTAACATATATTTCCACACTGAAAATTTGTCTGATATCAACATATGGTTATTTAAGTTGTTCACCAAATGACAGTTGGTTTTCTTGTGAAAAGAAAATGATTTTTAATTTAATTTCAAACTCGAAACTAAAAGCATTCACACATAAAAATAAGGAAAATATGGAGAAGCGTGGAATATTCTGACATTTGTTATCCGTTTAGCTTTGTTTTCAAATAGAAGTTGCATGAATTAAAGTACATTTCAAGTGGATAGATTTTCAGACTTTTACACCACCTCACCAGAAGGGAAATAAAAAAGTAGAAAGAAATTATATCAAATATCAAATTAAATCAAATTCTTTCAAACACCAGAAAATAATGCAAATTCATTAAATATCTATCAATTAATGCGTATTTTAATTACTCAATCTTCCCCTTGATTTAATAAAAAAAAAATATGACTATTAAACACTTTCTATTAAATAAAACTAAAGTTTTAAAAATACGTTCTAATTTTACAAAAAAAAAAAATTAAAAAACTTTGAGTTATATTTTATTTTTGTTTAGGGGTGCAGTGATCAATTCGATTATTTTACCATGATTGTTCAATATTGGGGTACAAAACGACTATGCATTTGCAAAATCAATATACTAAAACTTTAAATTTATTTTTAGTTTTTGTTCGAATGTTGAAGAGGAATTTCTTTAGTTTTCAAATTATTTCAAGTAAATTAAAATCCGACAAGAAAATTAAACAAAAAGTGCTTTTAAATTAAATTTGCATATTTAAAAAAGAAATTACGATCACGGTTGGAATTGCGCAGAGAGTACTTAGGAGCAGGTCAGATCTGATTGTAAACATTTATTTAAATTATAAATAAAAAAAAAATGATTTTCAGTAATATTATTTGTTGGTTTATTTAAAAAAGTGCAAGCAAAAAAAAAAAATATAAATAAACACTTGCGTTAATTGCAGCTATATTTTTATTGATGTTTTTTTTTTTTAGTAAGCAAAATTTCTTTTAATACTATAGGCAAAATAAATAGAGAAGAAAAATGCTTTCCGGTTACGGGTTTGTGCCAAGTTTCAATAGGAAAATTATATGAAATATTTTGTAAGCTATTATAATTGTTAGTAAAAATATAATTAAAATAATTATCTTGGTTCCTTTTGCTAGCTATTTATAAAACTTTTTTATCTTATAGATTTAATTAAGGAGATTTATTTATGTTTTTGTTTGTTTTTTTGTTTTTATTATTATTAAATTTTTGTTTTGATCTAACACATGCCTCTGCTGGAATATTATCTCGATCATACTTAAATATTATACTTTATTATATATTTACACATATATTTTGTTAAGTTTTTATTTATTTTTTTAATAAATATATTATTTGTATTCATAAAAAAATGTTTTTATTTTTAAAGCTGACACTTAGATATATAACTGATCAAGATAATATTTCACATGCATTTTAGGTATTTAAAATTTTTATTTTTATTTAAATATATTTATAGAATTTAAGACACATTAGGCTCCTCTTAGCGTATATACGTATTATTATTTAATGTATAAAAAAGATATTAACTAAAATCAAAATTAAGTATTATGTTGTTTTTTTTTTAAGTTTGGCACTTGTAGAAATTATTTTATATTACGTTATATTACTAAAATAAAATATAGAAATTAATTAATTTTCTTTTGTTTAAATTTTTATAATTATTTGCTAGAGAGGAAAATATGCAAATATTATTTGTTTTCGAATATACACAATTTTTGCATGTATTAATATCGCAATTTAATAAGGCTAAGGGATCTTTGCTTTTTGTATTTTATATTTTTATGTTTATACATAATTAAAGATAATTAAAAAAAAAATTATAAAAATGCATTAATTAAATAAGGTATTTTTTTTTGTTGGTTGTTCTTTTGTCAATAAATCTCCTTAACTTAATAAAATCTATTGAGGTCGACATCGACAACATTCGTCTTCTCAGTGTGACAATCCTTAGGATCATCATGATTGTTGATAGAATTTGGAACAATATCATGATCATGATCAATATCGATACAATTGCTTTCATCATGGTTATTTGTTTGCATATTATTATAATCGATCTGATCCCACCCCTATATCCACGATTCCTACATGGCATTAAGTACTCTCCTACTACTCCCACCGCCTCTGTGTGGACTATATTCGTCACGATCGCGTCGACTTGAGGATGGTGGGGGTAGTGATGCATCCCCTCGATCTCTATCACGGGACGATGACGGGTATCGACGATCATCGCGATCATGCATCAAATCGATATCGTCAACACGTCCACCACCACTGCGACTGTGATGCATACCTGATGTGGAAGATGTTAGATGATGATGGCTTACAGCGCCGCTCATTTCTCTAGCTCCAGCTCCAGAAACGCCTCTAGTATAATCAGCACCATAGTTTCGTTCATCCAGAAGTTCTTCGCTATTGAGATCATAATGCATGAGATCTCGGTCGCGGGCATGAAGACGATCACGTTCTCGATCTATTCGGTCAACGCGTTCGAAACGATCACGATCATATCGATCGCGTTCCCGTTCCCGATCGTAGCGATCTCGATCACGATCACGTTCTCTTTCATGCCGTGTAGATGGTTGACGTCGATTATGATGATAGGAAACACCTAAATAGGAAATATAATATTTTATTAAACAAGATTTTAAGTTAAATAAATATTAAAAGCAATTAACAAAACCCAAAAAAATAAAAAGAAACAAAAACCAACAAACTTTTAGGGGAAAACCAGTGAAACCGAAGTTTAAATCAAACCAAAATTAATTATCAAAGGAACAAATCAGCAAATACTTTGTTTAAAGGGTATAATATTGTTAAGATAAAAAAAAACAATAGATTGCTAACAAAAAGGTGATACAAAATTTGTTGTAAAGTAGGTATAGGTATATATAGGTATAATATTATATGTATAAATAGTTTACTATGTATTATAATGTTTAACTTTTTTTTTATGATTGCATGTAAGTATATATTTATATTTTGTTTTTTTTTTTTCATGCATTTTATTTGATTCAACTTTAAGTCATTTTTATAACTATTTAAGATGGATTAAAATCAAAACTCAAAATATAACCACATGAATACACTTTAAAACGTTGAATTGAGAAAGCATGTTTACAAATTAAAAAAAAAGTTTATGATACAGCTATATTATGTATACTAACATCGACTAACGAAACTATGGTCCTAAAAAATATACTTTTTTCTTTCTGGTCGACTGCTACAAGGATTTAAAATAATTCATATGGTATCTAAACTACAGTGTTGTTATGTCTCAGTTCGATGTGTTTCTGTTGCCATTTTTGGCTTGAATTTGTACAGGGTGGCGCATAAGTAAAGTTATGATTTAAATATTGAATAGTTTTTATTTTACGTATTTTTTTCAGGATTAACGTTGAAAAGCTTGGGAAATTTATGATGGAAAGACTCAGCACAGAACAAAGAACAAAAGTTTTTTAAATTTATTTGGTTCCTCGAAATTCAATTATTCAGACACAAAAATCATATCGAAATTTATTTCATGTTCGAAATGCGCCCAGTGCTTGAACAATTAACCGATTGACCCACCGTTTTCAGCAACAAGGGGCTTCCTGTGATCTTTCACATTTTGGAAGATCTCGTGCAGTTTGAAATTATGTGAACATTTTTCGGGAGCACGCAAGTATTGAGGAAAACCCCGGAACTTCCACCAGGCGACGTTCTCAACAGTTGGGGATGTCTAAGCGGTTTTTGCATTTTACGGCAATTACACCTTTCATATAAAATTCAATTGGTTAACGAGTTGAACGCAAATGACAAGTACGCATTCAGTATGCTTGGCGTTTTCAAGAATAAGATAATATCGCGTTTTTCTGATTTTAACTGGCCCGATTTAACAGCTCTGGATTTTTTTCTTTGGGGCTATTTAAAAAGTAAGATGTAGGTATTCCAATAAACCAAGAACCATGCAACAGTTTAAGGCCAATATCCGATAAGAAGTGGCGCTGGGACCTGAAATTCTAAGAAAAGTAATTGAAAATGCTCTGGATAAAGCACGTCAGGTCGAAGAAAATAGTTGGCACCATTTGGAAGATATTATCTTTAAAATATGATGTGAACATAGAACATACTTCCAAACCACAATTTAAATTTTAATAAATTCCAAAAAAATGTTATTATTCATCAAATAAATCATAACGTTACTTATACGTCACCCTGCAATTCTTAAACGTTTCTGTCTGTTACAAATTGTGCAATCCTTTAAATATCAGAACTGGATGACAGCACAATTATTAAAAGTTTCTAGATTGCAAAATTATAGTTACCAACAGACAAAATAAATCTATAATTTGTGACATGTGTCCGCTATAATCTCATTAAGATGTTTAAAATTGACAGAAACATTTGTTTAAATAAAAATTAAACTTTTTTAAATGCACTGAAATTATTTTTCCAAGCCCCGTACTTTTAAAACAAAAAAACTTATTTTGGAAATTATTGAATTAATTTTTTCTAATCCAATAAATAAGTGAATGTTTCACCCTCCTAAAATTGATTTATTCAATTTTCTGTCAATGATAAAAGAAAAAAATATCAAGATTTTTTTTAACATTGTGTTGATTTTTTGATATTTGTTTTCCACCTGTAAGACACCAACTCTGTCAATCTACATATCCCTCTTGGAGAATTACGGAGTGGTAGTCTTTAATATTTAATTTATAAAACGAAACATAGTGGAAATACAGTTTTCAAAGAAAATTGAATCAAAGTATCTTTTTATTGAAACCGTCTTTGCTGATACCGACAGTATAAATCAGAATTTTTCCTTTGCAAGCATTGAATTTCATTTCTAAACACAAACGCGGTCAGTCATGTTTCAAGAATGAATTATCCAAAGATACGATTCGTAAAAATGATTATGCTATTTTAAAAATAAAAACTTTTGTTAATTTGTATTCAATTTACTTTATAGAAAGTGCTCATACGCCATACGCATTTTTTTAACTCAATTCTTACCCGCTCATAAATTTGTCACTCTTCTTTCGAAAACAATACACTCATATAAATTAAAAGTTTTTAATTAGCCCTGCACTTTATCGCTGGTAGTTTTATAATTTTTCCTGATAAAAATCGAACTTGCAACATAAAAGTTATTAAGTGATAACCCCTATAACTTACACTTTCGTGATATTTGTATACAAACTAAACCATTTATTTTTTGTAAGTAACATTCTGGTACGATCTATGTAGGCACTATTGAGCATTTCGAAGGTAGTTTGCGCTTTTAATTCACATACTTTGATTTGAAAAATATTAGTTTGATAAAAAAAAAACATTTCTTGGCCACGTCGTGTTTTTTTTCTAATTTGTCTTGGCAATTGTGTCATATTAAATTATTAAGAAAATATGTCTCTAAGCGGCTAGGTTGACTTTTTGCAGAAAAAAGAAAAAAAATAAGAAAGTTTTATAAAAAAGTCTGAAATTTCGAGAAAAAAGTATTTCTTGAAGAGAGTCATGGTTTAATTTTGTATAAAAAATAGACTTCATCCGTTTTTTCTCTGGACTCTTCAGTAGCTAAAGAAGTTTACCATCACTTTCGTGGGTCCAATGTGGATTAATATAAAAAAGTTTCTTGTAACTAGATTGCAACTTATTTGTTTTTTAACTTAAGTTGAAATTTAATCTGCATTATCCCCAAATAGATTTGTTGATGCTGTTTAACAACTTTTCAGTTTTCCGAATTTACAGTCACTCAGTCACTATATAGGTTTTAAACGAGTTGCAATGCCGTTTTTCTGCAATATTATAAATTATATACTAGACTTAAGTCACAGTTGTAGAAAGTTCCGTTTAGTTCTCGTTGCAAAACTGTTTCAAATTTGGTTTCAAGAAAAATCTAATAGATTTAGATTCATGTGTAACTACTTACTTTTAGTCTCCTCTTATGGGAATATAGGGCGCTCTTAAATGCCTTAAAATCAAAGTGAATTAGAATATAACTCCAAAATTTTAAATGAAACACAGAAAAATGTTGTTAATATCCATGAAATTGTATTGATTTGACAGACAGAATATGTAAATTCTGTCAGAAGTGCTTTCAAATTGCAGGAACGAGGTGAGAAGTGAAAATGTCCATTTCGTGAAATTGATGTTTCTTTCAGTAAATTAATTGTATCGGGCACTATGTAGCATGTGGCACTGCAATATTAATGCCTTGCAATTAAGGCACGAAGAGGTAAGTAATCATGTACCGCTCATTGTTGACTGTAAAGGTTCTGACCATAATATTGTTTGAAGATATAATGACTTATGATTCCACTGGATGTAAGGATGTAAGGGTGGTTTGAGAGTGGCGTTTAGATTATTATCACTCTAAATGCGCGGCAATTCTGTTTGAACAGAATTTTCAAATAAAACACCCGGTGAGTTGAGCACGTTCAGAGCAATGAGATCTGAGAGATTTTTCTCACTCAAAAGATGAGCAAGCGAATCCAATTTTTTTTTCCTCGGAGTTTTGACAGAAAAACTGAGAAATTTTGCTGAGGAAACCTGTTCATGTAACTGAGATTGCTGAGATCTCATTTTTCTGAACACTTCTAAGGCCGGATCCAAACTTATCTCCTGTGGTGTGTTGTAGAGTCGCTGTCGCTTCAATGTGTAATTGTTGTTGTTGTGTGGTGTTTTGTGTCGGAATCAATCTTTTACCGATTGCGCCATACCACGCTGGGTCGGAGACATATTTTTCAGTGAGATAAGAGAGCGTTTGGGGAAGAGAATAAGTAAATAGCGAAACTAAAAATGAAAGTTTGCAAGACAAAATTCTGATTATTGTGCACATTCAGCGACACAACACATCACTCCACAACACATCACACGAGATAGGTGTAGCTCCGGCTTAATGCGAAATCGAATTAACCTCAAAACTGTCGAGAACTGTCAAATTGGCTGTCACAGAAAACCGCCTCTGAAGAGATATCTTTTCAAATTTAAAAAATCTATGCTCTTTGGGATTCTTGCATAATGTACAAAGAATAAAGATTCATCAAACTTTTGAATACATATAGTGATTAATTATGTAGGCCGTTTGATAATAAAAAAAACTAAATCGGCTTTTAAAAGAAAATAAATTGAGTATTCGAAGAAAATAGGTCAGCAAAAAGTTAATTAAGCTAGTATAATAAAACCACACTTTCAAACAAAATCACTAGCATGGAAATTGCTTAACTTCAGCGTAAGTTTCAAGACATTCTTTGGGAATTTTTTTTTTCAAAAAATTATTTTGTGATGTTTTCTTTTAAAATAAAATGTTATTATTATATTATAAAAAAATTTCTTCAGTCTTTCTTAGAGTATCTGATACTTACTAAGAACATTAAATTTGATTTGTATATTAATTTTATTTATTTTTTATTTCGAAGATATTATTTAGATTAAATTAAAGATGTTTAAAGATGCGAACATCACCAGGTGTAACTATAAAATGAATTTATCAACAAAACACATTAACACAATTATTCAAAACATTTTGTTAAAATTTAGATAAAAAAAAAAAACATTGATGATAATGATGATGATGGATTTAGTAAAGCTAGGGTTAGTTGTAAGGAGATTTGAAAATACAAATTTTGTCATATATTATTGTATGAAGTTTAGTTTCTTTTGATTACAAACGTTTTAATTGTTCTTTTCTAAAGAAAACTTATATTTTCTCAAAATCTTTTTGGTAACTATCAATTAAAGGGGACAGCTCTCAAAACAATGTTGCATTTATTCACACGATGATAATTATTAGGGTTAGCAAATGAAAACAATATTAAATATTTCATATTGTAACTAAGTACATTATGTATATGATTTATTTCAAACTCTTAGCACCTGGAGACATTTTTGTTTTGTTTTGATGTAAAGCAGTTGGACTTAAAATAGTATGAAGGATTTTGCTTTTGTAAATTAAAAAATAAGGTATGTATTTCGCTTGGAAAAGAGTTAATATATCGAATAGGATCCGGGAATATCATCTGGAGTAAAGGCTGGAAAAGAATGAAATGTTTGAAATATTTGAAATGTGTTTTGAATAATTTGTCAATAGGTTGTTTTTTTTTTTTTTTTTTTTTAAGTTTGTTTGTATTTCTTTATTTCGTTCTATGTGTTAAATAGAAGAAAATTGTAAATAACTAAGAATCCTGATAGGAAGTTAAAAATGTTGTTTTATTTTCTACCATGAGCATTTATTTGTTTTATAAATAAGGTAAAGATAAGTAGATTTTAAACAGGTTTTTATAAATATCTCTTAAAATTCAAATCCTAACCCTAACAAAGACCTAAGTTAGCTGTTAAGCTATTCATAAACTATATCTGAACATATATCACAAGAGAAATAATTTTGCAAATCTTAAGAAAATATTTTCGTATAAACAAGTTACACTCTCAGTATTTAAAATTTTAAGTCTGATTTGTAACGCATTATCAATGCATTTAGGAGAATGGAACCTAATAATCAAGACAAAGGAAAAGGGAACAAAATTACGTGGAGCGAAGAATTTAATATTCAGAAAAACATGTTCACCAATAATGCTAAATATGAAAAAAATTAGATTTTCAAAAACCTCAGAACACAAAGCACAGCTATTGGTGCCAAACTTTAAACGAAGTTATAATACCTGTATGTATTATAGGTACGCCTTTTAGTCCATTTGTATAAATTGATCAGAACAAATTATGAATAAAAATAATAATAATAAAACGAAATACACTATATATTCTGCTATGATAATACTTTGATATAATTCTAATAAAATCATCACTTTTTGGTGACCTACATGGACTACTGAGTTTTGGTACGTAGGTATGACCTAAAAATTCTACAAGCAATTAACACTGCCGAAAAAAATAAGCACTAAATACAAAATAATATCGTGATTTACATACAAAACAAATATATAGCAAAAGAGTATTTAACTTTAATATAGAATGCAGATAATATACTTTAGAGAAAAACAAGAAGAATTATAATAGTATAGTTAATATATAATGAAGTTTTTTTTACCTCGATCCCTCTCCCAATCTATATCCCTTTCCCTCTCCCATTCTCTCTCTCTTTCTCTTTCCCATTCTCTGTCCCTTTCTCTAGCTCTTTCTCTTTCCCTGTCTCTGTCTCTATCAATGTTTCTCTCTTTGTCTCTTTCTCTGTTTGTTTCTCTTTCATTATATTTTTCTTCTGGGTCTTTATCCTGAATAGTATCCTTTTCCCTACTTTCAGCTATTTAAATAATTAAATAAAATAATACATTTTGTTGGTTTAAAGCTTTTTTTTACATATTGTTTATAATTATTTACTTATTGTTTGTTAAATGTTGTAAAGTTTTAATGATGTTATGTTTATTTTTGAGAATTGTTTATAATGGAAGGTTTATGATATTAGAGGTGTTTTTTTTTTTTTTGTGAAAAAAAAAAATTAGTTTATAATTCATAATAATAATAATAATATTGTTTGTATTATAAAACTTAATTTTCAAATAAAGAAGGTTATAGAAATAAATTTGAAATGAATAAAATTTGGTTGAATTTTATGAAATCTATTTGCTTTGAAATTATATGAGCTTATATTTTTTTTTTTTAGTTTTTCCATTAAAGAACTCTTACCAGGTGGTGTTGGACCCATTCGCGCTTGTTCCGCCGATGGTGATGCTTCCTGAGATTGCAAGGGTCTTGGTATCGTAGAAGCCGTTCTGATATCGGGATGTGTTGCTTTCCAATACGTCTGTTGAATAAGAGTTTTATTTAATCTAGTGCGATGAAGCAATTTTATAAATATTGAATAATGAACGTAGGAACACATGTAGTTTAAGCCTTTAGAATGTTAAATTCACACTTACGCACTCATTACGCAAAAAAATAATTAAAGATTGAGAATAATGCCTCACCAGGCGGACAAGGGAGAGAAATAAAAATTCACATTTGGAAAAGGAAATTACTCCCAAAACTTTACTCTGAAAGAGCAAATGGAAGGCTTTTAGACCGTTAGGAGTACAAAAGGAGAACTCCGAACGTTTAAGCAGAAATAACATTTATTTAACAGTTACGGCCATATTGTTCACTTGATTCATCCAGATTAAAACTTAAATCCGGATGTAAATTATACAAATTCAATGTAAATACATCCGGATTTAAGTTTTAATCTAGATGTACTAATGGCTGTTAGTTAAAGAAAGTCTATATTTTTCTGAGCCCAATTTATGTTTCTATTATTCGATCTCCATATAAAACTTACGTCTAAATACTCAGCAATATGTTCACAGGCATCTTCTAATTGATTTTCATCTAAAATGACGTCGAACATTTCTGGTGGACATTGGGCTAATTTTTCAGCGGCGACCATTTGTACGGATAAATTTTTCGCCTGGGATTTACCACGTGATTTGATTAATCGCTGTAAAACCTAAAAAAAAAAAACGAGGAAGAAGAAAGACATTTTTATGGTATTAAATCCATTTAAATATAATATTAAAATAAACTTACCTTACTACTACTAATTTTTAAATAAACTATTGTTGGAGCTAGTGAAGTTTTTGCTAATTGTGACGGATGATTGATTGTATCACAATCGAGTACGACTAACTGCAGAGTCCTCGCCAATTCAAATATCCTTTCGATCTCCTCTTGTACTTTGGATAGGCAATCGGATCGACTGCTGGATCGCTCCATAATGGCACGTTTTGACGGATTGTTCATTATGGAACGTTTCGCTAATGAAATATCCGCCATAACACGTGTTATTATTATTTTGCCTTCGAATCGGTGCTTGAGAAAATCGAACAGTGCTTTTTGCATCATATCCGTTACTTCGTAGCCCTTAAGGCTTGGACCCACTAACACAACAGGACGCATAGATGGCACAACGTCATAAGGTGAGGATGTCTCTTGCTTCTTGAAGAACGGTTTACGCTTTTCCTTGGTAGGTGGTGTGGCCAGGGGTGTTTTGCCGTGGCGTGATGGTCCCATGGAATCTGATTCGTCGCCTAATATTAGTATCAAGAAATACGGATTTTTTCTCTGATGAAATTGTGAATCTACTCACTACGGCGCCATAGTGATTTATTTTTGATATTGATATTTGAATTTGATTTGATTTTTGATCATATATAATTATATTATTTTTTTTTTAGTAGGTATGTGAGAAAAGTTAGACTAAATGATTTATCTAATTGTTTGGTGTTAATTGAATTTTTTTTTGTTGCTAGATTCTATGACTAAAGGGAAGTTATCAATCTGAGAGATGATGTTGCATTATAAGTTATAAATTGGAAGAAATATATGAGATCATGTTAAGAAATCAATTTATATTCTCTGGAATGAAAGTGGAGTGCTTTGCAGAGTTGATTTAAATGACAGAATGGGACAGAACTATTTATAAGATGATTTAAATACATGACAAAAACCTTAGTATTGAAGAGGATTTTCGTTTTTGTTTTTTGTTTTTTTTTTGCTAAGAGATGATTGTTTGCTAAAATTAACAAAATTCGGCTACTTTAAAAAAAAAGCTCATTGTTACTCAGAAACTATATATAGCTGCTAACGAATTTCATATTTGCAAAACACAAACTTTAAGCGGTTATAATATTTTAAATTCAAAAAAGATAAAACCGTGCACTGTAGCTAATTCTCTATTATAATAAGTCAACATTAAAAAATAAAAAAAACGAAGGTATTAGCATGCGTGGTTGAGTTAGCCGCCATTCGTCTATAACGAAGGCACTGTGGAGGACTGTGTACGAAATGTCAAGTGAATAAAAATAACTTAAAAATAAAATAAATTAAAAAAAAAGAATAACTTAAAATAAAATAAAAAAGAAAAATAATAATAACAAAAGCTTCCACATAACGATGTGTGAAATTCGATTTAAAATAAAAAAGTTTGTTGTTCATGTTTTTTTTGGTGTTTGTTTAAAATTGTAATAATATACCCTGTACACACGCAGCGCAACTCCTCCCAAAAAATAGCTATATAAAAATAACTCAAATAACTAACAAGTCCGTATTGCATCATTGTTTTGTAACTATCGTTTGTATGGAGTACAAATTAAAAGTGTCCCGGTTGTCCATTCAATTTTCAGTTTCAATAATAATTTAATTAATGACTTCAGTCATAAATCAGTTTAGCTTATTTTGAGTAGATTTGTATGCAATAGGTCTAATAAGTGTTGTTTAAGAGTGTTTATATTTCTTATAACCAATAAGCAAAAATACCCAGAGGACCGGGATATTAACTATAATTTAAGTTTCTATAGTTCTTATATGCGTTTTAATTGTTATACAGCACAAAGTTTAACTTTTAGTTAGAAAATAGAACAGAGGGAAGAATATTTTTAAAATGCACTTAAGAAGGCAATTAACTTTGCACTGAAGAACATACGTAAAGCTATTGATTTCAATCTAAGAACAACATTTTCCAGCTAAGAGCTCATGGTTTAAATTTTAGGCGGATTAGTGATTTATTATCAGAAATGTTTAATATGCTCTGTTCAACAAATATTGTCAATACAAGCTTTTCAAAACAACGATGCCTGTATATACTATAACGCTACTTAATTGAAAAAAAAATATGACTGCAAAACATATCAACCCACTGTATAACGTATAGGAGTTTTCGTTGTATTTCTCTGTAGAACTTTATTCACTCCTACTCCATCATGACAGTTTTGCCGCCCACCATACAAAAGATTTTTATGTCCTATAAATTTAATTTAAAAAAAAAAACTCGTACATATTACCCCGATATCAGCGTTAGGCTGTAGCCGAACAGGCAGATAGACAGAACTGGGAGACACATTTCCTATCATCCTAATGTCAAGTTTAATCAAAATCTGGAATTTGGTTTTTTATACGTTCAGTTTCACAGTCAGAGTAAGTAGCATTTTAGGGCTCTGCGAAATTAGGCCCCAGGAAATAAGACCCCAAAAAACAAAATGGAATAAGGCCCCAAATCATTGGATGCAAAACAACAACAAAGAAAATTTTTAAATTTTGGGGTGTTATTTATTTTTTTTGGGGCCTTTTTTAATTTTTTTATTGTGGCCTCATTTCATAATGAAATAAAACCCCAATGAAATATAATTAAAAAAAACATTTTGGGACCTTATTTCATTTTGCATAACTTACTTGTTTATGCTAAAACATCATTGTTTTTCCAAAAAATTGTTATGAAAATCCGCTAATCGAGGACCCAGAGCTTGAAAAATACCGCCTATTGACCCAGCAATCATGTTTCAATGTAAAGCCGAGGTGATGAAGAATCTTTAAGAGAAAACTTTCGTCACTTTTAAAACTTTTGTTGGTTATAAATATTTATAGAATATTTTTACGAAGTAAGATTTTTAATTCTTAAATGTTCTTAAAAACATCAGTAAGTAACAGAATAGCTGAAAAAATTCGCGCGATATTTGTCAGCTATTCTGTTACTTATACTTACTGATTCTTTTCAATGTAAAAATCGATTGGGTTTAAAACCAATTTCGAGAAAAAATATGGACAAAACATTTCATTTCATTTCATTTTTGAGAAAAATATACAAAACAAATTTTTGTGTGGTTTCGTTTATTTTTGGGGAGTTTTTTCATTAAGTTGGGGCCTTTTTGCATGGGGCATAATTTCATTATGAAAAAGCCCCAATTTTGGGGCCTTATTTCATTTTGTTTTTGGGGTCTTATTTCCTGGGGCCTAATTTCGCAGAGCCGGATTTTAATGGCTACTGGGAAATACTAACGCCCAATTTCACACTGCAAACTTACCTGAATAAGTTAAACTTAAATAATAATTTTTAAAATTTTTCTAGAAAGCGAAAAATTCTTAAAAGAAGCTTCCTAAAAAAACTCTTTATGCAAAGACGTCTTACAATAAACTTTTTTAAGGTGAAATTTAAGTTTTTTTAATTGATTGAAAAAAGATATTGTTAATTTTGTGAGTTATAGGGCAAGATAGTTTGCCAATTTTGAATTTTTTTTTAATTATTGATCTGAAAAATCTTAAGTTTCATTTAATTTCATTTCATTCATTGGTAATAATTTCTTACACAGTAAGATACAACATCTTTTAAGTTATTGCAAGATTCAGTATTAGTATACTTAAAAGTTGAGATAAGATAATTTGCCTAGTTTTTTTCGAAAATCATTCTGAGGTACTAAGTCGATTAAAGACGAATTGGGAATGCTATATGGAAAAATAAATGAGGCATAAGATAAAATTTCCTCAGAAAAAGGACAGTTGTTCGGATTTGTGAGAAATTGAGGCTCATTGGTAACAGACATTTTTTAGAATTAATTTGAACAAAATTGATCATCTCCTTTGTTTTTTTAACTAACCATTCGCAAAATGGCTGCTGCTGCTGAAAATATCTAAAAATCTAATGAAGATTCAAGTAAAAGTGTTTACCTTGTATTTTATTTATAATGTTTTTGGCCTTTATTGCAAGTTTTGAAAAACAGATGATTATTTCATACCGCCATTACATAAATTAAATTAAAAGATATTATCAAATATGGTTTTTATTGATTCCCGTTATTTTTGTTTACCGATCAGTAATCTTTTTTTGATATCCTTTAACCTCTATTTTCTAAGGAAAAGCGCATGGCAGGCTTGTAAAAGAATGCAATCTTTTTTGAATGCAATCTATAATGACTTCAATAATAAGATTGCATTCATTGATTTCACTTTGGGACTTCAGACTTCAAATTATGCAATCACCATTCACTCGTAGCAAAAAGATTGCAATCATTTTTTCCCCCCATTCATTTTACAGCAATCAATTGAATGCAATCTTTTGAGAATTCATGCATTCTTTGCATTCTTTTGCATTCTTTGCATTCTTTGCATTCTTTTGCATTCTTTGCATTCTTTTGCATTCTTTTGCATTCTTTGCATTCTTTTGCATTCTTTTTGCATTCTTTGCATTCTTTTGTAATCTTTGCAGTCTTTTACATTGTTTTGCAGTGGTTTTAAGTCACATTAAACTTTTTCCATTTACGTGATTTGTTATGATTTGAGATGAGTAAGTTTTAAGTTAAAATATTAACATACAAGTAGTAATGTATTCTTTTTAATTTAATTTATGTAATTGTAATGATTTTTTTTTTTGTGAAAACATTAGTATTATGTATTTTCTTATGTTTGATGTCAGCCACAACACTTTGTTTAATTTGTGATTTGAACGATTTGATATTTTAACAAAAGAATTCAAAGAATGCAAAAGAATGCAAAGAATGCAAATGAATGCAAAGAATGCAAAAGAATGCAAAAGAATGCAAAGAATGCAAAAGAATGCAAAAGAATGCAAAGAATGCAAAAGAATGCAAAGAATGCAAAAGAATGCAAAGAATGCAAAAGAATGCAAAGAATGCATGAATTCTCAAAAGATTGCATTCAATTGATTGCTGTAAAATGAATGGGAGGACAAAATGATTGCAATCTTTTTGCTACGAGTGAATGGTGATTGCATAATTTGAAGTCTGAAGTCCCAAAGTAAAATCAATGAATGCAATCTTTTAATTGAATTCAATAAATGATTTTTAAAGACTGCATTCACAAAAGATTGCATTCTTTTACAAGCCTGGCGCATGCGCACTGAGTAGAATACAAAACCAAAAAGCAATTTAATTCATCTTAGTAATCGGCATTTCGTGTATTTACTTTTATTTTGAAAACGGAAAAGAAAATTCATGAAAACATCTTTTATCAATATAAGATGATTTGCCTTTTCTCACTTTTCCAGAATTTTTTTAGGTTTTTTATCTTACGTCGCATCGTCGACTTAAGGGTAATTTTTTTTGTCTGGTTTGCACGTGTAAAGTATCTTAACTCAACTAATGTATTTTACCCATTCACTTTTATTGAAAATTATCAATATAAAATAATCTTAAGTCTACTTTAATTTTGTTCATTCGTGGAACACAACATTTTATGCGGACTTATATATTTTACCACATTGCCTTTTTCGTACATAAGATGAATCTTTTTCCAATATAAATAGGAAAAGGAGTAAGATGGAAGAATGTGAAGTTTTGCTGTCTAAATAAATTACGCTTATGTTTCCAACATGGGATACTTTAGTGTTACTTATTAACGTGTGTTTGCACTATGAAATTGCGTATTAGCCAGTTAAGTGCCACTTACTTCACATTGTGAAATTGGGGCTTAGGGTCAATTTCATAGCCAAGGCCTCTGTAACTTAATTCTGGATAAGATTTCAGTTTTACACTAGTCAATATTAAATGACCGTTATTGTTTTAACTATTAAGTAGCACTTTATATTGATAACAATTAAGAGCCACTTGCAATAGACAAGAGCATAATTAAATAAAACTGAGGGTAACTAAATTTATTTAAATATACGAAATAATTATTAGCAACCAATTTTTTTGTTATAGAAAAAGTAAATACAACGTGATTTTATTGATATTACTTAAATACCGATCAAAAATTAAGTAATCCAGGAGATAGTACTGTCTTCAGAAAACTTTCTTGCAAGTTGACCTTAGGCCCAGTTCCACAATCGAAGTGAGTAGCACTTAAGTGGTTATTATGCAAACTAAGGTCCTATTTCAAAGTTAAAGCTCATCGGAATTAAGTCTCCTACTTTAGTGCCACTTAATGAGAGTAGTGCCAAAAAATGGAAACTAAATTAATATTTTGTCAAGTGTGCACTGTAAAATTGGCCCTTATTGTTTGTCTGATGTTTACTCAAACTCAGGATGGACTTAGGTAAGTTGCGCTATGAAAATGGGTATCAGAAATATTAATGGCCAGTTTTACAGTGGCAGCTTAAACTTAAGTTTTAATGTTATACATAATCACCTATACATCAGTCATAATTTCGGAATTAAATGAGACAAAAAATGTATGTACATATATCTAATGTGTAGTATGTTATGTAAGTGTATGTGTTATAAGAAAATGTATGGATAAATTCAAAAATATTCAAAATTTGAACAAGGGTCAGTTATAGCTTTTATTGAATTGTAAATCAGTACAGATTTGGAAATAAGGCTCTTTACGTTAAAATAGAAAAGAATATATTTTATTTATATGATTACTCAGGATTATACAATTACGATTCTTACAAATCTTTTAGGACTAAGAGACGTAAGAGCCTTGAGCCTTGAACATCTCACGACAATTTACATCAAGTTTAAATTATACTGATATTAGCCTGATATGCGCTCATTCCTCCACATAGGAGATGATTACATCAAAGATAATTTTTATGAGCTTCTGGACCGGAAGCATAGCCTAAAAACAGATTCATAGCTGATCGACTTTGCTATTGTATGAACCTTTCAGGTAACATTCACCGAAACATCGTACTAGAATCGTGGTCAATGCTCAGGGTATGAAAAAGTGATTTCTGCGAACTGTATAGCGGGGATGATGAAAAGAATTCCGCTGTCAGGCAGATTGCACAATTAAACCTAGACAAGAGACCAACAATTTCGTTCATCAGATCTCAACGAATTTCAAACAGCTGGGGCTGATGGTTCGGCAAAATCCTGATAGATCCCTATCTGTGTCTTTTTTGGGTAGCAATGGGCTAAAAACTGTTTAAAGGTGTATGAGAAGGCTTTATAGATGTTCTGAGATAAAGATTCTCCGTGTGATTTTCGATCCCGTATACATAAATATAATAACGAACTGTACGGGATGTACAGCGACACCGACTTCACCAAAAAAGTGAGGTTGTTGGGTCATTTAAACTTAAGCTCTGCATATATTATTTAATTTAATTATACGTAGCTATAACTGGCCCCTAAATTTGTAAAACTTCACTTGATTCATAAAAATTAACTAATTTCAAAACGAGATATTATACACCTAGAAAAATTCATTTAAAATGTAGAACATCAAACCTGCTCGTTCGACAATTATTATTAATTCGGAGAATAATTAATATTAACTAAAAAGCAACATCAGTCTTCTATAATAACGTTTGTAGTATAATTCACAGACTCAGTAGATTTACTCAAATAACTACTTGTTTTTGCATAGTATTCAATTAAATTGTATTCATTTGTTTTTAATACACTAATTTATATAATTTTAAAATAATAATTAAATTAAAATAAAAAAAAAATAAAAATAGTAATAAAATTGAAATAAAGAATAAAAAATAAAGAATAAAAACAGAAAACGAGGAAATGAAAAGTGTGTCATACCAGGTGTAGGGGGTGTGCTACCTCGTGATGGCTCCGCACCTGGTACTCCTGAGCCACCTAAGTTCCCACTAGAGGAACCTTTTGTCGCGTACAGTCTTGAAGATCTAGCCGCCGATGTCTGTAGTGTAAAATTATGATTCAAAAATTATATGTAAGTTTATATTAAATTGATTTTTTACCTGCATTCGAATATGTTCTAGCTTAACGGGGCTGGGTATAAATCCCACATCACAGCCTTCTTTGACCAATCTGCCAATCCACCAGTTATTGTCATATTTTTCCTTGATGTGAAGAAATTCCCTAACATCGAATGACACCGCACTCCCTTGGACGGGCGAATCGTCGTCTTGCGTGCCATCGTATGAAACGTTTGTTCGCACAGCGAACGCAACGGGTTTACTCTGCAAAAATAATGTTTATATTAGTTTTATTAACCATTATTTTTAAAACTATTGAAAACATTTCATATAATGTATAATCATTTTTGTTAATGGTCATATTATTTTTTTTCAAACTGATTTTGTTCAGTATGTTTAACTTCTGATTGAGTCAACTCTGGCCGTTCGTTCTTTTTGAGGGGAGTGACACGATCGACCGCATTCAAAAATATCTAATAACCAAATCCCGTTGTTTAACTAACAAAGGCACAAAAATAAGTTAATTCGCGCGTGAACTAATTAATATTTCAAATCAATGCGAAATTTTATAATTTTGAGTATAGCGAGATGGATTTTCAAAACGATGTTTTAAAATGCGATCAAAGGAAGCCCACCTCTACAGAAAATTTATTAGCTTACTGTAGTCGATGCTAAATGTGTTTAAATGTGGAGCAAAATGTTCTAAAAAAATTTCATAAAAAAAAAAATAAACGCACCCTTGCTTTATCCAGCTGGCTTAAGGCCTGTCGTTCCTTTTCTCGCCGAAGCGATTCCTTTTCCTCGTCTAGCGACAGATCGGATGACGGTTGTGAGTAATTTGAATCGGCAGAACCCTAAAAATAATTAAAAAAAAAACATATATAATTATTTATAAAACTAGATGCATAATATTGAAAAAAAAGTTTTAAATATAATTTTTATTCAACATAAAAGTTGTCATGAACACTGCAGCATCAGGATTTTTGTTTAAAAAAATTTAAAAAAGAAGGCATCAAAATCTGAGATTTTATATCAAGGCCTTTGTTAAAACATAGTACGCAGCTGAAGCGAAACGAAAATTTCCATACAAAAACTGAAACAACGAAATCATACACAAAACATTTCTTTCTCATTTTTGTTCTTTTTTTTTATTTTTTTGTTTGGCAACATAGTGGCACGACAAATTTCGTATCGCATCATCTGACAAAACACTTTCATTAAAATTTATGTCTTTTATGTTTTTGCTATTGATTTGGAGATCACAGAAAATTTTCATTTCGCTTCAGCTGCGTATTTAACTTAATAAATGAATTGAAAAAGTTGTTTTTATTAGTTAACTCTCCGTTCCAGAATGTCAAAAAGTTGCAATAATTTTTTGTATTTCTAAAGTTTGTGTTTCGTTGTATTAGTGAAACGTCAAACGCAAAATAACTGCAAGGAATTTCTTCACATGGGTTTTTTTTTGGTTTTGTTTCTTTCTTCAAATTCAGAATTTATTTCTTCTCTTTTAAGCGGAAGAAGTGTCATCTAGGGCCAATGGAGCGCTTTAAGAAACATTCAGAAATGCTTCTGGACGACCAAACAAAAACAATATTATTACGTCGCATTTTTTTTTTTTCAAACCGAAGAATCGATGTTGTTTAGAATTTTGTCTAAGAAAAGGAGTTTTTTCTGTCAAAACAAATCTTGCACGATTTCACATTGAACTGCATACACACTAGCAAGATTTGACATTTTTAATAAGTCGAATTAAAAGTCGCGATGTTTCTAGTATATTTAATATTGTTGAACAAAATAGTCACCGAATTTTCAAATACATAGAATAAACATACATTATGTATACAAATAAACAAAATTGTGTGTTCTTTTACAAGGAACGAAAATCTGCAAAAATAAATCAGTTCCCAATGGAAACATGTCGCAAAAACTTCCCTTTTCCGTCAAAAGTCAAAATCAAAGAAAATTGCGGATCCTTCACTTGTCTAATAGGTATACAAATTTTGTTCTTGTTTCTAATAATTGTGTTATTTTTGTGGGTATTTTTAATTTCCGACATTTTCGACTTTGACAAACCTTCGCAATATGTTACCATATTGGTTGAAAAAAAAAGAAGAATTTAACAATAATTTTGGTTTAAATTTAACAAAGTCATCTGATTTCCTTATTTTGTTCACTCCCGATGGCAATGGACTGACCGATCTCAGGGTTTTTGTAGGTAGGCGCTGCCACCGCGCATTTGTTGGTACGATCATGCTTCCTACAGCTGAACCAAGTGAAATACAAATTATGACGATATATTGGCCAGTTTAAGTGTAATCGTATTCGGTTTCTATTTCTATTTCACGGGTCATTGAGCCGATTTAATTCACACGATTAAGGACTGCGTCTAGTCATTCGCTGTTTTTTTCGCGTTGCATAACTACTTTTTTTATTTTGTTGGTTTGGTATCACGAAAGAAAAATATGATCGAACCCGTATAAGCTAATATCCTTTGTATTTATTAATGACAAATCTTTCGGTACCACATTTTTCTCAAAACGAACTTATGTATAAACATTTTAATGTAAACAATTTTAAATATCTGAATAATTTTGTGACATTTTGCATCAAATTGCAGCTGTCAAGAACCACACACACACAATTACAAATTCCTTTCATTTGACAAAAACAAATCGATTCGGTTAAGAGAGAAAGATCTGTTTTTTTATTGAGAAAAATTCGAAATTTTTTTTTCGGTTAAATTTAAATAACCAACAAAAAAAAATACAAAAAGTTGTCGACCAAAAGTTGCCTAGGTGTTAATTTTATATTTATTTTACTCTTTGCAGATGGGCATATATGTATTTTTATATTTTTTTCTTATATTTTAAAATAATCAAATAATTTTTATAAAATGTATTTCACTTACAAAAATTGTTTTTAAAGAAGAAAATGTATAATTGAAAATTGTGTGTTTCTTGTATATCGAAAGTATTTTTTTTTTTTTTTTTTTGAGAAAAACACTGTAAAACTTCATAATTTAATGTTTATAATTAAAGATACAATGTTGATTGAAATTTATCATTGATCTTTGGCAACTCTAGTCGAGTATATTTTTGACGTTTAAAAATTGGTCTGAAATAGTGCAAATTAATTCGAAACTTTTGGCAGTGTTCATTATCGCTGCGAATGTCGGGAACAAAACTGCATCTGGTAGATACATAATAAAATCTTTCACATTTAATTTTCGTGTATAATAAATATGTATTTCATTGATTCAAACCCCACTTTTTATGCCTATTTTATTGTTTGTTAAACATTTTACCGATTCCATTTATATAACATTGATAATGAAAACAATTATCGATTAAATCATTTCTACTCATTTGACCAAGACCCTGAAACAACCAAGCTCACCTATACCTAAATCTAAACAAACAAATCTGGTCAGCGTCTAAATCCTTTCAAATGATGGGTATTCTCAAAATATATCTAACTATCTACATCCACAGAATTTTAATATAAAATTATATACATAGGTAGGTAGGTAGGTAAGGTACCTATAGTATATTTTCTGTAACACGCCTGTGCAAAATTAAAGATAATCTAAAATTATCTCTTGTTACTGGAATCATTAGCTTCAACAATAGCTTAACCATTTTGCATTACTAATTTGCCTTAGCTATATACCTTTTATGAAGATTCCATAAGCGAATCAATCAACTGAATGCACTTCTAACGAAGCAATTTATTTTATTTTTTTTTGTTCTATAGGTAGATATGGTAATTATTAGAAAAAAATGTTCTTACTTAAAAAAAAAATTATTAAAATAAACTCAAACTGTATTTAATTCTTTACTCTGTCAATGACCAATTGTTCATTTTCACATTGTTAATCAATATGCGCATTAGATAATATGAAAAATTGAAGTTATTAAAACTCATACCGACTCAAAATGTTTATATTTTTATGTAACTTGTACAATGTACTGAAAGGTGGGTGAAAAATTGGTTACTTTGGGATTTAAGAAAAGCCTCTAAAATTATTACCCCCTTACAAAACTTTCAACGAAATAATAAAGACAATTCTTGCCTGCCGGCAAACTTCAAGACATTTGAAAAGATTTTTTAAATCCCTGGTTTTCCTGACAGTTTGGTTCCAGAAATAACAATTGAACAGCTGAACCGGGTATCGAAGAACGTCTCAAAATTCTGCGATATGTACATTATATGGATATTGGAGTATATCTTATAGACGAATCAAGGGTTTGCGGTCTCTCGTTGTTTTTATGCGAAAAACCTATAATTTCGAGGGCTGAAACCCCCTCCCGCCCAAAAAAATTTACCCGATTTGCCATTCCAGCATAGTTGAGGAACATTAGAAATGAAAAAAGCTTTATGTATTTATGTATGTACATTGAATGTCAAATTTAAATGTAGAGCAACTTTTCTGAACATAGGTACCAACATCATAACTTTCCTAAAAAGGGTCAAATACATGTGGTTTAAAAAATTATTGTTTTGTATTAAATTTTTGTTTCTATTAAATACGCAATTTAATAAGGTTTTTCATATATAGTTTTATGTGACTGTGCAATGTAGTCCGATATTCTAGCTAAATTTTAAGACCTTAATGAACGGATTATTAGAACCGAAGTTATAAGCAAGCCAAACCAAACACAATGTATCTTTACAATTATTATACCGACTACAAATTTAGGTAGGTACATATGAACATTTAGCATTTTTTTTCCGATGCGAAGCAAATTTGACACGATTGTGGTTTTTTATTGCACAAACTCCGCCGCCGCCGGCTTTAGAATACTATATTCCTCTCGCCAATTGGTGGTTGAAAGTATTTTAATGCTTTTTTTTTAATCAACTTCCTCGTTGAATTAAATTATTTGTCCGATATTTATTTTCATGTTTTTAGTATAAAATTTTGAATGATTTTGAAAATTTTTTGCTCTAACACGCCAGTCATTTTTCCTTTAATTATATACCTTAATATTGAAAATCGGATAATTGGATCGAAAGATATAAGCATTTAAGTAAACGCAAATCGGATATTTTTCGGATTTCGCAAAAATCATCATCAAAAACATACCCATTTTTTTCCTACGAACATTTCTCCTTTTTTTCTGTCCGTTTTATCATCTTCTTCGTTTTCTATTTCCTCAAACTAGTAACAACAAAGCATGAACGAAATAATTTTGTTTATTTTGTTTAGTTTGTTTAGTTTGTTTATTTTTTTTTATTTTGTTGATTTTGTTGATTTTGTTTATTTTGTTTATTTTGTTTATTTTGTTTATTCCCCTCACGTTTCGCCCCCTTTGTCTACTAGGCGTTTCATATTTTTTTGATTTTTTTATATTGTATGCCTCCGTTTAAACATTTCTAATGTTAAAAAAAGTCTAAAATAAAAACTAAAACTTTCTAATATACTAAATACAAATCTATAAAAATAAGGAGACTATCCAGGTATCATGAATCCTATTTTTGAATGTCTGTATTGATTCCTTGCTTCCTTAGATTCGTTAATACAAAATCTTACGGACAGATTCATGGTCAACGAAGAAGTTCTACCATCGTTCAAGCTCTTCTCCGAGGTTTTTCTGCAGTTGGGCGAGTCAACGAAATGGAAAAGCTAACATGTTACTTTGATGATGAACATGTTTCGTTGTCAACTGTGAAAGCTGAGTACATTCTCTGGTTCAAAAAATATCCTCGATTGATCCTTATATCGAAGTTTTAAAATTGCTTGATATATGTGACAAGACTTACTTTAGAGGTATAAACTTCTTCCTTACGGTTTTGGCCACGCTTCTAGTAACCACAGCTAGTGTTGAAAGAACCTTTTCAAAAATGAAAAGGATTAAAACAGTGTCCCGAAGCGTTATGGGGAATGCAAGATTAAGCTCATTTGCTATGATATCTGTTCATTCAGATATTGATGTGGATCCAGATAATGGATTGATCTCATGTCAAAAAGAAAATCAAGATCTTCTGCTTTGAAAAAATGTGTGTATAAAAAAATAATTTAAGTATATGTTCGTTTGAGTACATACAATTTAAAAACTAATCAAAATTAATAAATTGGAATATATATAGTTTTTTGTTTAAAGAATTCCTCGTAAAATTTGGAAGCGAATGGCAGAGAATATGGAACCGAGATCTCTTTGAGCTGTACCAAGATGCGGGTATAGTCCAAAAAATCAAATCACATCAACATCGAGCAAATAGACAGCAATTAAATGCTCCACCCAAGAGATTTGTCGAGTTTCAGCACAGCTTTAAGGTAAAAAGGAAGACTGAAACTGTTTTGTTGACCTTAACTGAAAGCATTGTATACGAGATCGTAGAAAGCTACTGTGTCTAAGGCATATTACCTTGACCTTCCTATTTACAGGTCGTGAAACGTTTATTATTTGAGATGTAATATTGCGATTGATTTATTATGCTATATATATTTTATTGCTTACGACCATGTCCATTTCATTCAAACTAAAATAATATCAATGAAACAAACAAGAAAACATACACACGTAGTTTTATTTATAATGTCAAAATTGCATTTTCAGAATGTTTACAAAAAAAAAAAAACAAAAACTAGGTCAAAAACAACAAACAAGAACTTTAAGAAATTTTACCTCAAAGCTGAACCACAGTTTCATTATTTTCAAATAAAATCTCTGTACATGAATCATTTAATTTTTTGAGTTAACAAAAGTGAATTTTACTCAAGCAAGAAGCTTCATGGTTTTTAACAAAATTAAGAAAGCATTATTGTATTTATTTACGTATATGTTATTACGTATGTTATCTGAATTTTCAGAATTCTGGGGTGGAATCGTGTAAGGTGATTTTGGATAAGTGATAGTCACAATCAACCAAATCCGTCTGTACAAGATGATATCACATTTGATAGCTAAAGAGCTATCTCATCAAAAATGTGATTGGGCGGGTTCAATGAATTACATATATGTCATCTGAATTTTCAGGATTCTGAATCTATGTCGTTGAACGCAAAAAACATCTGAAATTTCAGTCAAAATTCATTGTGTCAAATTCTTGCATTTACCTATAGGATTTGCATTGGATCGAAATAAAATAGAACTTTCATTATATTCGTAAATTAAGCATTCAGCGTGAGAGTTACGAGGATGAATTTTATGAAAAATGTAACTAAAATGTAAGCAAACGATTTTATAAGTTTTATTAAAAGTGTTTGCATAGAATGCCAAAAAATATTTTGTTTTGTTTTTCAAACATTTTTATTGAGATGTATGACCAACAAAATAATGCAAAACTATCCAAATTTTAATATAAAATTGTTCCACAATATTCGTCTGGGAAATTCTGGGAAGATTTTTGAAAAACTCACTAAACAATATTCATTGAAATATGTAAATATTTAATTTACATGACCAAAATATAACAATAAAACAACAACCACACAGTGCATATTATAAAGTTCAACTTTATGTGTAGTACTTCAACTGCTTTGGCATTTCCCCCCACCACAAATAACTTCCATCTGAATTTTCAGATGAGAGTTTCTTGTCTGAAAATTCAAATGAAACGTAACTAAACGTAACTAAAAGTCACTAAAAGTCATCTAACTTTTTATGACAGCTGGCCAATCAGAAGCTCAAAAATTCAGAATTCTGAAAATTCAGATGACAGACGTAATGGATTGAACGCCCCCATTGTCATTTTCCAACAAATTTGACGTTTCTGCCGCAGTACGACTAGTGTTACCACTAGCCTACAGAAAATGTAAATTTTTTTCTGAGAAAAATACCTAAACATTCCTGTGAAAACAAAAGTTTCCTACATCCCAGAATATGAAGAAAATATAGGAATTTTAAAATCGTCATTTTCGTTCAATAATTTCGATAGCTTATATATATTAAATATTTTAAAACAGCTGGCCAATCAGAAGCTCAAAAATTCAGAATTCTGAAAATTCAGATGACAGACGTAATGGATTGAACGCCCCCATTTTTTTGGTTGGTGTTTGATTTGATTTAAGTTTTGGTCATGAAAATTCAAATATTTATATTTATATCGAAATTTGGATAGTTTTGCTATATTTTGTTGGTTATGCATCTCAATAAAAATATTTGAAAACAAAACAAAAATATTTATAGCATTCTATGGAAAACTTTTAATGAAATTAATAAAATCTTTCGCTAATTTGGTTACATTTTACTTATAATTTCATCTCCACAACTACTCACGTTCAATGTTTACTTTACGAATTTAATTAAAGTTCTATTTTATTTCGATGGAGTGTAAATCCTATAGGTAAATTTAAAAATTTGACAAAACGGCTTTTGACTGAAATTTCAGATTTTTTTTGCGCTCAACGAAATCTGAAAATTTAGATTTAAAACGTAATACCTTGAAACCGCCCTGTGACTTTGACAGCTGTGCATTTAACCCTTACGTTAAATTACATATATTGGGTACGTTCAACGATAGGTACGATCAGTTTTGACGTCTCTGTACTTTTTCTCACTCCCACTTCATGACGAGAAAGAGGTGGCCAAGAACGGCGGCGGCGTCTCGCACTTCATAGCGAAAAAGAGATGCCTTTCTTGGCTAAGTGTTTCTCGCCACGAAATGGGAAGGTAAACAGAGAAGTCAAAATAAGTCATCGGAGGCAGTACAATCTGAAAACTGTCATTTTAGGGGATTCCGCTGTCAATTGGAACAAGATAAATTTTACATGTACGTCAAAATATAGTTTGCTAGATATCTTTTCAAACATTCGAACTTCATTTTAGAATATTCATCCCCCATATTTTGAAAGTTCGTTTGGGTTGGAAGTTGGTTGACAGTTCGAACTTAATTTTGGAATCCATCCCTTATCTGTTCAACCAGTAAGTGTCAAATTCCATTGGAGGTGCCACAAGACTAAAACTACAATTTTAGAGCTTTCCGCTGTAAGTTGGAACTCGATTAAATTTCATTGACGGTGTTCACATTGGACTACTTCCGCCGACTGCATTATTTTAGTGCATCTGGTAGATAAGCGACTCATGAAAAAAGTCTTGGATTACCATATTATGTTGTCAGAGGTGAAGCTTCTATCAGGGAGAACATATTTCTAAAAACTATATCACATATTATTTAGAGACCGTTTTCAAACTCATCTTTGGATTCGTCTTGGATGCAGAAGACCCCATCCAATACGTCTTAGACACCTATTTTCATGTCTAGGGCGCTCAGATCTTTTGTTAAATATAACGATTTAGTTGCTATATCTGAGCTTTTAAAAAAAAAAAGCATTTTCTATGCACTATTACCGACTTTTATATTTGCTTATAAAAAGTTAAGATCTATATAAAAATACCAGTGAAATTTTGCTATCAATCACACCCAAATTTGATGTGGGCTCTCGGTCTATGGGGCATTCGGACGAATGTTGATGTTTACACATCTTAACCGTGAGTCCCCGCACCCGCACTCAATTTTTTATTTTGAGAGAAAAAATGAATGGAACGCTATAATGGATTGATAGGTAATGTTTTGTTTGGACCCATGCCAATAATTGCAAACAATTATTTTGCAAAAAAAAAAAAAAAATCATATATAAGGTTGTCGCCGAATGGTATCATTTTATAGCCAAAAATAGAAAACAGAAATATGCAAACAGATGCTTTCGTCGAATGTAAAGTGAAATAAGATTTATTGTTCTTCAAGAGCAAAGGTGATGTCAGTAGGTAGGTATGCATAAATTTAAAGCAGGTCCATGGGAAACTAATTGATATAATGTGGTTTGTTATTAATTTCACCTATATACTAATTGAGGTTACATTGGCAGATAAAGGATTATAACATCTATAATCAAATACCTTCAGGTACTGCCAAATAGTGGGGCGCAGCTTAGTTAAAAATAAATGTTCATTTTGTGATAAAAGCATTACATTTTTTTCATTGTTGGTATACATTATATGAACATAGTTTTTCTCTAAACTCAACAAACAAGATATTAGATCACTTTATATGTCTTTAGATAGTAGGAGGGGCAAATTAAAAAAAAAAAAAACTAAAATATTTAAAATAAAAAAAAGTGTAAGTTCCGGGACTCACGTTTAAGATGTGTAAATATTAAATTAAATAATCGAACTATCAACCAAATTTCAACACAAACTCAACTCGACCTTTCGATTTAGTTTGAGCTACAAATGAACGTACCCAATATTGAACGTATCCAATATACATCAACGTAGATATTTTTAGTTTATCCTACCGCCGCCGCCGCCACAAAGATGTTTACATATCAAAAATATTAAAAAACTATACGGCAACACTTACAATATATGCCATACCTTCAAATCTGTTTTCAAATTAAGCATTTAGTTCTTATTTTTGAATAAATTATTTTTCAAACTCAACATTTTGAAAATAAAATTCGAAAAAAAAAATAAAATTTTTTTTCTTCTTAAAATTGTACGTTATTAATTACTAATTTGGTTTATTTTTTCTATATACAAAACCTCGGAAACGAAGGGTGACATACTCAAATTTACTTACAAATTCAAGGTTCAAATTCTTCGTTGTTGTACAAACCTTTTGTTGATACTCATGAGTTCTTAGTAAGTTATAGCCATTTTAACAGGATCGCACAGAATTAATTTTCCCTTTAAATCAACCTTCATTAAGTAGGTAGTACGAATAGTTGGTAGTACAAGATTATCGTCGTCATCAACCAGTTGTTTTTTGAGTTTAGAGAAAAATATATGATACAAACGATTAGGGTGTTTTTAATCGACGCACGTTATGAGATGATGTGGAACAAATTTTTAATCTGCTGAGCTACAATTCCTACAAGTGGAAGATACTTTGCCTCTTGTATCTCTGGGATAGCAGAGTAGATGAAGAACATTCCGTACAACGCGATTGGCTACGTTGCAGAAATAATATTGTAGGAAAGAGCAAATTTATTAAAAAAGCACTTGTGAAATATAAAAACTTGGTTATTCCGCTTCCTGCAAAGTTATAGTATTACCTATAGACTCTTTTCCCCAAATAAGTAACTAACATCCCGATGAAAATTTTAAACATGAATAGAACTGGATGATAAAACGTTTTAAATCCCCTAGCTAACTGCCTTAAGTCGGTCTGTTTATTTTGTAATCGATTTTAAACTAACCTTGACATGAGATAGAATCTTGAAATCTAAAAAAAAGTCAGAACTGGATGACAATATGTTTTTTTCTAAGTTTCAAGTCCTTAAACAGTCGCTTTCGGTCTGGGTATTATTTCCTTTTATTTTGTGAAATAAGACCCACGGGCCGTGGGTTTCATTGCACTGCACCTGTCCTTCAATCAGTTACGTTATATAATACTTTTTAATAAAGTGGCGTTGTTGCGGAGGAGGTGGGTAACAGCAATAAAACAAAATGTGTCAAAACATGCAAACTTTAAGGATTGATTCTAACACCATAGCAGATTTTATTTATTTCAGTGATTAAAGTTATGGTGACAGTGGGTATGTTCGGAAGCTAAAGGAAAATGCTTTTAGTCTCTGATTGGTCAGCTGTCAAAAAATTGCCTTCCAATAAAGGCAACTTTATTGGAAAGTTAAAATTTTATATTTATAATTATCAAATAGTTAATTTTGCAGTGTCAGTCGTCTTATTGTACGTGTTAAAAATATCAAAAGGACTGTTTCCAAGAGCTCTGGATAATAACAGGTAATTGTGTTGAATAGAAGTGTGAGTACATACCTAAGTGAAGACAGATTTGAATATTCTAATTGTCAGTTTAATTTGCTAATCGGCACTTTATCTGGCCAATAAAATACTTATAACTTTATTTGCTAATTAGACCTATTTAGATAGATATAGTGAAACTTAAATGAGGTTGTTAATTGTCGAATAAGTTCCACGTAGCAATTGGAACTTTAATCACACACTTTGAAACGGAGCCTTAAAAGTAAAAAAAAAAATAATTATTTACAACGATTTAAAAACTCATGAGGAGTATGGAGAATAGCATGCATCCATCCCATTCCCATGATATTCGCTTTTAAAATATGGGTCTAGGAGAAATTATTTCGTATACTTTTTACTCCTTTTGTTTTGAAATATTTTTTTTTTATATAATTATTTTAAATTTGTATCGCCTTTAAATACAAAATTGATGTACAAACTTATGTCTACCTATAGATTTAAGAGTTAACTTGCATGTAATTGGCTTTTATCACGTATAATATCTTGGTTATGATAATTGTGACTAATCGATGGCCTCCTATTGCTCCATTTAAACTTTTCGGAGTACTCGCAATTTAATCGTATCATAAACTCAGCTCTTTAAACTATTTTAACTCTAACGCTTATATGTAAATCATTCAAGAGGGTTTATATAATGGAAATTCCACCTTTTTCCTAGCTCTGTTATTATCAACAATTAATAACTATATCTGAATATCTATCAGTTTAGGCGTTATAGCATTGCGTAGAAGAAATAAGTACCATAGAGCCATAGACCACCGACAATGCGACTTGTGTTTACATTTCAAAGTTTTTGTTATACACACATTATACGTCGTAGAACCAATTTATTCATCTCGATTTAACATCAAAAATAAAAATATTTTAAATTAAAATACATTTATTTGGAATATGTACCTGTGTAAATAATTTATTGTAACCACTTTGGTATGTAGAATAACCACCGAGGCCAAACCGAGACTCTCGATGATGGCCCCCCGATATGGATGGGGCATCTGATGATGATGCTCTCTGCACCATGGGCCGATCAGCCCTACAATCTTCTTCGAATGATGATATTTTGATCAAATTTAATAACAACACAATTTCAAGTTTACACAATGATTTGTAATTTAATTAACAAAAATGAAAAAAAAAGAAAAAAAAAAAATGCCCACGAAAACACACACACGAGATAAAAATTTTAGTACAAAATAAATACGATTCCCGCCGACCACCGACACTTTGAATTGTTTTGTGAGTGTCTGAGTAAATAATTAAAATTGAAAATGAATTTTCTTTTTCACTTCCACAAAAACTAATTAAATTTTGTATAGTATGTATGTATGTATGGTATGTACGATATATATCTTATTCTAATCTAATGTTATTATGTGCACGATATAGGACATATACTATACATCAGCTATTGGTATCATTTGAGTACTTTGACTCTGTCTGTGTTTCACAATTCATTTGGATGAAAAATTTTCTTTTTTCTTATTGAATTTTGGTTTTATTTTATTGGAAGGACGACTAGTATCACACACCGAAAAAAAAACGAAAAAAATGTTCGCAGTCAAAGAGAAAATTAAGTTAATGGATGCCTTTGAAGTTTTCACCGTTGACACCCTCCAGCTTCAGAAAAAATCTTTTGTACTATTTTTATTAGATAGGTATAGGTATATCCTTTGCAAAGGATTTAACGTTCATTAGATTCAGTGTTACCTTTATTTATGCAGAAAAATCAAGTCCAATTTTTGTTATTAATTTAACATTGGATTTTATTATAACACTAACTGTCTGAATTAACAATTCCGGCATGACAGGAAGAAGAGGTCCTTAAAACACAAAAAAGAAAATCCCGACAAAAAAAAAAATTAAAACCAACAACACGATTAGTTAAAGAGAATCTAAATTCGAATAAAAAATATCTTAAAGAGACATGGAAAACGAAAAATAGAAGACGGAAAATCCTGGAAAATTTATTGGAACGAATTTTGAGGAAAATCTTTGTACAGGCACACAAGTTCAATTCGATGGCATATTTCACGAAGAATATATATAGGGGGAGCAGGACAGAATGGGTGGCAAAGAGTACTTGCTCGTTTGTCGTTTGTGTGTTGCAGCCGTGTAGGAAGAAATTTTCTTTCTTCTGTCTGCTGTTTTGTTGTTGTTAATTTTCCTGCACAATGGGTACTCAATTAACACTTTTCAGACACACTGTTTTTCTGCTGGCAATGAAATGGATTTCTTTTTTTTTTCTTTTTTATTTACTTGAAGTTCATTATTGGTCAATTTTTTTTTTAATTCATTAAGAAAGAAAATTATTTTCGATTGAATTTTTGTTTCGACTTTTCGGAAGCTATAGGTAGGTATTGTGTAGAATAATACTTTCACACTGGAAAGCAGATACGAGTCAAGTTTTCTTTTATTTTCTCTCTTTCTCTGTATATAGATGGTTAATTTTTATAGAATTTTCTTTGTGATCGCTAATTCCACCAAAAACAATTTTAAGATAATTTTAAATTTATTCAAAGCAAACAAAACCGTACTTTTCCCGATATAAAATAAAACGAAATGGTCCGGAAAATCCTGTGCTATACAACGTCGTCGTCGTACGGTTTCGAATGGATTCAGAAAGTTTTTTTTTTTTTTTTTTTTTGTAATTTTGGAAAACTTTTTTGGCTATTTTTTTTCAATTCTGGAATTGTGAAAGAGGAGAATTAAAAGTCTTGAGAAAATTGTGTGTGTGTTTTTGTTCCAGTTTTTTTGACAAGTTAACATTGGAAATTGGGTGAAAGCTCTTTTGTATATGACCAGCAAAAAAAAAAAAACTGTTTTTCTGTTTGAAGAAATGTCTACGAGGAAATGGAAATATTTTTTGTATTTACCTACTTCATTAAAATATTCAAGGGGAGAAGTTAAAGAGGATAAAATGATAATATTAATTGAAGTTTTTTTTTCTTTGAACGAGCTTTGTGTATAGCTGACAAAAATAGAGAAACAATAACAAACATGAATGTACCTTATTTTTGGTTTTGCAAATATTTGAATTTTTGAATACATATTCATACCTACCTATATCTTCTGATGAATGAGGAGAAATACAATGAAAGGGGAATATTGTTATTATTAGTTCTTTTTGTTTTAAAATAAATGTACGTAGATAGGTAGTTAGGGTAGTCAGATATTATTTTTTCAAAGTACATATTTTGGGTAGGTATTTTAATTATCAATGGGATTTAAGATACAATGTAAAACACTTGCTTTAGAGACCAGGGATGTGATATTTGCTTGTTAATGATAGACAGCATACATATTGGATGACATAATTTGTATTAGATCATTTAGTTTTATGAATGTTTGTCTATGCGCTTGGTGAATCATTCAACAATGGGATGTCAATCTTAGGGGAATATGGGGATAGGTATAGTTAAGAACTTTATAGGTAAAAATGATATTTTATGAGTAGGTTCAAAGCACTATGTAATCAGTGATATATATATTCGTAATAAGGTCTTTTAGTGCTAAAAATGATGTACAGGGAAAACTCTCTTTTACGTGGCATTAATCATCGATATCCGTCAAGTTAGCATCATCACTTAAATATTTTAAGATTCTAATAATTGGGTTAATTGTCGTGAATTTGTCGTAAATTTGTCGTGAAAAATTGTCAAAATTGACATCAAAAAATTACGCAGATAAAAAAATAAAATTAATCAAAGTGGTGGTAATTCTGGAATTATTAAAAAAATGTAATTTTGGGGTAGGTATTTTGTCATATTTAAGTGATGTTTTTGACGAAAAAGGGCGCGACAAATTATTTTTTGACACAACTTATTTAAGGACGTCGAGCGACAATTGTTTAAACAAATTCCGCATCAAAAAACTTGTAGGAAAAACATATAGCTAATCAAAGCTGTATTAGTAGTGCCGTATTCATAGATGCAATTTCAAAATTTGTTAAAGCAAAAAAAAAAATCCTAAAATTTTTTTTCTTTCACGACAAATTTACGACAAATTCAAGACAAGTATTGGCATACTCGTTTTTACTTTTTTGAATTTTTTTGGGGGGTTGTAATGCTAAGTTGACCGTCAAGTTAGCATCACCAGGGGTTATTTTTAAAAAACAAGCGCGACAAATTTTTTTCTTTCAAGACAAATTCAGGACAATTAATCCAATTATTAAAATTCTACAATTTTTAAGTGGTAATGTTAACTTGAGGGACATTAATTCTCGGGTCGTTCTTATAGATACGGTTATTTTTCCCCGGTTATGAAAAGCATGCTCTACTCTATATGAGGATATAATATCATGAAGTCATTTTGGTAATATATGGAATAGCGGAATTTCATTTATTTTACTGTTTTTTCATTCTGGGGGTGACACCATAATTGCCGCCCCAGGTGCCAGCCATGCTAAATACGCCACTGGCTAAGGCATTATCTAAAAAAAATCCTCCTTTAATATTTTTCCGAAGTCTTTTCGTTTCGCTCTCTCAGTTTTATTATCAACAAAATTCGGTTTCTCAATAATTTTCTGACGGAGGAAAATCCATAAACAAACAACAAGAAAATTCCGTCAGTATAGTTGCCTGATATTGACTGAATTTTCTTTTTGTTTGTATACCTATTATTTGCAAAAAAAATAACCTTCAAAGGCGAAATATAAATTTAAAGTTTTTTTTTTTTTTTTTTTAATCAAAAATCTCCGATTAAACATCCTACTGCTCTTGGAAGTTCCTAATATACTTAATTCTTACTTTTTTATAAATCAGGTATTGGTTTAGTGCAAAAATACCCAATCTCCACGGTGAAAATTGGATGCAGCTTGTGGCGTATACTGTAAGGAGGCAACCACATACCGAAAGAGAATTATAAGTGAAAGTTTCTAAAATTTTGTTTTAACTAAACTAAAAGTCATAATTTAACTGTCATTTAAGCGTTACGCACTTTTTTCATTTTAGGTAAACTAAAAGTCATTACAAATATAGTAAATTTATTGTTTTATAAATAAAAAACTTCAATCATTTTTTTTTAACTTAAATTTTTGAACAATTTTTGATTATATCTAATAGTAAATAGAAATACCATTGTTATTAAAGTTATTAAAAAAAATTCAGAAATCCAAATCTTTCAAATTTGAATTAAATAAAAAAGAAAACTAAATGTAAATTAAGGGAATCTTAAAGCCATTCAGGCAGACGACATAAAATGTCATGTCCTTAACCCATTAAAGACCAAGGACCTTAAAAATAGAGATAAATCAAAAATCTTTGAAATGCTGTTTATTGAATTTTATATTTAAACAAAAATACAATTTTTTTAAAACTTTTTTTTCAAGTTTGGTATTTAGAGGGGTGTACTCAATTGAGTACACTGGCCAGATATGGGTACATTCTCTACCTAGTTATGAAAGATTTTAAAACATTCTTTTCTAACGAAAAAAGTGGTTTGACATCGCTCACAAATCCATCGAACTCTGCTGTGACATATCTGGAACCGTGGTTGATTTTTTATTTTTTTTGGGAAATGTCCTCTGTTACTGCGTACAAAACTTTCTGGTATATTTGGCTTATTTGGAGCTTTTTTTGATGACTGAGCGTAAATAAATTCTAGCTATGGTCCTAACAAATGATAGGAGATTACGTTTTTCTTTGTTTTTCAAACAATGGAGTCGCCAAGCATTCACCACCATTGAGTTTAGCATGTGTGTGAATAATGGCCACCACCATTTTTAGCCCTTTATTTTTATGCGGTAGTTGTTCTCAAATTGGTGATGAAGCTCGACCCCACCCATGCCTTTGTTGTAACGCAACTAGCGCTTTGCTGAATAATGACCAAAGTATTTTACCATCGCTACTTTGCTCCACAATCAAATCCATAACATCGTCATCGAACAAATGTTCAAAAGTTTAAACTTCGTTTTCCAATTGCAACTGTTTAACTTTGGTTAAATTTTCCAAATTATAAAATGTTTCACCCATTTCAGGAGAATAAACTACATGATTGGACGTTTTATGGAGCAACATTCTCAGACTCACATCTTGCTGATCTTTCTTCCCTTATATATGCAAGTGGGATATTGTCTTTACTTTCAAATGCATCATCGATTTCTATCTCTGCTGCCTCTGGGATATCAATTGGAATATGGGAATCAAACAAATCATCCTCTCAAAAACCCTCCTCGTCTGTTTGAATATCAATATCTGGAGGAATAACCACTATATATCTCTTTCATTTCCATCATCTCGAATATAATCAACAGCCATGTAGAGATTGGGAAGCGCCTGCCATAAAAGCTAGTGCAGTTTATAGTTGAAAAAAATATTTCTCTGCAAATCCAGTGAGAAAAAAAATTAGCACGGTTTTGGCCAGTGTACTCAATTGAGTACACCACTTTTGGACACGACTTACAATAAAGAAGAAAAAAAAATTTGTTTGTAATCTATATGCAATGTTTTTTCTAGATACAAAATCTAAGGAATAGAATCCATTATTCAAACATTTTTCGAAAGTTTAAATTTTGACCAACATTTTACTTTCGTAAAGTCACCAAATTGCTTCAAACAAGAAATGCTCGACACAAAAGTTCACGAAAAAACTTGAAAATGGTTTTCAACCTCAACAAATTCACTGCAGGTCTTAAAGCACATGTCAAAAAATGATTTCCAATCGAAAGAAATAAAAATCAAAACCAACTTTTTGAAAAAAATCCAATTGAAATTTAGCAAAATACTGTACTCAATTGAGTACAGTGGCAGGTAATGGGTTAAATATTCATAATAGAAAAATGTAATAAAAGAAAATGTATATATCCTTATATTAAATGAATAAAATCTAATCTACCGAATCTTTAATCAAACTGGATGGTTTCAACTATCAACAATCTGTGATCTGTCTATAATTCTGCATATCCACTGTACATCGATCTGGAACCTAAACCAAAGGGCTGATTTGCTTAAAATTTGGTACAAAACATTTTTAAATGATTCAAATTTTTGTTTTAGTTCATTTAGTAAGGCTATAAATATAATTTATTTTTAAATTTTTTTAGAAAGACGACCAAACAATTTTAAATAAACTTTGTAGGTACCTGTAATATCCAAAGTTCCCATATACACAAATAATATTGCATTTCAAAGTATTATACAAGGGAATGTGCCTTGAACAACTAGAGGAAGTTCTTGCAATCCAGTCGTGGATTTTGTTGTTGTCTTGGTTGATTTTTAAAAATCTTTCCATTTTTTTGATTTATTTAATCATAATAAAATACAAGGGGACAACAATTTGGTTCGAAACGTTGCCATTCCTTACGTTCGAGGAACTATCAGATAGGCTATCCACCTATCACAAAAATTTTCAGATGCGTTGGGTTGTTGTTGCATCAGCTGTTTTGTCAAAACAACACAAACCTATCCGGATAGCTTTGGATTGATCCCCGAACGCGACCATTGTTTTTAAAGTCTACGAGTATTTATATCATATATATGTACGTGTGTACAAGTATAGTACTTCAAATAAAGTTACTGCGTAAGCGTGAGTGATTTCAGACTAATGGGAATTGCAAAAAAATATCAACAAGTATTTTTACAGATGAAAATTCATTCTTCCATCAATAGCAGTGCTTCTTTGGATGTGGCGAAGTACCTACTCATGAGTACTATTTTATGACTACATTATTTTTTCTTTTACATAAGATCTGTTGATAAATTGAATGAAATGAATAAATAGGTGACGAGGGAATCCATCCAAATACCTAAATTACAAAAAGAGTAAGTTTAATAGAACATACAAAATGAACAACAAAAATAAAAAAATCTTCTTCAAAACTTTATTTTTAATACAAAGTTAATATTAATTGCCTATTTGTATTACCTACATACATATAAAAAAACTTATAAAAATTGTACAAAAATATAAT
Organism: Epistrophe eligans; assembly: GCA_951394125.1. Lineage (NCBI taxonomy): Eukaryota > Metazoa > Arthropoda > Insecta > Diptera > Syrphidae > Epistrophe > Epistrophe eligans. The sequence continues at coordinate 41,508,379 of OX596030.1, forward strand.
ATAAATAAACAAAATCGAAGTATGTAACTCCAATGTTAGCGATGGAAAATAAGTATGGATAAATTCTAAAAAAAATCGTATACCTACGGTATGCAATTCAATAAAATATAAAAAATAAAATAATAGAAATCTGCTTTTATAAAAGGATGCAAACTTTTGAATTCGCATTTAAAAATTATTACACCTTAAACTTAAGGCTATAACTAAGACCGTTTAGGAGAATGGACGAAAAAATATAAAAATTATCTCGAATATACAATTATCTAGAATTACAAAAAAGATTAATATTAATATTTTCGACTTATTATTGAAAATATATGGGCTCAACGTAAGCATTATGAGTAGGAGCAAACTGTAAAATAAGCGACAGCTCGTGTAGAACCAAAGCCTAGTGACTTACAACTATCAACAATTCCTGTGTCCATGTTATAGGGAGAGAAGCGCTTTTTCATAACAAGAGAGATACTCTTGGATGATTTTTCAATTCCTCACAGAGGCAGTAACCCTCTGTACCGAAAAAGATTTCTGTTTTTAGATGGCTTAGGCTGGGAATCGAACCCAAGACTTTCGGTGTAACAGTCCTTCGCACTAACCATTATGCCACGGGCTAATATAAAAAAAAGAAGCAAACTGTGCAATTATCAAAAATTCGTTATATGATGTTATTCTGGATTGCACTTACAAAATCAGTATTTTTAGGTTATCCTTCTAAAAACGTTTTTAATTTACAAAATTGGTCAGACGATTTATTCCCGATTATTTTAACGTTTTTAAGACCGTGTTCAACTAGAATACATTTTTATTTCACAGAAAAAAATAGAAAATTGAAAAACCTAAAAAAAAGAGGAAAAAACGTCAAATTTCAAATTTCAAAAAGATAACGGACACAAATTACTTGGGTTAAAAAGAGGAAAATTTAAAGAGGACATCTGATGGTCAGCCTAGTTACATATATCGGATAGTAAGGGTCTGTTTCACAATATCTGAGTAAAGTTCTGATTAGTTAACCGACAACTAATTTGTCCGAAAATTAAATCCTCCCATTAAAAAACTTTGCGTTTCACAATGATCAATTAGCCGTTATTCCTGTTTTCTAGACAAATTAAATTTGACTGATGTTAAACATTAAAAACAATGGCGAAAAATTTTAAACGATTTAGTAAGATGCTAAGGGATTTTTACCATATTAAAAATGCTTTAACATCATACTAAATCGTTTAAAATTTTGCGCCAATATTTTTATTCGTCAAATAGTTAATTTTCCCGTGCGGTGATCTTATTATATGCATGTTAAAAGTGTCCAGAGAATTATTTGTCCGAGTTCTGAATAATAACAGGTAAGTGCGTTGAATCGAAGTGTAAGTGTGAGTGAAGACATGAAGACAGACTTGAATGTTCTAATTGTCAGTTTAATTTCCTAATCGGCACTCCATCTGGGTAGTAAAATTGCTAGTTAGACCTATTCAGATATTTTTAAACGTAATTGAGGTTGTTAATTGTCGAATAAGTTCCATGTAGCTTAATTGGAATTTTAATCAGACATTGTGAAACAGGCCCTAAATCGTAGACTTCGTTCGCTATTTAGAGATACTAATGTTATTTTTATGTTACCTAAATAAATTCTCAAAAACATTTGTTATACTACGCGTCCTCTGTATTGTTTAAAAACAATTTTGAATTTGTTTTTTTTTTTTTTTTTTTTTACGGAAAAAAATTGTAAGATCTGATTTTTCTGAATTTTCGAAATGTTTACAAATGTATGTTTTATGTTCATACATACATACATACATAACATACATATATACTAACTGAAGTTTGGATACATATATGTTGCTTTGCTTTTTTGAACGCAACGTTGGTCCACCTTTTTAAGAAACATTACAAATTAATGGTAATTTTTTCATCTAAATTAAATCGAATACAATAAAGTTATAAAAAGTGTTTCATTTATACCTTTTTACTTGCGCTACCTACGTATGGAACGTATGCATTGTTTTGGTGTAAACAAAAATTCATGGTTGTAATCAACATTAATTTTTCATGGGTACAATCGATTGTACCGATTAATTTCTGTGGATACGCGAAAATTCGACAAACTTCTTCTTTTTCTTCATCGTTCTTGGAATATTAGAAATCGCAAAATAAACTATCACCACCAACAACTAAATCCATTTTCTACAAAAAATAAAATATACCTAAGTGAACCAAATTAACAAAAAACGCAATTATTAGTTATTAACTTCTTCTTAAACATAACGGCTAAGAAATGAACAAGTCGAACAAAATTAATTGTTCTGATTTAGGTTTTAACGTTGACGATTTCGAGGTCCTAGCTAATAACTGATACTAATTATTTCTCGGTACCAATTTTACAAGACTTAGTAGGTACTTGTAATTTGTATGAAGTAGGTACCGGTCCTATCATTAGGACTTTGTAATAAAATTGTCGTTTTTTTGTTTAAAATATCATAACATTATTGAACCATTAACATGCATTTATAATATTTAGCAAGTTTATTGTTCTTAACCAGAAGAGCAAGTTCGTGCGATCCAAGCGCAGCGCCGCCGCCGACCGTAATAAATTTCTTGTTTGAGATAATCGGTTTTTGCGGTTATGTCGAAGTCCATTGTTTACTGATTGAAAATTGCTTCCTTTTTCTTGACGTAACATTAGCCTATAGTCTTTTATCGCAATATTAGAACCATTGCAATTGTTGGTATAAAGTATATTTAGATATATAAAATTCAGCATTTTATTAATCCTCCTGTCTAAGCGATCTAGTACCTAACCAATGTTTGATGACTGAACTATTTGTTTCTTCTATTTTGCCAGCAATTGTATCTTCTTATGCCCCACTGGATAAAGTATGCATTTTATTTACCATTTTCATCGAAAAACATGTACTTATACAAAAGTTTGCACTTCCAGTATATTTTTTCTTCCCACGCATGCGTTTTCCAGTTTATTACTGAGAACATTTTGTCCAAGAAAGAGATATTTTCCAGAAATAGTATTAGAAAAAAGCTCTTCATTGGATAGAATTGGAATATCCTTCCCTATTCCAAAACGATTCCAATTACACATAATTTTTAATAGAAGTTCCAGGCCACGGCATCATAGTGTCATCAGGAATGAAATAAAAGAGCGGGCGGGGTGACATGACATTTTATTAACGTAGCCTAAAGTATGCCGCCGCGTACAAATAACTTTATGAGAGATTTATTTTCTTCTATTTGAATGTGTATTTAAGGTGAAATACGAAAAACGTAAATGAACTACATAATTGTTTGCACTACACACAACGATAGGAGTGGGGTAATGGCAAGGGCAATGAGCCAATGAACACTAGTTTTGCTGCAAGGTAAACGGTGTGTTGCTATTGAAGAATAGAAAATAAAAAAGAAAACAATAATCATGCACATGAACCTAATTGTAATTGAAAAATAATTAACCTGGTGTCATTTTTTCAATCTTTCTGTTTTAAAGTGAAAAAGAGGTTAAGTTTGGCAAGAGTGTTAAAGATGATTAGGATTAGGGGCATATCATGGAGCATATTTGTTTCAACAAACAGATTTAAGGAGAAATTGATAGGTTTTTCATACATCAAGGTGAATATAGGAGGATGATGAAGAAGTGCATTAGTTTGATTAAAGGAACTGTGCCAAGATATGAAAAACAATATATGTAATAGGTTTTTAGGTTCGTATGTTTCGAATGTCAAAAATGTCTTTCTAGTTAATAAAAAGTTAATTGATGAAACTTGTTGTATTAGCTCTGAGTTAACCCGGGCTGAAAATATGTTGTGTCTTACTTGAACCCTTCACTTGAACCCTTGATATCCATCCAAAATTAAAAAAAAAATATCAAAAAACATCAGACTATCACAAAGAAACGTTACATAATTAAATCTGAATTATCACCACTGTTTAACGACTAATTAACTGCAAATTAGCAGAGTTAGCAAAGCACAAAATGATTTAAGTATAAAGAATAGGCTTAAAATTAAAGGGAAAATGCCGAAGATTTTTTCCGAGAAGCTTTTCAATTCGTGAGGACTTCATTCAATTTTTTTGGCAATTTCGTTTGTATATTTTATCCATTTTTGAATCTTTCTATGTATAGGTATAATTGGCAAGTTAAATATAGCCTTACGTTTTTAGATAAGCTATGATGCTCTTAGAAGTATTGGGGAACCTTGGGATCTATGATACCTTGGGGCACGAGGATACCCCTCAATGGGACCAACACCAAGCCACCGAAAGATTAAAAAAATTGCTATTGAATTATTTTCATCAATCAGACCTCGTCCCGAAGCATACATCGAACAAAGTGCAAAATAACCTATGGGGTGAAATATAATACATAAAACACCTCGCACCAAACATATGTTTAGGAGGACCTTATCCGCCCCAGTTCTGGAATCAAACAAATCTATTGACTTTTCAAAGAAAAATATCGTAATTTAGAAAAATATTTGTTTGACAGTTTTGATTATTTTATTTTTTTATATTTTTTTATATTTTTATATTTGATTATATTATTTTTTTAAGGAGCTCGTTTGAAAATATTTGTATTGCAACCGGTGAAGCGATATCTTATACAAAAAACCTTTTATAAATAAGCTTTTTTCCTTAATGCTTGATTGGCAAGTAGGTATATCGTTATTTAAAAACGTTAAAAATGTCAATGTTCCATCTTAAACATCAATTAAAAACCTTAAGAAAATCGGTCCAGGGGTAAGGCTATTATTCTTTAAAATGGCAACACCTTTTTTTCCCTGAAAACCAATCTGACAGTTCTTGGCTGTTTGGAAGGAAGTTTGGTCTGGTAATTCAGGCTCACGTCGTAGCAATACTTGCAAATTATTCAAATTTATAAACATGGTTCAATTCAAGAAACTGGATCGGGCATAACGTGCATTTAATGGTGCTTATAATGAAGCACACTTTTGGTTAAATTTCGATAAACAGATTTGCCGTATTTGGGCTGATGGTAATCCACGAGCCATTGTCGAAACATTAGCCGTGTTTTATTATCTACGGATCTGGATCGGGATCATATTTTAACACGTAATACAACAATAACTTTGGATCCTGCTCTGTATCTGGATCTATTTTAAGGATACGAAAATAGGTTTTCACTCTGGCGGGTAGACGACTATTCAGTGGGTAGGGAGTACAAACTGTAGTGTAGAGAAAAAAGACAGTATCTACATGAAAAATAAACAGACATACGAAAAGAAGAGATGAGCATACAATACTGATGTTGTCATTAGGATCCGTATCGTTTTATTTTCATGAGATGATCCTGATCCAGATCCGTAGAAAATAAAACGCCGCTATTATTACATCCAGAAAAAGTATAACCGTTTGATTCTCCGTCTCTTAACAAAGTACCCGTTATATTTAAGGTTTTTTTTTTGTCTTAGAGTTCAACATTTTTAAGCACTTTTTCACTTTAAGGTACAAATAATGTAACATTACCTACTATATTTTTAATTTAATATTTTTCATTTAAAAAATAAACAACAAATAAATATGTATTGTATGCCATTTAATTAATTAGGTAAGTTTGATTAATTAAGTACCTAATATTTGATTTTTAGCTACTCAATAGCCTAAACTAAGCAAGTTCATGTTGGTCGGCCTTGCATTTTTTTATTGTTGAATATAATTTCAAAACTTCTTTTTTTTTTAAACAGAAAACGCCTCTTGCACCCACTCCATCCGGTTATTCAACAAATCGTGAAATAAAACACATACATACATACATCTGCAATATTTGTCTTACACTGACTAAAAAAATTCCTTAAAAAAAGAAAATAATATAAAACGAAGAACTTTGCAGTCGTGCTAATAAATATCTACAATTTTAAAACACACAAGAACTGAATATTTTGTTAAATACACAATTATTTTAAAACAGTCACACTGACACCTGTTTGTTGTGAAAAACAACAATTAAATTTCAAAAAAAAAAATCTTTTTTTTTATAACAAAAGTTACATCTATGTAGGTACCTATGTATTTAGAGAGAAAACAATAATTATTTCCAATTGCATTGTTGCTTTATAAAAATTAAATATAAACATAAAAGAATTCTTAATGTTTATTTGCAAAAACGAATTAGCTTCTATAGCCAACGAATCTTTTTCCAAAAATTGTAAAATTGTTTATTTCTAAAGATATTGTGTATATTGCTATCCGTCAAAAAACGTTGCCGCCACTTCACTTTATATAAATTGCCAAAGAGGAATGGTGGGGGTTGAAAATGGCGGAATAATGGACATAGCCAATTGCTTATGTATTGAAAATTTGTATCTTACATTAATTTGATCAATACAACAAAAGAATGAGCTGTTAAAAATATCTCTTTCAGTTTAAATGACACATACCACATTAGAGTGTGGCACCAGGGAAATTCATATGTACAGTGTTGACAAGTGACATGAAAGCATGAGTCTTCTTAGCTTCTTACCCGCCTTTTATTCCTAATCATGAATGGGGATTTATAGTTGTGTTTGCCACCATGGTGATGGTGTAGTAGTTTCTTCATATTAATTTTTTTTTTTCTCCGGTGCGGCGCGGCGTGATGGCCTTATCAGCTGGTCAGGATCGAATTTTAACCTCAAAATTTCTTCGATTTTGCAGGAGAAATTTAATTAAAAATTGAAAGAATGCACTTTAAAACATAATTGAATAACAGCCCTTGCAATACGAAAACCCAACGCATCAATAAATGCGAGATATTTAGGTCATCCTAGGCTGAAGCGATAGAGACGCCCTCTATTTTTAACTTTTTTTTATTCGACACAATTTACACTATTTTTCGTGCACTTAAAAGACGTTACATAAACCAATTGAGATGAGCACTTATAAATTTCTCAAAAACGAGTTTTAATTTCGAAAACTCTGTTGGAACAAGCAAAAATATTCAAACACTTAAAAAAAAAAAAAAACTTCCGACATGCCTTGCTGACTAAGATGTTCGGTTTGAAATTAATTGATTTTTTATATAAATTAATTGGAATGTACAACAGCCGATATACATATCAAAACATTTTCACGTTTTTCCAAAAGAAATTGATTTTTGAAAAAAAAATTAAACAAAACTCTATTCGGCCTCGCTTCAATGTGGAAATTCCCCTGCGATCTTATAGTACGATATGACGCGACGTGCAGCAGCCGAAAAAGCAAACCAAAACGTAAAATAAATAAATATAGTCTCTGGCACGGCTTGCGTGCAAGATCTTAAAAAGAGAAAATACAACAGAAAATTTCTTGTATATTTACATTTTAGAAAAGAGAGTGGAGGAAAGTGGTGACAAAATCTCAGGGAACAAGTATTTAGTTTATCTACTATGTATATAAAAAAATAAAACAAGGAAAATCGTCAAATGAACTTCTATTTTTGATCTTGTATTGAAAGTACTGCCAGAATAGTGGAATTATAAACAAATGATAAAGGTAGCAGAAAGCTTCCAAAAAAATGTACACATAAAAACAGATTTAAAATTTACATATAGAAAAACAAAACAAGAAAGTTACGATTTAAAATCAAAACCAATGATATTTCAATTAGGTAGAAATCTTTAAATATACATAGATGCATATATCGATTTTAATTGGATTGAATTTTACTTATTTACAACCAACGGCAGCTTGTCATTGAATATATTTTTTGGCTACAGAATCCGAAGAATATCAGTGACCAGCTGACAAAAATTATAAAGAACCTTTGGCACAATATGCTGGTCAATCTAAAGCTTAGACCAAATACAAATTTAGTAGGATTCTTTTAGAAAAAACGAAACTCGATCTTTTGATTTGATTTAAAGCTCACTTTTAAAAAGTATTTCTTTTTTATTTAAAAACAAAATTTATATCTTTTTTGAAAATAAAATGATTATTGGTTATCTTTGCCTGAAATAATATTATTGCATGAATTTAGTCCACTCGGTATTATTTCATTTTTCTATATAATTTTATTTCACTCAGCTGCACAGTGAGACAGAATTCCATAAAAGTTGGTGTATACTCAGATTTTAAAGTTAGGAGCTTAAAACTTTGCACATTTGGTTCTGAGACCGATGTGTAGATATTTCCAAAAAAATCCCTCCATCATACGTCCGCTAAAACGTATTTGTCCATATTTATATATGTTTTCCGGCTTTTCAATAAATTGGGAATGGATTTCTTCTGAACATGTTTTAAGAAAAAATCGTATGGGTCTTCTTTCATCCATTTAGGCAGAAGCACCAATTTTCTAAAAAATTTTTTGAGTATACCTAGTAAGTTTTTAAAAAACAACGCCAATACCTTCTTAACTACATTATGCTAAAGCTTTTTTTTAAGTCAGAAATCTAGTTTTTCGTTTTACTCTTAAACCACGTTATTTTAATTAATGGTTTCTAAAAAACTATTCCAAATCAAAACTTTGGAAAAATAGAAAAAAAAAATATTTGTTGATTTTTTTTTTTTTCAAAATCTATACCTACATAATTATGTACATAAGTAAAGAAGTTTGACTTTTTATATTCAATGCTCTTATCAATTTTAAGCCGAACACTAAAATAAAATGCTTTTATGTCTTTTTTACTTCACTTTACTTTCACTTTGTAGATTTTTTGTATATATTTCTTTTCTTGCTTTTTTTGCATTGTTACATACCCGAACTTGAAAACTCTTTACTAAGACTCAAAATTATTTGCAAATAAATAAAAATTCAGACTTAATAAAATTATCAAAAAAGCCAATTTTGATTTTGATTTCAAATCAAAAAATCAAGTTAAAATTAAGCTGCCTTGCGTTGAATCAAAGGAATCTATAAATAATGAATTAGCATTTTTTTATTACTTTCGAAATACCGATAACCGATAAACCCGTTAATCTTTAGAACACAGGTGTGATCGGAAGATATAATCGATTTTATTTCTTCTATAATCTTGTTTAGTCTCTCCAATTCGCAACTTTTACTTGCTATCACTTATGCCTTAAACAAGCAATATTTTGGGTTTTTGGCCCACATTAGTTTTCGCAATTGGATATTTTTGAAATTTCATTGTAAATACATTGTTTAGAAAAACCCAATTTAGCAAATTGAAAAATCGACTTTGGTGTAAAATTAGAACTAAATATTTGAAGCGTCTAGAATGAGAAGGTATTAACTGACATTGACTGATATTTGTCTAAAACATACTTTTAATTAGAATTTAAATAAAAACATCACAAATTATGCATTTTTATCTATCTGTGTGGCTTTTTTCTAAGCAGTTCTAAGAAAAAAAAAAAGTCGTTTAAAGACCATAAATATCAAATTTTGTCACATAACACCTTCTCATGAAACTTCTTATACAAAAACAGCAGCAGCCTTCCTTACATTCACAATCATTTTCCTAAAATGAAAAAAAAAACAATTCAAATAAAATAAAGGTTATGCTCTGTTCACAATATGATTTTGGGCACATTTATAAAATTCATCTAACAACAGATAGATGGAGCATACACTAATTTCTTTGGCTTAACTATTTTGGGTGCTTGTCTTTGATAAATAAAAAGCTTTGGTAAAGCTCATATCTGAAAATAAAAATGAGATTGAAAATAAAATTTAAATAATTTGCGTTGAAAGTTGTAAAATAATTTAAACATGCGGTGATAGTCGTCACCAAATCAATAAAATGAAAATACAATTAAATAAATTATACTAAAGCTAGTAAAAATCGGTATAGGTAGGTATGTACATAGTTTTGGGAAGAGACCTTAAATTTGTCTCTTAGTTCGCAGGGGAAAGACACCTGGAGGAAAGTTCTACACTATAAATACAAATTTAAACCAAACACTAAAGATATATAAGAAGATAATAAAATTTTATATTATTTTATATTTTACCTAAATAACGGTTTTTACACCTGGGTGTCGATTCCCGTTCTGTGAAGCTGTGAAGTGATAATTTTTTGTTTTCAAAAATGCACACGTACATAATTCGATGAGGATTCTGGATGAGTGTAAAAAATTGAAACTAAATATCAAAGTTTTGTTGTTTTTATTTTTAAATTTTGACATTTGATTTCAATTTTTAACACACACTCAGAGACGAATTTGTACGTTTGAAGTTTTATAAATCTATCACTTTACATGCTTCAAAGAACGGGAATCGACACCCTGGTAGTTTTTTTTTTTTTTTTATCCAAACTTAAATAGAGAAATAGTTTCAAAATATCCCGACGAAGAATTTAAGGAACTTTTTAATGAGAATAGTCAATATTCTGATTTTAAAAATGACTTAAATATACAGGAAGAGTACAAATTTAAGAAAATATTAATTTTTATTATGAACGTCAAAACCACTTAGAAAGACAAAAGTATAGTAGATAGTTGTTTATACATGTTTGTCTTCTTATTATTTGGGTTTTTACATATATCCCAAATACCACGTTAAAAAAAGAAAACTCATTTAGAAAATTATTCCGCTTACTGAAATACCAAAAATAACGGTACCTATCATTAAAATTTTTGTAAGCAATTGATAAAAATCTTATTTTTCTCAAAAACGTGCAAACAACTTTTTTTTATACTTATTTCAAAATTTTTTGTTGAGATCTTAATAATTCGAAAACGTTTTGATCGATTTTTATTAAATTTCGCACCGCAGTTTTTAAACATTATCTAGAAGATTTTAAATAAAAATTATTCCTATAACAAAAAAAAACTGTACCTATACAATACAAGTAGGTATCTAAAGACGACAGGGAAAATCTCATTTTTTTCAAAAGCGCGACCCTTACGATTTAGAATAAAATTTTTATGTGAGCTAATATCTGTACGATCTACTTAGGAAAAATAAATTTATATATCGATTATTAATTGTATCTCAATAGCTTATAATAAGTTTAAATAATATTGCGTATATAAATTTTCAAAATAAATTTTTAAAAAGTCGATAAATCGAAAAGGGGTACTTAAAGGTTTCAAAATTAATTTTCAAACTCCGCATTAACTGAAACAATTGCAATATTGTGTTACAATTTTTTGTTTAAAAAATTTTCATATTTTTTCTGTATTCTGGTGCTTTTTTCTTAACATCTAGACCGGATCTGTTCCAACTTTAGACAAAGTAACAACTATAAACATGAAAATTCTTATCTGTGCAAGAAATATTCTTCGCAATAGGCAATTTTTATCCTCGCCACAGCCATCCTGTCGACAAGACCCATTTTCGGATGAATGGATATGTGCACAAACTATAAATTTTTGGATTTGTGACGATTCCAATCCACACGAGATACACTAGCACCAACCATTAACCATCACAGCGGGTCCACGCGATCACATTGCCGTTGTGCCTCTCATTTAAATTGTTGTAAGAGATCGCTTTAAAACTTTCTGCTGCATCAAATTTTCTATTTTTAAATTTTGTCGCCCATTTCCGATTTTGAGGAAAAAGAAAAAAAAAAGTATCACTAGATTCAACAAAGCCATTAAAACTCCCACTAATGTCGCCTGCTTTCAAAAGATACCTTTTCCTGCAACAAAATTTCCTATAGGTATATAATATAATTTAAAATTTAATGTCCTCTTTGGCTCATGTCAGCTCTCCCCGGTTCACCCTCCTCATAGTGTTTCGATGTTCACGTTAAAAGTAAAATGTATTTTTGGAAATGTCTTTCTTTGGGTTTGCTGTGTTTTTCTAATTGTGGTGTGCGCTTTGAAAATTTATTGCAACGATCAAACGAAAAAAATAGACAGAACTTTTAGTTTTCATTTGTTGTTTTAGATGGGTATACTGGGTAGATACTTCATTTAAATTTGTTTCATTCCTTCCGTTGCTTGTGCTGATTTCGAGAAGAAGTGCAAAGATATGTACATATAAATTTTGACTGCCTAATATTTCTAGATTTGTATATAAGGTATTCTACATGGACTTTAAATAATGACCGATTATTTTATATCTGTGCAATTTCTCACAGTGTCTGTTAAACAATTTTATTAGTTCTTAGTTTTTACATTCGAGTCTAGGTACGTTAATGCAAAAATTAATATAGGACCACTTTGGGAAAAACGTCAACGCTTTACCTAGACATATTTTCGTGGCGCAGGGTCATAAGTCCACAGGCTAAAAGTCCACAATGGACTTTCGGCCCACTTGGGTGGGTTATAAGTCTAAACATTAATTGAGGACTTATAAATCACCTTTACGAGCCAAAAGTGGGTCAATATATCATAATTTTAGAAAGGAAGTGGGACGTAACTCCAAAAATATTTTCTGGAATTTTTTAAAAATCATACTCAAGATATACCTAGTGTTTTTTAGGAAGACTATTGACATTGGCACCTGGTTGATGACTGGACAGTGGACATACCCTAAGCGGAGCAACGGTGTTGCGTGAGTGGCGCAGAGCCCCCCGAAAAGAGAATTAAAATGCTTTGAACCCGCGAAGCGGTCTAGGCGAGATGCTTTTGTACAAGAAAATCGTTGTCATTGGTGCCGGCCTGGCGATTGGACATACCTTAAGCGGGGCAACGGAGTTGCGTGAGCTGTACAGAAGACCCAAAATGGGCCACCCGATGTACTCGTTTTGAGCTGACATCAACCTTGAGCTGTTTTCTAGGATTTAAGCAAACAAATATTATTTCCTATTGCACTCTTAAGACGCATTCTAAGTTTTAAAAAAGCATAATAAATGGTTTTAAATAATAATAAAATGAATATTTTCAAAATCACCAAAGTGAGTCAGACATCCACAATCGATGGGCCAGAAGTCCACAAGAATTTTCTGTGGATTTCAATAAGTTTGAGAAAAAGAACTGCACATGTTTCGAAAAAGTGTTGCACATCAGCAAAGAAGAAAACATCACAACAAAATTTATATAAAACTCAACTTGGTCAACAAAAAAAAAAAAACGTCATTATTATTACAACAAGCGTTCAACAGCATATTTTTGCTCATCTTAATGCATTCAAAGTTGAATTCGAAACCTTTTTATTGTGAAGGAGATTGAAATTTCCGATTAAATTTAAGAAAAGCTTATCGAACTTAAAAATGATGAATGTTTAACCAGCTTCGAATAATTTTTGTATAAGAAAGCTAAGTCATACCTCAATCTTCAAAACAATAATAAAATCGTTATTTTCTCCACATAATAGGCCGAATTCCTAAACGCAAAACTTGAGCAAATGAGGCTAAAAGTTCCAAATTGTAAACATCCCTGCAAAACAGATTGTCCCAAAACCTTGTAGATCTTTTTTTCTGGTGCCAATGAAAATGCATTTGTGTAAATGTAAAAATTTCTTGCGCACTTCAATTGCATTAAAATTTTGATTGTTTTTTTCAATCAAAATGGGTGAAACAAATGAAAAAATTAAATAATTTTTAAATGTTTGAGAGCTTGTTCCGGTGCAATCTATAAACATACATTTATGTGTTTTGCTTAGAAAATTTTGCGTTTAGGAATTTGTTCATATTGTTGATAACAAACAACAGTTGTGCAGCAAAAATAATAATTGACCTGAAGTACCTTTACACTTAAGGAATAGGTATAAGCTTCTTAAAATATTCAATTTTTAAAAGAAATTTTATACGAAAAAACATTTTTTCCCATCAACTATTATGCAAATTAAAGAAAAATAAAAGTATGTTAGTATTGATAGTAACATATTTTTATGAACATCAGCGACACGAACATTTTTCTTTTTCAGAGGTATTTTTGAATTATAATTACCTATTTATGTTAAAATACTTGGTTATAAAATATTTTTTTATAACTGAAATTAGTCGAACAGTGAACCTTTCATTTCGGAGCACAGGTGAACAGTAAATATACAGCCTGAGGAATCATAATTAGCTGAGCTATTGTCTATGCTATTATGTTTTTTTTTGTTTTTTTTTTTTTTTTTTAATGAACTAAGTACTAAGGCCGAGAAACTCTATAAGCATCAATCGAAGTATAAAAGATCGAGATGAGATGAAAATAAAGCATATTATTACTTTGGCTTGTGCTTCTGGAAATTAACTTTTAATAACCAAGAGTTTTTCTGTGCGCTTCAGTAGACATCAATTATTGTATAGTTAAACTAAAAGCTGATATTTTATTTTGGAAAATGCATTATAACTTTGAATTGTCAAGAGATGTTCTAAAACATTTCCCCTTAATGCCTTAAGGGAATCATCTATAAATATCTAAATTCCCAAGTTTGATGAAAATAACTTCAGAGGTTTGTAGACTGAAAATCGAGGTAGAGATAGACAATAACCGAAAACTCATAACCCACCGAATTCATAAACCCCAAAATCCATAAAACTCAAAATCGAGAATACTCAAAGTCCAAAATCTCTTTAGAAAAAAAAAAAAAATGTTTTAACAATTGTAAAAAGGTAAGCAATTCTTCAAAACTGTGTTCTCTGCGAATCCTTTTTTAAACAAAAATAGAGTAATAATAACAAAAATAGATATAACTAAAAACATTCTCCCAAATCAGTGTTGAATGGAACCAATCATTGCTTTTGAACTTTTCCTTTGATTACGTCATCTCAGAAAAATGAATTCGTAATGAATAAAAGTAACAAAATACCGAAGTGATTAAAAAAAAAAAAGCGGCAGAAAAAAATATTTAAAAACAATATTTGTCCTTCGAAGAATTTCATCCAAAAACACCATAATATATCGTCGTGCATACTCATACATGTAGGTAAGGTATAGATACTATTTGAAAATAAATCAATTGCCTGAAGCTACGTCTACTTCACGTTCACTCTCTTTTTTTATTTCTTTTTTTTTTTTTCTTGAAAATAATTACGATGTCGGAAACTTCATTCATGCCTTCTTTCGAAATTCCGTTAGTTTCGCTTCGAGCTCTGCCTAATATAAGAAAACAAAAATATACATATGCAGCTATGTACATATGTACAAAACTTCTTCTTCAAATCTACATGTTGTGCTCTGATGGCAATTATCTTCAAACAAAGGCTCCACTGAAAATACCGTGTGCCATGACAGCCCACAGATGCCTCCAAAAATTCTATCACGAAACACATGCACGTTATGGGCTCTCCATTAAGGGTTCTTTTGAGGTTTAAAACTTTATTAATCGCTCATCGACGGGTTCCAATGAACGACCACTGGCCATGTCGAATAAATGGCCACATATAATTATATGGGTCTAACATATCCTTTGGCTCTCTGGGAGCTTCTTCATCTTCATATTATTGTGATGATGTTTTTCTTTTTTTCGAGACCACCACCAGAAGCTAGGTTATTATATTATTTGTGATGCTTGGCGCAGCGGTGGTGGAGTATCTTTTTCTTAGCTAATGGGATTCAAAGAGAAGAGGAATTATCTATCAGGAAGACTAATAAGATTTGAAAAACGAACCAGGGAATGAAAAGGATTTATAATTCAAGGTTAACTGAAATCTATCTTCAAACAAAATAAAAAAGGGGAAATAATTGCAAATTGATTCAATGATTTATTTATACATAGATACTCAAACAGATTCCAAAGAAATGATTGGTAATCCAGTTGCTATTTTGAAAATGTCTTCTCTCTAAAATGTACAGAGTGAGTTAAGTTTCATCTACTTCATTTAATTGATTTATTATTCATTTTTTTTTTGTATATCTAAAGCTACAAAAAAAGCAATTAAGAAGAACTAATCTAACTTAACAATAACTCACTGATTGCCATCATATATTTTGCCACTTTTAAATTAGTTTCTTATATCCCATGGAACAAAGTTACCCCCCCCAATCTAATAGGTAGTCTAACTCAGTCTATCTAAAAGCATACAGAACATCAGGTCGCACAGTTGAAGCCTTCAGTTTGACTTCTACAAGATTCAGGGAAATTGAAAATCAACTTTCAGAAACTATACTGCTAGGAATCCTTACTCCTTTGTCTGTTGCCTCATAATGAATTCGTGAAATAATTGTGGTCGTAATGCCTGCGAAAATTACTTTGGCATCATACTGGATCAGTAACAGTACATTTCGACAACTTTATATAAAAATAAACTTTGGTCAGAACAGAAGGTTAGAGGAGTTTCTGGTGTAACAAGAGAGATTTATATAAACCGGGTTGACAGAAGAGTAATTTCTGAATGACCTTATCATTGGGTTAAAAACGCGTGTAAACCAGTCGTGTAAACTTACTCTTGGTCTGTCTGTGGATGCCGCTCGATTTGATATATGAAAGCGTTAATTTTTTGCAAAGAGACGATTTAAAATTTTGCTTGAAAAACGATAAAAACAACTACGGAGTTGAAGATTAAAATTAAAACAATTAAAAACGAGCGGCATCAACGGCAGACAAAGAGAAAGTTTTTTTGAAATAACAATATTTATTCATATCCTTACTTATTTTTATTCTTAATTTTTTTTATATTTATATTTTTAAAGTATTTTTTCCTATATTCTTATTTCTTAATAAAAAGAAGTTTTCAATTATACGAGGAAAATTACTGATAAAACTTGGAAGCCACAAGCACATTTGTGCCGTTATTTTTGTATTCTGACTTCTGTCACCGAGTCAGCGACAACATATTTGAAGTTTATTCACGATAATATTCCAACCAAGTTCTTAAACAACAGGTCTCCACAACATGATGTTACGTTGGAAGTTCGTTTTTTTGTGGGACTTTACAAGAAATATCAAACAAAAATGTTAAATTTTTTAAACAATGGTCGCGTTCGGGAATCAATCTAAAGTCATCCGGATAGGTTTGTGTTGTTGTAATCCCTTGTGACAAAACAACCCAACGGATCTAAAAATTTTTGGGATAGGTGGATAGCCTATCTGATAGTTCCTCGAACGCAAGGAATTCTAGGGTAACATATACTTTTATTTTTTATTGGCAATAATAATATACCATAATTTTTTTTGAACCAATTTTTAACTAACGGTTTTTTTTTGGCTTATTCATGTACATCTTTTCAATAGTTTGACTGATTTTGTTATAATTTTGTAATCTGAATTTTAAAATAGTTTAATAAATATTTCATTTAAAAATTTTGAAAAAAAATTTCAACAAAGGAAATCAAACCAAAAATAAATGATTTTTTAACATTTTCTCATTTAATTTGTCTTTACTTAACCTAAACCTATATAAACATGCATCTTCAATGTGTGGCAAAATTACAGTTGTTATCAAGAGCAAGGTCGTGCGATCCAATCAGCCATATTTTTTTATAAAATTGAATTAGAGGGGAATATTTTTAGATAAAAGACAGGAATTTGAGAAATGTGTGCAAGTTCAAAATAAATAAAATGCACGAATAGGTCACAGGAATTTGCTCTTACGTGCGACCACATAAAATAGTAGTATCATCATCTATCCATACCCAATTTTCAAAAATAATAATAAATACCTACAAATTTTGGTATGCAATAATAGAAGCCCTATTCTCAATAATATTATTTAAACTTATTAGAAACTCTTATGTTAAAAATATCATTATAATCGGTGATATCGGAGTTGCCCTTAATAAAATCGATAAATAAAAAATTTGTTCCAATAATATGGTAGATCGTAATGATACTTGCTCACATAAAAATTTTAGTAATTTTCGAGAAAAATGAGATTTTCCTTACCGGTTCTTAAAATATTTTTATGGTAGGTACCGTTATTTTTGTTATAAGTATAATTTTTGTTTAAACTCTACTAGATAATGTTAAAAAATTTCTAGATGCCATATTTCACAAAGTCGCTTATCAAATAATTAAGTTTTCAAAAAAAAAAAAAATGTTAATATTTTTTAAAAATCTGAAAAAAAAAAATTAAAATGTTGGTATGTAAAACTTTTTAAAATAATCTCCATTAAAAATGATTAAATAGAGTTGAACCACTTTTAAGGAAATCGAAAATCAAATAATGGTTCTATGTATGTAAGGAACCATTTACTATATTCATTTTTCTGAATTTGTTTTTACATAATGGTAGCCTTTTTATAAAAATAAATTACTTAATTTTGTAGAAATAGAATAGAAATAGTGATCCAGTTCTTGAGAATATATATAGCAAGTAAAAATTAATTGAGTTGGTTTCGACTAAGGGTTGTTGAGAAAATAACTGTTGGATGATGGGGCTTATAATTGGGTCCAAGTTTTGGGATGACAATAATGGTAGTCCGTATGCGCTACCTACATTAAACATTTTAGAATAATCCGCACAAAAAAATGAAATCGTAATCAGTTGAACCGTTCTCGAAAAAGTCGAAATAGAATTGTTATGTGTGGTACCGTTAGTAAAAAATATTTTGAATTATTCGCTTGACCAAAAAGAAAAAAGTGTCTCTTCCCTAATAATTATAATAATCGAATGAATTTCATGTATTAAAAAAACTGATTTTCTTTATACATGATACAACTAGCTTTGTTTTGTAATTTTGCAGATTTTATTTTGAAATTTGTTTTATTTAGGTACCTACATATAAGCAATAAAAAGTACACGGCTTAAATAGAAAATTCCAAAAAGGTTTAATAATTATCCTATCAAACCAAAATTTTAAATAAATATTTTTTTAGTGGATGGATAGATATTCTTAACACTTGGCACTTAGCAGCACCTTTTGTTATACTTCTGTATTTATAGTTAGGCAATGTCGCTTTACTATACGAAACATGCAGCGACAATAATTATGTATAGGTAGATACGTTAGGTACTATGTTGATTTTTGTCAAATATTTTAAAAAAATTGAGCAATATTTAAAATTATGTTCTTAGATATACTTTTACTGTCCAAAAATATTATAATTTAAAAAAAATATACAGATATTTCCTATTTATGAAAAAATTTTGTATACCTACACATTTACCCAATACCTTTATTAGTAGATTTTCAATAAAAAAAAAAAAGAATCTTTAGTTAAAAATTTTGGAAAATGAAAATTCTATTTTAACATTTCCATGATAATGATATTCATCAATTAAAAATTCCATTCCATCCTTAAATTTGATATCTTAAATCTCTTTACCTCAGAATTCATTTTTCTATTTAAATCTTAAAATGAAAAGAGCTATTTATAGATTTAAAAACTAGTTCCAGCATAAATTCGTTCATAAAATTTATTGATGTTATTTTTGTCTCCCAATCGGACTAAAACATACCTACATTTAAATCAAAATGTGTCTCTCTTGTGTTCCAGTCTTTCTTCGATATTATATCGTTTGACAAATTTAAATAGGTATCTTTTGTCTACATACATATGTATGTATGTATATCGGTACAGTGTATAAATATATGTAAGGTCGTTGCACTGTTTATTACTGCATTCTGATTGCATTTCCTATAAACTATTCAAATTGTATTTATACTGATGAGAAATTATTGATTTTATATTTGATTTTTACATTTTTATTTCTTGCAAAGGATAAATAAATAATTTGCTCAGAAAAGAAGAGGAATCCAATTATCCATCTGCATATCCTTTCATAAATTTACTAAAACCAAACAATTTCTTATCCAAATTTCATTCAAATTGTATCGTCTATTAAGGCAGTTGCAGAATACCAGGAACACACACACACACGTTTGCATGCATGGAACTCATTTGTCATTTTTTTTTTTTTTTAATTCGCCGAATTTGTTTATTTAAAAAATCAAATTGGGTAAGGGGAATTTTGTTTTTACGATTCTATGAGCAGACTCAGCCAATTTACCTCGTAACCTAAATAATATTATTCATTTGAACATAATTTACATGTTTTATGTGTTTGTCGGAAGTTGCTAATGTTATATATATTCAATGCTTAGGAACGATCGTCGTCCTCTTCGGTAGGTTTAAGCCATCTGGTGCTGATAGATTCAAACACAAGATCCACTAAAACGTATAAACACACAAAAGTCTTGGACCTCCTATTATTTTATAATACTGCTAAGCAAAATAGAATTGCAGATATATATATGTACTTATTTTGACTTTGACTCGCACAATAAATTGCAAAAATATGCCAGCAGTCGACTTTTTCGATTTGGTTTTTGATACCACCTTGGAGGTCTATTATTTTATTTTAAATTTTATTTAAGGGACCAAATGTTTCCTGTGTTTGTTTTCGGGAATTCACTTTGAAATATGAACCAAAAATGATGAGGGAACACAAAATGGATTTAACTATTTAAAAATAATTGGTAAAAGTGAATAAATGGAGAAAACTACCGCAGAGTTGGATGATTACCTAAAGTGGAATGGAATATAAAGAATTAAGGTAAAAAAA
The DNA here is from genome assembly GCA_951394125.1 of Epistrophe eligans. NCBI lineage: Eukaryota > Metazoa > Arthropoda > Insecta > Diptera > Syrphidae > Epistrophe > Epistrophe eligans. The sequence continues at coordinate 41,528,586 of OX596030.1, forward strand.
AAAAGTTTAGATTGCGCTGCATCTAAAAATATTTTTTCATAAAATAGAATAGGTAATCATGGTTAACATGTCTTGAACGATAGCCCAATTTAAAAATGTTTGTAGCCCAAAATTGGAACAGAAAAATTAGCCCAAATAGTAGCTCATTACCAGCAAAAAATTTTCTCATATAACTTCAATTACAATTTATTATTTATTTATAGCCCAATTATGTTTGAGCTTTCAAACTGAAATTGTTTTCGGCAGTTTTGGTAAAAGATAGCCGGATTTCCGATAAATAGCAAGCCAGGTAATGCCTTTTTCAATGTTCTTTTTAAATTGTATATTACATTGAGATCTTTGGGAATATAAAGCTTGTTTCGAAATAAAAATCGACATAAAACTTATCAGTCACACTCTTTTTAATCTTTGGATAAATATAGGTACATATTCGTTCGCTATATAGTCAAATTGACGAAAAATGTTTACATATCTTACGTTTTACACGTAAGGCACGCGTTTTTATAAGTTTACCCTACCCCCGGTATATAAATGTTTCCGCATTAAAAATAGAAACGAATCTTAAAAATCGCTCTTGTCTAAAAGCAGTCATGTATATTAAATATTCAAGTGCTGGGTTTACATCAACGCAGAACGCGGTGAGTTTAAAATATCAACCGAATCTCAACCCAAACTCAACTCGACCTTTTGATTTAGTTTGAGGTATGAAAAATCGTACCCTATATTAATTGTACGAAGGAACATTCCCCATATTAAATATATCCAATATACATAAACGTAACGTAAGGATTACAGCACATCGTAATGTTTTACAAGAAATTCCCACCTTTCAGTTTAGCCTTCTGCCGGCATAGATTAAATTAATAATTTATATTTAACAAAAATAAATATTAATTTAAAAAAATTTAAGAGACCTAAGGAAGTACGTAAATATGTACGAAACGTCGTCTATTTAAATATAATTAAGAAATAAGGAAAGACCTTAAGCCCACAAAATTAGGATTCAACTATTTTGAAGTAAAAAGTTAAGAATAAGGAATAATTAATGAATAATTAAATTAATAACGGATTTTTCTAAGATTATCTTTTTTTGAAGCGTTTTTATTAATTCGCTTTCTTCTCTGTCTGTTTGATCTCAGTGAAAATTTTCCAATCAATTTCAAACCGAATTCCCGCTGGGCTACATATTATATAGAAGAGAACAAAGGTTAAAAGGTTTGTTTAGTTTCAAGTTTCTAGCTCATTGCAATTTGCCTTTCTGTCTGCTTGTTTGTTTGCTAAAAATTGAAACCTCTACGTCTTGAAGTTTTTAACGAAGTTCAGGCCTAAAAATTAACACAAGTTTCTGCCATAACTTCATCAAGTTGTATAAAATCAATTGCATGACTTAAAGCAGAAAATATTAAAATAATTAATTGAATAAAAATAAATTTTTAATATAAATCGTTTCTGAATTGGACCGCATACAATTAAAACGAAAAGCATGAGTCACATCTCGCATGCAATAAATAATTAGTAAGGAGTATAGATAGTGTAAGAAATAGAACGCAATAGCATTACGTTCTTCGTTTTAAATGTATAGTAAGATTATAATTAAATAATAATTTAAAAACGTTTCAATTAAAAATATTTGTATTAAATTTTTCGCCCAAAAAAGAAAATTAGGGGCAGTAGACTGCCACATGTGTGGGCTTGAGTCTTGGGGATCGAATCCCAGACTATTTTACCTTTAACAAGAATGTTTTTTCAAGGGCGCCTTCTGCTTCCTGGTGAGGAAGTGACAAACCACTCAGAGAAAAAGTAACAAAACATTGTTAAAAATGTAACAAGTACCTTGTTCAATTTACAAGGTGCACTGTCCCATACAAAAATGCAAAAAATTCAGCAACTTATATGATTTCAATAAAATTATATTCGTGGTTAAATTAACACGACGAACGCCGCCGTCGCGACGGCACTATTTTGATAAAATTGCAGTTGATTGAAAAAGTTGTCAAGTTGTTTCAACATGAAGTTATTGTATAAATAAAACAATTTGACATGACCGCAGTGTAAGTTTTAACCAATTTCGTGCTATTTTAACACTGTATCTTGTAAATTTCAATGATATTACATATTACATATTCTGTTCCTAGGGCCATAACAACCTGACAATTGGTTAGTTTCTGTTTTATTTTACCTGATATTTTCCTTAATCAATTTCAATTATATTTTGTTTGGGCTATACTCAGAAGATTTAAGTCAGCTACTAGGTTATAAAATGCAGAGTAATATAGGAAGTCTTTTTATGTATATCTAACTTTGGGACATTTTGGGTCAATTCAGCTATTAGTTTTTTTTGGTAAAAAAGTTTGTATTAAGTCTCAGGGATGTGAAAATAAAATATAAATGTATGTTAATTTGTTTGACTTATTTTTGAACATACCTAATAACTAATTTTTAATTCAATTCCCGAAGCGCGTAAAATATTAAAATATAAAATTAAAAAAAGTCATACGGCGGCGGCGGAGGATAAAATAATGTAACTTTAATGTTAAAGAAATATCAGAATGAAGCAGAAAATTGGACTTGAGAAATCGGAAAATCGTGAAAACACGAAATTACTTACTTTTATGGTTAATAAGATAAGGATAATATGGTTAATAAGATAAGGAGATTCTATAAGGAATGACAATTTTAATTTAATTTTGGTGGGGGCAATACCCCCATTTATTCGGCTTAATTACAAGCTAATGTTTAATCTAACTTAAGAACTAAGAAACTTATAGCTACTTGTGGTTAGTGAGGAGGATGATTCAGGAGACGGAGTTTTAGACAAGGGGTGCTGAGGTTAAAATCGAAGTTGCTTGAGTATAAGTTAACAGTCCGCAGCATACGGGAGATTGGTTCATTAGAGCCATAAGACGTACGGTGGGGAGGTATATAGAAGAGAAGGGAATTTCGTATGTTAAGAGGGTTGGTATTAAAAAAGACAGAGTTGTAAAGAGTAATGCAGTCAACTGAACCTGTAAGTAATCGATGAATGAAGAGAATTTCATGAATTTTCCTTCGTTCTTCCAGTGAATTAAGGTTGATAAGTTTAAGGCGGTTTTGATAGGGAGGAAGGATCAATGGATTATTCCAGGACAGACCTCGAAGAGCAAAACGAAGGAAACGACGTTGAATGCTCTCGATTCTAGCGATATGAATTTGTTGATAAGGGGACAGGCATATTCGAGCAGAGGACGGACAAAGGTTATATAGAGGGACCGGGTCACGTATGGGTTGGAGAATTCCTTTGACGAACGTTTAACGAAGCCAATAGCTGAATTGGCCTTAAGAATTATGTTGTCATAATGGGAGATGAAATTCAGCCCCTGATCGCATAATATACCAAGGTCACGTATCGACTCGACGATAGTTAGGGGCTGATCATGAAGAAGATAAGAACGGGGAGAAGACTTGAAACAAACACTACCAGTCGTATTTGTTAGATTTTTGTCTACTTAGACACTGTCTAACTATTTTCAAACTGGTGGAAATATGCTTTATTTAATAAAAATAAATATCACATTATTCACGGTAAAGACAATCTACTCTTGTGTCCAAATCAGGCAACAATAAACGAGTTTTTTGAACACATTTTCCAAAGTTGGACAGTTGTCTAAAGTTATACAACGTTTATAAATAAGACCATACGTGTTTGAGAGTTTGAGGACTGGCTAATTTTGTCGCTGACGAAAAGGGGACCACCAATAGATGGCGTTAAGCTATCAGACTGCCAATTTTTTTCTGTAAAAATTATTGAAGCGTACCAAAAATACATTTTAAAGGGTTGCTTGAGTATACCTTATAATTCATTTTTACTTTTTAAAATGCTAAAATTGGTAAAAAAAATTCCGCGCGAAGCCGGTCGGTTAAGATAGTTGCTATATAAAAATATCATGCATTTTTTAAAATCAAAAATAAAGAAAATATCAAATTGATTTTGTATTCTCCACAACTATCACCTGAGGTCTAACTTACTGCCTGAAAAAAAACGTCAATTCGTTGCACATTGAAGATAAATTTCTTTCACCTCTGAAAATAATTCCCATTATAACTTCCCTTGCTATAACTTAAATCGTATAGTAAACACGCTCGACACACTTAAACTTGATATTTTTTTCACAATATCTGAATTCTGAGTCTGACCGCAACTGCACAATACCAAATTAATGATCTGATCATCTCAAAATCGTTAACAAAAAAAAAAGGTAAACGCGATCTAAAACGGAAAGGACACAAAAAACTTTTGGCATGTGCTCTTAAAATGTCTTCCCAGACGTCCTTATATATAGGTACATATGTACATATGTAGAAGGAAGGATTTCTAAGGAAGAAATAGTTTCCAATCGTTACATCGATTAGAATTTTTATCAAAAAGGGAATTGTGGTTGCACTTGCACCTGCTGCTAATTTTATATTTTGTTCTTGAATAATAAACAAAACAAAAGATCCCAAACTTAACTCTTCATAGGTATAGGTATGTATGTATGTTTGATGTCTGGTGAATGGAGGGCTTAAAACACACTTCCATTCAACGACTTATGCTCTTACATATATACATACATATATTTTTTGCCAGAAGGATTTTCCGCTCTCGCTCGAAGGATAAACGATTTATAAATATTAACAGAGCACCTCAAGATTTCTGCTGTAAAAGTCTTCTGAAATATACACCTAGGCATCAATGTTGATGAAGTTTCCACATCATTTATTCATTTTTTATGCTTGTTTCCTTAGTGGTAGGATGGTGAATTTCTTCAATTCAAATGTTTTCAAAATCAGTAAAATGTTTTTAATTTGAGAAAAGACAAGACAGTCACATACAGAAAGATGACTTTGTTTCTGATATTATGTAATGGGTGGTTAAATTTTAAGGGCCGATGTTGAATGTGAACCACACCTAAACGTCAAGTTTTTTTCTGCATTTCATTTGACATTTCTCAATTTCAGACTAATTCAATTTGAACAATGGAAAGATACACAATCGAGCAACGCGTTAAAGTTATTCAGGCTTATTATGAAAATGGGCAAAAAATGGCAACAGTGGATGATCAATTTTCGAAGAAAATCATCTTCAGTGATGAGGAACATTTTCACCTCAGTGGATTCGTCAATAAGCAGAATTGCCTCATTTGGGCGAATGATAATCCAAGAGTGATTGTCGAAAAACCAATGCACTCACAAAGAGTGACTGTTTGGTGCTATTTATGGGCTGGCGTCATCATCGGGCCGTATTTTTTCCAAAATGAGGCCGGTCAGGCAGTTACTGTGAATGGTGTTCGCTATCGTGGGATGATAACGAACTTTTTTGGAAAATATGACACAGCTAACGAAACAATGGCTCTTTTGCGCGACAAATTCAATGGCCGTGTTATCTCACGTGGTGGCGATGTCAATTGGCCGCCAAGATCATGTGATTTGACACCGTTGGACTTCTTTCTTTGGGGTTATTTGAAAGAAAAGGTGTACGTCGATAAGCCAGCAACAATTCAAGAGCTAAAGGATGAGATAATTCGGCACATTAACGGCATAGAACCTCAATTATGCCTCAGCGTTATCGAAAATTTGGACCATCGGATGGAGGTGTGCCGCCGAGGTCGCGGCGGCCATTTGGCCGATATTTTATTCCATACATAATTGAACCATACCAATATTATCATAATAAAAAATGACAATAATTTCCTAAATAATTTGTGTTTTATTCAAAATCAACATCGGCCCTTAAAATTTAACCACCCTTTAGAAATAAATTATTTAGCAGTTCCAGGGTATAACCGGCATATATTCACTCAATTAATTCAGGGGTAGAATCGTGTAAGTGAGAGTCACAATCAACAACTAGAGTTACCACCAGCCTACAAAAATTGTATAACTTTTTCTGAGTTCTTTTTTAACCATTCATATAAACAAAAATAAACATTCTTGTGACCAAAAAAGTGACAATCATATGTGACTATGGTTGATGTGACAATCTCTTATCACCCTAGGCGATTTCAACCAGATTAAAACTTTAATCCAGATGTAAATTAATTTAAATCCAGTTCTATAGTATTTACTCGCTTAATCCATACTTTTTTAAATCAATTTGGATGTAAACTTGTCTCCGGAGTGAAGAACTCACTCCAGAGTTCAGTTAAAAGCTCAATGTCAAATATCAAAGATTTTTCTTCTTTTAGGTACTATTTAGTTTTACTAATTTTAAAAATTAAAAAAATTTACATTTTTGAAAATTGGCATTTAGTTTAAAGCTGTTTACATCTGGATTTAAGATAATTTAAGCCATATGATTTAATTAACGTTTTCAAGTGAATAATATGAAAATAGATTTAAATTTGAACTAAAAAATTCATTTTTATTCAGAGTGAATAATATGGCCGTAAGGCTTTAAACTTTCAAAATGATCGATTTAATTAATGGATGACTATTGATTAGTCTTCTTCTTCATATTTACTTAATTTCCATTAGAAAGAGAGCTTTTGTCTTATTTTGTGTTGCATGATAACTAGGTGCACCTAAAAAAGTTTGTTTATATTCCCAACTATAGTGGTCACAGTTCTTGGGTACCTATTTTGTTGTTTTTGCAATGCAGTGTAATATAAAATTCGGTTTTTAAATTAACGTTTTCTTAATACCTCTTCTTCGATTTTATTTTTTTTCGAATTTTGACAAAGGTGACATTAGTGGCTGGAGATTACCTAAAACAATCTTATATTAAATTAAAATAAGATTTAAAATTTAGCGAAATCGGATTTGGATGAATTTAAATAAAAGATAAAAATGGCAGAAAGATTCATAATGCGACGAAAAAGCATCGAAAGTGCATCGACGTGACGAGATCTCTTCACAGTTTTCCTTAATGATGAACTTTAAAAAAAACGCCGTGCCTTTTTTTTTTTTCAATTTTTCGAACTTCTGACACGACTTGACGACGAGAAATGCTATATTATGTATTATTTCGTTGTTTTAAATTTTCGATTAAAAGAGAACATCTGTAAAGAGATCTCGTCACGTCGAAGTCTCGTTGTCTAACGCATTGTGAATCATGCATCAGTAAAACAGTAAAACCGCATTTAGAAAATCAAATCAAAATATGGTTCTATTTCTATGCGATCTTGCAGTTTGTGCGAACAACTTAAACAACGGATTGATTATCAATAGTAGGTACAGATAAATTTTTTCTCAAGATACCGTTATTTACGGATTTTATATAAAATAAAAGGTTCAACAATCCCTTTATAAATTACGTTAATCTATTGAAAATGACAAATAAATTCTGTATACAATTTCAAACATAAACTATTTTATAGGAATAAAGTGACTACTTATTTAAGATGACGAACTGGTAAAATTCTTCTTTTTCACATCACCAGACACTTACCTATAGATATCACGTGCTAATATAGTGTGTTTAGTCACCTTTGCTAACGTTGTATTATTATTCCACTTAAATGCAGCGCCAATTTTGTTACACCTATAGTACTGTAATATTTTGCAGTGCGGCAAGGTGAATATAGAAAACACGTGGACATAACCATATGAATCGATATAAGGATGTTCTTTGTGTTGTGTATGTGCCTTGCCTATATGTGAAAATCTCATACGTGCGTCCTAAAGCTATATAATGCTGTAATACTTTAACCTTAAAGAGGAACTCTTCTGACACCCTATTCAGAAACTTTATAATACTATACCATACAAAACCAACCAATCTCTCCTTTATATGTGTAAAGTAGTGTGTGTGTCCTATTTTGCTACTTATTTGTGACTGGTAGGAGAAAATTTCGTTGCCTTGGGCTAACTTGAGAGTGTTGAAGCTAATTAATTTATAAGCTAATGACAGAGGAAGGATGTTTCTATGATGAATTTTAAAAGGATTTCGGCGTCTTTCTTCTGCTTAATAAAGTTTTTGAATAAAATAAGCTTTTGTTATCTAGAGGTAATGCTGCCTACATTAATTGTATAAGACTATGACTTTTTTAAGAAAATTGTCTTGGTTTTGTACGTTTTTATATAAAAGTAAATCACCCCAATTACAGAATATGATGAATGAGTTACGAAGGGAATCAGATCAGACTCAATTTTGTAGTAAAAATGTCAACATTTAATGTGATTCCCTTCGCTGATGCTCATTCATCGCGTTCTGTAAATGAAGTGAATATTTTTCGTCGTTTCTTAAAAAAATCTCTGGAAATTATAACTTTTTTTAAGTTTTGTTACTAAAATTTCTTTTATTGAAAAATGGAATAAACGTTCTGAATTTACAGATTTTGGTTTAATTTGTTTTGGAAGTAGGAGTTAAAAATTTCTAAAGATAGCAGGCGATTTAATTGGTCATCAATCATCTGTTCTTTTGATCTGTTTCCGTTTTTAGAAAACTATTTAAGATAAAATGTCTGCTTTGAAATACTTATATTTCCTAACAATCTTTGAAGTATAGTTATGTATATGCATGTTTACCAACGTATCGTTATTAAAAAACAAAATATCTCAAAGCATTTTCTAGAAAACTAAACCAACTTGCGATAACATAGGGCAGATTTAGTGCCTCATTGCCTGTGAGTTCATGTTCTTATAACAGAAAATGGAAATTCAATTTTAACGGAATAAATTACATATATCAAGAACCCGAAATCTTGTCACACAATTAATGATTAATTTCTTTTGTCGCTTTAAAGAATTTTGAGTTGTATGGAAATGTTTTATTCCTTCAGTTTATGGGAATTGATTTGGTTTTTGTTTTTCTGTTTCCTTTAAAAAAAAATGTTAAGGGTAAACAAAATTAAACCATTATTTTCTGTATTTAACGGAATAACTAAGAAACAAAATTGTGTATTTCCTTGTATCCTTAAAGTGATAATGATAATGGTTGGTTTATTCAATCTTAGACACAAATTTGTTGGTAAAAACTTTTAGTTTATTTCGTAGTGGAAACTCTTTTATATTTATAATAGGTAATTTTTTTTTTTTATTAAAATGAAATGTTAATATCAATTAAGTTGCAAAATACAGTACTTGTAACTGTTAAAGTGTAACCTAACAGCTTAACTATTACCAATTCCATATGCAATTTGTCTCCATTTCATACCACACACTTCACCTCTCTTATGGCCATAAAATGTATATTTCCTTTATAATTGCGCTTGAAAGGCTTTTAAACTTAGGTACCAGAATTAGTGGCACATTACCATATTGGCATTTTAAACCCAACCCATCAGTGATAAAGTTTGAGTAAGTCACATTTAAGACTCTTACTTGTTACTTTTTAGCTAATTTACACTGGAATTGGGCAAAATTTACCCTTAAGCTTAAAGTGACACTTACCTACTTCTACTCGGAAACCGGGCCTTACTTTAAAACCTCAAACAACTACACCTCTATTAATAAAAAATCTTATAATTCACAACTCAACTAAAGTTTAAAATTAATCCACGAAACTTTCATATGAATAATTTGTTTTCACGCCGTCATTCATTTGGAAGTAACTCTTTGAGAAGGAAGGGTGAATAGAATACGAACAAAGAATGCCCAAATGCTCTATTTGTCTTATTCAGAAAAATGAGATCTCTGGAAATTTTCTCACTCAAAAACTGAGCAAGCGAAACCAAGATTTTTTTCTCAGAGTTTTGACAGGCAAATTGAGAAATTTAGCTGAGGAATCATGTTTATGTAACTGAGATTGCTGAGGTCTCCAAGATCTCATTTTCCTGAACCCGCCTATTCACTTTTTCCCACGTTTTTTTTAGCCTTTGTTCATGTTTACCCTTAATTCTCAAAGATTAACTTCCAAATGATGGTGTGAAAGCAAATTATTCATATGAAAGCATTTGTCTCTTGGTTTGACATTTTCCAAGAACGAGAATTGGAATTAGTGTGAAAAGTTTTTAGATTTGCTTTTTTACAAAAACAGAATCGGTCTCCAGGATTTGTGGTAATGTGGTTTGGAATCGATAATCTAGTTCGTCGAAGAGTTTCATTAACTGAACCAAAATCGCTTTTTTGCACCAAGTGAATCGAAAAAGTGAAAGCAATGCATGTGAGCGAATGTGGAAACTTTTTATTCATTCACTTTGCCACAAAACCAGAATCGGCCCCCATGACATACAATTTCAAAAACATTATTATTATTTGTGACATTTTGTGACGTATTTTTTGACGAATGAGTGATAGATTTCGAATAGGTAATTTCCCTGTTCTTACGCTGTGACCCCATTTGCAATATTTGAGGAAATTTCAATTTCAATGGCATTATCAATTTATTGGCTGGGTGGGCCTTCTATTTCCAGGTAATTTCAGTTGTCAAGTTAATGTCAGTATAGAAATGTCAAATGTTTTCTTTGCTCTTTAAAAACACTACTATTGATAATAAAAACCTTTAATTCACATGAATTTCTCATATTTTCAAAACAAAGCAAAAGCCATTGAAAATCGCAGAGAAACAATTTTGAAAAAGGTGAAACGTCAATACGTATTGCCTCAGAGATGATAATCAAGGGGGGCGTTCAATCCATTACGTCTGTTATATGAATTTTCAGAATTCTGAATTTTTGGAGCTTCTGATTGGCCAGCTGTCATAAAAAGTTAGATGACTTTTAGTTACGTTTAGTTACGTTTCATCTGAATTTTCAGACAAGAAATTCTCATCTGAAAATTCAGATGAAAGTTATTTGTGGTGGGGGAAATACCAAAGTAGTTGAAGTACTACACATAAAGTTGAACTTTATAATTTTCACTGTGGTTGGTATTTTTTGTTATGTTTTGGTCATGTAAATTAAATATTTATTTCAATGAATATTGTTTATTGTTTAGTTAGTTTTTCAAAAATCTTCGCAGCATTTCCCAGAAGATTATTGTGGAACAATTTTTTGTTGAAATTTGGATAGTTTTGTATTATTTTGTTGATCATACATCTCAATAAATATATTCGAAAAAAAAAACAAAATAATTTATGGCATTCTATGCAGACACTTTTAATTAAATTCATAAAATCGTTTGCTGATTTAGTTACATTTTTCATATAATTTCATCCTCATAACTACTCACGATGAATGCTTAATTTACGAATATAATGAAAGTTCTATTTTGTAAGTTCGATTCAATGCAAATCCTGTAAATGCAAGAATTTGACGAAATGATTTTTGACAGAAATTTCAGATGTTTTTGCGTTCAACGACATAGATTTAGAATTCTGAAAATTCAGATGACAGACGTAATTCATTGAACCCGCCCATTGACAATATTCAAGGCAATGGCAAGTCAAGTCAAGCAATTTATTTCCTCAAATATTGCCAATGGATCAACTGGGTTAAGTACAGTTACTTGCAAAATATATCTGAAAAAATTTGTTCACTTATTCAAAAGTGCTGTTTATAAATTTATAAATCTTTAAAGAATGTATTTCAATAATAAATTATGGATTCAGCATGCGCTATTTATATAATATTTTATTTCTGATGGGAGCATATTTTAGATAATAAAGAAATGGTTTATATGCATTATAGGCATTTTAATAATATATATTTTTGCATGGCAAACTAACTAAAGCGTAATTATATTTCTAGGTATGTACCTGTTGGTTCCGCAAAATTTATTGCTGAATTTTTTTAAACTATATAATGCGTAACGTTTATTTTTTTTAAGAAAAAAGATAAGGCAAAGTCCAGTTAAATCTGAAAATGAAAATATTTTTATCAATTAGATTTGAATAAAAATTTAAATCTTTCACTACAAAATTTTATACGGTTATCTATGTAACTATTTTGATTATATGAAGATGTAGTTATGTAGGGATGGCTTTTATAGTCAAAAGTTGAAAATTGAAAAATTGTTGTTTTTTTTTTTTAATATGATTTGCTCTACATAGGTGTGGTATTATTTTAAAAATGATTTTACTATTGTGAACGATCTAACGATAACTACAATGCACTTATGGAGTACATATTTTTAAGTTCAAAATAAGGCAGCAATTTAAAGAAATATTTCAAAATACATTTTGTTTGCGTTCTTCATCAGCGTCGATTTTTGTTTAGCAGATAAGGTAGTAAATCAAATTTCAATGTGCTCCTTTATTTGCACCGTAATTTATGACTCAAAAATTCACTTTCAATTACATCCACTTATTCTAAAAAAAAAATACCTACCTTATGCTTTTCGCTGATGTTTTATTAAATTAAAAATGCAGACTTGTTTTGGAAATTAATCATACAAAACTCAAATGGTTTCAGAAATAAACTAAATCACTTATTACCATCAAATATCGAAGGCCAGCGTCTTTAGTATGTCATCAAATATTCCGTTCATGGTCATATTATAAACTAATATTCAATAACTCTCGACCATTTGTCTGGTAATTTTGAATATAAACAGGTAATGTGATTTCTGTAAGAAGACAGACAGACCACTTCGTTCTGGTTTATCAGAAAGCGTGTCTTCAGTGAATTTTTACCAGCAATCAAAAATAACATTTTATAAAACATTTATCGAGTAATAAGCAAAATTAGTAATTCAATTACCGTCTTATGACATAGATCAATTCATCAGAGGATTATTAAAATTGTGTCTTTATTGTTCGCAACTGGTTTATATGTACAACTATACCAAGAGTATACATTAGGTTTTGTGTATGCTACCAATGTTCCTCGAAAGTAACATTCTTACTGAATTATAATCAGTTTTTGACCTGATTAACAAATTATCTGCGTACTCATTTCTGACTGACGGACGTTGCGAAAACGCAACGATTCTTAGTGTTTTTTATAATGACCTATCTAATAATTTAATCAACATGTTTTTGTATTGTTTTTCCAAAATTTGTTCGTTTGTCTCTTGAAAATCCCAAAATATTGAAAATATCACTTAGTATTCTTAAGCTTTTGAGTAATGTTTTTAAAATAAGACACTCCAACTAAAAGTTCCCGAATATGCCTCCATTTCGATTTTTATTCTATTTTCCACAAAATAAAGTTAAAAAAAATACCTACAAGAATTACAGAATCTGTCAAAAATGAGACGAGCAATATCAATTACAAGAAAAGGATTCCTCAGTAAAATTTCTCAGCTTTGCTGTCAAAATGCTAACGAAAAAAAATTGGATTCACTTTCTCAGTTTTTGACGGAGCGAAATCTCTGATGAGATCTCATTTGTCTAAACGTGCCTAATGTGCCGAATATTGATTTTGCCTTGGGAATTTATTCGATAGTGGAATTATTCCCCAAATTTGAGAAGTTATTTTATTTTCCATTTTTTGTGATATCACGCCCCGCCGGAGCTGTGGTTTCGGATTCAGCAAGATGTTCAATCTATTTTCAGGAGTAATTACTGAATATTTTGAGGAATTGGAAATTCATCGACCGGTCGAACTCGGCAGAAAATTGTCCGTCCGTTGTTCATTCCAGGGCCCTATTTCATAAAAATTGACTATTGCGACAGGTGACACGTGACAATTTGTTAATTTACAACTTGACAATTGTCAAAATCTGTTCCATAAACAATTTGACAATTTTGTAGAATTGTCGGAAAATTCCCGACAATTGTCATCTTTTCGTTTCATAAAGAAATTGTCATGACACTGAATTGTCAAGTAGGTATTTTTCACAATTGTCAGGGATTTTCCGACAAATTTGTACTGACAATTTTTTTATGAAATGAAAAAAATTTACAATTTACATATGTCTCAGTATTTAATTGACAGGAAACTTAGTTACGGTCAAGTGTGGACAGTGAAAAGACAGTAGTTGAACTAAAATGATACGATATATTTTCAATTGAAATGACGATTCTCAGTTGGATCTCCTTGTAATACGTCACCGGGTTGCGCCCTCGGAATTTAAAACAGAGAATAAATAATGATTTCGAATCGTTAAATGGCCTACAATTTAAAGAAATTTAAAAAAATATTTCGTGTCGGAAAAACAGCCGCGGAATATATTTTATCTAGAATTGGTGCACATTTACAGAATCCCATAAAGAGGAATTACTCTCTAGATGCTAAAACCCAAATTCTATGTGACAAAATTGTCACGACAAATGTGTCAGTAGGTACATATATGACAATGACAAAATTATCATGACAAATTTGTCATTGTATTTTTCTGACAAATTTGTCACCTGTCAATATTTTATGAAATACAGTTTTGTCAGAGAAGTATGACAAATTTGAAAAATTGTCACCTTTCAATTTTTATGAAATAGGGCCCTGCTTCTAAAAACGAGAATTTAATAACCTTCTAGTTCGACAAAGAGCAGAAAAATGAAATTAATAACGAAGATGAAAAGGGGTACTGTCATTATTAATGAATAAGACTATAAGAGACATCGTACCAGAGAATCCAAAGGGTTAAGCATCATTTATCAGTTTCCATCCAAAATATTTAGCTTTAAGTGATCAGAGAAGTTATTTCTTTCTCATCTAAAGACCAACGACAACAAGTTTTATCACTGCTTCTGCTAAATGTACCGATTTTCGGTAAGAGAGTTTGAAGTTTGGTAATATCAAAGGCAATAATCTAACTTTTCCAAAACGATGTAAAGATTGGTTCTACATTTTGGAGGTTATCAGTAAGCATAAGAAGAAAACATTATAAATATCCTAAATAAAAAAAAAAAAAAACACTATCAGCACCTAACCCATGCGAGGTCGAGAAACAATATTTTTTTTCTAAAATTTTAAATTAAATTGGGGCGAATGTTTATAATATTCGCTTTAAAAATACTTAAACAAACATCTCAAACATCTCTTTAAGCAAATATAAAACAATACACTGCATCACCCACCACCCCTCCCCTTCCATATCCTACACAATATTTTACACCACAATTATTTGTTATTATACATATTTTTAAATAATTAAGAACTAAGCAATATATTGTAATTTATATTATATTTATTATACTTATAAATTAATTAATACAATAAGTACCCTGTTATTTATGCCGTTTTTTGTAAAATCTCAGCAGAAAGCCCAAGACGCTCAAGCTGTAAATATAATATTAATCTTTACATTTATGTAAGAAATAATAAATAATAATAATAATAATAATAATAATCTTCTTTTTGATAAACTTCATTAATTCTTTCTAAATTAAATCTTTTTGATAAATAATTTAACCTAAAAAATGTCTGTACAAAAAATGAGGTAGAGAATTTGGATATGAATTCAACAAAGCCTCCTGTTTCTAAAAACACAATCTTTTCTGTTAAATCAAATTTTTACGAATTATTTACTGAGGAATAATTTCAGTACACTACCACAATTTACAACAAAACCTTCTTACATATATGGTTAATATTGCAAAAAAAAATAAAGAAATAAGACAAAAATTAAAACAAAAAATATAAAAACGGTACTCTAGCGTTCATTGGGATACTGACAGCCAGGTTCGCTCAAAATGAAATTGAAGTCAATCTAATTTCAATTGATTTCAATTATATTTCGAGTGAAATGTAGAAACTGGTTGTGAGCTTCAGGTTTGCTCGCGGCCCCCATTTATAACAAACACATAATATTTTTTTGATTGTTTGTATCCTGACAGCTGACAGGTAAAATGTCATTAAAAAATAGTGCTGCCAAGTTTTTTTAATTTCTTTAATTATTAAACGGGGATGTGTGTTTTTTAGTGCACTTTTATTTTAAGCGATTATATTAATTGCCACAAAAAAATACAGCTTAGATTCGTAAATTTTCATTCTGCAGAGAAATTCATAATACAACACATTGCCAAAGAGTAGGGACCGACAAGGAGAAAACAAAATGCTTTAAATTCTAAGGTAGGAGATTATTTTGTATTGGAATTAAATTACAATCGTGTTGAAGAAATACCTTTTTTAAGAATGATTATCAATTATTATACAAGCTTATTAACTCCAAGCTCATATAAACTCATTAATTCAATAATAACTGTCCAAATTACACTAAAACGAGTGGGTACATACCTATATTCAATCACTGCCATCAAAAACCCCTTTTTGAAACTGGGTAGGCAAAAAAAAAAACATTTTCTGTCCGACCTACCTACGCAAAAACAAATGAAACTGAAAGTCTTCTTCCAATCTTTTACTCTCATCTGGTTGCCCCAATTTCACTATAGCTACATCTTCACAAAACAACGCATTGCCGAGGAATCCCCTCCGTCTGGCGTACGCATGCTCTAAATCCGTATAGCATTCGACGCACTTCGACTTCTGCAGCGTATCCCAGCTTCTTCATTCAAGCTATATATGTACATAGGTATACCTACATAGTTTGAAAAATTCGTCTTCGATTCAAAACTGTATGTAGGTTGAGCCGTTCTTCAATTATCCCGACGCAAATCTATGCCAAGATAGTGGTGATGAGGGTTCCTATATACCTACAAAAGATCCAGCCAAACACACTATGTATATGTACTAATATTAAAGTCAAGACTTCCGCGCCACCCGCTCCATCACCTTCCCTTCATCATTGAAATTGCAAGATAATCGAAAAAACTTTCATAAATAAATTCGCCTTAGTCAAAAATAAGAAGAAAAATGCAACTTAAGTTGGCAGTAGGCTAATATGCCCAAGCAGGGGGTACTCGTTCAAATGGCCAAACGCCAAACCAAATGGAGGACACACATGGAACAATCAAAGGAAGTAATGTATACGTCGAAGCGACCGAAGACGCAAGGCATAAGGCAAGATAACATTGAGTCCGCCATCGACATAACCGCCACCGCCGCCACCCTGCCGCGCGACGCTATCGCCAAATAAGTCGACAGCAACTACAACATGGTGGTGATGCAAAAAGAATTTCAAAGTCAAGGTTAAATGCTATGTTGGCTTCCAATGTTGTTTTGTTGTTGTTGTTTTTTTTGTTTTGTTCACATACATAACATACCTATAGTCAAGATCAAACTGATCCACGTACGTATGTTTGTACGTAGTGTGTACGGTGGCGGCGCAGCCATAACATTGTCTGCAATCAAGCGCACATACACTATATTACCATTCTTCCCGTTTTCAGCGCGCCAACGCAACGTGCAGGCAAAATTTTTGTTTGGGTTTGAAAAACCGGCCGCCCATCATTCGGAAGCCAGAGCCGGATTATTATTAGAAGTTTTGTCCGCAAATAGAAGGCCTTTTTTTTCTAACAAATTCGTCAAATAAAACTTGAGTGATGAAAGAAAATTATGTGATTTTTTTGTAAAATATGTTAAATCCTAAACATGAGGACCATATATTTACTTACATACTTAACTTCAGCGATCTTTTTTAATCTGTCTTAGATTCTTAATTAATCACTTATAAATATGTACAGTAATGGTCTTCTTACACTACGACTTACGACCAGTTTTGGAGTTGAACCCATGTTAACTCCTGGAACATGTTTTTCAATAAATTAAAATCCTGAGTTAACTCATCGTATTTTGGTGATTAACTGAATTAGGTGAATATATATTTCTGACAGATGTGTGTCAAAACACTTTGATTGACAGATGATAGTTACAGTTAATCCGAAACTAAAAAACTGCTTCTGAGTTGATTCGGTGTCAATTCTTTGGTAGGATTAACCTTAGTTTAACTCAAATTCAACTCAGGCACTAAAACACTGGCCTATAATTATAGTAATTTATTTAGTTCCTCAGTTTTTAATGTGTTTAAAGTTTAAGAATGTTGTTGGCATTCCCATTGAACAAATCCGGTCCTGAATAAAAAAAAAATAAAAAAAGTTCTACTGTGGTAGCTTGATTGAAAATATAGGCGTTAGATCAGACTGGGGGTACCGAGGGAGTGGCCCCCAACATTTATGTCTGGCCGGCTGAGTACACGAGTTAGCCGCCAAACGAGTATTAAAGTAGGTATGTGCCATGGAATTAAATTCACCAAAACAAAAATTCAGCATTGGAAAGGCGTCCTCACCAAAGTGTTGATACAAATGCGCGTCGTCCCTTAAAAGCCTTTACACAACATATGCACATTTGCTACGTATGTACATACATATTATATTTTGTATACATTATGTACGTGAAAATATAAGTTTTTTTTTTTTATCGAAAAGGGTAATAAACATTTGACAGATATTAAGTGCTCGCATGGTTCATATAATATGCCGGTGGCCGGTCCATGTACGTTAACGTTCATAATGTTATGTTTATTTTTAAAATGGAATTAAGTACATAGCTATATATTTAGGTATATTAAAATTCTTTATATAATTATTCGGGTGACTCATTTGGCAGTTAAGAATCTAATTTTATTTCTTAGAATAGTGCGCAAAATCCAGAAATTTTGTAAATTGACAACGTTAATTTGTATCTAATCTTATTATAAGCTTCACAAAATTTTAAATCAAATATTCTTGTACCTACTTCTCCCGTAGTATTATCGTTTTCTTACAGTTTAGTTTACAGTTCCCGTGTGAAAATAAAATAGGTACGCAAACCTTATCCTATGTAAAAATTTATTAATTCATCGGAATTCCACCGGAAATTTGTATGGGAATTTATTAAAGTAGTCATACAAGATTGGTCACTATCGCAAAAAATAGAATTGATATTACTTTAAATAATATGCTAAAATTATCAATTTTGCTCAAAAAAAAACACTTGTCACAACCAAAAGCAAAACGAAACTTTTCGTTCATGATTTCGTTGTGTCAATTTTTACACGGAAATTTTCGTTTTACTTCAGTTGGGCATTATGCTTAAATATTAATATATTTTACGACCACTTCCGGTACCAGTTGTCTGGAGACCAGTTGGCCGGAGACCAGTGGTATAAGTTGGCTGGGAGTACCTGTCTTGGTACCAGTTGTTCTGGGACCAGCTGCGTTGACACCGAATTGACTCATAAACATGAAATTTACTTCGCTGATTAAAAATAATTCATTAGAGTTTATTAATAGCTGTGAAAATTATTTATTTTTAATCTGTATATAACTGTCAAGACCATCTAGACCGCCGGGATATTTGGTAAATTTCAGTCCAAAATATACGTATATATACATATGTATGTAGTATAAATATAATATATATGTAAATGTTATGCAAAAACATTTAAAAAATTGTATGCGATTTCTTAAATATTTAATATTTCATACAAAATCTAGTTTAATATTTTTTAATTCAAAAAATGTTTTGTTTTTTTTAAATTTATATAGGCATTATTATTTTAATTTAAAATGACCTTATTTATAAAATGTTGATTAATAGATAGATTTCTAGTACAAATAAAATTGATGATTACAATATGATGATTACAACAATTTTGAAAACATTTTTTTGGTATATATAAAGTAGGCAATAAAAGTATTTTGGCGGTGGCATTGCCGTCTGCCAAATTGACAAATTCTTCAAAATACCGTTGAAATCAAATATTTATTATTATAACCTAGTATATAGGTGCGTTACTTTATTTTGAAACTCTGTGATTTTTTTGTACAAAACTACACATTTTATTTGTATGTATATGAACTTTGATAGACTTTTGTGTAGTGTTAATACAAATTGACGTTTGACTTGTCAGAAGTCGCAAAGTATTTTTTCCCGCGGCTAATTTTATTTTACCTTTTTGAATGGAATGTTGATATAAATCAGAAACGAGAAATTCAAAAATCAAAGAAACAATTGTATGGAAGGACCATCATTAATAACAGTTTCTTGGTTAAGGGTTCCTTAGAGCCGTTTTCAATATATGTAAATAAAAAACCACTTTTTCCTAACGGTAGTTGGTACCGTTATTTTAAGAGACTTCTACGGAATAACATATAAAAAAATCTTAGGTTCGAAGTTTGAAGAAAATCGCTTACCCATGATGCGGCTCCTTGACAAAATTTCAAGAAATAAATTGCTTTGCTTATCGCCCCGTTGCCTTGCATATTGCCAATGAAGACACTTTGGCAATGGCAATAGCTAATAATTAATTATTGATTACAATCGCCGAAGCCATAAATTTTGACGTTTCTTCTTTTTCAAAGTGGTTTCTCCGTGATTTGAAATTTGAAATTGAAGTTGAAAAAATGAGGAATTTAGTGAATTACAACCTATACCCGTGCGAGAATTCTCGCAATTATACAATTATACAAAAAATGACCCCGAATTATTTTTAAATGAACGGACCTAATAAATTGAACCGACCTAATGTCACATTACCAATTGGAAAGTGAAAGTGTTGATTTTAGAGTTCGTTTTTATTGAAATAATATTTAACAACCTATTAACATTTTTAAAATAAAATTATAATTCCTCAAATCACCAGGTAATTCCGCTTCGTTTGACACCTCATTTCTCAAAATCCGTGTAAGAGTCGGAAAAGGGAGTATGATGATTATTGTAAATGTCGTTCAACGTTCGATTCGATAAAAGTCGATCGGATCGAAAAGATGGGTGCGTAGTGTAGCCATTATGTTTTTTTTGTTGATAAATTATTATTTGTTCATTAAAAAGAAAATTTTTGTAAAAAATTGCCCCTCCCGCCTGATCGCAGGAAAGGAGCCTACCCCTCTTTTTTATTTTGACGTAGCCTACTCATTCCTAGCTTTAGTCTTATTTTATGCAAATGATCCTGCTCTATTCTCTGCTCTATTTAAATTTAAACCGTTAGCGTCCTGCCTGTTAACTTTTTATGTGTAACTGATAAAAACAGTCTTAAGTGCATATTGATTAATTTAATTTTTTTTTAAACAAAGTTATATGTTTTTAATTACAAGCACATGCACACATAATGTACCTAGGTATTTTAAAATGTTGATTTCATATAAACATATCATAGATATACCTAATGCTTATCTAATCCATTCTAATAAGGGTTAAAAGAACTAACTACTTAAAGGTTAATCTTATTAAAAGCTTTTATTCCTATGAACTTAAGCTCCTTATTGACACTGATGTCAAACTTTATTTAATTTAAAATTTAAAATAATAATGGATGAGATCTGTTTACCTACATACATATGTATGTATGCCGAATGCTACATAAAGAGTTAATATCATTCCAAGAAATTATATTCCCATTCGACCGTAATTGCAAAATACAATTTATTACACTTCGTAGAGCACCCCCAGCTTTGTGGTTACTATTAAGAATCACAGAGCACCGCTTTACGATTTCGGATACATTTATTCTTATATTGTCCGTAATTTTGTTACCTGAATTACCGTCGAATAAAACTCCCATCATCATGGTCCAGTGACCAGAAATCATATGTGAATCACACGCAATCATTTGAATTCTCGACATAGTTTCTAGAAAAAATCTCCTATCGATGACAGTCTCCTCATCTCGATCTCAATCATTTACCAGCGATTTGACATTGAATCCGTTGATAACTTGCCTGATGGCGATGACGATATAGATGGTCGAGGTACGGACGGATTGAAGGGGATTCCGTTCTTGCTCGTCCGTTTTGCTCTTCTAAACTTCCAATTTCAGTCAGGTAGGTAATTCCTTGAAACAATCGGCTTCGCTCTTTGTGCGAATCTTTGTTTCTGTGCACTCGTTCGAGTATTCAATGTTACCTACATATAATTATATCGTCTCTAAAAACTATAAGACCGAAGTGATGTCATCTCCTGTGGGAAGTGGCTGTGTGAATTCAGCGCGTGTATTTTTTAATGCATGGCACACACAACACATGTGTTGGGTTAGGAGGACGACCACGACGACGACGACGAGAAACAAATCTAAATATTATTTAGGTATACGAATTCAAGAGGAAGTTACTGGATAGGATGTGTCTACGACTGCGAGAAGTGCCGAATAATAATATCGTCTTCTTGGCTCCATCATGGGGTACATTATTAATTTTTCCGCTCGTTTAGTAGAATAATGAATTTGTATAAATGTATAAATAAATACACACATATAGATAATTTCGTGGCCCACATTTAAGTTTGATTTGAGTGCGAAAGTTTACTTCCTATAACTATGAAAAACTTATAGGATATTAGATATTCAAATAAAAAAGTAATTGAATTGTATGGAATATGGTGAGTAAATGAGCAGGGCAATCCCGTCATCGAAACATAAAAATATCATTTCCTTGTGAGTTATTTTATTTATTGGTCGTTATTAGATATACCTATCCCATTTTATATCATATTTTAAAAGCAGGCATTCTTAGAATAAAAGTTCCCTTAATTTTGGATACATATTGACAATTTTTCATAATAACAATGCGATAATTTGAATTTTACGAGAGGACCATTTTTGAGATGGGTACCAAATGAAAGCTGACGATGAACTCGATGTATCTGCTAAATATTTCTAAAATTGGTGTTGGGAGTTTTAAGATATTTAAGCTTGAAGTTGGCAATTAAATTAGTTAAAGGAATCGGAATTAAAAAAAAACTGTTTGAAAAAATTTATCTAAGTACCCATTTTTGAAATATAGAATTTTCAAAATATAAATTTATTTTTTTTTTTAATATAAAAATTTGTTTCTTTTTTTTAATTTTCTGACTGTTTGAATTAATAAGAAGCTCTTGTATAAATTGTTTAAAGCGATTGGACATATAGTGAGATATTCGAAAATTTGAAAAATGTTTCTACGAGGATATTAATAATGGCTTAGTTTAAAATTGGTTCCTCTTTAATTGTTAAATTTTTATCGTGGGAGTCGTTTTTAAAAAAATAATATTTTCTTTAACTGCATTTTTTGGGGTTATAACGTAATATAAATAATTATAATAAAATTAAAAATTAAAATGATTTATTTTTTATTTTATATTTATTATTTTAATTTTAACAAACTTATTTTCACAACTTTTTATATTTTTTTATTTTTAAACTAATAATTTGCGACGCGTTTCGGAGTGTGTCTATTCCATCATCGGGCGATATAAATACTTATCAGCCGGTTGATGTTGTCAAATTCAAGCTTTCTGTTGTCTCAAGCTTCGGTTTGTTGTTGTTGTTGTTTTTTTTGCATATTATTTTCTTTAACGTTTCTTAAACATTTGAATGAATATTACCGTTTATTTTAGCTTTGAAAATAATTAATTATTATAATCAATTAAAATCTGCTAAGCGTATAAAATGTTAAAAATCGTTGGATGTAAAATTGTGAAATATTGAGTTTTTAAAAAGAAATTTTAAACTTTTTTTTTTAAATCCATTTCTTTTAAATATGTTAATACAATACTAATTAAACTTTTCAAAATATTCTCAGCATAAATGTCGATGTCTTTTTCGACAATCATGATCGACACACAAAGGTATTCATCAAATATTTTTGTTAAAATAAGTCGTATTTAAACACTCAAACTGACTTTTTGTCTGTATATATACAGCACTCCCTTAATTTTCCGTTGCGGAATGGTGATTGCGTTAGAATACCAAGTTGTGTTGTGGGTCTGGCGATCAAATACGTAGTCCATCCCAAATAAAAACCACTGCCTTAAAAAAAAAGAAGAAATTGGGTGGCATGACAGTTGTATAGAACCAGGACGGAGTGGCTTATAATTCTGAACCATTCCTGTGTGTGTTTCCTGGATTCTAGAAGACCTATAATTTTCTGCCCAATCTGAATGGCTTGGGTGATAAGCATTTTCTAATGAAAAGAGATACTCTTGGAGGATTTTTCAATTCCTCGCAAGAGGCAGTGAAGTGTAAAAATATTTCTGTTTTTAGGTGGCATTATAGGATGTGAATCGAACCCAGACCTTTGGCGTAACAGTCCTACACACAAACCAACGGGCTACTACCATCACTGTTTCTTGCAATTGTTGTCACTTTTCCTTCAAGAGTATCTCTTGTCACGAAAAAGTAAGGTGGTTCAGGTAAAGAAAAATAATCGTACTTTCGACGCACACTGGCCGATTTAGTACAACGCTAGCTGGTGAAAAATGAAAACAAATATGTGTTATTGTTATTGAAATAGCGTTTGGTTAAGAAATAAATAGCCAATCAACAACTAACAACAACAAAAAATCTCAAATCTTTTAATTCTTACATGTGGAAGTTTCCCATAATCACCAATTGAACTTTGTTTGCTCTCGATTTTGTAAGATGCAGGTTTACAAGAGTTTAAAAGGAAATTCTGTGAGTTAAAAGTAAAATATTTTATACAAAAAAAGTATATCAGAGAATGCCACTGGTAAGTATTGTTTTTTACAACGCGTTCTGGTTTTTTAAAGAATTGAATTTACTTACAATAAAATTTTTTTGATAGTGCATTTTTATAGTAACGTATAGGAACTTTTTTTCTTTCTTGAAGGATAAAAAAAAGTGCCGCAATATGCCATCGTGAAATTACTGTTATTTAAAAGTTCCATTATTAACCTTTAATTAAATAGTGAATTTTAGTCCCGAAACCAACCGCACATTTTTTTAAATTTATTTTTAATGTATCAATAGGACGACTATTTTATCTCTCGATAAGAATTTTTTTTCTTTATACGAAAGTAGCAAAACCCCCGCCCGCTTCGCAGGGCGTTAAAAAAATTTAATTTCTTTTTTTAACAGATTTTCTTTATTTTTTTATAATTTTTTTTTTATCCTAAACCTTCTACCCTTATTCGTCTTTAATTAAAAAAAAAAAATAAGAAAATCGGTCAACCGGTTTGGCTGGTTAGCGAACGTACACAAAAACAGATGAATAATTTTTTATCCGACAGCTGTCAGAATATGTTTTAGAAGTTTTATTATTTTATCATTTAAATTGAAATTTATACTTGTTTAAATTTAACTTAATTTTTATTTTATTTTTTTGCATAGATAATTTTTCTCTCTATCTGTCTCTTTCTTTGTTCATCAACAAAACAAAGAAATTGTATAGTCCAATAATAATATGCATTTCTTTAAAAAATTATGTATGGCGTATGAGCGCTTTTTTATATAAAGGTGGAAAAAAATGCTAGCCCAAAAAATAAAACAATTATTTATCTAAAAAAAATTAAGTCACCAGCTACTTAGATATTATATTATATTATTATTATTATTATTATTCTATCCGTAATTTTTTGAGCGAATCAGTTTTTCACTTTCGTGTGAAAAAGACGCTCATACGCCGCATACATTACATACACCATTATATTGTATTACGTTTAAAAACTTAATTTTCTAATAATATTTAAATTATTTCCGAATATTGCAGTAAATTTATACAAAATCATTTAAGACTAAACAGTAATTAGTAAAAGACTATAAGGTATACTTTTCACAATTGTTCGCTCCCTTACCGCCATTATATCTAAAGCACAACAAGTTATTTAGAACAATGTTCTTCAAAAATATGGTAATTTGGCGGGCACATACTCAAAATTAATTTTGTTTAGGGTTGCGAACACTACTACACAAATTGCGTAAAATTTAAATGTAAATATTTTTGAAAAAGTTCAAAATTCATTCTGAAATATTAATATCTCACTTATTCGGAAATTTAAATCTCTCTAAATTTTATCTTAAAGAAACAGACAGGTGTTAGTGAAATCAAATGATGGTGGTGGAGTGGGTTATTGATAGAGGAATGAAAATGGTACCAGTACGGACGAGGACCTTTTTCGACGAACAACCGCTTCTAGAAGTCTATAGAAAAGAAAAAACCTTTATGAAAAATCGCTTTATCTAAATTTTGAAACTATGCCCCTATTTCTAAATCTTTTCTCATCGAACTTTAGTCAGTAAGAGTTTCTAATTTTTCACTTTATTTCACGTAGTTTAATTTTTTCCTTTACTTAAAGTTTTGTTCACTTTCATCAATAGTCCAATATAAAATAAAAACATTCAAAATACAAATTTCGTTTGCATTTTCTTCTTATCAATCTATCTTCTCTACTAGAACATCCGTTTTACAACAGAACGCAAGTTGTAGATCAAAATTATCAAAGATCTAATTTATTGCAAAAAAAAACTAGCAGACACCTTTTGAAAACCCAAAAAAAGAAAAAAAAACTTTCGTTTTACTTATGAGACAGTATTTTTAAAAGCCAGACCATTCGAATCATCATCATCATCAACAATCTCAAAAAAAAAAAAAAAATGGAGCCACTCCACGCAGTCATTATAATTAAACGCAGAACATCCTTTGGTTAGAAGGAAGAGTATAAACTATGAAGAATAAAACAAAAATAAATAGATTCCCTAATGCTTTGTGGTTGCGAATTGCAACCAAAGACCGACACACAGACACATATGCCGTGCTTCATGCTCTCACATTGCACAAGCCTTTAAACCACAAATATATACATAGCTAGACATTAACACCGGTATCCTCCCCGAAAGTAAAAAAAAATCGAAACATGGCTTCTAAAAATATCGCAATCCTTTTTCTAAGTCATTGTAAGTATTCTAACGCGCGTACCTAAGACCGTCATCAACCACGAAGACGACGACGACGACGACGTTGTTCCTCAAAACTGCCCCCTTTGCCTTTTCGTTTCTCCGAGAACATTGAACAAAATATGGAGCAACAAGCACGCCATATTCCTCCAGCTATAAACGGCCATAAACAACTGCGTTCAATTCAAGGCCAAATCGTGCTTGGAATAGGGACCGGTCTTAGACTATACCTTCCTGTCTTCTTCTGTTCCTTCCTCTCTTTATCATCATCATCATGCAAAAGGAGTATGTGGCCAAAAACTTTTCTAATTTTATTATTCGCTTTAGCTAATTTCCTCTTTTTACTTGCACTATATAAGAGGGCAAGTATGGGTTTCATGCAAAACTTAAGTAAAAATAAAAACAAAATTAAATGTGGTCTCTGTCTGTTTAACTGGTTCCTTTTCCTTTTTCTTAATCTTAACGCCTACTTAAACGCTTATGTGCTATGTTAAGCTTGTTAGCTAGTTTTGTAGTATTTAATTAGGTGTGATAATTTCAATTTAATCGCGAACTATTTTCTATGTTTTTTGCATACATTATATTATGAAGTTAATAAAACACCCCCTCAAAAAGGGGTTATAACTTATTATATTGGATAGTTTATTACTTAATAATATACCGTTCACTAATCGTGCACTAGTTATGATATAAACAATTTAATCGTGCAATGTTTCTTACGTTTCTATGTTTTTTTATTTATTTAGTTTTTTTTTGCTTATTTAATATGAAATTATTAGTACGCTGTTCAGTCAGTCATCAGTTAGTTGTGATAATAACAATTTCATCGTGCAATGTTTTTTGCGACTTTTCGGTTAATTCATATGATACTTACTTATTATATTGCTCAATATTTTATTCAATAAGCTATGAAAGTCTCCATTTTCTCAATATTTTCTATGTTTTCTATGTTTTTTTTTTGGCTTTATTTATATGAAGTTAGCAAAGCGCCCCTCAAAAATGGGTACAAACTTATTATATTGAATAGTTTATTTCTTTCTGATTTGCGGTTCAGTAATTGTCCTTAAGTTGTGACATAAACATTTTTGTCGTGCATAGTTTTCTATGTTTTTGTGATAAAACAATTTTGAAGACGGATTCAAATAAACACTCTAAAGTCTAAACCACTTGGGCTTTTAAACAACGTACGTGTACGTGCGACCCAATCGTAACCTTAATTTAATTTGCCCTGAAGTTGCGAGGTTTCTATGCATGATGACGGTTGGTTGAGGGTTCGGTCCGTTCAAACACAATTGCCAAAAATGTTGAATGTTTTTTTTTTATTTTATTATTTTTATTGTCGTTAAAGTGTGTTCTTTTTCGATTCTTAGATACTTTTTGCATTGCCCTCTCTGTGCATTGGTGTGTGGTTGTTTAATTTTACCAGCAGACATTTTCGCGGCCACAATTCTTCGAATCGACTATATAAGTATATATGACCACTGACCAGTATACGACGACGAAAGGTTTATAAAAAAAAAGCATTTGGCTTTATCCTTACTAGAAACTACCAACCATATTTAAGCAGAATAGTGTTATATGTACAAAAATATAGTACCGAGCGGTGAATTTGGTTTTGCGGTATGGAGAGGAAAGTATTTTTGGGATATTTTGAAGGGTATCCTATATGAATAGTTTTATTTGGTATGTACCTATACATGATTTCCGCAGAAAAGGTGTGTCCAAAAAAAGAGTTATTTTTAAAGAAATAGACAATTTCTGATATTTCTTAAAGGCGGCACCAACAAAGGATTTTTACCCGTAGCTATAGTGTTTAAGACATGCAGTTTGACATGAATATTAGAAAATATTAAAGAATGTTTTGATCAAGAATAAAATCCATTAAGGCTGTTCCACAATGGGACGAGAAAACGAGACGTGTCGTCGTGACGAGATCTCTTCTCTTAATATAGTTTTTCTCTCTTAAAGGCCAATTAAAAAATATCAAATAATAGGCAATAAATTATTTCTCGTCGTCTCGTCGCATCATAAGGTTTACTCAAAATGTACAGTGGCTTAAGTCACCTTAAGCCAAAAAGGTTTTGACTTAATTAAAAACTGGATCTTAACCGAATTTTAAAATGCCGCATTTCATTCCAAAAGAATGGTTAATAATTGATATTTGGTTGAAGTTTCAGCCTTCTAAGCAAAATAATCTTCTTGGAATAATTTTTTGAAGATTAAAATTGTTTCCACTTAAGCGAATTTATTTTTTGGATAACGTGACGACGAGAAATGAATACTGTCTGAACACAATGGATATGGAAATGCAACTGGAGCTGCAGCTGGAATAGCTGTCAAAATATTCAATACACACAAATTCAATGTTACTAACACAACGCAACTGCAGTCTGTGCTGCAGACGTTGCAGCAAGAGTTCGCCAACTTTTAACTTTTCATGTGCAGCACTTTTGTCATTTCAATTATTATGAAAAAAAAAGAGCCACTCAAAAATACTGAAGGTTTTTGTGCTTATTTGTTTCGTGAAAAATATTATTAATTAAAAGAAAAATATCAAAAATGAAAAATAAGCTGGTTGTTTTTTTTCCTTAAAATATACAAAAAGCTGTACAGCTGCATTGTGAACACATTAAAACTTGCACGTACGACACTTTTTCACAGCTGTTGCAGCTCCAGGCCCAGTTACAGTTGTAGCATTCTATTGTGCTCAGGCAGTTATTCTGTATTATATCCCATTTTTAAAACACACTATATCGTGGTTTTACTCAACAGGCATACTTTGATGCGACCATATTTTACATATATAAGTTAAGTATGGATATGATCCTTACCAAATTAATTCCCACTGCTTTAAATAGTTCGGCAAGTAAGCCATGCAAACTAGGGGGATTGTAAGCCTTAAGTTTGGAAATCGCTAACCGTATACTTCATGTAGGTCAGGTGCCAATCTTCGTTCAAGTTAAATTAAATGTTTTGCCAATAACATTGGAGTGTTTGCTATCTTCGCCGTTTAGTAGTCTAAAAAAGCGTTCTTTCCATGCTCTTTGCAACGAAGGTCATATTCCCACTCATATTTCAGGAGGTTTCTTAATGGGTAGGGTATAGATAATATCGCTCTTTAATATTATTTTCAATTGTCATCCCTGGCGCTTAAACCCTAATTTGACTTCTTGTGCTTTCTCTTTTTTCTCATAGCGTTACTCCTTTATTTTTTACTCCTAAAGTTCCCGGGATGATATCTCATCAGCTTTGATTGTTCGAGTCTGCAGCATTGAGTATTCCTTTTGTGTTTGAATACATCAACCAGCCGTAACTCTTTATCGAACCAGAGATTTCGTTTTGGTGGTTAAACCCAGCATATCAATAATAGCAATTCAGTGTTTCCTGTGATGACAAGATTATCTAAATCAGTTTGATTTTGTAAGATAAATAGTTTCTTAGGTTTTTTTTGGCTAATTCTTTTCAGAAATTTCATACTAAATTAAATTTTAAATTTCATATTCCAAATTATTGCTTACATAAAAATACAGGATTGTGTGTTTCATGAGTAAAAACCTTGTCCTATAAAGTGTTCTACATTCTGTCACTTTGTGTTCTATAAAGTTGTCCAGTACAGTTTGCAACATATTCTACACCTACTTTTGAGGTGTAGCAAGTGATTTAAAAATGTTAAATCGTCAGCTGATTGTTGTGTTTGGCAAAATAAAAAGATAAAATTTACAACCTACATTTATTAGATTTTTGGATTGAAAATAAAGTGTAAACCATGAAAGAATATGCAAAAATTGTGAAGTGATAAAAAATTGAATTGAAATCATTGCAAACAAATTATAGCTTAAAAGAATTTAAATTTGATGAGTAACTGCCAACTCTCCAACTGATAGTTTTCACGCTTGTGCTGTTCTGCTCTGTTCATTAAATAAAGCTACTATTTTGAATACTTGATTTAAACCTGTTTATCATTATTAAAGATTGAAGTAATAAAGAACCCACAAAGAACATAGTAGATACCAAATATAGCTAAAAGAAGAGCACAGTCAATACGTCCTGTTATGACATCTATATATATAACAAAAGTATTTCTAAATGATAAAGGCATTAATATAATGAAACAATTGTACACTACATAATATAATTTAATACTTACATATATACCTATATACCTTATATAGAAGAAAAGATCCCTTCCAGTTTCAATACGTGGAATACTTTTAATAAATAAAAGAGATCATAAAAGTATATGTAAAGGAGGTTTTTGCAACACATTTTATCAGTATCTCTTCATCAATCAAAGCTGTCAGTAAACCATAAGCAACAGACTTAATTGAATTAAAGGTTCTTAAATTATCCGCAAACATCAGACAAAATGAAAAATTATTTACTGGAGGAAGATCATTTATAAAAAGTAAGAACAACAGAGGTTTAAATGTTGCTGACTTGCAGTACGACAGAATAATTCAATATCTCATAGGATAATTGCACCAACTTTTACAAAATAATTACTTATAATATACAATGAATAAATAGAAAAATTAATATTAAATTTAATTTAATAAGTTCCACATAAATTCTATGTGATACTTAAATTTAACATAATGGCCTTTACGATTGGTAATTGCTTTGTAAGGAAGAATAATTTGATACTTCTTCTTTTCAGAAAAAGAACTGTCATATCAATCCCACCAAAAAGCATAATAGAAAGCGATCACTTTTAAACGATAACTAACTTCAAGTCGGTTTATCACAAATGTCAAAATATTATGCATAAAGGTTCGATTTTTGTATATTGCTTATTTAATAAAAGGCATGTTTTTTTCAACAACTATTCTCCTTTGGGTTTGGTTAAACTCAAATACATTTCGCGGCTCAACTTAAGTGCACAGAAAAACTTTGTTACCAGCATGAATTACGTACTAATTGTTATGGATAATTTTGAACTGGCCGTTATCTACCATTAGAGGTGTTTTTTTCAAGCCCGTGGGTAATTCGATGAAAAAAACGACCACAGGGATTAGCGACACCATCACATGAAACAAAATGGACTTTTCATACAAACTACCAATAACAAGTTTATATAATTCACGCCGCCACTGGTAATACAGTTTTTCTTGGCGCTTAAGCTAAGCCCGAAGAGTTCTCTGGCTTTAACTTAGCCCGCAGGGGATTAGTTGTTGTTCCATTTAACATGGTGATTTTTTAACCCCAACATCTTTTTTTTTTCACTAAATTCCCTCCGAGCTTGCAAAAAAACACGCCTGTTTTGAACCCAAAGACAATTTTTGAGTTGAAGAATTAATTCGATGTCGACAGCCAGGTCGAACAACAACAAGAAAGCGTAAAGTTAACCTGAATGGACATTTAAAACAATAATGCAGAATCCTTACCTACAATTAGGACTATTTTGTAGTTCCATGCTAAATTAAACGATAAAGACGCACGATTGGAATAACTACAAATCTTCGATGTTTAAAAAAAATGCAGTAAGATTTTTGAACAGAATTTCGAACTATCGAATATCAAATTCAATTCAAAACAATTCAGAAAAAATCTTACAGTAAAATTGAGCATAAATTGAAGGGAAAATTGCCATTAAATAGGAAACATTAAAAAAATACAAAAAAAAGACCGCACCAGCTAAAGATATACCATCAGTGTCTTAAATGACATTGAATCTTTTTTTAAAGGAAATTAACTCAAATTTGTATTTTTGAATGTTTTTTCCATTTTTTTTGTCAGTATTAATCAGCCCTATCGTCAATTTCATGCGAACTTTTTTCCCCGGAAAAAAACAAAAATAGAGGAGAAAGAATGTTTCCCATCGCGAATCTCCCACGAAATAATTTTTCCCCAAAAACTTACTTGGGGAAATGTTTGCAATGCCTACATAGCTATTTTGCTGAAAGGGATATTTTCCCTAATAATTTTGAAGATGATTTCCCAAAATGGGAAAAAATTCCAGGGAAATTTCTTTCTCGATAGGGCTAATTTGAATTTTTTATTTCTGAGTTTGATAAAATTGTTATTTTTGGTTGAAAGTTTTGCATATATTATTTGGTTGTTTGGTTATTCTCATTGGTGAAAAATAGCTATATTAATAAAATTCAAACAGTTTGATCCAGACTTGTTGGTTTGGGTATAATTTTCGTAAGAGCAAGTAGGTATGTGCATTGCAATTGCAACCCTGCCTATTATGCACTTTATTTCCTAGATGCGTATATTTAATAAATGCAAGGGTTCTAGAACTGGTTATAGCTATAGTCCAAAATGGTATTAAATCATTTTCACCGTAAAAAATATCATTTTTAAGTTGCTTTTAACGTATTTTAATCCTTATTATACAATTTTGTATTTCGTTAGTTATGTATGTAGATACTAAGGACATGCTCTTTTGATTAAAAGTATCACAAGCTAACTACTTAAATGTGATGAAAATGTTATGCACTTTTTATATGCATGCCACTTAAAAAGATAAGCCTTCAAATAAAATACGCAAAAAAAATCAGCCAGCAAAGCACGAACCTTCAACACGAAGAAGAACATGTATTTCCAAGAAATACAGCGCCATCCACCATCCTCCAAGTCTTGTCTCCTGTCCGAGTAAGTATATATGTACCTACGTCTGATTCTGAGCTAAATTTTTACTTCCCGCGCGCTACATCGTGGGTGATAAAATTTTTTATTACAAACATTTTTTATGCACGCAATTAATTTTTTTCCCGCTGCTGCCATCAAAAGAAAACAAAACCAAAAACAAATCCCAAAAAACCTCACATAAAGTACACCCCAGATACTGATCGCAGTCGTTGCGAGTAACTTCAATTCATTTTCGTTCCATCGAAACAATTATCTGCGATGATTCTACAGATCCTGGCTGAACCTGTATCGTAATAAATGTGTAGTTTATAAGAAGAAAATACCAAGTCATACACAGATGCAGGAATGGATGTCCTACAACATACATATATCTACTTCTTGCAATTTAGTTAGCAGACAACATACCCAGTTAGTAATGGTCACACTGCGATTACCGAAAAAATCCTTGAACTTGTCCTCAAAGCAAAAAGAAGAGAAAATAATAATAAATAAATAAATATGCAACAATATTACCACTCACGTCTGAGTGCAACAGCAGCTCAGCTCAACTATACCTTACCGAGCCATTAAAAGAGCTGTCTCTGAAGAGGTAAAGAGGCTTAAAAATCACAAAACAAAGTGGTAGAAGGTTTTGTATCTCCTTATCCTTAGATTTGTACAGGGTGTTGCAAATTGTAAAAAAATTTGGTTGAATCACAGTTTGCCGTTAATCTGAATTTACCTGTTAGTGTCATGACTCCTCCTGTTCAATGATTCATCCAATTTTCTTTCTGAGTTGTACAGTTGTAAGAGTTCTAAGAGATCTCGATATACACAATTTCATCCACCCATTGTTTTGAAGAAGTGTTCTTCCACACTGAAAAAACAACTACTAAACCACTACTCATTGGTCTAACCCTACTGGTCTCTTTCCACGTGGATGGAAAGTAGACTTTGTCCAGCTGATCTCTAAAAAAGGTGACTTGTCTTCTCCTTCTTCTTTCGTCCAACTAAGCTTATGTAGTTATGGCCCTTCTTTCCAAGATAATGAGAATGGCGGATAAATTATCAGCTCAAATAATATGTTGAAGAACAAAAGCTTCTAGCAAATACGGATCTCGTAGCAATATGCATAATGATGATTTCTCGGAATATTGGAATAATTCTTTACATCGTTTTAAAGATAGATTTGATTGCATTTGATGTTTCAATACTTCAAAAGAGTTTGCTAGGGTTTGTAATCAGATTTTATTATCGAAAATGGTATCGATAAATCTTTTCTTCGTTGGACTAGAAATTACCTTTCGGAACGATCAATTAAAGTAAATTAAGTTATAATAAATAATGGTGCTACCCAAGGCTCTGTTTTGTCTCCGACATTCTTTTTCATATTTATCTACTGTCTGAAACTTCTAGTATCCTCATCTTATCATATTTGTTGAAATTTTAATGATTGTTCCTTGGGTGTGGAACTTTGGTGGCAGTGTATAATGAGTTCATTAAATTCTGATCTTTATAGCATTGCCAAAATGGGAAATTAAAAATCACGTTGAATTTCATGAATCAAGAATTTAATGCTGTCTACTGTCGTTAAAACCGAACCTACAGCAGAATTGATCGCCTTATTTGACGTGTACAATAACTCTGGAAAGTTTTTAGGCTTCCTTTACGTGGCTATCAGCAGAGACGTTTGACATACTTAGACCATAAGTTGGTCCATTTTAATACCACAAGGGACTAGGAAACTTTCTTCCTATTCGTTAAACACCTTAGAGCTTCTAACGAAGCGCGTGAGACTACTAATGTCATGATTTGCCAGAT
This sequence comes from Epistrophe eligans, assembly GCA_951394125.1. Lineage (NCBI taxonomy): Eukaryota > Metazoa > Arthropoda > Insecta > Diptera > Syrphidae > Epistrophe > Epistrophe eligans. The sequence continues at coordinate 41,563,242 of OX596030.1, forward strand.
CATTAGGACCATTTTAGCAGAATTCTCCCAGGTGGAGTCTTTCAGATAGAGAAGGACACGTACAGAGAAGGTGAGGAAACCATTCCGCTTAGTCTGCTTAGAAATATAAAACACTTGAGTGCTTCAAATCCAGCATAGGCACGATCTGTTTTGTGTGTGGTCTGGCATGGTGATGTTATTCCACCTAAGGTTTGTTTTCTCTATTGCATCTTAACTTAGCATAAGTTTACATGTAGCGATGGGTATACCAATATTTGTTCGATTTGTTCCATCTCCATGAAAGATGATCGACAGTTGGCTGTTTTTGAATTTGTAGATACAGAGGCAAGAGATTGTCTGTGCTTGATATCATGTTTTCTTTAAGCCAAGACAGGACTTCTTTTATCGCCAAAATGTTGGCCTTGAACACGCTATAGTCATTGGGAAGACGAAAGAAAATTTTAGTCTGTCAGAGTACACTCAATATCACTTTTTGATCCGTCGCCGTTGATGTAAAAGTGGATCAATTCATCTTCCAGGAAACCCAAGACTTCCCAGAGAGAACTGGAAGGGATGGTTGTACTTCCTTCGTCGATGCATAAAATTTGTTTAGCCTTCCAATCGGTTCGTAATAAAAGCTTGAGTACAACTCAACATATTTGGAGCTTCGACTCCTTTGGACTAGATCCAATAAAATAACCAATTACATACCTACCTTAAAATAGTACAGAAATACTTTCTTCAGCCGTACCTACTATACAAATGTGGAATGTTTTATCCAGTTCTATTTTTCCCTCCTTAATGTCCAGATATTGAAAATCCATGTGTATCAGTAATCGGTATCTCCTCTTTAATCCTCGCACTGAGTTTATCAAGGTATGACTAGTCATAATACCTAAATTGCGCGTAAATTATAAAAAAGAAAACAGTGAACTGCACATTTCTTCGAACACCCTGTACGCTTACCAGCACATATTTTTCTCTTTAAGAAAATTATTTTAATGCTTTGCACTTACTCATGCTCCGTAACACGAGTGTTGTATGCATTTTTACTTTTTATTGGTGCGCAAAGGTTGCCATCACAGAAAAAAAAAAAAATAAAAAACTGAATAATTCTTTAACACTCCGACTTCAACTGACTGAACTGCGACTGGCATCATGAAGATTGAACAGGGCCGGAAGGACGGAGGAGCCGAAGAACCTTCGCAGACTTATCATGCAACAAAAATGCGAAATTTCAAGTGTCTAAACTAACGTCTCGCTTTTTTGAGATGAAGGGGCTCGGCACGATATACACGGCATCGGCACCCACCATATCAACCAGCAGCTTATTATAAGATTGTCTTTGAAAGGTGCGGGTTTGCCAAAAATTGCGAAGTTCATTTCCGAACGGGGCTCCAAAGTCTAATGTTACAATTTTTGTTTTATATTTTTGTGTTTGTTTCACTCTCAGACTTAAAGTTGCTTATTCATTGCTTTGCTTATACTGATGATGGTATGCGTTTGCTATAAGCGATGAGGAGACGTTTATTAAAGTCGAAATAGTGGAAGAGGAAGGTATATCTCGTAAATGAATTTCGACCGATGGATCTGGCAGGGTGAGACATGACCGAAATAATCACTGGTGCAATAGATTTGGCCGAAAGCACAATTTCAATTTCAGATTCAGAGGAACCACAATGTCGGGTAGGTAGGTAGGTACATATACGAGTATACATATATAGTGGGCTCAGAATGAGAATTAATGAGAAGAACGACGAAATGTTGAAGGATTGCAGATTGTTATGGGTTGGGAGTTCCGATGTTGAATTTTGTGGGAAGAGAAAGAGGAACACAAAGACCGCTGTTGCTTCTGATGGTGTACCTGTCCAGTTTGTGTACAGTGATTCATTAATTATTTCGACTTTATATGTACACATACGTATAGACGTACATTTATTCTTTCCTATGAGAGCCCAATCATTGCAGGGGGTTTGAATTTAATTTAATTTATTTATATTTTTTTTTTTTTTAATTTTGCTGTGCGGCTTTTTCATTTAATAATTCTGGGAACGAAGTGTGATTTTTTTTTTAAACTCTTCAGAGTGTCGGTAATTGAAAAAATTCTGGTAATTGTTTATAGTTATGGATTTGTACATATATTTGTTTTTGCAAACATATATAATCTGGGTGTTAATTTTTAATGAAACTAAGTTATACATAAATATTTAATATTTATTAAACTTTTAACAAATGGGAACCAGTAAAATTGGATTAACTTTATGATGTTTTCGTATAAGCAAAGGTAGGTATTGGAGATATAAGTTGCTTCAGAATTCCACGAGTATTTTTTGATTTAGTCAGCCGACTAATTCTAAAACCTTTTTTATAAACAATTTCCATCAATTTTCTAACTTTGACACAACAATGAACAAAGTAAGTAAAGTTTCTGGTACCGAGTTTATAAGTTATCTTGAAATATAAGAAGTGTTCATTGAACATATGTATTCAAAAGTTAAAAAAATTGAGAAAATATATGAGGACATATTTAGACAAATACTGAGATGAGTTTATAAATAAGGAGATGTCCAACTATTTAGACAATCGCTAGCTGGCCAACTATTCAAGAGTTCTCTAGGAATTCTATTATCTATAGCTAATCAAGAATGTATGTATGTGTAGTTTCATATTGATTGGGAAATTTGTACCAAGAAAAAACAAAAACCTGAAATCTTACACTTGTCTCTAATAATTTCATCAAGATGTTTGAAATCGTTTGTAAAATTTCACACAGTACCATCAACAAAAAATTTAGTCCCCTTTCACACGAGTAAGCAAGTTAATGGAGATTTTTTGACGTTTTCTTTTTATTTCATTAAAAATCTCCGAAAATTTTCGCACGAAGAAACAAAATCATAGAAATTTTTTTGAATCAGTCTTGGTTGAATAAATCTTAGTTGAACACATTACTGTGTGTTTGAAGAGGAATGAATCCCCCCTGATCGGGAAGATTTTGTTTACTCCTCTTACATCGTGCAATTCTCACCTCTCTTAAGTTAAGTACAGACGATTGTCAGATCTTACAATATTGTCAGATATGTCAGTGAAAAAACTGTCCCAAATGTCTTACAATCGTCTGAACACACAATTTTGTCTGACAATATTGTCAGAAACGTCATTGTCAGACGACAATCTGACAAAAAATTGTCAGGTATCTTACAATCGTCTGGACACACAATTTGTATCATTGTCAGACGATTAGCACATTGTCAGACTCATTGGTCATTGTCAGATGTTTTCATTGAAAACATCTTACAATTGCTGACAATTTCTTCATTGTTCGAAATATCAATGAAACCCATCGGTTGGAGTCGAGTTGGTTAAAGAGAAATAAAAAAACATATGTGTTGGAAATTTTTAGTTTTTGCACAACTGAATAAATAAACTCAAAAAGAAAATATCTATATTGCTTTATAAATATTTTCTTTTTGAGTTTATTTATTCAGTTCACTTCAATTACATTTTATATCAATTCCTTGTGTTGTGTAGTTTTATTCGGAATAAATTAAGTGGTCATGCTCGGCCGCCATTTGTCTTTTATTAATTCTTTTTTGCATGTTGTAAATTTTTTGTCGCATTTCTGAATAAAAATAGATAAAAAATCTAACAATGGAAGAGGCATCAATGGTCGAAAATATAACATATTATATTAAAAGGAGGGAAGAAAAAGTTTCTTTATTTAATGCAGAGGAAATCGATAAGAATGCTACAGAACATCCGCCAAGTAATGATGCCTCCCCCCAAAAGATGTAAACAATCAAACAAATTTTGTATAGATCTGCCAACCGTTTGAACAGAAAATTTTCAAGCTGACAATTTTTTCAGATATATTATTGTCCGAAAATTGTCAGACAAGAGCTGACAATCAAATTGTCAGACTTTTGGATGAAATCTACCAACCGTGTGAACGGACAATTTTTCATTGTAAGAAATATGTCAATTGTCAGCTAATTGTCAGCTATTGTCAGACTATTGACAGTTTTGACAAAATTGTAAGATCTGACAATCGTCTGTACTTAGCTTTACTAGTGCGTAGTGCGGTGTAAGGTGTGCGTAGTACGTAGTGCGAAGTGCGAGGTGGGTAGTGCGTAGTTCGTGGTTCGTGGTTCGTGGTGAAACTGAAATATTTTAATGGTCTAATATATTTTTAGGAGGACTTTAGATAAAAGCGATTTTAGTGTTTATTTATTAAATTGGTCATTAATCACTGGAAGCGCTTCATCAAATTGTAACAAAATTCTTACTCATGTGTACATGCATCTGATTGATGATAATTATGACTTGTGGCTAGTTCAATTTATCTATCTCACCGTTGTACGTCATTTATTAAAGCATAGTACGCAGTTCGGGAAAAATTGTATTTCTCATACAATGAAAAAAAAAGGTAGACATAAAATTTAGTTTTGCTCGATCTGCGTACTAGCCTTAAGATTTTAAACTTGTAATGGCTTAGCTATAGGTATAGTTAGTAAGCAAATAAGCCAAGATGGCTGTTATAAAAATTTGCTTTACATTTTTAATTTATTTTAGCTCACCAGCTCATCATCTAGGTGAAGTATATTAACACAATTTACAATGATATTCAAGTTTTCAAGGTTTTTTCTTACAATGAGTCACCTCCAAGACTTGTGTAGAATCATTTCGCACATAACCATTAAGTTGCAAAATTTTAATAAAGATTTGCCGTCAAAGTGCATCATCCCAGCATATCACACACATCTTGTTTCCTCCTCTCAACCCGCTAAGTCCTGCATATACATATATTCAATACAAAACTCAACCATTAAACTCGTACCTACTTAAACGTTTTATCCACCTTTGGTTTAATTAATTTTTCCAAGAATTGCGTTGATGCATCCTTACATTCTTTGAAAGTGGAAGTGGTATTCAACATCATCTTCAGACTCCCATGATGTTGGCCAAAGTATGTGCTCAACTATCTTCTCTATATATACACCCCTTATACCCGCCAAACAAGAAACGTACTTAGTTTATTGCAAACAATAAATGAAGCAACGATAAATGGAGAATCATCACTTGTGCTCGTATCCTTTGCAATGTATGGTCATGGTGACCTTCGGAATAAAAACTTCAGGCTCTTTTTTGCAGCACTCAACAACGACCGATTTACTTGACTTTAAATTCCCTCTCTGCCTCACTTCGTATCCCTCTCTTCAAGTCTGAGAGTTAAGTTAAATTGCTTCAGTTATAGTACGGTGGCCATCTGTAAGTAGTTTTGTGGTAATACGAAGCCAATAATGCTTGCTCTATCAGTTTGTTCGAATGTCAGTTCGTCACTTATTTGTATATTTTACCACCATGGAGGATGGTGAAGCAAATTTTATTCCTTGTTCATAATATACATTTTGTAAGAGGTAAAGGTTTAGGTACACTAGTGCCTCCGATATGACCATAACCAAGATTCATTATTTTTGAACAGTGAGTAGAAGAATGAATATTAAAAATAACTAATTCATTAAAAATTAATTATATTTAGGGTGTGTTTCCCAATTTCTCAGTAAAGTTCTAAGTAAGCTAATTAGAACTTTTTTGACATAAAATTGTAGGAAAATCGTGAAACGAGCATTCGAATATTTATTTAAGGTTCAGTTTCACAATTTCTGATTGAAGTTCTGATTAGTTATCCGACAAATCCAACAAAAATTCATTTGTGGACTTTTAATTCAAAAGGCAGCATTTTGTAATATTTCTGGTGAATATTTTCCGAAAGAATATACAAATTAACCCCCTCACTTATAACTGAAGCCTTCGCGACGCCTGTGGATATAAACACATTGCATCTCATTTGGTTACCTGTTCCAAAGCTATCCGGATAGGTTTGTGGTTTGTGATCCCTTGTTAAAAACAAACACCTGATGACAGCTGTTGCGACAATTCAAAGTTATAGCATATTTGAACATTTTTGAATAGGTGGATCTAGATAACCTAGCCCAGTGTTCCCATATTTCTGTTTTTTACAATCAAAATGGTGGGAAAAATTCTATTGGATTGGCTATTAGAGGGTAGTTTGATTTTTTTGGGGACTTTGTTTTTAAGGTTCTTTCAAACCAACTCGAAACATTCGAAATGATGAGGACGATGAATGTTTGGCTTGTCAACAAATATTTACAGGGCGATACATGAGAATACTCACACCAACGCGATGATGCGATAAAGCGAATCTTAGTTTTGTGGTCCGATCGTTTCGCGTTGGTTTGGAAGAGCCTTTAAAACAAAGTATAAGGCTAGGAACACACTTCAGTTTTTTATTCTTTGCGATTAAAAATTGCGATCGCTACAAAATGTTTGCTATGAACCCAGTTGCGTTTTTCAGTCACTCGGTTTTTTAATCGCATACAAATATAACATACATTTTTTAATAAGAACGCACGCATTAGCTACAAATAAGTATGAACGTTTAAACAATTTATTTGTTGACAATTTATTTATTAAATAATAAATCTATAACGCACTTGCGATTTCAATCGCGCGATTATTTAGACGCAAAAACTAAAAGATAATATAACAATACTTTTATTTAAATCGCATATCTTATATATGTTTTCATTTAATCTATTTAAATTTGCGACAAAAAAAAACACTGGAGAAAAAAACTGTTTTATTTTAATCTCTGCGATTTTTCAGTCTCATGTATGTATGTGCCTTCACACTTGAAACCATGTGTCTTCTTTCTTGCGAGTAAAAAATCGTGCGATTGATAAACATGTGCTTATTTTTTGTTGTGACTACGATTTTTATTCGTCGAAATACAATTCGGAAGTGCGTTCATAAACGTCGTATAATTGCATTTAATCCCTATAAATTTGCTTCGTGTAGCCAGAAAAATTTAACAAATTTCAGACTAAAATTATAATAAAAGCGTCACGATTTTTGATTTGAAACTAAAAATTTGAAACTCTAATAAGCTCCGTGTCACACATTACGTGTTACACATTATTTTATGATTGGGTACGTTCAATAACATTGATGTTAAAACATCTTAACCGTGAATCCCGGTACTCAAAACAATTTTTATATTATGACTTATGAGCGTCATTCATATTGGAACGCGTGTGTTGCATTTTTTGCGATTGAATAGTCACCCGATTAAAATCGAAAGTGCCTTCTTAGTCTAGAAATGCATTCACATTTCTCACTTTTTTTAAAAGTGTTTGTTTCTTTTCAGTTATGGCAGAAAAATACCCTTTTTAATTCCAAAAATGGTTGGGTTTTTTTTTAATCCGTTTGGATTTTTAAAATATATCTGGCATCACTGGCTAAGTCGATGTGTGTACTCAAACACTAGCAATAGGTCCGATCCTTTACATTTTGCACAGAAACTTTTAAGAGCGAGGAAGAAATTTTCTCAAAAATATTTAAACTGGGCAAAGGTACAGGAACGTAAATTCACCAAAATTGCAATCAATTGGCGCGTTCAGAAAAATGAGATCTCAGAGATTTGTCTCACTTAGCGTAAATCCAAGATTTTTTTTCCTTAGAGTTTAGACAACAAAACTGAGAAATGTTAATGAGGAATCCTGTTCATGTAACTGAGATTGCTGAGATCTCCGAGATCTTATTTTCCTGAACACGCCTAATTTTTGAATTTTAGTTTGAACATCTGATTCTGATTGTTTGCACAAGAGATCCTCTGTCTCCCTGTAGGTACTATTAATCTGTACTCCATACAGATTCATTTCATTACTTGATGCAAAAACGTCTGCTATATTGGTCATTTACATTTTCAGTATCTCAAGCCCACAAGAGCACCCATACCCATATCACTCTCGCAGTACCTACTTCCTTGGGTGAAGGAATGATGTGGCCATAATGAAGAAAAAGGCGATGCGGTTACTTCCCATCTCAAGGTGCGGGTGCTGCTGAGGGAAGTCGATGCGAAGTCGACTTCCCTTCTTTTGTTGGCCGTTTTCGTCGAAAACGAAAATCATGACAGACATATTCACTTTAGAATTGCATTAACCATTTAATGGTTTTATTATGTTTCTTTATTGATTGAAAAATAACTTTTAAGTGCGCTTGCGCAAAAGCGAATATTTAACGCTGAAGCTGCTATTGTGTTGTGTACTACTATATAAGCACTCGCTGCAACACCAGCTTTGGCTGGCTGACTGGTTGGTTAGCTTGACTTGGCTTGGGTTGGGTTGAGTTGAGTTGGCGCATCGCTCATGGAAAAAGTGTATTCTTGTATCTTGTTAAGAATTTGTCTTTTTGCTCGTTTACCTGTGCGCGCACACACATTTATTATTCGTCGGGATGTTGTATCTGCATATCTGGGGTTACAGCGAAATCTGACAGTACCGCAGCAAAATGGGCCGAGACGGGACGGGATGCTGAAGGGGGTAAGTATAACAGATATAAATGCATTTGTACTCGGTCGTCGCACTTAATAATGCTTAATAAATTGGATTTTATTTTCTTTGGCATTTATGACTAAGGATTTTTTTTGTGTTTAATTTTTTAAGTTAAAAAGTTTTCTGTTTCTTCACATGATCTTTGGTGCTCGAGATTGAGCTTGAGAGTGACTTACACTTTACTTGAACTGCCCTTGTTCCTTCTGTGCGGTGAGGTAAAAAAAAAAAAATAAAAAATTATATTAACGTCATTGCGTTTTAGTTGTGCATTGTAATTATATTGCCTTTTGTAATGAGGTTGCTGATGCTGCTGCTAAGCGTAGGTACAATAAACTTTTAAATGTCTGCGATGGGGATGAGATGATAATTGACACTTGAAATATATGCAAAGGAGGCGCATCAACAGGGGATACATTTTTCTTTGCTGTGCAAAGACACGAACAAAAAGGAGAGATATGAATCCAGATTTAATGAGTGGAAACATTAATTTAAATGTGTAATGAATTCTTATTATTATTATTATTTTTATTTTGTTGCCTTTGTATTATGCATTTCGAAATGTTTTTTTTTTTTTTTTTTTAATAAATGCATATAGGAATTGTTTGACATAATTGATACTTTTTTAAAGTTTTACAATAATATATTAATAGCTTTTATATTTCGAATTATGAACAATTTTAACAATTTTATATGTAATAAATTAATTGTGGCCTTGGTTTTGAAACCGTCTGCAATGTTTTATTTTTTTAAATTTCAGTCTGACCGTTTACTTGCTACAAAAGGGCAATTTCTACTAATTTTATTCCAATTTAATTTTTTTATTTCAACTTTACAGAACTTTGGAATAAAAATGGTACAGGTTAGCAGCGATATATTTAAGGAAATAAATTTTGTTAAAAAAATTAAAGGTTTGACAGCTATTATAAACAGGGCATATAGTGACTAACACTCAACTATTATTCTGTGGGGTTGTAGGAATGGTAAGATTAGATAGATTCGGTCAAATACAAATGGCTAGGATGAGAGGATCTTGAAAATGACAAAGTACACCTGAAAAAAAAAGCATTTAAGCAATAATAGGTTGGATTCGAACAAAGAACTCCCGCAAAACAGACCAAGGATTTGTCTTCTGGTGCTTCCTTTTTTACACATTAATTAAGGACTATTCTTATATATTTCGTATAGACAGACTTTTTCTTAAATCCAAATCGTATAGAATCTGTTTTCTTCCGAAATAGCTTCCTTCTAAAACTAACAAATTTTATTAATAAGATAGTTATGTACAGTGCCTTTGATTGATTGATTATTTTAAGGTTCTTTAATTCAGGTCATGTCGTACAATATATGTATGTATATAAATTATACCTAACCTAGTACCTACTTACATTTAAACAATTTCTCATAAATTTCACCAAAAGTATACTGAAAATGGTTGTCCTGCAATTATTTTTGCCGCCAAATCGTTTAACAGCTTAAATGAATCCACATTTTTTTTTTTTTTAAGTTTAACATCATTTCAAAAGAGTCTTACTGCCTGGGGCTTTATAAATCCAGACTATCCTTTTTCTGTCCATCGGAAGTATTTTTATTGCAGTACATTTATTATTTTGGGTACCCAAAAAAATAATTATTCCTAAGAAATCATTAATGGTTGGCTTGTATCTTTTTTAAATTGTAGGTACATACACATGTATGTATAAGCAGCACGCGGTTGAAGGGGCTTTAAAAAGCAACAAAAAAAACCGCAATAAAGCACGGCAAATTAAAATCGTCTGCGTATTGCAAAATGAGAATATAGGAGATACGAAACCAATCTCATAAACAAAATAATATTGAGAATAAATGTCATAAAGAAAACAGTCAAAATGAATAAACGTTATTAGTGATTTTTGTCCAGAGAGTGTATCTGAAAGATATTAAAACAAATAATGGCACGGGTAAAAATAATTTTGAGCTTCAGCCAAACGCCTGGCAATTCGTGCTGAAGTTTTTTTTTTAAGAAATAAAAAAATAAATCCAAATTACAATGAAATATGTATAAAAAATGAATGCTTAGTCAAATTTCAATAGAAGACCAATTAGAGAGTTCAGTTTTGTCTTTAAATCATTTATCATCATTATTCCGCCGTTTTGTTATATCTGGCCGTTCGCTGTCAGCTCTTTTTTTTTGGAAAAATTGATCTACATCTTTAAAAAAAAAAAAAAAAAAACATAAATCATAGAACGATTTTGTATATGATTTTCGCTTTATCAAAAACGTTTCAATTGATTTTGATCAATTTTTTTACGGAGAATGGTTTGAAACATTTTTACATTTTTTTAATTTTTAAAAAAGGTAAATTATTTTGTCTAAAAGGACTTTATTTAAAACTTGGCACCAAAAATATCTCATTATCGGCTAAAGCGAATAAAATTAAATCTTCTATATAATATATAAAATAAAGTTTTGTTTTGTATACGTTCGCTAACCAACCAAACCGGTTGACCGATTTTCTTATTTTTTTTTTAATTAAAGAGGAATAAGTTTAGAAGGTTTAGGACAAAAGAAAACTATTAGCGCAAAATTTTAAACGATTTAGTACGATGTTAAAGCCTTTTTTAGTATGATAAAATGGATTTAGCATCGTACTAAATCGTTTTTTGCGCCATTTTTTTTAACGCCCTGCGAAGCGGGCGGGGGTTTTGCTAGTATTGTATAAAATTATACAAATAATTTTTTGAAAATTCGATACTTAATTTAAATTTTTAATCACACATTAATAATGTTTGAATTTGTCTTATTAAAATATTTTCTTAAAAATGTTTCAAAAATACTAAAAATTATTTTTTTTTAATTCAATACAACTAAGTATCGTAGACTGTTTTTTGAAGTATCCCCAATTCGTATAATTATTTCGCCATACATATATGACTACTTGAAAACACATTTTAGTTTTTGAAGCAATGTTTTTTAGCAATGTGCCAGGAAGTATATAATTTATTTTATCTAAAGTTTGTCATAATTTACAAAATGGTATCAGACCTTTTTTTTTTAATTTGAATACAGTGTTGTATAGGGCGGTTGATTTTGAGTTTAAATCTGAGTTTGCAGGAAATTTGAGTTTGTGGGGTTCCCGTTTTCTTGAAAATAATATTTTTTTTTGGTTTTATCCCTTTTCTCCGTTTGTGCTATTTTTATAAAAAAAAATATTAAATACTTTTTTGGTTCAATTTATATTACCTAAAAAACCTCATTTATTTCTAGAATAGGTAACTTGGAAGTTATAAACTAAAAACGAGTACAAATTAGGGCTTATTTATTCACCCTTATGTTCGAATAATGTTAAATTAAATATTCAAAAAAATACTAATAACTAAGAAAATATAAAAAAAAAAAATTATGTATTTTTTATTAATTTCTGACAATTTTTGACGTCATTACGAATATTTGAAGTTCATGAAAAAAAGCAATTTTACTAAAAAAAGGCAAGCAATTTCGAATGGAATATTTTTATTAAATTTGATTATGTGTTGAAGGTGATATTGGTTGGATTAAAAGACAAGACAAAAATCGTATGTGAGGGAGAGTATATTTACCTCCTCCAAAAAATACAATTTGGTCAAATCACTCATAGGGTTTTATTATTCTTTTTAACGAAATTACAAACCTTAAGCTAGCTACACACCACAGGGTGTTGTTGCTCGTAGTCGTAATTTAATCCTTTCAATAAAGTTGCAACGAACCGTGAACATGGGCCCTGAACCCGCCAAAATTACATAATGATTTTGAACTAATGCTTACTGCTTAATCCTCCTACGATCAACAATGATGACAACTGCACGCAACGCTTATAATAAAACGGCTCTAAAAATATGTGTTGTATCCAAACGTAAGGTGTTTTTGCGTTTTTGGTACCATACTGCCAAGAACAAGGAAAAATCAAAGAGCCACAGATTTGGTTCACGATGATGATCAAAATCGCCCGACTTGACATACAAACCTTCGATGATCATAATCATAACAAACGGACAAATACGAATACGTACATACACCGTTAAGGGTAAATCGAAATTAAGAAAGGAATTCCCTTAATTGAATGTTCACTTAAAATAAATGTTGGAAACCACCATCACTTTGAATTCAAAATTATTCTTTCTGCATAACTTCCGCTTTTTAATTACTGGAGAAATTGGTGGTAGCTCACTCAAGTGTTGTTCCATTCAAACCTTTAATATAAATATGATGGTGAAGCCTGGCAGCCTAACTGGGAGTGTGCTATCACACAAAAAACCCTTTCAAGGCAAGACTATGGTTTTCCAAAATTTGTTTTATATTTTAAATATTGTAGGTACATGTACTTTTTGGCCATTTGTATATTATATCAAATACTTCGCATATTATATAAACAAACATTTTGAATTCCTTTGTTACTCGTATTGATATGTTACTCGTATTCATAGAAAATATGAACATTTTTATTCTATTTTTATTAACAGTTCATACAAGAAGGATGGCTTGGCTGAAGGTGAGTTTATAATTAGAGTTGACGGTTTGACACCTCTTTCAAATGTACAATTTAAGATTGTGCAATAACTAGTCCACAAAAGACCTCTTTTTTTTAAATTTAAGTGCTACAGTGTTTCGAAATTATCTTCATTTACCAACTGCTTCCGCCAAACCATCACAACCAAACAACCATCATCAATTCATGAAGATATTTTTCACAAGAAAGCTATCGACTCATTTTCAATTAAAAAGATTCAGGTAAATTCAATGGAGATTGGTATTTTTGCGTTATTTTTGGATGAATGTACTCGAAATGTGCTACAAGAAGAAGAGATTTGGATGACTTTAATATTTATGCCGGTGGATGGTGAATTCTGGGAAAATTATTTGCTTTTTTTCATGAGTAATTACTTTTTCTTTTGTTGTGTAGTTTGATCCGACGATTAAGTGAGTCATTGACTGGATATTTTTTTGTATTCATCATTGAGGTTATATTTTCAATATTTGTTTAAGTTGGGTAGGATAATCTTTTGTCGTATAAAGCTTTCGTTTAATTGAATAATATTTTCTCAACTGTAATTGGCTGCCTAGTGATACCTACCTCTGCACTTTTGATCAATAGTAAAAAATGTGTACAAAATAAATAAAAAAATAAAAAAAAAAAAAAAAAACAAATAGAAACAGAAACCAAAACCAAAACAGCGCCACGAAATACATAAATGAACAATATTAGGTATTGCTTTTATGAAAAGGCGTTTGCTCGAAAATATAGTTAGCAAAAGTTCAGGTGGAAGTAAGTCAAACATTTTTGAAGTAGGTACCTTAACTTTGGTTTCTGAAATTGATTAGATGTATTTCTTAGTAATTTATATAAATCTTCTTCTTTAATGTTTTTCATTTCACGGGCAAAAGTCGTGATATAGATTATTCACATTTAAATTAGGATATCATTTTTAATTGCTATATTATTGCTATAGAATTCAAGTGATTTTGAGTCATTGACGACACAGTAACAGCTTTTTAAAACTTTTAATTTAGACAAATTTCGTTCCCTAGTTGCGTTTGAAATCATAAGACTTTTGTAAATCTCCAACGCCGCCGTCATAAAATTTGGAAATGTGGATTGAACCATAAATTATGAAAAATAATTTTATATGATTCCTTTGCAGTCACTACTTTTTTATTTTTTCCTTTTCGAATATGCTGATTTTCATCATTGTAGTTTTCTCATTTGCCGTCATCTCATACTCGTAAAAGATTTTTATCAGTAACATCAAAAATTCTTAGTTTTAAGACGTCAGCCTTAAAAGCTTGACTTGAACGTGGCTTTGCGGTGCGGTCAGAACTCGTAGTTGCCCGTCGCGTTATCTTAAGTCAAATTCAGTATTCTAGTATTTGCTTTAATTCCCATGTAAACAGAAAACATTGGACTCACATTTTGGGAATTTCTTTGATGGTAACGCCACAGCTGCCTTTTTTTTCCTTAGGGTTAATTCGGCCCTGTCTATTAATAGGCGTAGTCAAAATTAGATTTGATTAAAAAAAATATTCTATCTAGCATATATTTTTATAAATTAGTTTTTCTTTTTTATATGTAATTGCGATAGGTCTCGATTGCTGTTGCTTGAATATCTTGTTTTTTTCCGTTTTTATTATATTAATTGTCATTAGTTTATGAATTAGAAAATCCTCAAGTAAAGCCGAACAAAAAAAATAAAATTTGAGTTCAGTGCAGCGAGAACTTTGGAAAAGTAAAATCTGATTTATGGCACAACAAATATGGTCGATTTGCTTAATAAATACAAATAAAGCGAGTTCGACAGGATCCCGAAATCCATAATCCAGTAAACCTTAAATCTAGGATACCAAAACCTCAAAAACACAAAACCCATAAGTCCCACACTCCAGAAAAATCAACACTCAGAAAACCCATTATCCCGAAAACAAAAATCCATAGATCCCAGAATCAGAAATCCGGTAATTAAAACTGAAAAAAAAAAACAATGCTTCAAATCGATAAATAAGCAAGACTTCAAAATCGTATTCCCTGTAAAATTTTTATTAAACAAAAACAAAATATCCCTGTAAAATTTTTATTAAACAAAAACAAAATTATCATTTAACAAATAAAACATAACAAAGTAATAAAATAACTTCAAATAAAAAACACATAGAAGAAATAATATTGAAAGTAAAGTGAAAAGTTATAAATTTTACTTGTTTGAAATCTTACAACATTAATAATTGCACTATACCAATTGTTAATCATATCAAAAAAAAATATACAACTTATAAAAATAGTCCCGATAGAAATCCAGGCTAAAGAAAGACTATATAGTTAAGTTGCTATGATACGTTATTATTTATGTTGCTTCAAATAACGGGTGATTTTTTAGCTGGTTTGGTTTTGGCAACACTGGTTTTGACAGCTGACGTGTGTTTAGTACCTTGTGTCACTGTCAAACAGCTTCAGTTTGGTTTGCAATTTAACCATGGATCGTCTTACAAATAAACAACGCTTGCAAATTATTGAATTTTATTATCAAAATTCGTGCTCGGTTCGAAATGTTCATCGCGCGCTGCTTCCATTTTATGGTCGGCATTCTCGACCTTCTGAGCAGTCTATTCGGAAGATTGTGACCAAATTTCGCACCAAATTTACTTTGTTGGACATTAAACCACCAACACGTTTACGTACTGTGCGTAGTGAAGAAAATATTGCGGCCGTATCAGCTAGTGTGACAGAAGACCGCGAAATGTCGATTCGGCGCCGTTCCCAGCAGTTAGGCCTTTGTTACAGCACTACGTGGAAAATTTTGCGGAAGGATTTGGGCGTAAAGCCTTTTAAGATACAGCTGGTGCAAGAACTAAAGCCAGCCGACCTACCACAACGCCGAATTTTTGGTGAATGGGCTCTTGGAAAGCTGGCCGAGGATCCGCTTTTTTATCGAAAAATTGTGTTCAGCGATGAGGCTCATTTTTGGTTGAATGGGTACGTAAATAAGCAAAATTGCCGCATTTGGAGTGAAGATCAGCCAGAAGCATTGCAACAGCTACCAATGCATCCCGAAAAAGCCACTGTTTGGTGCGGTTTATGGGCCGGCGGCATTATTGGTCCATATTTCTTCAAAGATGATGCGAATCGCAGCGTTACTGTCAATGGTGAACGCTACCGAGCGATGATAACAAACTTTTTTTTGCCCGAAATGGAAGTTCTTGACTTGCATGATATGTGGTTTCAACAAGACGGTGCCACATGCCACACAGCACGCGAAACAATGGCGCAATTGCGAGGCGAGTTTGGTGAACAGTTAATTTCACGTTTCGGGCCGGTCAATTGGCCGCCTAGATCGTGCGATTTGACACCATTAGATTAATTTTTGTGGGGGTATGTCAAGGCTAATGTCTATAGGGACAAGCCCGCTTCGATTGACGCACTGGAAGCCAACATCCATGCATTCATTCGTGAGATACCGGCCGATATGTGTGAAAGAGTATGCCAAAATTGGACTCAGCGGATGGGCTACCTGAGACGCAGCCGCGGTCAACATTTGCATGAAATTATCTTTAAACATTAAATTGCAAGGTTCAAACTATCGATTCAAATAAATATTTCATTCATTTTTTCGAATTTTTTGTGTTTTTTTTTTAAAAAAAGTTCTAAACCTCTTAAAAAATCACCCATTACAATATAATAAAAATTCAATATTCAAGCTCAGGTATTGTTTTTAATAATATTGCACTGTTTTCTAAAAGTACATTTTAGAAAAATGAGAAAAAAGCTTATTAAATATTTTAAATCGAAAAACCAAATTAAAAAAAAAAATATTTAAAACTTTTTAATTTAAAATTAAAGGGAAGCTTAAGCTGTTTCTGGGACATATTGAGTATTCATATTCCCACAGGGTAGGAGTGGGGAGAGAGAGATAGAGTATTTTTGCAAATTATTTTATTACTATAGTCGAATAAAAATTCGGGCTCAAGAATTATCACCATTCTACCGTAACAATGTAGTATTCTGATAGTCTTTTACTATTTGAAATTTTTGTTTAACTCTTTATTCGCAATAAAATTCAATTCAATTACAAGTGGTAGTTCCTTGCCTACTTTCATAGGTATCTATCTATAGTATACGTATAAGTAAGATTTTTAGATTTAAAAAAAAAAAAAAACAAACATACTATACATTAAGATCTTACCTTACCCAAAGTAATTTTATTTCCTGTAACATTTAACAATACTCACTTAACGCTACATGCCATTCTCGGTATAAAATTATTATAATTATAATTATATAGTATAAGTATCTTATATTTATACACAGCAATTGTTTAAAAATAAATTCAAAACATGAAACTTTAAATGACATCTCATTAATTGACTCCTTTTCAGTTAAATATATATAAATAATTTCAAGAATATATCTTCGCTTACATTTAGGACTTCATTATTAAAGCACCATCATACATGCTTATTCACTTATCCCGCGCTAAACACAAACATTCAACAGATACTTTAACCCTTTTTTGTTTTTTTTTTTTGAGGATGATGATGATACATTGAGTATTTTGTGTATATCTTTTTCTGCCTCCTCCTCCATGCAGACTAACATTAAATAAAAATGGAATCTTCAAACAAATTACTTCCAAAATTAAAATAAAATTTTCATTTTCACTTCTCTTGTTCTATATAGGAAGGTACTCAAAGATTTTGTCTCCAAAGACAAAACAAATTCCTTAATATACACACGTGTGACTGTGTGTATAACTTAAATATGCCCCCAAATCAGTGTTGCCGTTGATCAATATGAAATGGTTGCGCAAGAAAAACAAAGTAAAAAAAAATAAAAAAACGACGGAAAATTCTCTAGACAATGTCACGACGATTTTTTCAGTTTGATCTCAACCTTTAAGTCTTATTTTTACCTCCAAATTGTAGTTGCATCGGAACCTCTATCAATGAAATCAATGAAGCTTAACAATGAAAATGCGTTGTTCTTTTATATACAGTCCTTTTAATTACCCTCAACTTTCAAGGTGTTTTTTTGTTTTCGTTGGAAACACTTTACTGCAAAAATGGAGTGAAATTCAAATCCTGTATGAATTTTTGGACACCACTATTATATAAAAAGCATCTGTTGACTTATTTTTCTTGAGAAACAATCTAATTCACGAATTAACTTAAACTTTGATAAAAAAAACTAAACTAAAACTAAAAATTATTAATAAAAAATAAATAATAAAAATTTGTGCGAAAATCTACTAAAATGTCAACAAGAATTCTGATAACACCAAAGAGTATTAATGAATTAGTCTGCATTCACTCTTTCACAAAATGTTAAGTTTTGCATACACACTTTCTCACGTAATTGTCGTTTGAGGGCTTGTTTTCTTTTACCTCCACTTTTTGGCATAGGAAGTTTTTACTTGATTATTTACTCTTTAATCCACCTATTTTGGCTAATTAGTTAATTAACATCAATTAACATTAATTTTGTCTTATTGATAAAACTTAGTGCTTAGCTCAAAAATTTAAAATAAATTAATCTTTGAAAAAAATTTGGTGTCGTGACAAATCGTGTAGCACCAGTGAGTTAAAACTCTCAATCATTCCTGTGTCGACAAGAAAGGAGGGTACCTACAATTTTCTGCCGAATCCAGCTAAGTTGGGAAAAAAGTCAATTCTTTGCAAGAGGCAGTAACCCGTGGAAAACATTTCAGTTTGTTTTTTAGGTGGCATAGGCCCGGAATCAAACCCCAGACCTTTTCGGCGTAACAGTCCTACTCACTAACCTTTACGCCACGGCACGGGATACTACATAATCTTTGATTTGAGTTTATTAATAAGGACGTAGATAGTCGCTTCCCTCACTATTAGGGCTTTTTTTACAATGTTTGATTAACGTTTTGATATTTGACAGAAATAATATTTGTAATTATTGTTGAAGTGATGAAAGTGTTACAGCATTCAGATGTGTCAAAAGACCACTGTGGAATTGTTGCATGTGGATTGTTGACTTTCAAAAATTCTTCAGATTTTGAAAATACAACAAAAAATAGTTAAATCTAAAAGTCGTATTATCACATGCCGCTAGAAAATCAACCATACAACGGCAACAGTGCCAGAAATATAGATACTCAAAATATAATAATGAAAAATGCATACATGCCCAAATCAATTTACAAATGAAAACAAGAAAATATTATAAAAAAAAACGTAAATTGTTGCGGGTATCTTTTTTTCTGATTTTATTTGGGATATTTATTGCCCATGGAAATAATCTTAAAACGTATATTTTTGAGTGTCGCGCTATGTGCCATCGATCGCCCGGTTCGGTACGTTTTATACGGCATTAGCCCAACTGAAGTAATACACATATACGTTGGTTAAGCATTATGCTGTGAATAGGTTAAGACAGACTATTATATTGCTGTAGGTAGTTGTATAAAAAGATTTCTCTTATTTCTAAATGAAGAGAGGAAAAAAAAAGATACAAATAAAATATTTTAGATGCTGGTTATATGTAGGTACCGTAAAAGACTAGACTTAGTATTAAATTCAAACTTTAATATATGTACGTAAAAAATACAGTAATGGTAATTATTAGATTTTTATTTTATAGAACCGGTCATCGATATTTGTGTTGTGTGTGGGGAATCAGAGTTTTGTGTCGTATTTTGGTCGTAGGTAAATAGCTATGTTGTCCATTGTTTAAATTTATTCCATTTGATTTAAGAAGAGATATCTACCTGCTTTTTTTTTATTTTTGAATAGGTAGGTAATTGTGAGATACATAAAAGTAATCTTTTTTCTTGTTTTGGAATTTTAAAGTGGGGGAATATTTTATTGGACAACATATTTGGAAATATTAAAAAGAATCAGCTTGTATATGTGAGGATTTTAAGGGTATATACAATTATAAATTCATATATGTTATTAAATAATATTTCATAAATTAAATAAATCACTTTTACGAGGGCATATATGTATGTATCTTATTTAATTTTTAGTACAAAAATTATATCTTATTAAGATTCCTTATTACTTTCAGAAATACAAAATCTATATATGTAGGTATATAATGTAGTTACCTACCTATTTCACCTTATCCCAAAAATTATAAGTTATCAACGCTTATTTGGCATCTTTACTATATTTTCTTTACAAACATGAGTGTATAGATAAAATTACTTGCATCATCGACATGATTGATAACTTACTCACAGCAATGTATGATACCGTGAGCACAATTGGAATCCCTCCATTCGAGTACCTGTATAAAATCAAATGAAATAAATTTTGCTTTGTTTCAGTTAAAACGTAATTTTGCTTTTCCAAAAAGTATGCACTTTCACAAAAAACTTGTTCATGAATGGCGCTTAAAAGTATCACTTTGAAACATTTCCTGGTCATATCTTTACGGAATTCTATAGATAGGTATTGGTAATTGAATACATCTTACCTACCTATACCAATTCAAATTAAGTGTCATTTTGTCGTTGATATATACGCACCGTGTACCTACTTATTTGATTTAATCAAAAAGAAAAATGTTAGCTAGAGGTGGATACATAAACTCGACAACATTATATATTTACAATTTTTTGAGTCTTACTTTAAAATGATTTTTTTTTAAATAAACACATATGTATGTAGCTAAAAAAAATGTCAACACACATAAACACGTATAAGGCAAAAAATAAAATTAATTTAATTTAATTAAAATAAAATAAAAACATCAATCTTACTTACTTTCGATGAAATTAGAGTGAGAGTTGGTGAAGATTCCTGAAATGTTAATGAAATGACATTTATATAAATTGATTTTAATGAAATGTTAATCTTTTTCAATTTGTGCAATTTTGTGTTTATGTGTGTTATATTAAAAAAACAACAAAGGTACATATAATATAATAGAACAATTAATTGTATACATTTTATTTATTTTTATAATTTAAAATACTAAATGAACTTGTTGAGAATTAAATTAGGAGTCAATCAGGAAGTATACAAAATTGTTCTCCTCTACAAAACTGTCAGCAGTAGTAGGTAGTAAAAATTAACTCACGCGATTCTGTTGCATTATAAGCGTTCGAAAATTTATGCTGAATGTAACATGAAAATTAAAGCCGAATTGATTGATAAAGAGCTGGAGAACTACAAGTTGTACAAGTTACCATACAAGTATTTGTATGACGGTTTTTCATTTTTGAAAAAAATATAAACATCGTCAAAACAAATTGGGGTTTTATTTCATTTATTGTTGGGGCTTTTTTTTATTTCGATGGGGCATTTTTGCCTAGGGTATAATTTAATTATTAAATTAAAATTTTAAGACCCTATTTCATTTCATTTCAACTTTTGGGATCTTATTTCTTGGGGCTGAATTTCGCGGAGTTTAGATTTTCAGCAACATTTTGGGTTAAGTTATAATTTTGTATGTGACAAAATTTGGCTTCAGAAATTTTCTAAGATAGCTTTGAGCATTATGATGGAGTTTTTGTTTTTTCCAGATTACTTAAACATGAACAATTGTTTTTGTTTAAAACAAAATAATTTATTTTATAAAGGTAATAGCCTTTACAATGATTGAATGATAATGATTTATTCATATGACAATATGGACCCAACGAACTTTCTCACAAACGAGTTAATTGGCAATGAATTATTAGAAAATAAACCCCAACGTAAAATGAACTAAGTGTTAAAATCTATATAAATGTATTTAAACATTTGCTAACCATTTCTTTATATCTCAGTTTCGCATTTAAACGCCGGTACATTTAGATACTAAAAAGTCCAATCTTTTGGCGAAACGAGCTAACTCCAATTTCTACCCAATTGGGTGATTTGGCGCAGATATACAAATTAACTCACAACCACTTTTTCTTTGCTTTATAGGGCAAATATTGGTTTCGTTTAAAAAAAAGTCGAATTTGTAATCAAAATTAACCCCTACGATGATGATGGAGAAGTTCGTAGAAAAGTAGTATGTAGGTTTCGTCATACCGTCCGTCGTCGGTCTAAATTTTTATGTGCATCCACTGTAATTTGAACTAGATCCTAAACGGGTGGATTGATTCGGTTCAAATTTAGTACAGATCATTTTTATATGATTGCCTATAGATGGAAAATTCGATTTTTTGTCTTAAAAAGTAGGGTAGCTGTGATAAAATAATTTCAGTTTTTTGCCAAATTTCTTGACAACGGCTCTAAAGATTTTGATTTAATTTAATATTTGTATACCTACCAATAAGTGGTTATATAGAAAAACTGCATTTTAAGTTACTATTGCCAAAAAAAATTGGCACTACGGCAGTAAAGGATTTTGATGTTTTTTGAGTAAATCGACTTAATTTTTTGTTACAAATTTTAAGATTTTTTCAGATATTCCTGAATAATTTAAAAAATATTACATTTAAAAATTTTGAAAATAATGTATTTATTATTTAAAAAAATAAAATACACTACTGGGTCGCAGTAACTTGCTCTAATGTCCGATCACACTATATGGCTTTAAGAGCTGAATAGTGAAGATCTATATTAATCTCATTTTGCCACCTTCCTGTGAAAAGAAACAATTACAAAAAATCTATATTAATCTGTTTTAACCCCAACACGATGTACAGCATCTGATTTCTTTAATAAATCCTTATTTATGAGGAAAAAAATTTAATAAAACAATTTTATTTTTATTAAATTTTGAAAACATTGTTAAGAAAAAAAATTAATTAATGAAAAGTTAAAAAAAAAATAATTTTGAAAAAATCGTCTACCCATTTTCTAAATATCGAAATAATTTAGATTTTTTTAATACAAATTTTTCTTTTTTTTTAAATTTTGATATAAAATATTATTAAGATTAATTAGAGCTTATTAAAAAATTTATAAAAATCGGTTGCAGAAATAAGGAGATAGTCAAAAGACAACAAAAATTCCTAATGAGAGATCCCGTTAATAATGGTTTAATGTAAATCGTACTGATATGCTCACAAAAAATGTTAGTACTAAAAATCTTATGCGTTTTTTTCAAGAAAAATAAGATTTTTCTTAACTCTTTGTTAAAACTTATTGTGTGGTAGGTACCGTTATTTTTGGTAGTAGGAATAATTTTTGTTTCTTTTTAGAATTAATAAGTTTTCAACAAAAAAAAAAAAAATATTTTGAACTTCTTTTTAATTTTTTTTTTTTTTAATTTTAAAACTTTTTAAATTTTTTCCATAAAACAATTTATCAAAATTAGTTGCACCCTTTTTGAGAAAATGGAAAATCAGAAAAAATGATTTTTGAGAAATGATTGATAATTTTTTTTGAAAAAAGCGAAATATAAGAACCCCCAAAGTTAATTGCATCTAATGCTTGGTAAACATAAGGAATACAAAAAGAAAACGTAATGGATTGCGAATTAAAAGAAATATTGTAATGAAAACAAAGCCAAAATGTTGAACTTAAAAACTTTGAAATTTTGAGTTAACTAATAACAAAAGAAAATTGAATTCAAATAGCACGATAAAGAAGTGGTTTTTGTATTTTTGACGTGTTCGGGAAACCTACATGAATTGCACACTTCTATTCGAAGAATTTCAAACTAAACTATATAAAAATCAAGTTGGATAACCAATACATAGTTTCATACCATTCAGAGATATTTTTTATCTCTAAAACAGACAACATTATAATACGATCATTTCATTTTATTTTTCAAATAAAAAAAATTATGAAGGTATTTATATATATGTACATTGTACATGAATTCATAAAATTAAAATCAATGGCTTTCAAATCCATATTTAGCAAGAGATAAACGGATTAAATAATCGCAAACGAACACAAAGCCTATATAGTTAATCCTTTTATCGGATGCACCTATAGCAACAATTTTCAGCACAAAGTATGAATGTTTTTGAAATGGATGCACAGACCCACGCGTGCAATGATTCAATTTGTGAGATAAAATGATTTAGAACAGTTTCTCACAATGGAGTCCTTTTTTTTATAAATAGGTATACACAAAAATTTAGGTGCCTAAACGTGTTAAAGTCCATTGCTTGTGATGTTCGTTTCGAAAATGACAAGCAGACCGCACAAGGATGACAGTGCATCGGATTTTATCTTCCCATTCATCACATTGCGGGTTCGTCCTTTATTTTGCCTTTTTTCCATTTTTCTATGATTTTATTTTGAACCGACATTCTATATACCTACAGGTACACATATTATATGCTCACCTATAAGAAGTACACCTTCGCAAGCCTTGTTAGTTCAAAGAAAACAAAATTCACGTACGTGATGTTAGAGCAAAGATAGCATCTTCATGTGCACTAAATTCTTATTTTTTTGATTGAAAATGGCATGCTGTTGGGAGTTTCCAGGAATGTTTCTACAAAAAAAAAATTAAATGTGTAATTTTCAATCGCAATTAAACAACATCAATGGAAATAATGTGAATTGCAGTCTGCATTTGACGTCATTGTTTGGAAGCACGTTGAAGATATTTTTAAGATGATTACAGAGGAAAATGTCAGATATTTGGTTTTATATTGTAATTTTGATAAAGATGTAGATCATTTTATGTGTGAAAAAGGATTTACTTTCTTTTATCTTTTAACATGTAAAGGTTTTCAATATACCAACATAATATACGTGTTTTCATGTATAGTAACTTCCTAAAAATGAAAAGTCTATACCTACCCTAATAACCAAATGAACATTGCAAAAAACTACAAGTAAATAAATGTGTTATGATATGAGTACCTTACCTAATTATTAACTTTGTTCTGTATAAGCATTGGTATTACTTAAGCAAGTTTAAAAGTTTGCGCTAATTGAAATTTTACAGATTAACTTCAGAGTAGGTACTTTCCGATTTAAAAAGCGATAACAAACGTTTCCGCCATTTTACCTTTCTTTCTTTCCTTCTGCAGGGAACCTATCTTAGGTTTAATAATCTGAAGTTACATGCTCCACCTTGAGCAGTGGTTCTCAACTCAGAGAGGCTCGTGGCCCCTGAGAAATATTACCACTAATATTTCCTAGTAAACAAAAATTAAAAAAAAAGTTTATCATTAAATTTTTTTTTAAAAAAATGTTTTATTTTGATGATGTTTTTCGAGCCACGCATTGATTTTACAAGATCTTGAATCCTCCCTAACTTTTTCCAAGCTTCTTAGAGTCCTTTTCGACTGTTCTGCGCCAATTTTTTTTTTTGGTCCCCAGGTCTTCTGCCAACTTGGGTAAAAGGAACCCACTTTATTGCGTGTCTCGCCCCTACCGCGTCGAAAGGTGTGACCAATCCTTTAAGAAATATGGATGTCGATAGGAATTTGACCAGATCTCCGATGGAATTCTTGGTTGGAGATGGTATTCGGCGAAAAAATCCTAAGGAAGACATCTATTCACAAAATTTTGCAGCTTTTGTGTGACAGAGGCGGTATTGTACACCCATGAAGTTATACAGACTCTACGTTCGAGCGGAACAGTCGCAGCTTGGTCTTTTTGTACTGTAAACGTTGCTCTTCAAAACTTTTTACAGCAGAACCGATTTCGTTATGTGTTTTTGATCAGCAAGCCCGATAATATTGTTTACAAAACAATGTTGAAAACATAACGTGATATTTCATTGAAGATTGAAATAAGCCCTCGTTTTCTTACATCAACATTCTTGAAGGCTGTTTCTGGACTCAAAACATTCTTTGCAACTTTGAAATTTGAAACTTTCGAATTTGTGTTTGCTGCTTTTCCATTCAAATTGCATTAAAAATATTTCTGTTGATCCATGCAATTGACCTTAATTACATATTTAAAAAGCAAAAAATGCAAGCATGCACATAGCAAATGCATTTTCACAATTCTTATAAACTGAGGAAATTAAATACCATGCTATAAATATGTTATGGCAAGATATCTCATTTAATCAATGGTTTTCGCTCCAAATTTCCATACAAAAAATTCAAAATTATAAATTCATTACCTGTCATACATGAAAAAACAATGGCCTTTGATCTAAGATTACCTACATATATGGTAAGTTCTTTACCTTTTCAAAAACTGCAAAAATGAGGAAAAAAACAAATCCAATATTCTGTAATGCATTTTGTTTACAGTTAAGTCCCCAAGTTGAAGTTAAAAATAAACGTTTTTACCATAATTTCAGTTCACTTAGTCATTTTTACCAACTGGTTAGGATTTGGAACCGAACTTGTCCGAAATTCTGAAAGGTAATGGCTTGGGATTTCTCCATTCAAAATTTAAAGCATAAGTTCTGGACAACCAGTAAGCTATTAATATTTAACTTTTTTGCATAAATTCGGTCGGCCAGAGAAACTGGCGAAGCTGTGCCCCAGACGACCTTCAAAATAAGAATGGTGAAAGTTTTTCCTATGTAATTTGATATAGGTTTCATCCTTTATATCGATGGGCGGTAACTCCCCTAAAAAATTACCTTCTTTTTTGGTCGGCCAGTCGTTCTGACCAGGATATGTGGTGCACGACCAAGCATTTCTATATCACTTAATGATTATCTAACGCTACATAAGTAACATTTTCTTTGTATCGATGGCTAGGATTTTTGTATTGCCGCCTTTCCAGCGTTATTACCTAACAGGGCTATTAAACAAATTGTAAAGTAGGAACAAAAGTACCTATACAACTTTATTTATAAAAAAACCATACAATAAGTTTCTAGCAATGAATAACTTTAAGCTTCAGGGAAACAAAAAATGTTTCATATTAAATGAAGAAGTTCAACCTGCTATTATGTGTGCAAATAATAATAAAGCATCAGGCATCAACGATAATCCTTTTGAATTCTTTAAAAATGATACACCAAACCTTATAACAGAGGTACACTGTCTTTTTCGTGATGTTTTTAGAACAGAATCAATCCCAGTATCATTCAAAAAATCTAAATCCGACGATGCGGCCAACTACCGTGGTTTGTCTTTTATGGACACCATGTACACGCTATTTTACAACTATCTTTTAAAGCGTCTTAACCGTTGGATTCACTGGTATTCATCTTGAAGGCACTCTACTACAACAACTCTGCAACAATGCTTGGAACGGAACAGGTGCCAGCGCATTTTTTCCCATTAATCAAGGCGTAAAGCAGGGATACGTTCTAAGTGCTTTTCTTTTTATGCTGTTTTTGAACGACCTCGATTCTGCTCTACCGTGTGGGCTAAATATTGAATACATGTTAATAAAAGCCTCACTCTACGGTTACGCTGATGATTGCGTGTTACTTTCCAACACTCCCACTTCTTTACAGGTAATTATGTTTTGTAAATTATTTCCAAAAATGGAATTTGCTTATGAATTTGAAGAAATCGGAAATAGTTACTTTTAGAAATCGTGGTCAGCAAGCATCAGGAGGAAAGTGGTTTCTGAACCATGATGAAATTAGTATAACTAATAAATACATTACACAAGTACCTTGGTAGCATATTATTATTAAGTTAAATTTTCTTGTATATTATAATTATTATAATTTTAAAAACATTGTCAATGCTTAAGTTCGGCCCCCTCTGTGCCAACAAATTATTTTTTTTCATAATATCCTTAATCTTAAGTTTTCCAATTGTATATATAAAGTTCAATAAAAAACCTTGAAAACCAAGTACTTGGTGTAACGTTAAACTACAACATGGTTGGTAGAATGGTAGGAGCAAAGATTAGCAATTTATTAAAACTCAATCAATGCTACCTGGTTTAGTTTTATTAAAAATAGAAGCATCCTGCACTCAGCAAAGTGGAAAATAAACGAAGCGGCTTCGAAATCTGCTTAAGTTTTGGGTTATTCTGAAAATACCGAAATTGAAAAAATTACAACCTTTTTTTTTATCAAAAGATGTCTCACTTTACCGAAAAAACACCCAATTACGCCATTAATATAGAAACAGGACTTCCTAAAAGCTTTACTCACAACACTTCAACTACATTGGGTATTTTTCTTTATTAGTTTAGAGCAGAGATCTGAACAGAGTCTGAACACTCCGAACATACTCTGAGCGATCTTTGAACTGAGCGTGCTCTGCTCTGAGAGTTCAGATTTATTTAAAGAAACATGATTCACCAGCTGCCAATTGTCAAATTCGTTTAACTCCGTCTGCTCTATCAATTTATTTTCAGCTCATAGAGCGCGCTCTGAACATGCTCAAAGCGAATAAAGAAACACAAGCTTGGAGCTCTGAATGCTCAGAACTAAAAAAAGAAACACGATTTTTTTTTAAAGAAAAACGCCCATTGTAAATATATGTAAAGAGTTGGCACTCTTCCTGAAGAGAGATTACCGACAACATTGACGGATATTATTGTGAGAAAACAGATTTATTGAGCCAGTGAATGAAAAAGCTCTTCGATGAAATTAGAATCTAATTCAACTGGCTTACAATTTCTGATCTAATTCAAAACAAAAATTATTTTTCCCAATTTTGCATACAAATACATAATCCAATAATGTGGGTTGATCTTTTTGGCTGCATATCTGTTATTCCTGGTGTAAGGTCTAGAGTCTATTTTTTCTAAAGAAAAGTGTATCAAAAAAATTATAATATTCAGAATTTAAAAATCTCTAGTTGGATGTGTATACTACTGTACTTACGGTACATTTACAAATGTGCTAAATTAAAAAAAAAAAATTTTAATACTTTTTCAACATAATTTTTTTTTTAACTTTGTTCATCTGTTTTATTTTAATATTATTTGTAAATTTAACTATTTTCACTTTTTATTTTTTTTTAGTACCAAAGGGGCGCAGTGAACGTTCAAAACACGAGGACAACTCCTATAAATATAAATTCTCATGAGTAAAGCAACCAAAATTAGCTGAACTTTTAACTTTTCTTTCCGATTTTGAGATTTTCGCAAACTTTTCGAAAACTATCAATGAACTGTGAAGGTATAAAAATTGTAGTAGTAAAGTGCACCCTAGTATCTATGTACTAGATTAAGGATTACATGATAATTTGAGTAGCTAAAAAAATAACATAAAAAAGGACTTACGCGATAAATATATCTAATCTCCCGCTACAAAATTCTTAACCAAAAACTTCAAAATTATAGCATGTAATTGTACCTATAAGTATAGGTAAGTATAGATAATAGCATAATATTGTAACCATCCACTAAAATCTGAATTGCCGATTTACTTACTTCAACATTAAAATACAGTGCAATGTCCTTGGTTAATTTTTTTTAACAGTTAAAGTTAAGTGCCAACGAACAAAACGAAAAATAAATCCATTTATTATAAGCTAAGCCACATTCAGTTGATTTTATGTAAATTTGTTGTTTTTGTTTTTATCCGCTTTGTATATCCCCTTATTATTGGCAAGCAGTACAAAAGCTAAACAGTGATGATGAAGAGAAAAGGAATAACAATTCAACCTCGTATATCCACATAATACTCTACTGCTTTAAAATCAATTTTTCCACTCTCAGTGAAAAATAATAATAAAAAAAAAATTAACGAAGAAAGACTATAATATAAAGAATCGGTAATTATTATGTATAAGATAAAAACAACTGATATGGGCTCATTAAGGAAAATCAGTTATTATAATAATAATTTGATTAAGTAGCTTGTAAATTATGAATTTATTTATGTATGTATGTGTTTGGTGCGTATATTCTCAGAGGGTAATAATTCGATTCAGTCGATTTGATTTAATGTTTTCAAATGGGTCAAGAACCGATTACGAAAGAATCAAATGAAAAACAAATTGAGTGACTTCATTCATATTACCAGAATTTGAATTTAAAACACATCATTGGTTTTTATTTTAGCTTGAGCATTATAAAAAAAAATACCTATACATATTTTGTGTTTAAGCCTGCTGGGAAAAGTAGTTACGTATTTTTATAATTTTTGAAGTAAAATTTCTATAGCAAGTGTATGGTGTTCCTATACAGGACTTTGAAATGGATAATAAAACCACCAAATTGTTTCCCTCTGTCGCCACTTGGTTGGATTATGTATTTAGCTTTAAATAATAATAAAGTCGATATGGTCACGTTTCAAAGCCTTAAATAAATATAATGTTTTCCTGAGAATATTCAAGACTAAGATATATGTTTAGAAAAGAACAAATAACCTACATTTTAGCATCACCAAATATTGGGGTGGTATTCATGCATATTAATAGTTACGCTAGACTTAACTTCTTAAATTGTTTAAATTATTTTCATCCCAACGCGATGTACACTAATCTGATTTCTTTAATAAATTTTAATTTAAGAAACAACAATTTAAATAATTGTTCGTATATAAAACTTTGAAAACATTAAAACAAATGGGTATGCCATTTTTAAATATTTATAAATTTGAAGTAAAAAAAAAATATATTCTGAAAAAAATCATCTACCCATTTTCGAAATATCGAATTTTCAAAAAATATTTTAAATTATTTTTATTATTATTTTTTTATTTAAATTGGTTAAACAGATAATGCGATTATTCGCAAATAAAATGAATAATTCTACATATGGTTGATATACTGTTAATTTCGGCTATATGAATATTTTTTGTAAAAATATATTTCATATTTTAAAAAAACAGCTTAAAATCGATGGTAGTCGTTTTCTAAATTCTTGAATTTTCGAGAACAAAAACTTAAAAAAAACTACTTTTTAAAAATTTTAGTAGGTACATATCTAATACTTTTTTAACTTCTCAAAACATTTTCCATAAGAAAATTGATCAAAAATCGTTCTATGGGAGGTAGGTACTATGAATAACGCATTTTATGATTTTTTTAAATCTTTGCAGCCAATTTGAAGAAAAATAAGTTTTTCTAAAAATGCTAAAATTTTTACACTTCAGAATTCTTAGTTATAGTGAGCTTAGAGCAAGCTGCAAGCTACAATCAGAGGCTCATCATAAGCGCATGTGTTAGTGGTTAGTAAATTAGTAAAAAATAATTCAAACTAATAAAACATGCAAATACAAACTAAACACACTATTTAGTATCAAAATTAAACAATATAATAATACAAGTAAACAATAATACAGAATTATACAGAATAAAAGTATCTATTGTCAAGAAGTAAAAACAATCACGACCGTGGAGCACTAGTTCGAAACGCTTTTTTTAATCCAATTTTACTCGTGTTAAAATTAACAGAAGAAGCATTTAAGTTAAAAAGTTTGCTCATTCGGTTAAGAGGCTTATGTATGCCGTAGTTAGTTCTAATATGAAAATCTACATGTAAAAGTTCAAATCTTCGCAGGTGGTGAGATTCTCCACGGTAATTTATGCAAATACCGTTATTAATAAAAAATAAAAAAAAAACGTTTAGGGGGAATTTCTAAACAAATGCTAGGTGATATATTTAAAGAAAATTTAGTTCTGTGAATGAACACACAGAAGTACAGACGGACGGACAGGATTGCAGGACCCACTATGATAATTTCAAGTTTGATCAAAACATCGAGATTTTTTTACGATTCTATATAAATTGTCATATAGTATATACTTTAATATGTATGTATATTAATGGTAAGTAAAAATTGTATTTTTTTGGGGGCGTGGTATTCACTCATTTTAAATGAACTTGTATTAAATATATGAAACACTGCCAAACGTTGACATTTAGAGAAATGGATAGAGGATTATTGCAATGCATGTAAAGAAAAAATATTTAAAATATGGGATTATCCATTCAGGAGGCGTGGCATCTACCCAATTTCTCAGAATTGTTATCAATCAAACAGTGTTGTAGATTTTTTCTATAAAGATGAAAATTGGCAGAGCGGTAGGACTTGTAGTATATTGAAAGGCAAAAATGGAAAACTTAAGATTCGGAGCATGGAATCTACCCAATTCATCAGAATTTATATCACTTACATATATCGAGTAGCTAACTTTTTAGTAGATTTTTTAGGTTGCATGCATTTTATGGACTCTTTATACCTGCGAAACCTTCAGTGATTCCTTTAAATTGAATCAATTTAGTCTTGATGAAGGCGATTGTATTATTGAAGGTATGTCATAGTTATTCAAACCACATACAAAAAGCTTTATGGTAATGGCAAATTTAAACTTTTGTAGGAGATTCACGAATGTATTGTTTTTTCATCAAGCGCTATCACAATTTACTATTACAAAATTCCCAACAAAAATCTCAATTAACTTTTTAAAGATCTTCTTTAAGTGCAAGAGACATTACCACCAAATAAAAACAATCCGCCTTTTATTCTTAAATACCTACCTACATGAACACGCACTTTTCTCATAACCAGTAACACCTACATATACAACGATGACCTATCTTTGAGCCAAACCCACAAAAAAGTCATAAAACTACACGCGTTATCTGATCCTGAATTGTTAATATAAACTTCACTTAAAGAAAGTGTGAACCAATTAGTAAAGAAAGGTAAACAAAAAAATAAAAACAATAATAGAATTCATCTTGCTTGAAGAGGTATTCCAAACGCAATCCATAAAACTGAAAACAATGCAAAAGGACTTCCACTTCCACAAAACAATTAGCTCCACAATACAAGTATACGTAACTGATATAATTTTATTTTTATATATTATGTTTTTCAATCTTTTCTCTCTGCATTAAAGATAAATAATAAAACAGAACTATGCTTTGGTTAAGGTAATTAAATGAAAAGAGAAAGGTCGTTAAATAATAAAACAAACGAAATATACCACGAAGCAAAAAAAAACAAAAAAACAATATGAACGTTTTTATGGATTGTCTCAAGCTCACGTTCGCACTTAGAGGGTACTTAGATGCTTATCTGTGAGGGAGTCTTAAATCAAAATACAAATAAAATAAAATAAACCAACAATATAAGAAGACATTTTATTTTATTCGAAAAGATACGATT
The DNA here is from genome assembly GCA_951394125.1 of Epistrophe eligans. Taxonomy (NCBI): domain Eukaryota; kingdom Metazoa; phylum Arthropoda; class Insecta; order Diptera; family Syrphidae; genus Epistrophe; species Epistrophe eligans. Next base: position 41,595,961 of record OX596030.1, read on the forward strand.
ACAAAATTGAAGAGTATAAAGATATTTCGGATTTGATTTTCACATTAATTTCTAAAGGAATAGAAAATTCTTTGGATTCTCAAAATCTGTTTTTGGTCAAACGATACTTTATATTTCAACATAAGGAAGGATATAGCAAGAACTTTACAGACGACATTGTTTTATTAACGCTGTACATATTTTAATCCTACAAATATACCTACATGACGACGAGAGAGGAAATTTATTCTATTACCCTTCTATACTTAAATGTAACGAACGAATAATAAATATGACCTGATGGCAATAAATCGTTTCGCTTTCCAAATTTCAATAATATACAAAGTGGAACCCTAAATTCTGGGGGTAAAAGATACAAGACATTCTCACATCCAAATCCAACCATACTGACGGCCAGTGGCGGCGGACGCAGACCGATCATCCAACCCGATGGTGCATCGAAATAAGAATATAAGAAAAGAAAACACGAAATTAATCAGTCGGCATAAAATACTTCACAGAAGATTCACCTATGAGATAAAATAATCCAAGCCAGTGACACTGAGAATAGATACATTTTATTTACGTTCCTACTCATTTATTAATATTTTTTCATCTTATGTTAGATACGACAAAGTTTTTTTTAAACATATATCTAAGTAAGCTATAGGTACGAGTATTTATGTATTAAATAGAATCTCAGGAGGTATGACTGACTGGATGCGCGTTAAGTTGGGTTACAGCAACCGAATAAAAAAAAAGATTTCTAGGGGAAATTATGTAAATTTCTCGAATTATTTGTATCTTTTCTTTGGGAGAAAAGAAAATGTACATCTTCCCGCTAAAGTAAGTCAGATTAAAAGAATTTCTTCTTCTAATGCAAGAGAGCATTTTTGTATTTCTTTTACTCGCACTCGCATCATGCGTGTATCTATAATGTCGTGTTTGGATACTTTTTTTTTTTTTTGGACCCATTAAAATAAATCTGTAGATTGTATGAAACGTTGAGTGACCTCTTCTCTAGTAAGGTATATAGTATAGATAAAATAGATACAATGTAATGGTTTTTTATTCATAGTCACACAGGTAAAAAATAAAATAAGACAGGTTTTTGGGTGTAGGTAGGGTTTTTTTTTTTTTTTTAATTCTATTAGACATTTTGAAGGTATTAGATTTAGATAGGTGCCTGTGTCTCTAAATATCTATAATGAACTTCAATAATTGCCCATAAATTAGATTCGTCGCAGACAGATCTATAGATGCTCAGATGCCGGGAATAAATTTTAAATTTTAAAGGTGTATTCTTCTTTTGTTTTGTTTTTTTTTTTTTTTATTTTTAATTTACTCAGGAAAATTGATGGTAATGAAAGATGTTATTTCTTTAAGAAACTTATAGTTTAAAAATTTTTGAAGAACGATAGTAGGTACAGAAAAAAATAATATAAAAGAAAATATTTATGTTTTTAGACCAAGATATACGGATTAACAGTTTTAAACCAGTTTCTTAAATTAAAACAGTTTCTTTACATGCTCAATTTTCTTCTTTTTTGTCATTAAACATTTCGTTAAAATCACTTTATTATAAAAAAAATACAGTTGTGTTTAGTTAATTAAAGTCCACAAGAAAAGTTAATTCATCATAACAAAGGAACAAGCTTTGTAGAGAAATATCCACTGAAACATAATTACATATTATCAAAATTGAAAGGTTCTTCTTTTTTTTTATCACAGTGCTGAAGATCCTTTTAAGAATTAAATAAACTTCAGAAGAAATACTGAAAAGCAAAGCAAAGAGTAGGTATTATTTATTCAATGATGTGCTTATTCCAGAAATCATTTGGCAAGGTTTAGCCTGCAACCTGATGGCAAACATAAAATACTACAAGACCACTTTATTGAATATAAGCACTTTCCTGGGCCTCTCCATCAATTTCAAATTCAAGTACCAAATAACTGCCTCATTTTTTCTTAGAGAAAGTATTGGTTTTATGCAAAAAAAAAATCAACAAAATATTTACAGATTTATCCAATGAAATTGTCAGTGTAACTATATGTTTACATATCAAACACTGTATCAGTCTGTATCGGCCTATAGTTAGGTATATCTATTAGATATGTCAACCCCAAAGATTATTTGATTTATTCCTTCAATTTCAGCTCAAGATCATTAATTTAGATCCAACATATTCCAAAATACAACTTTTAAAAATGTATCAAATTTTTTTTTTTTAACTCGGAAATTATTTGCAATATTTTAATAAAATCCAAAGATTCTAATAGGTTAAAAACAGAATTTTCGAGTTAGCATTTTTTTAATAAAGTTAAAATAACTTAAATTTATTTATTTTATATTTTTAGTATTTAAGTATATCATAGGTATTAACTCCAAATGTCACTTTGACAATTACAAATGTGAAAATTGTATGTTTGCTTACTTGTTTTCATGAACTGTCAATGTTTTAGGCTGAAGTTTATTAAGAAAAAAGGTATTTTTAATATGATACTAGTTTAAAAATATTTAAAACTAAAGATATTTTAATAACGAGTTTTTTTTTTTAAGTTAGAAAATTAATAAGTATTATTATAATTGTAATACCTTAACATCAGGCTGTTTTAAATTTTGCGTCAATATATTTACTTTGAAATAGTAGAGCAAAGTTAAAATTGAAAACTAGTCCTTAAGGGTTGCAATTGCCAGTAAAGTCTTGTACGCTGTTGATGCGAAACGAAATTTTTCGTTGGTCTTCAACACGACAGCGAAATGCTTATGAAAACGACAACGAAAAATTACCCACTCAAAGTTGCACCACGACACCAGTTGCAAAAACAAAATACAAAAACCGCAGGCTATGTATGAAGAATGAAGATTATTAAAATTTGTGATCCCATCATCTCTTACGAGATGATAAATTACGATTCATCCGTCCAAAGAATTCCGCTAATTAACTAGTTCCCATCCAAGCTCCGCTCTATTGTAACTTTCATTACAAAGCCCTTAAATGTATATAATCACCCCTGTTCTGATTTCCATTCCAAATCAAAATCCGTAAACGAAATTGATTTCACTTTCACGTTGCCAGTATTCAAACCTTCTTTCTTTCGAAACCAGTAAAAACAAAATTCTAAACGTCAAATTTGTTGAAAAAAATTACATACATAAATCACAAAAAAAAATCCAAAGAATTGCAAACGTTAAATATTTTCAATCCGATCGAAAATTAAAGAACGGAATGAGTGTATTGGAAGTATTAAAAGCGAAAAGTATTTCAAAACACCTATGCCTTCATACCCAAAGCTCTAACTCTAACACTTTCTGAAGGCTTTTAAGTCAAATTTTGTCGTAGTGTCGAAATGAAATAAGGCCCCTAATTTGGGGCCATTTTTCATAATGAAATTATTGTCCATGCAATAAGGCCGCAACGAATTAAAAAAAGTCCCAATAGACCCCAAATAATACTCTATTTAGTCATAAAAATACTTGCATTGTAATTTGTAAAATTTGTTTACGGTACATAAGAACACTTTTGTAGTTCTCCTACCCTGCAATTCCTTCAGCTTGAATTTTCATGTTGCATTCAGCACAATAAGCATTCAAAAATTTGTGCTTAATGCAACATGAAAATTCATTAATTCTTTTTTGGGGCCTTATTTCCTGGGACCTAATTTCGCGGAGCCAACGATTAAAACACTTCAAAAAGAACTTTTTTTGGAAGTTATTAAATTTTATCAACTCTTTCATAAATGCTGCTCCAATAGATTGTCTTGAGTCAACAAGGAAAGATATCCCACCAGAGTGCTGCAATTTTTGTGTGAGAATATCTCAGCCTTTTATCAATATTGTTTCCCTCGATTTTTCTTATCTTTGCCAACGGTCGAAAGTAAAGGTAAATACTTCGGTACCTACCTTGCGTATGCTCGAAATTTTGATTTATTTATGGTTTTTCCATTTTTACAGATTCTCAAGTGCATCATCTTTCCTTTTTTTTTTTTTTTTTTTTCTTCGGCATTTGATCAAAATAGTTCAATTCATACAAACAGGTACACAAATGTTAAAATAAATAGACTATAACATTGATGAAAAAGTGCACTCACAACTTTCTGTCACCTTCATCTTTTTGTGTAAAATGACATTTGAGAAAACCTCTTGGGATACACTTTGTTTTTTTTTTTTTTTTGTTGTCCTTTCAACAAGGATGTTTGCCGACATCGTCGTCAATGATTTCTTGCCCATTTATATTTGCTTGGATTGATTTATAGCTGCACTCAAATTTTGTGTTAACATTTGATTTAAATTCCGTGCAATTTTATTAAGCAACAATAACATTAATTGCCGATTTAAAAGGCAGAGAAACCCATCTTCAAACTGTTCTCGAATTTCATTAAAATGAAAAGATTGATCAGACACAAATGTATATACAAAAGTAGCCAAAATTAAATAAACAAAGTTTGACAAAGTTCAATCAGGTGGTAAAGAGTAGGTATACGGATCTGCATTTTAAAGTGTGCTGCAAAAGTTGCAGTCCATAAGTCATAAGTCCACAGGCCAAAAGTCCCAATTGACTTTTGACCCACTTGGGTGGTTTACAAGTCCACAATTCAAGTCCACACTTATAACCCACCCTTATGAGCCAGAAGTCCACAGAAAGGAAGTGGGTCATAACTCCACAAATATTTTCTGGAATTTTTTAAAAGCATACTCAAGGTAGATACTGTTTATTAACAGTACCTGACGACTGGAAAATGGACATATCCTAAGCGGAGCAATTTAGTTGCGTGAGCGGCACAGAGCCCCCGAAAAAGAGAGTTAAAATCCTTGGAACCAGCGAAGCGGGCCAGCCCAGGTACTTTTGTTCAAGAAAACTGTTGAAATTGGCACCTGATGCTTGACGACCGCAACTGGGCATACCCTAAGCGGAGCAACGGAGTTCCATGAGCGGTACAGAGGACCCAAAAAGGGAGTAAAAATCCTTTGAACCCGCGAAACGGGCCACCCGATGTACTGGTTTTCCAAGAAAATTCTTGGGGCACATCAACCTTGAGCGGTTTTCTAGGATTTAAGCAAACAAATATTATTTCCTATTGAACTTATTGAACTTAAGACGCATCTTAGAATGATTTTTAATAATAATAAAATGAATATTTTTGAAATCACCAAAGTGAGTAAGAAATTCACGATCGATGGGTCCACAAAAATTTCCTGTGGATTTCTGTTCTACCAAGGTGGGTTAAAAATCCACAGTAGATCTGTGGACTTATGACCCTGCACCCTGCAAAATAGTAATGCTTAAGAAAAGTACAGATAGTGTGAGTTATGAAGTTACTTACTTAGCTTGTTGAAAATGCTATTCAACTTTTTTTTGACTAACTGCTTTTCAGAAGAATATGTACCATAAAATTTTTCATTTTTTCTGAAAAATTGGTTGTCATACAATTGACCTTTTTAAAAATCTCCTTCATTTCAAAAATATTTCGCCTTAAACAATTTTTAAATCAAGCTGTCAATTTGAAGAGCGCTATGAATTAATACGAGCTACAAAAAATCAACCAATATTCTTTTTCAAGCACCAAGCATAATCAATTCGAAAAAGGAAGACCATTGATCAAACTCCTCTGATCTGAATTGTTATTTTTTTAATGTTTTACAAAAAATTAATCCGATTCAATGTGATTGGTTCTTTCATTTCACAATTTTTACATTGACAGCAGTTTAAAATTATAGTCACAAAAATTTATTTAGTAACATAGACAACAATTTTACTCTGCTGCCGTCATAATAATTAAAATCATAATAACTTCCTCCAAGCAAACATAGCTATTATATAAGCTTATAACTTACAAACGTTTTATTTATGAATCCAACAATGAACCTAATCCTTATTTACATATTTTTTTTTTTATTTTCAAACTTTTTATAATCAACCCCACAATTTGTGTTTTATTGTGTACATTTTCGTAGTTTATGGTTCGCAAAATTAGTGAAAGAAACTAACACCACACTGTTGTTGGGCCATTAATATAACTACTCCCATCTTCTTCTTTTTTTCATATATTCACAGCCGGACTTAAGAAATCACTAAAAAAATTAATAACTTGGTAATAAATATACAAAAAAAAAAGTTAATCTTTACGTTACATGGTTCTTTGCACTGAAATTCCTCAGAGCAAGACGTGTTTTAGTTATTTTCCTATTTTTAAACCTACGTTTTCATGGTTGAGGGTGTCTTTTAAAAGTAAATAAAAATATAAGACTCTTGATCTTAACCCATCACCGTGTAATAATTCCCAAAATACTAAAAAAAAAGAAACTACCCAAAAAAGGTAAAATGATATTAAATTACTCTATTGTTCACCTGTTATATGGAAGCAAATTAATGAGTTCTATACTCTAACCGGGCGCAGGTGAAACATTTAATGAAACGCACTTGACCAACATCAAAAGTAGCTACATACGTAATGTGTGGATAGGTAGAGGTACCTAACTACACTCAAAGAAAATATTTGCTCAAACATGTCGTTTATATAAATTGATAGAGGAATTGTGGCTAGTAAAAATGCAAATTAAAACGGATTTAATCGTTAAAATTTCAACTTAAATTATAAAGGCAGTTGAAAAAATTTACAGTTGTTTGATATACTATTTTATAATTTTTATTATTATTATAACTTTATTTATATGTAATAAATTACAATATAAACTTAAACTAATAGCACTAACTACCAGAGTCTGCGGCTAACAAACTATTTTATAAAATATCGTTTGAACAACCAATTGGCAAAAATATCGATTGTTGTCTTAAAATTTGAGTGTATACTTCAATATGTGAACCTGTTTTTGTTAGTAAATTGAATCTGAATTAGAAAAACTCCAAAACGATTATTCATATATGCTTTCGTGTTAAAAAAGTTTGTAGTTTGTAATTCAAACTAGTATTTTGTTTTAATATTCAATAAAGATTCTAATCTATCTATCGATCTATCTAATTCAAATTAACAGTTGTTATTATGATGGAGAAGTGCGAAAAAGTAATTTACGCCAAACCATCTCCGTCGATCTGTGCGTCAGTGCGTCCGTTTTACTGTGCATCCACTGTAATTAAAGTTAGAGCCTAAAAGGCAGGTTTTTAAATCTCTACAGGGGAAATTCGAATATTTGTTTTAGCTTATAAGTGTAGCTGCTATACAATGATTTCGGTTTTTCAAATTTTCTCGAAAACGGCTCTAACGATCTTTATTAAACTTCGTACTTAAAAATGGCCAAATTAATTGTAAGGAAACTAGTGTTTTTTTATTTTTGACTTAGACTCTGATTACACGATTGCTTTTTCAATCGTCAGTTTCAGTTGGTTCTTAGAAATGTAGGGGGAATAAAGTAACGAAAGCAAGAGTGAAAATTGACGTTTATGATTTGACAACCGAATCGAGATAAGCTATGAGCAGATGACAAAAACCGTAGTTAAGAGAAAAGTCTCCAATAATCAGATATTTTTAGATAAAATAAATTGACTTAAAGAAATTACAGTTATGTATGAGATCAAAATGGTTTATGTAAATCAAATGTTATAAGAAAGCTACTCTTCACAAAAATTCCACATGGATTTGCCAGGGCTCAGTAAGTTACGATCTCTAATCTGGTAATTCTTGGGGCGAGTTTGTTGACAGCTTATCCTCATTGATCAAGAAAAATTGCAACTGGTAAATCACCGGATCAAAATAGAAAAATTAATGCATCGATTTTGAAAAATAAAAATCGACAAATTTTGTCATCGATTTCACACTCAATATTTTAATCTCTTATCCCTTAAATCAATGTATTGTGCTTATAGACTTTAAATTTCCAACTTTCAAATAGTTTTTCATACTCAACTAGACTTTACAGTCTACATATGAACAAGAATTGATTAAAAAATATTTTTAACTATTAATAACTACTGCTTTTTTTTTTTTAAATCCACCTTAAAGTTATGAAAGAGTGTTCATGAATGCAAAAATGAATTTTGTTATCACAATATGAAACGTGTCTGTCAAAAATACGAAACGAATGAAAAAGGAATCGCATTCGCATGTAATCAGCGACTTATTTACGTATATCTTTTTAATGGCTGGGCCGAATTAAAGTTCAAAAAATTTTGAAAATTAAAAAAAAAAATTATCAAATAAATTTTATAGTTATTTTGAATGAAGCTCCATTATAGTTGTTTAACATAAGAGCAAGTTCGTGCAATCCCAGTCCTGAAAATCCTAAAATTTAATAAACTCATCTGATAAAGTTCAAATGATGATATACTAAAACGATAAAACGAAAAAGATCACAGTGACAGGATTGATTAAAACCATATATTTAGTCTGTGTTTGTTTATTTTTCATTAATTTGTTGTATTTTTTCTTTGCAATAGAGTGTATACATATCATTTACCCTATGGTAAATGGTATAGCAAGTTCTTCATTAAGTATGAACAAAGTTCTTCAATACTATCATTTTCATAGCACCTATATTGAGTAACCACTTTGTGCACGTGTTCTATTTTATTCTTATCGCCCAATTTAACATTGAAAGTTTTCATATTTTTCCCCATCTAATTATAAAAAAAGATGTCCTTAAAGGATTGCAATACATTTTAGATTTGGTATTATAAATTTGTGTACTGAGTAATGGACGAAGAATTTTATTTTTATATTTATTAAATATTAATTTATAATAAGAAAAATAAACCGTGCATCACTGGTACCACTTTACTTTAATTGAAGTAGATCTACTTCTTTTTTCAATTTTTTTAAAATCTACTTCCTACTTCCCACCATCAACAAAATATTAAAGTCTACCTTATTTTAAAAAATCTCTGTTTCAGTCCCAAATCTACTTCTTTTTCCTTTTTTTACTCTACTTTGTAACTCCAGAATTTCCATACAAAATCAATAACAAAAATGGATCAATACTAATGCCAATAGTGTATTTTTGTTCCTAAATACTTTTCAAAGACTAAAGTCTTGTTTATTTATTTTTAAAAACATACTAATAGTAAAATAATTTTAATATTTTTTTTTATAGCAAAAACTATAATTAGAATTATTAAAGTGCCTAAACATGAAGTTTGAGATATTTGTTTTTGTTAAACACAGTTAAGAATTGATATCCTGTACAAAAAAAATATAGGTACATGTAGAAGTAGTTTAAATATTTTATTTCATAAAGTGTCATTCATTTCGTGTTTTCAAGTTGGTAGCGCTGGCATTTGACACCTGTCAAATTGAGCTGTCATTTGAAGTGTCAAAATATTATTTAAATGTTTTCCAAATACTATAATGAATCGACCGACTACGCAAGCAATTGGTAAAATTATGAAAAAAATTGAAGAGAGTGGAAGACCATTTGAATGATGTTTTTCACACTTAATGGCAAAGTCCAAACTTTATAATGAAATAAAATTTTCATCAAAAATGTATCGCGGTGTGTGTTTTATTTAGCTTTAATTTCGAAACCGAAAAATGAATGACCCGTTATATGTTAATAAATATTTTTTTTAATTTTTTTTTTGTTTTGATTAAATTATAATAATTAAATTATAATAATATGAAGTAGCTAAACATGAAGTTTTAGAACATTCTTTTATTTTAAGTTTTTTTTTGTTAAATAAAACTAGATATTATTATAAAACCAAGTATAAAAAATATACTTACACGTAGAAATGAAATTAAATATGTATGTTTGAAAGCTTTTCAATTTTATGTTTTTTTTTTTTTTTTTTAATCAAATTAAATTAAATTAAATCAATTAATCAAATCAAAATTAAAACATAGATTTGTGTTCAAAAATTTGTATTTTAAATACTTCTTCTATTTTTCTCACACTGCTTCACTTTTTTTTCCAAATATATTATGGAGATAATTCTGTCTTTCATCTAAATATATTATAACAAAATTATATTTTTTGTTGATGTTTTCAGTACAAAATTAATTAAACAAGTGACATCCGAAAATTGTATAATACATTTTTTCAGTGTATTTCATTTTTATATTGAAAACAGAAAATAATGTAGGTATTAAAATAGAGCCGACTCAGTCGACCTAAATTAGTAAGTACCGTGTCACTGATACAATGAATATTCCCTTAACTGAGTATATAACTGGTGCTAATTGGCAACGACACAAGTGCGCTTCATTTTACCTTCTCCCCTTCCTGTTTACTTGCAATGGCTGTTAGTATTTTGACAAAGAATCCATCTCCACCTTTTCGTTTTTTCGTACCTGAGAACGGAAATTAAATTAATTTTCCTGTTGATCTTCATTTGCTTTGGCTGGTTGGTTTTAGTTGGCCACAAGAGTAAATCTACTTCCCCGACACAGGCTAATGAGGTCGCCTACACCAAATACGCTGCAATATCTCATTGTTGTTTGTCCAAAATTACCATCCTTATACAAAATAAAGTAATATAAACTTATATTTTTCATCAAAAACTTTGAAGTGCCCAGAAGAGAGAAATGCAGAAAGATTGTATCTTTCAGATAGAGCAACTTTGTGTGTGACTCTGTTAAGAGATGGTTTCATCATAATAGAGGCGGCGGTGGTGATGGTAATGGTGATGGTGACCGCATGTCCTATCAAACAAAACAGAAACAAAAACAAAAACATACAACCATCTACGGCACTATATAGTTATGTATACTATCTATGTTTGTGTGTATATGGCAGCAAAACTTTTAATGTAAAAATGCAAATTTATTACACTCCATGAAAGACGTGTCAGTTGGCTGTCATAATTGATTTGAGCTGTCAAAAGTTGAGGGAACACACCATAATAATAACAATAATTTCACTCCAATGCGGTTATATGCAAATGGCGGAGCAATTGTTTCCGCAGTCTTGCGGGTAAAAATAATCTTCTATAGAACAATGGTGGCTGGTTCCATCCATATACCTAGTAAAAAGTAGGTCGCATGTTCGAGGATCTTTAAAGTGGAATTATAAAAGTAAGACTGTATAGAAACGCGTTAGGTTATTATTATAGGAGTCTGAAATATTGTATGCATCAGAAATACGGTTTTGTTGAATAAATGGTTTGGCGCGAGAATGTGGGTTAATAGCTTTTGTGCAATTTCGAAAATTTATTCAGGAGCAATATTATGTACATATATTGTAATTTTGTAAGCTGCGTGAAAACTATGAAGACAGTGCGTACTATGTGACATCATTTAAAAAAAAAAAATATTATTGGTAGATAGATATAGGTCAGTGTTTAAATAGGTTTGGGTAGGTGTATGGCGTATGGGAGATTGCAATCCGTGTTTGCTTGAGTTTTTTTTTTTTTTTTTTTTAAATGCTTGTTTTAAGCCTGAATAATAATGTATGTTATGTATGCATGTTGAGTAATGTTAATTGAATTCAATTAAAATAAATAAATAAAACTTTAGTGGCGCGACAGCTCGTGAAAAATCTCGGCCTACAATTACTTAGGTACTTAAACAAATTTCTGTTTGAAATGCTTTTCAAAAATATTACGTGAAAATGAGCCACCTTAATAATTACCCGATGCAATATTATTGCCCGAGATAAGGTATAGCCTTTGTGCAATAGTATTATTATTTAGTTGTTTTTTTTTTTTTATCTCGAAGAGGAATATTAGGCAGGTGCAGAAAAATGAGATACTCTGAGTTATCAACAATATTAGTTAAGTACATTTTACATCAACAAGATTACTCAGCAGAATTTCTCAGCTTCGCTAGCTTTGCTGTCAAAATGCTCAGGAAAATAAATTTTAGATTCGCTTGCTCACTGTTTCGTTGGAGCGAAATCTCTGAGATTTTTCTGAATGCGCCTATAGTCTATTATAACGTGTTTTCCAAAAGAGATGGGTAGATTTTGACAGTTCATGGTGGCCATTTTGTTTTATCAGTTGATTGATTTCCCTATTTTTTTATTTTTCAGACATTAAAAACAAATCACCATTGCTGAAGGAAAACGACTATAGCCAACGGTTAAATGTAATTAATATGAAACAAATTGTAGCAGATGTAGTTTGAAATGCCAAATGAGTTGTCGGCTGTCACTTTGAAGTTTGAGTTTTGTGCTGAAATGTTTTGTTTTTTTAATTAAAAATTTCAATTCAAATTACTGTTGGGTGTGTGTTGTGAACCGGCGGCGGCGGCGGCGGCTGTGGGTGCTATCATTGGTCCTTGCTTATTGGCAATACCATATCAACATCAACGAAAAGCGCTACTGATCGATGACAGCCAATTTATTTTGGCCCAATGGTAAGGATTTGGTTCCAAAATAAAAACTAAATATGTATCACGTATTTCGTGATCCCAGAATGCACCATTTGCCCAAGCAATTTGAGGTCATGGTTATCTCAAATGCGACGACGACGATGCCACGTGAACTGGTCACCGAGATCCTGTGGCTTGACCCTGTTAGTTAGTGGTGAGTAAGATTCAAATATGTACATATATGTATGTACATCATAGTAGTCCGTGGCGTAATGGTTAGTGCGTTGGACTGGTACGCCGAAGGTCTTGAGTTCAATTCCCAGCCTATGCCACCTAAAAACAGAAATGTTTTTTCACGGTTTACTGCCTCTTGCGAGGAATTGACAAATCCTCCAAGAGTATCTCTTGTCATGAAAAAGTTCTTCTCACCCTAGCCTTTTCGGATATGGCAGACAATTTTATGTCCCCTTTATTCCTGCCAATAACACGCACACAGAAATGATTGAGAGTTGTAAGTCACTAGGCCCTGGTTCTACACGAGCTGACGCACCGACCAATTTATTTATTTTTTATACATTGTCACTGTATAAGAAAAAACAAATTTATTTTGTCTTAGAACTTCTTAAAGTACCGTTTCTTGCATAAGATCTTAAAGATTACTCCTTTAAATATGACATAAAAACACTAAAAGTCGAGTAGCCATAAGAAATAGATCCCAAATATCATTCAACAATATAATAATTTTATCATTAGCATCTGCCAAGTGTTTTCTCATAATCTTTTCAATTGATAATCCGGAAGAACGATTTGATACACATGGACGCTTCTGATTTCGAAGAAGAATTGTCATTCTGACACCAATCGAAATCAATGAATATCACACAATAAACATCCGAATATTTCAATAGGAGAGTTAAACTCATCGTGCTATTTGATCTCGAAAAATGCTCCTTGAATGTCCACTTTGGAGCTCTTGACTCTTCTTGAGTATGTCATCAAAATATCAGTCATATTGATTCTCACCGCTATATGCCAAGCCAACTCTAAGAAGAGAGGTCTTCATCTTCTTTTCTCATCTCCACCAATAAGAACCAATCAAAAATAATGTCTAGTGCATTTTTTTGAATACTCAAGACATTGTTCGTTCATCATCTTCATCATCATTTCTACATTCTACATCATCGCGTCGTCGTCGTCATGCGTCGCGTCTGCTAGTGCTAGATGACGATGAGGGTCAAATTTCTGCTTTAGGTTAAGAAGAAACCTAAAAATCAATGTGTGAGTTATGTTAACAAAACACAGAGTGTAGAATTAAAAAAAAAAATCTTTAGAATTCATCTATTCAAAACGTAGAGGTATCCAAATTTTAAGTCGCAGTTCATTCAATCGCTAGAAAAACCAAAACATACGAGCGAAGACCTGTGGATGAGTAAAGAAGGCGCGCGGCACTAGAGAAGTGGTGGCAGCACACACATAATTAATCAATCAAAACATTTAAACCGAAATGTTTGACAGTGGTTGACATGGCCATGTCAAATGTTGACATGATAACTAATCATAAGTAAGTGTCAGCCTTTTGTGTTTGACGTTTGTTGCATTTAACATTTTTTGTTGGTCGCCGTTGTTTTTCTTTTTTTTTTCATGAGAATGACTTCTGAGATTTGCTCTCGAATATTCAATGGCGGGGCGGCAAGCGGTGTATAGTAATAGTGTGCCTGTGCGTGCTTATGAATGGTTGGTTGGATGGTGGATGGCGCCAGTGTCAGAAGAACCTATGCACAACCAGGTTTGAAGGACAGTAATAATGGGATTATGTTATTAATTATAGGTAAGATGAATTAAATGTTAACCATCAACTTGAGACTCGATAGCTATATCTTATAACTGGGTTTTAAGAGATTATTTTCAACTTAATTGCATTGATATAAGGGTGCACAATGCACATTCCATATAATAATATATAGACGTTAGATTATTATTTCTTTGTATTTTAAATTCTTGTTTAAGATGATTTTTAATAAACCTATTATCGTTCGGTTATAAATGGATATAAAGAAACTGATGAGAATGATTTGATCTATGAATTTAAATAATAGGACTTATGTATTTAAAAATAAACTAAGGGAAGGCGAGAAGCATTGAATGAAAAGTGAGAAATACGCTGAACTACGCTTATATAAGATACTGCTTCCTAAATTGATAACTGTAGCAGATTATTTCGAGCATTGCCATTTTTAACATAAGGACTGTAGGGAATTAAAATTAAAATTATATTCGACAAATCAGATTTAATGAATTTCCAACTCTCATATTACACCGATTTTGACAAATAAGTTGTCAAACGAAGCGGAATTACCTTTGACGAATTATAATTTTGTATTTTAAAAATGTTAATAATTTATTCAAGAACTGCATTTGTTTATTTTAATATTATTCCAAAAAAATGAACTCTTAAATGAACACTTCCACTTTCCAATTGGAAATATTTCGGCATGTGACATTAGGCCGGGTTTAATTTATTAGGTCCGTTCATTTTAAAATAAATCGTGCCTTCTTTTTTTTTAAGTAGGCATAATTTTAAGAATTCTCGCACGGGTAGGCTAGTACAATATTTTTTTTAAAGCGGCGGCGTCAAAATTTAATTTGTGTTTCCCAATATAAAATTCTGCTGCATTACACTTCTTTCCGAAAAATCTATGCTTCTTGTGTTTTCACCCTTGGAGATATACTTCTGAACGCATCCATGATCTGTCATTTTTCAAATGCGTATTTAATGCCAATAGGGCACAATAGATCTTAAGGTCGCAGTGCATTAATACCCCAAATAACCATTCATTCATTCATTCATGCCATAAATGACTTGCTGATAAAAAAGAAATCGTCTGGATTTAAAAAAAAAAGAAAATGAAACCGAAGTTTTCTAAATTTTAACCTGACATAAAATCTATTTGCAGGAAGCATCTAGTGCAAGGATTTCATTAAACTTAAATATTGCATACATTTACTACTATTTACTACATTTACTACTATTACTATTATTGAATTTTTTAAAATTAAAGTTCGGTTGTAAAATGTTTTGAAAACAACTTGCTGTGTTTACTTATTTTCTATGGATTTCTTCTCAATAGGACCGTTCACATTCAATGACATATTCGTCAACATGTGTTGTGTCGTTAGATTTTTGTAATGCGAACACCAGTCGAACTGTAGTTCTGTAGTTCAATTTGTTCAATAATTTGCTCTGTCGAACGACCGCTGTAGTAAATGTGTCGGACAACCGAAAATTTCAATTTTACGTCTTATTTAATTTTTTTTTTGTAAAAGAGAATGAGTTGAAATGGATGTAAGCAAAATAATAAAACGAGAGAAAACAAATGAAATTAATTCGTTAGTGTTGGTATTGACAAATACTGAACTGCGCGCCATGTTCCCTCTTTGAAAATTTATTTTAAAATGAAGTAACGACAGTCGGTGAATGTGAACGCTTCCAAAATGACTCGGGTTGGGCAACACGTCGTTGAATGTAAACCCCCTTTTCAGATTTTGTACGTTAAAAATTGTTTAGATATAATAGGCGCGTTAAGAAAAATGCTATTTTAGAGATCTTTTTTCCTCAGAGTTTTTACAGCAAAACTGAGAAATTTTGCTAAGGAGTCTTATTAATTTAACTAAGATTGCTGATATCTCCGAGATCTTATTTTCCTGAACATGTGTAATGTTATAAGGGCATGAGGATTTTGGAAATGTTCTGGTGGGACATAGCCAAAAAAACGTTGGGAAACACTGATGTTGATGTAGATCATCGCATGAATTAAATCGATACAGATAAGAGTGACGACAGTAATATATACTCATATCATTTTTCTCTGTGAGTTTATTTTGCAGTTATTTGTTGTCTTTTTTCTGCACACTGACGACGACCATATGTTCAAGAAAACCGTTGACATTGGTACCTGCTTGTGGCGACTGAACATATACCCTAAGCATAGCAATGGAGTTTAATTTTTGCAACTTATAATAACCCCAATTATTGAATATGACCTTTGACATATTCACTATTAGGTATAAAGCCTGTAAACCAAAATACCGATACCAAGCTTGATTAATCTACGCTGCAAAAGTTTTGTCTATTAATTTGGCAAAAAAAAAAAAAAAACAAAACTCACCAATCGCTCCCCGGAAATAATATTATGTTGTTGATTCTACAATCGACACAAATATAACATTAGCCATTAATTAGCTAAATTGTCTTCTGCTAATACTAAGCCGGTATTGTAGCGAGATTTGCTTAGGATAAAAACACTCATCTTTAAATTTGCATTATTTATTAATTTTTTTTATATTATAATCATTTAAAACATTTCAATTAAATATTGAAACTCGTTCATTAAATTAACAAATATTATGTACATACATAAATGGAAAATAACTTTTTTTTATCACTTATAGCTTAACGTAACGTAACGTAACGTAACAGTTCCTTTAAATATTATCTCACTTTAAATAAATACAACAAAAAATAATCAACCATCACACACACCTTGTCCAAAAGAGGTCTTTAACCTAATTTACATTTCGACAAAAAAAAACTTCGCACATCAAAAGTTAATGATTAATGGCAAAACGTAACGACTAAAGTTTTTCTGAGTTTTTTTTTTTTTCTTTTGAACGGACAATCAAACATACCATATAATAAAGATATGGCTTTTTCAATATCTTTACGATCTTTGGGTTGGGTAGTTCTTTTGTTTTGGACTTAAAACTTTTCAAATCTTGGGGTCAATAGATGATCACGGATTAAAATTATAACAATCTATCTACATATATGGTTTATTGATAAATAAGTTTATCGGAATTGTAAAACCGTTTTAAGAAAAAATCATATAAGAATATTCTCCATTTTTGTTTGTCACTTTTTTATTTTAGATATGAGCTAAAGTTTGACACCACACACACCATTCAAAATATTATTTGTAATGTGTATTAAAATTAATTAAATAATTATTTTAAACAATCCGTTTTCTGCTGCATTTTAATGAATTTGCAAACAGGTTTCTGAATTTAATTTTATTTACATAATTATTGAACACGTTAAATGAATATCCCGATATCATTTATATTTTAATTTTTTGTTTGTCATACAAGGTAGTAATTTTATATTAAATACATAAGAACAAAAATTTAAAAAAAATGGCTATCAAAATCGAAGGATTGAGGGATGACTAATTAAAATTTATAACATAAAATTATTTTAATTCTTAAATTAATTAGCAGATGAAAGGAAAGAGAAATATTAGGACTTGTGTCATGCACTCGTATGGAAAGAAAGAACTTGTGCAAACCAGCACGTATTTTCTTACTTTTTTTTTTAAGGAAGAGCAAGTATTTATGTAGTATCGTTTTCGTGTAAAAAAAAAGTGTTGAGGTTTAAATCAAACTAAACGTTACGATGAGAAATGTAAAAGATTGGTTTTTGTTATATCGTCCGTGCGCAAGTTTTTGTGGTCTCTGCGTCTGTTCGCCTGTGTTTGTATGCGTCTGTCCATTCGTTTGTCCACTGTAATTCGACCAAGAGTCTAAATTGAATTAAATTAAGCTTATATTTTGTATTTTCCCAAATCCTTATGGACTTAGCTAAGTCCAGATAATTTTCGGGACTTAACTTTAGTCACCATAAAAACTGTATTACCGGCACTAATTATCATTTTGCCGTCGATATTTTGTACGGAAACGTCAAATTGTCTGACTCATCAAATGGAACAATTTTTTTTTATGAAAACAAAATAGCGGTAATTGTCTTTGAATTTAGTTTGTTTAATTATAAACGACTTGAAATTAAGTTCTATGTTTTTGTTTAATTTTATTTTATGAAGAGGAATAGTTTTCTAAATGAGTTTTCTTTTTATTTTAATGCGGTATGACTGATTGGTTTTTGTTTTGCATGCTTGCCACAAAGCTGAAAGGGTAGTGAATTAGTGATGCCATTTTGTTGCAGTGATAGGCTTGTTTGCTGTAATGACTTTGGTAAGTCCCGATGTTGTTCTTTTGTCCAACTCCATATGGAGTTCCAAAAAAACACGGCAAAAAAAGGAAATGCTCTGAATTGTGCCAACTGCAGAGGAATATTAAGTCATCTAAAAGTTGCAAATAAAATCTTGTCACCTACATACATACATATACTGTCGTGATCGTTTAAAACCCTATGCTTACAATATAATCGGACCCTTTTAATGTGGTTTTAGACAACGAAAATCAACCGTCGATCGAATGTTCGCATTCCGACAGCTTTTGGAATAAGCTCAGGTATTTTAGATCGATACACATTAGGGTTATTCAAAAAACCGTTTTTCTCGAAATTCAATCGGTGCCGGGTAAAATTATGAAACTTAGATTGAATAAAATTAGAGATCGCTACGCTACCAGCGTTTTTGCAATAATTTTGCTTGAAAATCGGAAAATGTTTAAATCTGCCGAACTTTTCGAGTTTTGGTGATTAAAGCATGAATTCTCAGGGATTATTCGTAATTTCATGTAGTTTATGAATATTCAGTTAGAAAATTAATGTGTGTAATACAATTCTTATATTTTTTCGTTTTATAATAAAAAAGTAAGCGTCTACAAAAATAGCCGCAAGGGATCTGGGATCTTGGTGTTGATTTAAAATTACGTCTAATTTTA
The DNA here is from genome assembly GCA_951394125.1 of Epistrophe eligans. Taxonomy (NCBI): domain Eukaryota; kingdom Metazoa; phylum Arthropoda; class Insecta; order Diptera; family Syrphidae; genus Epistrophe; species Epistrophe eligans. The sequence goes on from OX596030.1 coordinate 41,614,819, forward strand.
CCGAAAACAAATTTCAATAACCCATCAGAACCTGTCTTCCTTAAATTTGTTTAAACAATATTTTCAAAAAAAAAAAAATACTACAACCTTGATGTATAACTATACTCATGTCAAAATGCATTTTTTTAGAAGTTATTTTCTTAAGACATAACCTGTACTTAGCCTTGATCCAATCGGAGTAAATTTACTCCACCATCACTCCGCTTTTTTTAGATCTATACTCCCTTGTTTTTCACACTGAAAAATTCAAAAATTCTTTAGCCAAACCACAAGAAAGGAAATGATAACACTGCTTTATTAAATTTTTTAATCAACTCTGACTCTGAATGTTTTAATCTAATTTTTTAACCAAATCTGACTCTGAATGTTTGAATCTAAAATTCTATTCTGTTCTGATTTATCTTCTTTTTTTTTGTTAAAAAAATATCCATTTATGTTAATATAAATTTGTTAAAAAAAACATTCTATGAAAACTTGAGCTTTTCTTTATTTTTCAAATCTGCTACGAGAATTTTTGATTTAACCTCCTTTTTAAAAAAATCTACTTCGAAATTTTACTATACTGAGGTTCTAACTCTGCTTGTAATACTTTAATAATAAATTCTAACAGTTTTTGAGTTATCACATTTTTTAATACACATTCATCTCTTTATCGATTATAAAGTCGCATATAATTATAATGGCGTGGACAGGAAAATATTATACGTGTCGTATCTGTGCTCAACTGTAGGATAACAATGGAGAAATTTCGCTGCTTCGTCAGCGACAACACCAGTTACGAACCCTTTGTTGATAACATTAGGTCCAAGGAAAAGCGACTTCTTATTATGCAACCTTCTTAAAATCGTTCCTGAAGCAATCGTGTGTAACTCGCAAGTTAACAAGGTATGTAGATGATACTGACATTTTAGGTCTGTTCGTTTAATTCTTCAGTTTTTGGAAGAACAACACAGAACAAAAGAGGTTTATATCGGGATAATGAAGCGAAAGATGTTACCGGTGCATTTGCAGGTATGGAAGCAGAGATGATGAAAATGATGGTGTTGACTTTTTTAATGAGGAAAAGACAAAGTATATGCAGCCATCAAAAAAGTGTCTCAACATTGTCTACTCAGGAAAAACATCACGATGCGATGGATAGATACTATACTTCAGCACTTTGTCTATACCTGGCTACCACAGTTTCTTCTCAAGATGACATCAGTACAGGTATATCAAATGAGGAATCAATATTGTCAATAATGTCAATCGTTGTTTTTTCGGGTACGGATAAAAAGGTATTTAAGCTTAAAGCCCTCTCTAGAGAAACAAGGAGACCATTCATATTTTCTGACACTTTCAATTTTTACAACCTGCGTAGTATTTTACCCTTAGAGTTATGTACTTTAATGTCTAAAGATAGGGACTTATCTGGCTGAAAGGGCTTGTTGGTTGAGTCTGTAGACCATTCTGCATACCAGGTTCAAGACAACAAAAGCATTTATTATAACCTAATGCATTCGCAGTGCAGAAGAAAGATATGTTTTCTTTTTTTTAAACTATCCGAAAATAGAAGAAAAATTCTCTTGTATACTGCTGTGAAAGAAATATAGCACAAGGAAAAATATAAATTGTAAATTTAAAGGTGACAAGTAATGAATCCATTTTATTATAGAAATCTATTACATTACATAAAATAATTATTGAATTATGTAAAATAATTAATTAATCAGAAATAAATTAAATGTTTCAGTTTTTCCAAGAATAAATCATGAATAAAAAAAAAAAAAGTTACCCAATAATCAGAAGAAAATCCAACCAAGTTCTTGTATTTCGCCAACAAAAAGCACAAAGATGTTAAAAATACAAAATTAACAAAGTAAGTAACCGATACAAACCAAACCATAATTGAACACTAAATTAATCATCATGAATCAAACAAATCGCAAATCTTCAATCATCAGTTAAAATAATTTATTTATAGAAAACCGACCTTATATCAATCGGTTAAAAATCAAACTTCAAAGTGAATAATAAAATAATAAAATAAAAAGTTTAACAACAAAAGATCGATACGTTTATCCGCAAATCATGTTCCTGTCACCTTCTCTCACATTTAAATAAAAAAACAATATAAAACTGACTTAAAATTCATAACCATCTGAATTTTATAGCAAAAGCCCTGGTTGCGGTGGCTAACGATACAATTAAATAAATGCATTGTTCGGCTTTTTGAAATTAATCTCATATAGTTAAGTGCGGGCGGTATACAAAAGCTCGAAATTAATTCGCCGATTCTAGGAATTTCGTCTGTAAAATATTTCAAGTTCCCATGCCGTTCTGCTACATTTACACTCAACAACACGACGACAATGGTGTATCGGTATAGGTATCCCTGGTAGGGGACAGCAGCTTGCGGGCTGCGGATTGACTGAGAGTCGAGCTCTAAAATCCCATTTAACACAAAAAGTCGCTTATTTCACAGCATGTTCCGTCCCAGCACCACACATGGTCTGCCGTCTTCTGTTCCGGTCTTATACGCTCCCCCACCCCAGGAGAGGAACGAATGTTGTACATTGTACTTTATGTGATATGCGGTGTAGCAATTTTTAAGCCAAATCGCTTTGTTCATACTTGCTTTTGGGGGGCAAGTTCACAATTGTAAACACAAGGAATACACTCATCGATTGGTCTTGGAAAAAACTGTTTACAAAACAGAGAATAAAAAAGAAGTCTCTCCTCATGCCTTGTGCCCTGCCAATTGCAAGATAGAAATATATGGTAAATCAACGTAAAAGAATGATCATTAAAATTGAAGTCCTTCAGCGATTCCAAGGATTTGGCATTCCGGATGGAAGATGTGCTGAGATGCGCGCCAGGTTAATGATTTCCGGAAGGAATTCCATTTAGCTTATTCGATTAAGAGTACGAGTATGTGAGGGAACATTCAAGCCAGAGAAATTTCAAGGGAATTGGATGGTATTCTTAGAAAACAATGATCAAGCAATCGGAACCGTTGATGCTGGTGCAGACGAATCCGAATCTATTAATTACGTTGGAGATTGGTGAATTATCTACCTATACCTATTATGTTTATGGGAGTTAAATTAATTTTTTCTGAAGACTTGTTAATCATACAGGGTGATTAGCAAATGAAGTGATAAAATGCTAGAGTGTGTAGGTTGCATCATTGGGTCGTACGTACTTGTTCTTATGTTTAAGTAGCTTAGGTTTTTAAAAATGTCAATGGATCTAACTATAAAGAATTTAATGCATGAAATTAAATGTTGTAATGTATGAAATTCAATATTTAAATTGCTAAAAATAAATCCTACAACAACTAAAGTTCAAATAATTATTAATGCTGTTATGATTTCCTATAAACAGATACATATGTACCTATGATTGAGTTCAGAAAATTCAAAAAATCATTTAAAATATTTTTTCTTAAAACAACTCCTTTGCGAATGGTACTAACAAGTTAGATGAATGTCAGAAAGAAAGCTATTTATCTTAAACAAATTCCATCTCATTTATATTTTCACAACTTAATTTCAAGATACCGCAACGCTAACCCTTAACTAAAGCATGCAAAAGTGTTCTTGTCCAGCCTGTAATTTCTGTAACATTTTTCACAATTGTGTATGCCAATTTTAGGTATTTAATAAAAAAAAAAAAACACTTTAAAACCTGTTTACGAGGTTTAAAAGAAGTTTAAAGAAAAAATCGAAGTTTTTTTTTTCAAAAATCCAAAAACAATTTGAAGTACCTTCGCATAAAAAGCCGTGAAGAGGAGAACGTCGAAAATTAATAAAAGCGCTACAAAGCAGATACCGTTTTGTAACTGTTTTAAGTGTTATTTTTTATATTATAGACTACGCTTACGCTATATTGTAGGGTTTCTTGAGAGGAACCATTATTTTTGAAGCTCAAAACATTTCAATGTCCACTGTAGGAAGTTAAGTTTCAAGTTTGAAGTTTTTTTTTTTTTAATTGGAAATAACCCACCCAACCTACGCCCTCTGTGCATCTTATGCGAATCACCCTGTATAACGAATGAAGGAAAATTATATGTACATATTTAAAAAATGTAATAAATCATCACGGTTCGGTTCATCAAAGGAATAAGTGTTTTTTTTTTTAAGTTTGGTGTTTAAACGTATGTAACGTATATGTATGTAAATATGTACAATGAAATTAGTTTATATTTTTCCTAATTCAAAGTTGCATAAAAATATGAATGAAAATATGCATATCTGCATATATGTATGAAATTATTTTTTTTTTGTAATTTCTCTTAAGGTTAAGATTTGTCGAATAAATTTGAATTAAAGTAAAAATTCTTCAACAAAATTAAATTACACACAATGTATTAAAATAAAAAATAAGTCGTATTTATTAGATTTTCGACTAGTTGGACAGTGTCTAAAGTTTTCGAAATAGTTAGAATTATGATTTATTTAATTTAATAAAACGTCACATCAGTCAAGACTAAGACAACAGATTCTTTTGTCTAAGTTAATTAAAGCCGGATCCACACTTATCTCGTGTGGTGTGGTGTGGTGTCTATTGTCGGAATCAATCTTTTAGGAAAAAGAATAAGTAAATAGCGAAACAAAAAATGAAAGTTTGCAAGACAAAATTCTAATTATTGTGAGCAGTCAGCGACACAACACATTACTCTACAACACACCACACGAAATAGGCTTAGTTGTTAGACAACAATTAAACATATATATTTATTTATAAATTGGACGGCTGTCCAAAGTTAGGCAACGTTTATTAAATATGACTCCTGGTTTTTAGATTTTGTCTAAGAACGGATAAGATCATAATACTGAATATTTAAAATAAAAATTCTACTTAATAAAGTAAATATTTGAAAAAAAAAAAATAGTTTGAAAAAAAATTGATTTAATAACAAAATGAATCCAGTTTGTCATTTTTCTGGCTTTAAAAAAAGGTATAACATGACATTGTACCTATATCAAGAGAAAATTTAACAACAGTAAATGCTACACGTTTTCATGCTTTAAGGGTTTGGTAATTAAAAAATCCATAAGTCCAAATCCATAATCCATGGGGTTGGAAACTTGTCGCAAATGCACTTCTTGTATACATATAACGGATATTTTTTTAGAGGTGGAAAACTTTAAATTGGCAATACTGTTTTCTTTGACTGCAGTTTGACAGTTTTTAGTTGAGGTTAGTTTGGTTTGTCAATTCATCATATGAGTAGCCTCAGGCCAAGGATTCCACAAGTCACTGTCGAAAACCATTACATCCAAAAAAAAGTCACCGATTAGTGCGCAAAACAATTAGGTAAACAATCTTTACTGTCTGAAAACAATAGATACGGAGCTGCAGCTGTAAAAATATTCAGAAATTGATCAAATTCACAAATTCAATGTTACGAACACAACACAACACAACACAACACAACACAACACAACACAACACAACACAACACAACACAACACAACACAACACAACACAACACAACACAACACAACACAACACAACACAACACAACACAACACAACACAACACAACACAACACAACACAACACAACGCAACTGCAGTCGGTGCTGCATACGGTGCCGCAAGAGTTCACCAACATATAACTTTTCACGTGCAGCAATTTTGATGTTTCAATTTATATGAAGAAAAAAAGAGCCAGAAAAAATATTGAAGCTTTTTTTGCTTTGTCTCACGAAACAAAATTAATTAAAAGACAAATAACGAAATATAAAAAAGTGATTAATAAGCCGGTGACTGTGTTTTTTTTTTCTAATATACAAAAGGCTGTGCAGCTGCATTGCGGAAACATACAAAATAGCACAAACGACACTTTTTCACAGCTGTTGCAGCTCTAGCTCCAGTTTTAGCTGCAGCATTCTATTGCGTTCAGGCAGTAAATATTTAGACTACAACATTTCCTTAATTCGCCTAAGACACACATTATAGGATTTAGAGTAGGTGCGAGGCTGGATGTATGCAAAGTCTCTTTTGCATTTAAAGAATCTGGATTTAAAGAAACTTTGCATAAACCCAGCCTCGCACCTACCCCAAATCCTATAATCTGCCCAAGCAGGGGGGTTAAATACCTCACTGTTTATACGCCGTTTAAATTGAAATTTAATAACATTTACTTTATTATTATTTTTGTTATTGATTGTTGAATTATTTATTTCTTTTTTGAATTTTTATTTATTTATTTATTATCTATATATTTTTATTTTATTATAGTGAAATAAAGTTGATTTGATTTAAAACGGAGTTATTTCAGTACAATTATTGACCAGATTTTGATTTGGGCGATATTTCCTAAGATTTGGGCGTTCTTTCCTTCAAAAAAAAAAATTTTAAATTGAGAAAAAAAAAAAGAACAACAATTGTTCAGAATTTTTTTGGGCGATATTTCCAAATCGGTTTGGGGGTTATTGCCTAACGCCATGAAATTTAAACAAAAAGGCAAAAATATTTAAGCATTATAACAATAAAATAAAGCCAACAGCCTTCGTGTATAGTATGTTACAAGTTTTACATTTTCAATTTTAGTTTTTTTTATTATGGATTAGATTAGATCGTTCACACTGGCGGCGGTGTCGAGCGCACCATCCTCAAGGTCAAAAACAAATTGTGGAAAAATTGCGACCACAACTCCTTTGTTAGGCAAATAGTTTTTTGTTTTCATTAATTGGACTAAAATTCTCATAAAACGTTACCATTTTGAAATTTTAGTCTTGATTTGAAAATAATAGCTAGCTATGTATAGCTTTGAGAGTGAAATATTTCTATTCATAAAATTTATATAATATAAAAAATTATTAAAACATCCATAGTAAAATCATAATCATGAATAAAACTTAAACTAGGTGCACAAAAGTTGGCGTTTCGTCCCGGTTATCTCACTTGAAGTCATTAGTTTCAGTTGAATAGTGAGTGTTTGAGACCCTTGATGTCACAACACAATTTTTATTAAGTTTATTTCAACTTAGGTACATCGATTTTTTGCAAAACATTCAATGTAAAATTTATCCACGAAGATTAAAATTCTTAATTGCTAAAGCGGGAAATTAACATGGGCCATGGCGAAGACCGGACTTCATTTATAATATTCAAATTCTATATATATACCTATACTATACTACTTAAATATATATCAATCAAGTAGATGACTTAGCACTATTAAATTGGACTCGTTGAATTTTGTATTCACAAAATAGATTTTAAAAGTTTTTAGTTCACAAAAGTTTATTTAAAATAAAATGTTACCATCTAATTTTATTAATTAAATCTATAAAAACATTTAACCGAATAGTGAATAATTTTTATTTAAAACGCAGCACATTTATTTTGTAGATAAATTAATGTCTTCTCTCATATAAATTAAAAACAAAGACAACGAATCAAACATCACTACATCTTCTGCTGTGTTATTTTGGTAATTGATAATTTATTCTTAAAAATAAAAATGCAGGTCATAGTAATTTTTTAAGTTAAATTTTACTCCGCCTTAGGAAAGGAATTTGTATGTAATTTACATTATCTATTCAATTATCTTCTTCATTTTCTGTGAGCGTCGAACATTTCTAACGTATATTGTCACTTGCCCAAGCTGTAGGTATATTATTTGTCATACATGGTCCACTACCAGAGAGGTGAATTTAACCAAAGATATTTTAATACAACAACAATAATGGTTGATGGCTTTACTTAAAGGTAAAGCTCTCTATATAGGTTCAAGTAAAGACGGTCTTTTCTTGTTTAATTTCATTCATCCAATCCGGTTATATCTTTTATGGTTTGTCTTGGTTTTGGGACTTTAATTTTTTTTATTTTTTTTACCTTTCTTTTAGTGTTTTTTATCTAAGAGATAGATTGTACAGAAGAAAAAAATGTATAAAGTTAAGTATCTTTATAGGTACAGCAATTGGTTGACTATAAAATACGCCTTCAGATATTGTTTGGGTTTTTTTTAAAGAAAAGTGGTATCTCTTTCAAATAACGCTTCGTATATCAATTGATGATTATTTTGTCTCAACAATGAAGGCTTGTTAATTTATAGTTAAGAAAGTATCGATTACTGATCGTGGCCTTAAGTACATTTATGTACATACACAAATTTTATACATGGTCTTAAGTAAATTTGTGTATAGAGGTAGTTTTATTGCGATTGAGTCTATACAATTGTGTGTCTGGGGAAGTTTTTTTTTAAAGATCATATCTGCAACATAAATGCCTTCCAATTAAGGCACACAAAAGTTAGTAATAATGTCTCTGTATACCGTTCACTGTTGACTGTAACGTTCTGACTATAATCATTTTTGAAAACATATAAAGGGTGGTTAAATTTGAAGGGCCGATGTTGATTTTAAATAAAACAAAAATTATTTAGGAAATTATTGTCATTTCGTTTTATTATGATAATATTGGTATGGTTCAATTATGTATAGAACAAAATATCGGCCAAATGGCCACCGCGACCTCGGCGGTACACCTCCATCCGATGGTCCAAATTTTCGATGACGCTGAGGCATAATTGAGGTTCTCTGCCGTTAATGTGCCGAATTATCTCATCCTTTAGCTCTTGAATTGTTGCTGGCTTATCGACGTACACCTTTTCTTTCAAATAACCCCAAATAAATAAGTCCAACGGTGTCAAATCATATGATCTTGGCGGCCAATTGACATCGCCACCACGTGAGATAACACGGCCATTGAATTTGTCGTGCAAAAGAGCCATTGTTTCGTTAGCTGTGTGGCAAGTGGCACCATCCTGCTGAAACCACATATCGTCCACATCCATATCTACCAATTCGGGCCATAAAAAGTTCGTTATCATCTCACGATAGCGAACACCATTCACAGTAACTGCCTGACCGGCCTCAATTTGGAAAAAATACCAGCCCATAAACCGCACCAAACAGTCACTCTTTGTGGGTGCATTGGTTTTTCGACAATCACTCTTGGATTATAATTCGCCCAAATGCGGCAATTCTGCTTTTTGACGAATCCACTAAGGTGAAAATGTACCTCAACACTGAAGATGATTTTATTCGAAAATTGATCATCCACTGTTGCCATTTCTTGCCCACCATTCTGACCATTGACGACGCTTGAAATGGTCAAGAGGCTTTAGTTCTTGAGTCAATTGCACCTTGTAAGCATGTAAATGCAAGCCTTTATGCATAATGTTCATCAACGACGAGCGTGAGAGGTGCAATTGTTGGGCACGACCGACGACGAGTTGAGGTGGACGGCTTTTCAGCCACACTATCGCGAACAGCAGCAATATTTTCTGCAGTACGAGCTGTATACAAGCATGCACTGGTGTCAAATTTGTGCACGATTTTTCCGTACACATTTGGACGATTAAATTGACCGAAAAAATCAGGTGCACGATATGCATTTTGATTTGAACGCCCATTTTCATAATAAGCCTGAATAACTTTAACGCGTTGCTCGATTGTGTATCTTTGCATGGTTCAAATTGAATTAGTCTGAAATTGAGAAATGTCAAATGAAATGCAGAAAAAAACTTGACGTTTAGGTGTGGTTCACATTCAACATCGACCCTTAAAATTTAACCACCCGTTACATTATGTTTCAATGATTCGACATGACCACAAAGCTCGCCAAACGATGTCTTTTCACTTGAGATATCTAAAAACGAACTCAAGATTTTGATAAAACTTTACATTACGATGATAGCGAACTTGAAAAAAGTGTGTCTCTTAATTCTGTCTGTCTGCGTGTCTATTCTTCTGATTCCAGCCTATAAACTGTTCTGTCGATTTTCTTTAAACTTTGTAGGTATATCCAGTGTTTTTTTGGGCATTCTCCTGACATGTTTTTTTTAATTTATTATTAATAAAAATCTTATTTTTCTCAAAAACGTGCGTACAACTGTAAAGAAATCCAGTAATTTTTTATAAAAGAGACCTCCCATAGAACCATTTTTTGTTATTTTCGATTTTCTCAAAAACGGTTTCAAAAAGTTTTAAAAGTATTTTACTTCTACCAAAATTTTCAGTTTTTGTTTTTTTTTTTTTGATTTACAAAAAAACCTTCAATTTTGTATTTTGAAAATTTAATAATTCGAAAACGATTTGGTCGATTTTTATTTAACTTTGTGCCCAGTAGTTTTTTTTTTAAGGAAAGAACGTCCAAAATAAAAATTTTAAAAGTCAAATGGGAAATAACGCCCAAAAAAATCCAGAAAAACAAAATAACGCCCGAATCTTAGGAACCAGCGCCCAAATCTTGGCAATAAATGTACTGAAACACATCTGTTTTAAATCAAATCAACTTTATTTCACTTTAATAAAATAAAAATAAATAGATAATAAATAAATAAATAAAAAATTCAAAAAAGAAATAAATAAATAATTCAATAATCAATTATCAATAACAAAAATAATAATAAAATAAATGTTATTCTTTTGCAATTAAAACGGCGCGGCGTAAAAACAGTGAGGTATGTATGGTGGGTACAATTTTCATTAAAATTCTTATGTGAGCTGATCTACTACGAGTAAGATCTACTATATTATTCATTCTTAACGGTATCTGTCATAGAACACTTTTTTTGGTTTTCGACTATCTCACAAGTCCTTCTAAAAAGCTTCAATAACAATGGATTTAAATTTGGCGTGAGTCTATATTTATATGTATATTGGCGCAAAAATTTAAGCAGCCTTATGTCAATGGATGTGTGGGCACTACTTAACAATTGTCTACCTTTACTTTAATATATTTAATAAAATTTTCTTATTTAAAAAAAAAATTAATTACTCCTATGTTCCTAATAAACTACTGTTGGACACGTCTAAAATAGTGACAGTTCATGCATAAAAAGTAATCAAGCATACCATGTTCACCTTTGGTAATTGTCAAAGTGTCATTTGCAATTTGTAATTAAAAAGATAAGCATTTGGTCATTTAAACTTTATTATAAAATAATATAAAGATAATACGATGCTATCTTGTTTAAAATTAAGAAAATCTTCATTTTTTAAGCTTAAAGTAATAAAAAATATGCTTTAACATAAAAACTAAATCTTTTAAAATTTTGCGCCATTTTTCTAAATTTTCAGATTCAAATCTGGAATTTTTAATTTTAAAATCTTATACATACCTGTGATATGAAGATATAATAAAAGTAAGAATTATTCAACTAATCAAGTTAGCCGATTATATTTATTATGTATAGGCTTTTAAATATACTTTATACACATAATATGTATCTTTTTCTCATTAAATCAAAATTTAAACACGCGGTATATCTACTTCGTATATCTATATAAAATTCAAAATAGCCTTAATTAATGTTACCACTTATATTAAACTAGAAACTTTAGAGAAACGATTTTTAATTAATACTTTGAACTAACCAATAAAATTTTCATGACAATGAATCAACTATATCGGTAAATATCCATAAAAATACAAAAGAATTATAATTACTACTCCGTGTTATTAAAAAAAGAACACATACTAAAAACAAAAATACTTTATGAATCTTAAAATTCACTTCAGATATGTATTTTTCTAGCTCAAGTCAATAAGATTTTTAAATCGGTTTGCTTGCGGCTCAGGTTAAATACCCCTTAATCATTGAAGTGAATAAATTAAACTGTAATATTAGAAAATTATATAAATCTGAATATATATGCTGATGTAGATGTTACCTACCTTACCTACCTTCCTATACCTATAAACTCTGGTCAAAGCTATTCGAATATCTTACATTTTATATGGATTTTTTGTCTTGATTTTGTTTCTTGTAAATCATATAGTTGGGGCATATTTAATAAAGTGACTGACACGACCTACCAATGCAGTTATAGCTTATAAAAAAGATATGTTAATTTAGATTTTATAACAGAGAAATCAATGATGTTTATTTTCATTTAAATAAAACTTAAATCAAACGTGTATGTACATTATATGAGAAACTATTGAGTATTTTAAATTACCCATGATTTTACCAATCGCGTTTGTGGAAACTTTTAGTTAAAAATGTAATTAAATTTATTTTTTAATTTAAGAAATTCCTTGTAACAAATTTTTATATAATTCAAATTTTAAATAAAAATAAATACATAAATAAATTGGTCGACAGGTCGTGTAGAACCAGAGCCTAGTGACTTACAACTCAACCATTCCTGTGTGCGTGCTATTGGCAGGAATAAAGGGGACCTACAATTTTCTGCCGAATCCGAATGGCTAGGGTGAGAAGCACTTTTTCATGACAAGAGATTGGAGGATTTGTCAATTCCTCGCAAGAGGCAGTAACCCGTGAAAAACATTTCTGTTTTTAGGTGGTATACGTTGGGAATCGAACTCAAGACCTTCGGCGTAACAGATCAACGCACTAACCATTATACCACGGGCTACTAGAATTGAAATTTTATGTTTGTATTAATTTTTTGACTTTTAAAAGATCAATGGGTATAATTCGACTTGAAAATTGTGTATTTTATTTCTTACAACTTCCACATTAAAATCGTTTTGTCTTCTTTTTACTTTCAAAAATGTTTCCGCGAAAGCCTTTCAAAATATTTTTTATTATACTTAAATTACTTTCTATATCGTAATTAAAACTAACATTACGTATTTAAACTTAAGTTTTAATACTTCACTAAAATACGATTGCTCTAGTTATCACAAAAACTTCCCTGTATGTTCTGTTTTAGAACAGGTTAAGAGACTCAGGGGCGTTTTTTTCCTATAGACGAAAGGCTGAATATCTAAGGCCAGTTTTGGTTGACAAATACATTTGCCAGAAAATTGATCGACGCTAATCAAACTTATTTTATGGAAGCAGGACGATTGCATATTTGTCGATAGCAATGACTGCGTCAAAAAATTACTATCATTTGACGATCAAATTAACGTTCATTTGACGTTTTCAAAAACACTCTTTAATTGGATCGTTAGTGGTTGAACGTTTCCAATAGACTAACGTTGGTCTGTTGATAGATTTGCTTCAAATTTGGTATAGATTATTTTTTAATGTGATTCCCTTGAGAGGGAATTTTAACTTTTCTTTAACTCATCTAGAACGAGTAGCTGCCATACAAAGATTTTTGTTTTTTTAAAATTCCTCGAAAACTGCTTTAACGATTTTGATTTAACTTTGTTTAATTCACATAACGGAATTGGCTATTCCTCTTTTCTGAAAAAAAAACGGTCTTATTTTTCGCGTATATTTTTTCCATTATTGTAAGACCGATTTCGTTAAAATTTTGCAGTCTGATCAAACAAAAAATGCATTTTTTTGTTCTTTTGACTTTTCTTTATCATTTCTCTCATTTATATTACAGTTGTTAAATACATATAAGAGCAAGTTCGATCGATCCAATCGTGCATACATAATGTATTTTTTTTTCTTTTTCTATTGTGTTATGGGGTGGCCGATTGCCCCAGGGCGCAAAATTTGGAATAACGTCCCTTGACTTTGACCATGTAATAAACTTAGTCTTAATGACAAAGAATATTCCAATTCGCGTGCACTACCAAACCACTTTAAGTGCGTGTCATTTCACGTTTCTTATTCTCTTCGTGATTTTTAACGAACAAAAAAAAAACATAGCGCCAGACAAGTGGAATTTTTTTTCTTTTCTTTATTTTTTTTTTCAGCCTGTGTTAATTGGAATTTAACTTACACATTCATATGATATGAACACACCTAGTGTTTATTTTTTTATAAAACACATGTATAACAATTTACACCAAGGAAGATAAAAAAGACCGCCGAGTCGCATGCAGTTGCTTCCATGGTTTAAGGCGAAGACTTTTTTTTTATTTTTGCAAAACTTTTGGTATAGGTGTATACTTGGGATACTTATACTTGTTTATAAATTTGAACAAAATCGGTAGAGCCTTTTATCTATTTATTTATTTATTCCCATACGTAACTACTTAGGTCTATAGTACAATTAAATAATTGAATAAAAAATTGATATACCTATATATTTCGATCCAAATGTTATCTAAAAGACCTAAAAACGCATTTTTCCGGAATAAAAATTGTATCTAAAGATTACGGACTTTTTAGAGGTTTTTCTAGATCTCATTTTTTTGAACTGCACGCCACACAATATATCGCTTTGATTTGAGCAGGTTTTTGATCGCATCTTTACCGCACGATAAAAGTTATCGTGATCGTCACCGCCATCGCGTCTGTTTGCGCGTAGCTTAGATAAAGTTTTATATACTTATTCCAAAAAACAATAAAAATGTAATTTCTCAACAAATCTTGGAAGTATAAAAGGTGATGTCACAATTTTTTAAGCACTATAAACTATAACCTATTTGGCACAAAATTATATAAAAAAAAAATAAGAGAAAAACAAAACAACTTAACTAATATCTCGTATTGTAAATAACCAAATAAAATACCAAAATTGTTAAAAAAAAAAAAAAAAACAAAAACAATTCAAAAGTAACATCGAAACTATTCGCCATTTAAATGTTTGTCTCTTTACTTAATTTTATAGGTGTAGGTCGTACATACTCGTATACCTACATCCGTAGTGTGAAACAAAACTTGAATTAGAATAATTAATTTTGAATACATTACTCTTTTTTTTTTTTTAATACATTAATGCTAGATTGAATAAAAAACTATTTAAGATGTTTTGATTAAAAAAAAAAACAAAACAAAACACAATAACTAGTTTTACAAGCATAATTATCATAAAGTTCACTGCGACATTAATACTTTAAAGTTGTACTTATTTCATGTGAACTTTAGGTGCTGGTAAATAATTATGCAAAAACTTGTTTGGTCGTTTTTGGCATAATTAATTAATGATTTAAAGAGGACACTAATGAGTTTTGGGTATGGTATAAATGGCTTATATGTATGTATATCTTTATTGAGAAACATAATCTAACCAATACGGCTATACCAATTGGGACTCACCAAAAAAATCTACTTAACCGAAAAATTCAAACAACATTTGATTTTGAATTTTGAGAGAATCTCTAAATTCTTTTTTACATCAGCTTGGCCAAGAAAAAAGCTCATGCTCAACATTCGTATATTGAAAATTTTTGACAATTTGTGAATTTTTTGATAAGTTATATGCGGTATGTACGAAATAACGTCGTAGATTGTGAAAATAAATTTGCCTAACTAAATCAAAAATATATATAACGTTCGTAGAGAATGAATCGATCCATTTTTAAACAGACATGTTCAAAAACTAATGATAGGGTTGGTGGAGGTATGTACTAAGACAGACTGAAATTAAATCTCTCCTTTCGTCTTACCAATCACTGTAGCGTGTTCCAGGCGGACCTTTTGGTGATAAAAGAAGTCCTAAGTTGGCCCAAGGAAAACGTAATATCAAGCATCTTCTCAGACAGCCAAGCAGCCATTAAATCTCTCAATTCTGCCTCTAAAAATTTAAAAACAGCCCTTAACTGTCGATCATCTCTCATAGAGATGGCAAAGCATTTCAGCATTCACCTTTGCTGGGTGCCGGGTCATAGGGACATTCCAGGTAATTGTAAAGCAGACGAACTCGCCAAAAGTGTTACACTACTTCCTGATGTATCGTCCAATCGGACAAATATTGGTATACCCATCGCTACATGTAAACTCATGCTTAAGCAAGATGCAATAGAGAAAACAAACCTCAGGTGGAATAACATCGCCACATGTCAGACCACAAAACAAATCTGGCCTATGCTGGATTTGAAGCGCTCTAAGAGTTTGATATCTCTATAAGCAGATTGTATTAAATTACCTCCGTTAAGCTGTCATTAGTGGACACTGTATAATTGGCAAGCACGCAACGAGGCTTGGAGTATTTTCCAATGATTTTTACAGAAGCTGTGTGGATGAAGAAGAGGAAGAATAGATCTCTCATCTTCTTTGCACATGCCCTGCTCTATCTCAAAGAGGTAGGCTCCATCTAAGATAATTCTAATACAATGATCCTAGTGATCTGAAGGCTCAGTAGTCTCACGCGCTTCGGAAGAAGCTCTAAGTGGTTCAACGAGTAGAAAGAAAGCTTCCTAGATTCTTGTGGTATCACAATGAGCCAACCTATGGTCTAAGTGTATCAAGCTTCTCTTCTGACAACCACTTAAACCTTACCTAACCTAAAACAAAAATAACCACGGATTAAGTTTGTCAACTGAATTAACCGATTGATTCTGGGCAATGAAATTATTAATTTTTGAAAATTTGTTTGTAATTCAACTTAAAATATATTAAACAAACAGATTAAAGCAGTAGTTACCTAACCATAAATTCAAACACCTGATGTCAAAAACTTGGACATTTAATACTTATCATGGTGAACGTTTTTTAAAAGGAATGACAAAATTTTTTCAAGCTTTTCATTTATGCCATAATGTTTGTCGCTGTTTGTATAAGGAATCGACAATCTGTTCTGTCATGATAAAAATTACACATAATGTACATAATTGTGCTTTGAGAAAGTTTTGTCTGAACTCTGAACAAAGAAAACATGTAGTATAATGACTTAAATACAAAAAATGTTGCCATCAACAAAATTGATAATCTTTTAAAATTGAATTGATTGAACCAGGAGCGTAGATAGACGCACAAGATCCAAAGGGCGATAAAAGGGCCCCCCTAAGCAGTATAGCTGTATAAAAAAATAGTTTAGTTTTTTATTTTGTATAATATTATTTAGAATGCGAGATTTAAAGATACGATAGTTATACAGCAACAATCTGGGCCTTGTTTCATGATAATTGACAAGTGTGACAGGTAAGGGTTGACAATTTGTAAAATGACAAGTTGATAATTATCAAATTGCTGACTCTTGTTTACAATTGTGACAGCAAACTTAGTTTCGGTCAAGTGTTGGCGGTGAATTGATAATTTTGCGAGTTTAAGTGTTAAATAATTTTTTTTAGTGATAATGCGTACTCTACATTTTAAACTTTGGATTCAAAGAAAAAATTTCGGTTCGGAAGAACAGCTGCGCAAAATATTTAAGCGAAAACCGTGGACATTTAAAACATCAATCTCTCGATGCTAAAACCATACGCTTTTGTGAATTATCCTGGCTTGGAATTATAGCTAAGTAGGAACATATTACATATATAATTGTCGATGGACAGGGTGTTTCAAAAATTCCGATTAAATGTTGCGTCAATTTTGTGCAATCTGAACACTTCTTGAGAAAAAAAATCGCTGGTCTTTTAAATATATTTTTTTTCATACCACAGTTTTTCAGATGCAAATATTGCTCCTGTTCGCTGGCACTGTAAATGGTTCTTTAATACGAATTGAATTGAAACTCATATTCAATTGATGAGTCACCGTTGTCTCCAAAAACTTGTCAAAATCTTATAACGATGAAATTACTACGGAAACTTTATTATTAAAATTTGGCTGTGAAAATTTTTCATTATTTGACAATGACAAAATTTTCATGATAAATTTTTAGTTATATATAAACCGACAATTATGTCACTTTTCAACATAATATGATATTTGTCAGACAAAAGCATCAAATTTGTAGTATCGTCATTTGTCGATGTTTATGAAATAGGGCCCTTAAGGAAATAGAAGACAGTGGATGATCCTTCTCACAATCCTCTTTAAACATTTGCATTAACAACTGCTACTTCGCTCAGAAGTGGAAAACAATCAAAACCACCTCTTTAATAAGAAGTAGCTGATAACTATAGGTCTATATCTCTCCTCAACAACATTGGCAAAATATTGGAAGAAGTCATACGTAGGAACAGGATGCTAGTGAATAGTGTTTAAAAAAAAACACCTTTCTCGGAATTCAACCGAGACCACCCGTAATTATAAAGCTTAGATTGAATCTAAATCATTAAGACCGAAAAATTAAAAATAGAACACCATTTATAGAGGTAGATAATAGCTTTTTTTTTAATAATTTTGCTTCAATTCGGAATTATTTTCAAATGTTAAAAGCTACATAACTTCTTGAGTTTTAGTGATAAAAACATGAAATGTTTAGGGATTGTTTGTAATTTCATGTTATTGTTGAATATTTATTGAGAAAATTAATTTTTGTAGTACAATTTTTACATTTTTTTTTTTTTGTTTATAACAAAAAAGTAAGCTTCTACAGAAAAAAAAACACAAATTACGCTGTCTTCAAATTACCGAAAACGCATTTCAATGACCAGGAATCTGCTTCATTTCTTACTAAAACTTGTTTAAACAATATTTAAAAAAAAAACTCTTTAATCGTGATGTAGAAACAACTCCTATCAAAGTGTACAGGGTGCGTCAAAATGTGTTTTTTAAGAATTATTTTCCTAAAAATTTCATAACCTGAAATATATTAATAGTAAATCCTATTTTTTTTTAAATAGTAGAGCTAAACACTTTTTTTTACAAAACTAATTTACATTTGAAAAACTACAGTTTCTTGTCCGCTTATTTTTTTTTAATTTATCTTCACAAACGTCACTTTTTCAGTGAAATTTGTGTAAATTTTCTCTTAACTCTCCGTAGGAATAAATGCACTCAAATGATGAGTTGAAAACAGCCCACTGCCCAAACAATTTAAATAGAAATAAAACTATGACAACACAATAAATTCCTACCGATCAACATTTCCATTTTGACCTCCACCGGTTTAATTAAATTAAAACAGGATTTATGTCCTCGATTAAGAGAATTTCACTTAAGACAAAATTAAATTAAAAAAAAAAAAGATGACAACAAAAAATAAATCCGTATACTTGAACTTTTTGTTTGTGGCACGTGCATATTTCTAAATGGTTGAATTTGATATACATACATAATTTAAAGAGGAGATAAGTTGTTTGTTAAAAAAATATTCTTAAACTCACCTGTAGTTGCAGGTTTTCTTCGAAACCGTTCGGCAAATCACGACAATTTGTATCCAATTGGGATAAAGATGACTCTAGATGTCTGGCATTCATCCCAGTTTCAGCACCCCCACTTGGTGCAATCGAAATAGACGACCACTACTTCTTCGTTCACTTTTCCACTCGCCAAAGGATTCTTCTCCACACACTGACACATTCACATTCAGTTTATACGATAAAAATATTCAATTTTTTTTTTTCTTCTTTTTTCTTTTTTATTCACTCTTTATTACACCCACTAATTTCTTCTTCTTTTTTTTTTAATTTTTTTGCTCTGCTTTTCTTCTTCTTAATTGCAATGCGCTTTGCACTTTATAAACACAAAATTGGGACAAAAAACAATAGAAAATAAAACAAATACTCTCTCCCTCTCTCAACAAAAAACAAAAAAAAAAAACACTTCTACATATTTTCTTCCTGGCTGGTATGGTGTGCATCGTGTGTGTGTGTGAGTGAATTGGGTGGTTATAGGTGTTATATGTATGTCTTATGTGTCCTCTTTTAAGACAAGGATCTCTCGGTCTGTATTATATGTATTCTCGTCCTTCCTGAAATCTTCGAGAATTTCACTTCAGCATTATTAAAGTGCCTGCACCTCTATATAGAGATAGACAAGCCCATAAGTGGAAATTTATATACAATATATGTACATACATATGTATTTTTTTTCATCCACCAGATTGGTAGGGGGAAGGATAGGGGGGTTAAATTCGTATGGAGCCTCTTGTGCAGGACGTTACACGTTACTTTGGTGCATTTTTTTGTTGCATAGAGTAATTCAGCGTTGTTATATTTTTTTTTTCTGTCAAACCAAAATCAGAAATATTTTATTCAGACTCATCAAAAGTATGTACGTTGACAATCGAAAGATTTACGAAAATTAAATCTTATTTCTCATATGAAGGCTTCAAAACCCATCGAATTTATGAATGGTTTAACCATGATCTATAGATCTGATCTGTAATTTTCGGCACAGGGACTTAAGTTCCTATTTTCCCAAATTTACTTAGGGACTCTTGTCCCAGTCAAATGGGACATAAACGACATAAGTCCCAAAACTAAAAGTCCGGAATTGTTTGTTTTCATAAGTAATTCTGGACTTTTACCACCATACCACCATTTGGGCCACCGAAACTACTGTTTTTTTCCAAGAAAACTTCTGACAAAAGTTCGGTGAATTCTACAATTTTCACATTTCGGATATTTTTTGTGGACTTATTTCCCGTTCTTGTGAATGTGAAACAAAAGTCACGAAATAGATTTGGGAGTTAGTATGTCCCAATCAAATGGGACAAAAATTCCTTCGTGACCTATGTTCTAGACTCTGTGTCTTATTTTCTGCAAAACAAGTTCATAAGTTATGTTGAATTGTGCTTAATTGAACCATAATTTATTTAGTTTTTGTATTAAATTTGTTATATTTCTTTAATTGGGAGGATAAGAATTTCTTGAAAGATGAATCCGTTCACTTTTATACTGATGGATCAAAAACCGCCGACGGGGTTTGTGGAGGCGTGTACTCAGACAGACTTAATTCTCTCATTCCGTCTTCCTAATCATTGTAGCGTGTTCCAGGCGGAACTTTTAGCGATCAAAGAAGCTTTATCTTGGCTTAAAGAAAACGTGATATCAACTACTGATATCCGCATCTTCTCAGACAGCCAAGCTGCCATCAAATCTCTGGACTCTGTTTCTACAAACTCTATAACAGCCCAAAACTGCCGATCATCTCTCATTGAGATGGCATAGCAGTTCAACATTCACCTTTGTTGGGTGCCGGGCCACAGGGACATTCCAGGAAACTGTAAAGCTGACGAACTCGCTAAAAGTGGAACAACAGTACCCATACTACCAAATAAGACAACTATTGGTATACCTATCGCTACTTTTAAACATATGCTAAAGCAAGATGCTATAAAGAAAACAAACCTTAGGTGGAACAACCTCACCACTTGCTTTGCGACAAAACAAATCTGGCCAATGCTAGATCTGAAACGCTCTAAGCAATTGATATTTTTAAGCAGATTGCACATTAGTTCCGTAATAGGTGTCATAAGCGGACACTGTCTAATAGGTAGGCACGCCATGCGACTAGGCGCTCACTCTAATGATTTCTGCAAAAGCTGCATGGATGAGGAAGAGGAGGAAACAATTCCTCACCTTCTTTGTACATGTCCTGCTCCGTCACGGAGACGTAGACTCCATCTGGGAGACTTCTACTACAACGATACGAGTGATCTAGCAAATACTTCTATAAGTAATCTTGCACGCTTCATAAGGAGCTCAAATTGGTTCAATTGAGTAAGGAAAAGCTTTCCTAGATCCATTTGGTATCACAACGGGCCTACAATTGGTCTAAGTGTGTCGGTTCTCCACCGACAGCCACTTCAACCTAATCTAACCTAACCTTTACTTAATAAGCCGTTTGACATTTTTTTTTTTGATTTTACAGGGCGTTCTCTGGAAAGCCTATACTACATTGTTTTGGAAAGACCTAATATTGAGAGTTCATAACTGTTAGTCTTCATTACAGACGTGGAATAAAAATCTAATGAATCGTATTAAATATCGATTAAAATTTGTGCTAATTTAATACAAAATTTTACAACAAAACTCCTCATTTGTGAGGCTATAAAATAGGTGGACATCGCTAAAGTTCTTGTATAAATATGGATAATAATGGAGTTAAATAAAAACTAAAATATTGTAAGTCATTCATTTTGGTATAAATAACATCGCTTCTTAAATCCATTTTACGTGTTGAGATAGAAGGCTCATTGTTCATGAGGCTCTTATAGTTTTGCGTGTCCTTTTTCTTGTTCAACATTGAGAAGAAATTGTTTTTTTTTTTTTTTGTATGTGGTACAACTATTAAGATATCACAATGAACACGAACTTCGTACTTTAACATGGGTGGGTAGGGAGAAGAAGTGAAGAATCCCGTGGTATGGTGATGTAGCCGCTTTGTAGGAGCCTCATCGTCAACCCACACATACCATACCCTATACGAGCCTCACCACACGTTCGTATATCTGGAGAAGTGCTATTGCACTCCTTTTATCCATGTCGTCCGTATATGTTTCTTGAAGGCAGGCAAGGCCTGCGATGATGGTGTTTTTGTCATTCACATGGAATTGGGTTAATAAAGTCATAGAACATAGAACAAACGAACAACGGGGCCCTCCACACAAAGTTTTGTTGGATGTTGAAAAATGAAAGGAGAATATCAGTGTGAGAGAGGTTCATGGTATGGAGAACCGGAGCTGTTCGGATAAATTAACAGGAGGTCACTATGCTGAATATTATGGCACACATGGAAATATATATCTGTATAAAAAAAGGATATATAATATATATTTATCTATGTGTACATATATATAAACGTTTGTATATATATAAACCTACATTTGAATGAGATTGTATGAAATACTTAATTATAGCAAACAGTGGATTATTCTCTTATTTTAGACTTTTCGCTCGTTTTTTTTTTTTTTTTTTTTTTTTAATACGATGGATGACACCACCCACTATTGTAGGTTTTCAAACAATTTAACCAAATAAGATAAGGAAATTGCTTTCAATTTATGTTTGACTTCGGAATAAATTGTTTTTTTTTTTTTTAAGAATTTTATCACAGAAGTTAAGAGCAAAACTAAGGCCGATGTCGTTTTGGATTTTGCATTTTGAAATCTTTGAGAGAATTATATATTACTAAGTAATTCTAGTGAATGATATACATATGTATATTATGTACATATAAAGATATGTACTACATATTTATTTTCTTATTTTACAATTACTTTGGAATGAGATTTAAGGCTTTTGACGGTAAAGTTAATTCAAAAAACTTCAAATCAATTCAAATATAAATTTAAATATGTATGTACATAGGTATATAATCTATTTATTTATTAAACTTCAATATTCTTTTGTTATCACAGCTTTTTAAAATTTTGCACGACTTCATAAAAATACTAAAAATTTTTAATTTTAATTTCTATATATACTAATTAAACCTAATGCTGTGTATTCATAGTCATTTGCTGAACTTATGTTCTAACTGCAGATCTATTGGATCACAAAATGTAGAGTCTATCTAAACACAAATTCCATTTCGTATTTATTCATAAAAATAGAAGTTTATTGAATAAAGAAGCCTTGCATACTTATTGAAATTACAAGACATAAAAATAAAAAAAAAAGTGTGAGTGCCGGGACTCACGGTTATGATGTGTAAACATCAAATTAAATATCCAAGTGCTGGTTTTACATCACAGAACGCGGCGAGTTCGAACTGTCAACCAAATTTCAACCCAAACTCAACTCGATCTTTCGATTTAGTTTGAGATACGAAGAAACGTATACCCAATATTACATCAACGTATCGTAACGTGTAACAGCACAACGTAATGTGCTATAGAAATTTCCACGTTTAAAGTTTACCCTACCGCCCGCCGCCGCCGCCGTCGGCAAAGACATCAAAAATGTTATTACATTCAATTAAGCCATTTTTTAATTAAGCAAGAATTTAAAAATAATTTTGAATAAAGTCTAACTGTTTTTAAAATCAGCTACCAAATAAAAAAAAAATAAACACATTACGAAAAATATTAGCTTTCATAATTTTATACTGCTTAAAATGTATATTTTCTAACAAATTCACTGCTTTCTCTGACTTTAAAAAAAGAAGTTTTGTGATGTTTAAAAATTCTTGGCTACATTCATAAGATCCTTTACTTTCTTGGCCCACTTTATGTGTTTAAACATTTGAAGCAATAAGCTCAGGGCTTTTCTGAGTTGGAGCATTTACGTGTAAATCTTTTGGTGCGGATATTAAATAGTCGACTAAATAACATCTGTATTTATTATTTAATCTAAAACCGTAAAACATTTTTGACAAGACGAATGTGTTCAGCAAAATTGTACTAAGAATTTTTCTTTTATTTTTTCGCGTATTTTTTTTTTCAAGGAATAATTTCTAAGTATTATTAATGTAACTTTGCTCTAGTGGAAAAAAATATTTGACAAATAAAAAAATTAAATATGTAATTTAAACATGAAACAATATCATGTTTTCAAAGTCGTAGAACCCAATTTTCTTATCGAAATCGATAACACAGTTTTTATTCTCGAAAAAAATAGTTTACTATCTACTTTTTATTTGTTTTAAATTTATTTGTCATTCCAAATCTTTTGCAATAGATTGCATCAATATTATTAGTAAAATAAATTGAATTTTAATAATTTAATGCATATAATAAAACTAGAATGAAACAAAAAAGAATTTCACGTAGGGCAAAAACGGAAGTATTTTTAAAGCGTAGCAATTTTCAGAACTGATTATCAGCCAAATATTTGAATAAAATCTCATCAAAATTTTAATTGCAGCACATATTCCTTATCTTTATTAATATTAAGGTTCCCCCGCTCTACCAAATTTCATCAATATATTATAAAGTAAACAGAACTGCTCCAAATATTTTATATAAATTTTGAGGAAATTCTAATACTATTTTCTAACCACACCATATAATTTTGGAATTAGTAGCGTTCAGAGGAAAATATTACTCCGTGAGAAAAATTTAGATCTAAATTTGTCTCTTTTATTCGATATTTAGTAAAGTTGGAATTATATTCGAAAAAAAGTCTGACTAAAGTTGTTTGGCTACTAGGAAACTTTCAAACAACTTCCAAGCAACTTTTAAGAATTTTTACTTTAAATTTCTATTTCTCGGTAAAAAGTATCTTAACAAAAATTGAAAAGAATTCAATAAGAAGAATTAAGATATTGCAAAAACAACATCAACTCAAAAATCAACATATTTCACCCCCAAATTAACGAAAAATTAATAAAATAAAATATAATAAAATTAAAAATAAATGAACTTAACAAAAATCGCGTATTGACAAGGTCCTCACTAGTCAACTGATGAGTCCAAGTGAGATCGCCTGCACGAAACGCCAAAATGTTTGTGGACTAAAGGCCGTTAAAAGTTATTTTGAATAAAAATAAAATAATTGGAAATTTATAAAGTGTTGTTGGTTTTGATGAAATTTTTAAATTTGTTTGCAAATTTAATTGTTATTGTAGCTGGGATGTGGTGATGCACGTATAAATATATTTTTATTTTTATATCAAAGGGCAAGATAGCGCCCAGACAAGTTCTGCAACTAAATCCTTTTTACATGAACAAATTCAGGCGATTTTCGACCCCCTTCTAACTTCAGTAAAAATGAAGTCAGAAACTTCAAATTTGAGATATTTGTTAGGGTGCTATTAAACCTTCATAAAATAAGAATTTGACGTACTTTAGATCTTTAGAAGAATTTGGTTGTCTTTTTAACATTTATGTTTTTAGTATATGATACACTTAAATTGAAAGCTTGAAGATAGGTATGTATTGTACCTAACCTATATATATATACATATATTGTTTGAAACAAATTTTCAAAATATATTATTTTCATTTTTATTCTTGATAACACTTTTTGCTTAATAGATATGTATGTCAACTTATAGGTATATACTTTATTAAATGCCTCCCTTCCTTGGTATATTTCAAACCTTTTTAAAACTTAAAACAAAAAAACACAGCACGAACAAATATTATTGGACTAATTGGTTAGCGCCTATCCATTGGGAATACATGTATTCCCAGTGGCTATATACATATGTGGAGAAAAAAGTGTGTGCTCTACTTTTAACTTTTTTCGGTAGGTAGGTGTGTATATGACGAAAATACAAAAAATACTTTATATATATTTAAAAATGAATTTATCTTTATAAAATGCCTAGGATTGCAATACCAGTTAAAAAAAACATAAATGATAACATCATTCCATCCACACCTATTCCCTATGATATGAACTAGGGAGGATAATGGATCTTCCCTTAGCAATTAATCACAATTTAATTATTTTCGTTTTAAATAATAAGAATAAATGGCAAATGGGCCTGTTGATTAAAAATATATGCGTTGCCACATCCATATAAATAGGGTTTAAGTTTATTTATTTTTAATGATTAACGCATTGACATAATATAATTATATAAATTTTCTCTGTGTCATCAAGAACTTTGTGATACATAACTTTTATAAATGCTGACGAAAAACAAAAATCTTTGAATGCATTTTCTTTCTTCCGGTTTTTAAAAAAATATTAAATTATAAAATGAAATTTGTCGATAATAAATATTTACCCTTCTACATTTATACTCTAATTGGATATTTCTTCCACAAATAATATTTACAAGAATTTAAACTCTTATTGAATTATAGCATCAATAGCTGATTATTTAATTTCAAAAATTCACGGGAAAACGGTTCGTTGAATATTTTTTATTTTAACTTTTTGAGAGAATTTTTTACACTGTACTTAATTCAGAAAAAAAATTACAATAAACTATCAAAAAATTTCGCATTTGTGGGTACTGATATAATAATTGTTTCAAATGTTATTTCCTTAAACAAACACACAAATGTTAAATTTGTGTTTTTTTTAATTCTGTAAATATTTAGTTAAGAAAGCTACTTTACTTAACTTAATTATTAAAAGTATGTATATTTTTGTTCAAATAACGAAATTGTTGATAAATTATTGAAGCAATTGGTTTGCAATTTAAAAAATCATTTTTTACTCTGTACTAAGCAATTTCTAAGTAAAAAAAAAAAACGGTCAAACCAAATCATTGCGTTAAAAAATAACGGCCCAGGAGAGAGTGTCCACATAAGCTTGGAAATAATGTCCCAATTTTTTTGTTTTTTACACTTCAGATTCTTTGTTGTAGTGAGCTTACTCTAAAGCTGCAAACTATAATCAGAGGCAAGAAAGAAATATTCATACTTGTGAGACGTACTCCAGATGACGTCGTACACAACAAATGTATGTATAATAAAAAAGTAACATAAAAATCGTTAAATTCCTTTGCCCAACGTTTTATAAACCATTTCGACGGTATTCTTGTTTATGAGAAATTCAAAAATTGGGTTAGCGGCATATTTGTAGCCGTTAACCAATGCCTAATTTTTGTGTGAGGCTTATATGTTTTCGATTACGTGTCCGGAAGTGTCTGGAGTAGTAAAATATAAATGTTCTGAAACAAGAAAAAAAGGATTCCACTCAAAAATCACTTACACATTGCGACTCAAACGTCAAAACAAACTGCAGTTAGACTTCATATTTTTTTTAAATTTAAATTAAATCAAGAACAAATTAAATATAATAAAGAAAATATTATTTTTATGTCAAGCCTAAGTACGCTGCTGATGTGAAACGAACAAATCCAATACAAAAATGACCGGAGAAATCATAAAGAAAAATTTCTTTCTGCTTTTCTTTCAGCAGTACGGTGTTCAAGAAATTAATGATTGTAGCAGATTATTTGAAGGAGTCTCCACTATTTTTTCGAACTCAATTAATGACATTTGAGTTTTATTCGGTTTATTTGTTCTAATTTTTTTTTCATTGTTAGCTCATTTTGTATGTGTGTGTTTTTTTTTTGCTTCTTTTACTGTTTTCTTCTTGCGGTTGTGATTGGTTTAACTCCTCATGGATATTTTTGCGCTGCATTTACGCAAGCACTTCGATATTTTGTTTGTGATTAGAAATAAATTAAATTTCGCATGTTGCCATTAGAAGAGTATTTGAGGCATAAGATTAGATACACTCTTCTTTCACATACTTTTTTCTATCCGACGATTCACCAATACATGAAACAATTTAACCATTTTATTGGAATTTAAGAAAAGTGGATTCCCGAGTAAAACCAATAGAATACGAGATTAATTCATATTTCCAACAAATGGTTTATAAACGGCTCAAAATATTGAACTGAAACTTTATTAGTAAAAAAACCCAAAAACAACGTAATTTAAAACTAAAACCAGAAACGAAATAACCACTGATTGAAATTTTTATCAGCCCTTTTTGAGAAAAATTAAAAACCGTTTTATAAAAAACTACACGTTTAAAATGGGTACTGCCTCGTTACGAGAATTAGAAATTGTGATATTTCTGACAAGGAAGAGAGCGCTCAGGAGAGAGTAAAACATTCCTGCCAATCCTAAAGTAAAATTAAATAAATAACCTATAATGCATGCAAAACAATAACAACAAAAATTCTCAAATTTTGAGGTATTGTTTCTTTTCTTTTGGGCCCTTTTTTTGGGTTCAGTTTCATTTTATTTGAAAAAAAACATTATGGGCCCTTATTTCATTTTGCTAAAATATCATTAATTCATCCTCAGAAAGTATTATGAAAATTTAAGACTCAGAGCTTGCTAAATACCGCTTATTTCAGACCCAGCAAAAATGTTTCAATGTAAGGATCGTGTTGAAAAAGATCAGCGAGTAATAGAATGGCTGAAGAAAATCGCTCACTACTTTTCAATTATATTCATGTTTTATACAATGTGGCTGAATTGCATAATTTACATAGATATGGTTATATTCTACCTTACTAATGTTAATTATATATTTATTTTTTTCAATTATATGTATTTTGTTCTGTTAATCGTAAATGGTTTTCAACATGAATTTTCATATAGCACTAAGCAGAAAAAATCAGTCAAATCAGTCAGTTGCTAAATGCAACATGAAAATTCAAGCGGAATATAATGGCTGATGGGCAGCCATCAAGTGTTCTTGCTGTAAACAAATTGTGTGGTAGAGTATTATTTCATTTTATAAAATAAACTTTAGTATAAAAAAAAAATTGGGTTGTTATTTCATTTATTTTCATTTCTTTGGGGCCTTTACTTCATTTCAACTTTTGGGGCCCTTTTTTCTTATTTCATGACAACGCTGGCAAATATGTCAGATGACAAAATTTTTCGGTTGAATTATAGTTGAACTGAATCAGTGCGCAAGCCATTCGCGACAGTTTGACAGTTTTCCCTCTCTCTGAGAGTATTATTCATTCCCACTCCCATAAAATTAATCAATTAAATTACTCACTTAAAAATAAAAATAAATTTGGTGGTATACCATACAGCTTATAGAGAGTCAGGGCCTATAGTGACTTATAATTTACAAGTCTTAACCATTCTTATATGAGTGTATGTAGAAATCTAGGAGACCTATAATTTTCTGCTGAATTCTAAGGCGAGAGTCACATTTTCATGACAATGAGATACTTATTGTGATGATTTGTCAATTTCTCCCAAGGGGCCAACTTTAACATTTTTTTTGTTTTTAGATGATAAATGCTAGATATTGTCCCCAGACCTCCGGCATGAAAGTCATACCCGCTAAGGTGAGTTCAACTAAAATTCGCAAATCATTCATAGTTTTGAGTTAAACCAAAATTCGTAAACCATGCATATAATTCATTAAATGCCATATGCCTTGGACTTAAAGTTACACCGGCATTTTGGGTTGTGTGTGTGAATGTAGGTATGGTCTATCTATGGGTAAATTGTGTACCAAAAACTCGTAGAATAGTTTTGTTGATTTATGAATTTCTGGTTAACAGAAAGTGGTGAGGTTATAATTATCTTAAGTACCTTATATCACACACCTACTATTATGTACCTTTGTCCTCAAATTCAGAAGCAAATATGTTTTGT
The DNA here is from genome assembly GCA_951394125.1 of Epistrophe eligans. Lineage (NCBI taxonomy): Eukaryota > Metazoa > Arthropoda > Insecta > Diptera > Syrphidae > Epistrophe > Epistrophe eligans. The sequence goes on from OX596030.1 coordinate 41,644,243, forward strand.
CAAAACCAACATACATTTTTTAGTTTATTTGTTTATACACATAGACATACATATATAATTATAAATTTATTGTATTGCTACATATTTCTGCTTTAATGGTACTTTTATCGACAATCTGTGAATATTTTCTCTTAAGCAACACTCCATTATTTTCAATTAATAAGACATCTTTCTATTATAGAACCTTGTAACGATTTTCAATTACTTTGCACATCAATTATGTTTATACAGAGAATTACTAGCCCATCAATGACTCAAAATTCTTCTTAATAAAAAAAAAAAACACCCTGTCACCATCGCCATCTACCCCGTTTTAAAATCATTCCCTCGGAAAATATAGGCTAATGACATTTAACTATCGTCAAGGCAAGAAACTCTCATCATACGATGACGGTGATGAAACCATATACAGTCCAAGAGAATAGTAAATAAAAAAAAAAATAACAAAACCTCCATCAATACCAATACCATGCGAAATCAACTAGAAAACGTGCCATTGCCAACAAATATATTCAATTCAGAAAAACGTCAAATAAAAATGAAAAGAAAAAAAACATAATTTATCACAAAACAGCACACAACCAACAACAAAAAACAACGTGTTTTACAACAATACAACAACAAACATAAAAACTTTTCCAATAAATACATGTTTCCCAGAGTTTCATGCTACAGAAGGATATAATTGCAATTGTAATGCGAGAAAAAAAACGTGCGAATGTTTATACATACAAACCTACATAATATTAAATTCAAAATGACAAGGACTTTTATTTACTGTTGTGTGCATTTTTCGATATTTTTGCTTACTATATGGATTTTTTTTTTTATTTTATGTTGAGTCTTTAAAAATCAAAATCGTGCTCAAAATTTACAATTCCATGACTCGATCTAATTCCATTTTTTATCTCTGCTCCCCCTTTCATCTTTCTCACTCTCAACAAAATGATGGTTTGTTTGCATTACAGTATTACGAAACAGCAACCAAGAGAACGGGTTTAAATAGAATAATACAAGAAAAAAAAATGGTGGATGAAAAGCTACAAATTGCATTTCGGTCCAAGCCGTATTTGGTGAGAAAAGCTCTTCTTTCCAAAAAAATCTAGGCCAACGAGTTGAGCGTAATTATTTTTGTATCCACTTAAAAATATTGACATAATATCAGGAACATACATATTTGTAGGTTTAAATCATGTGTTTTTGTGTTACGAAAAGAAATTTGGAATATAATTCCTTTTAATAGATTTTTCTGTCAAATTTTTAACCATAAGCAATATATAAGTATTATTTTTTTCACAGAAACAAAAATTCAGCAAAGCAGTCAAATGCCTGTTGATTTCTTTCCCCCCCTCAAATCTTCTTCTGCACACATATCAGTTCGTCAAAAAATACAAATCAAACACGAAAAGATACTCATCCTTAAAGCCTTGTCGCCTTCAATCATCAACCTCTCCTCAAAACACAGTATGGAAGAAAAATAAAATCGAGAAAATGAAATATAACGATGTTATGAACTCCCCACAAGCTACCACAACAACCTCCGATATATGTAAGGGTTGGAAATCAGCTATCAAATATATATGTACATATAAAAAAAAAATAAGCACGAGTGTGAGGCTTAAAAGTTGTTAGCTGCTGCTGCTGCTTCATAGAAACGTCAAACACGGGCGCACGACTGCAATTAAGATGCAGGCTTCAATATACACTCGTTGGTATATTGATTATTGATCTAGGTTATGTTTATAAGAACTTTTGAATTTTCGTAGCACGATTTTCCGCAAGAATTTCTTCCAAGAATTCAGTCCTTTAACTGTATCCTCATAAAAAACCCAGTTGATTTATGTAATATTTCTTTAAGAAAGAAAGAAATTTCCCGTAATATCAAAAAAAAAACTCCCTATTGTATTTTATTTGTCAAACAGCTTCAAAAATTCCCGGGTCACATCGACTTTTTTTTTTACATCGAGCGAGGAAATATGAATTTTCTTTGATTTTGCAACTCGTTTTCGACCCGAAAATGCACCAAGCAATTTGAATATTTTTGAAAACTTCATCACACACCCATTAATACACACACAAACACACCAGAACAGCCGACAAGAAAAATATTTTTTTTTTTTCAATTTAATAATATTTAAATGGACTACGTTTATATATTGGCCTCCTTAAAAAAAAATAAATACCAACAGCTTTTTCTTTAATATTATTTCAATCTAGATAACTAATTTCTTGTGGCACTTTATTGGATTTTTTCCCTTTTTTATAATTCTATTTATTTATTTATTTATTATTTATTTTTTTTTTCTTTCAAAAAGGACGAGACAACCGAACACGACAACGGCAATAACCAACAGCTAAACGCAAACGACTCTCTTTAATGGGAGCTAAAAACTTTAAGGGCTAACGCAAAAAAGTTCTTTCGGCCTAACTTACTCGAAAAAAAAAAAAACAAATGAAACTAAGTTGAATTGAAACTATATATAATAAACGACGATATTCCAGGATGTGTTTTGTACGCTCTTTCTCTTTTTCTCTGGACTAAAGCTTTTCCATATAACGGTAGTAACTTTGCAAAAACAAAAAGCTCAATATTAAGGTGGTAAGGGCTAGTATAATGATAAGTAGTGGTGGAGAAGGATAAAGGATGGTGGAGAAGAAGTTTTATATAAGCTTTCTACTTTTTTGTGTTGCCGAAAAGAATGAAAAACCTTTTTGAACGACTTTTCCTAAAGTTGTGACAAATTAAGCTTTTCCCAAAAACGAATATGGTTGAAGCCTAAACTAAAAAAAAGTTCATATAAATTTAAAACATAAACATACGTTAAAAATAAAATAAATAATTGAAAAATCTAACGAGATTTTAATAATAAAAATTATACCTACCATTCTTTAGTCAAACACTTTACTATCTATTAATTTTTTTTTCAAAAAAATTGGCAACGTCAATTCCACTTAAATGAAATTTAATTTTTAATAAAATTTTAGTGCTCCGTTTAATTTGTTACATATCTCATTTACTTGCGGCCCTGAGTATAAAGTTATGATTTTACTGCGGTTTTTGGCTCTCAGAAGCTTCGAGCAAAATACTTACCTACAAGCTTAAGGTGGTGCTACAGTCCGGAGTGAACCAGGGCGTCAACCAACAAGCTTATGCCAGCCAGCTCGGTCCTAGCAACTAAGCTGTTATAGTGGTGCTGTGTGTTGTTGAAATATTCTCCGAAATTTATCTCAATGCCTCAGACACAAGCAGCAACAGCAAGCAGCATTTCGTCCTTAACCAGATTTTCTGCGTACTATTGGAATTAAAAACTGGATGCTCCTCTATACGGGTTTTACGTGAGATGCTGAGTTTCAGATATTTATATTCTAATTAGGCTGAATTGTTTCGCAACCAATAGGTTTTTCTTTTCGCTGAACCATTTTGCAACTACATATGTATTTCTTCCAATTTCGATTCCATAACAGCTATTTTCAAAATGCATTTCTGCTGTGTACTTTTCATTTTTGCACTATAGCTCCTTCGGGTTATGTTTGCTTTCCGCATTAAATATGATTTAGATGCAGCGGCTGACGATACAACTCGTTTTTTTACAGCATATACAAATTTTCAAAAAAAAAAAAAAGAATACAAATTTTGAATTTAAAAACAAATATAAAATTTTTTTGAAAACTTGACATTAAAAAATGAGTTGATGACATTATTTTTTAACTCAGCATAATTAATAAATACTACTAAATGGGGTGCCAATTTATTTTCTTACAATTACAGGGTGACATTCTGATTTAATTCTGGAATAATTTTTTTGTAAAAGTTTTTTTTTTTTTTTTCAGAATTGACTTTGAAAAACTTGGGAAATTTTTGATGAAAAGACTAAGCATAGAACAAAGAACCAAGTTGGTTCAATTTTATTTTGAAAGTTAACATTTAATGGTTCAGACACAAAGATTATAAATCGAAATTTCTTTCATGTTTGAACTCCAACAATTTACTGATTGGTCCAGCATTTTCAGCAAAAAATGGCTCCCTGCGATCTTTCGGGTGCTGGAAGAATTTGTGCAGTTCGAAATGATGCAAGCAAGTATTGAAGATAACCCTGAAACTGTACCATGCAACAACTTAAGGCCAATATCCGGAGAAATTGAAGGCACTGGGACCTAAAATTCTAAATAAATTAATGAAAAATGCTCTGGAAAGAGCAATGTTAGGTAAGCAAACAAATGTGGGCACCATTTGGGACTCATCTTTAAAACATAATGTGAGCATATTTCCAAACCATAATATAAATTTTAATAAATACCAAGGTTAAATAAAATCAGAAAGTTAAATGTTATTTATCAAATAAATCATAACGTTACTTATGCGTCACCCTGTACTTATTTTAGATATAAAAAAAAACTGCTCCAACGATTTTTAAAAAACTTTCCTCATTAATCAAGATTTGGTAAAGAAATCATAAGGTGTACAATGTATGTACATCCGTCTTCGTCTTGATGTCGAAACAATTGTAAAAGTTATCTAATTAATTTATGTCTAATCAATTTAATTTTTGAACAATTTTTTTTTATTTTTTTTGCCTACTTCTTTCATAATAATACATTAAATTTAACTCCGTTTTTAGCAGGTGGTATAAATTATAAATAAGTCGACTCCAAAATCGTTCAGCCAGTTCACGTTTCTGAACACCGAACAAACTTATGTCAGCTTCATTGAAGAGAAGGAAAAACCTTAACAAGATTTCTCCACTAGAAGACAAAAGCTCTCTTCAGCAGCTCTTTTTTATAGTTTGATCAACTGCGGCAAAAAATAATTGAGAAAGCGAATCCAAAAATATCAGTCTCAGTTTTTTGACATCAAAAATGAGGAATCTCACTGAGGAATTACGTTCAGATTTTTGAGATTGCTAGAAATATCTGCGAGCCTGTTGATGAAACCTGAACTGGCTAAATAACTTTTATTTTACAAACAAAATGTAAAAATATGTTTTTTTTGTTATTCAAATAATTACTGGATCGTATAATGTATAGTCTTAAATGCCACTCGAACTTTATGTCATCCCAACTTGTTCCAAGACACGAACCTTATTTCGATGTTCACTTCAATTCTATGACAATTTTCCAACTTCAAAACTTTGCATATGTAGAGCTTAACTTCCATCTTTTCCCCATGCAACAAACAGTTTTAATCAAGTTTATTCTTCATAGCACTCTCTGTATTCGAACAATCTATATATATGATGCGGTCTTCTCTCAAAGCGGTGAATATGCGCTTTTGCATTTAAGAAAAAAAAATCAATTTAAAAAAAAACTGACAGTTCTATTCCACTGCATACCTATTTTATAAAAGTCCTGACGTCGGCACACCAGCTGGACGTCACATCAGAGTTTCTAAAAATAATTACAAAATACATCGTGGATGGAAAGACCATCTGTGAGAGTAGCATAGCACCAAATAAAGTGCCAGGGTAGCAGGGATGTAAATATACCCTGCAAATGCGTGTGTGTGTTTCGTTGTGTGCATTACCAAAACACCCTCTCAACTCAACACAAACGAAAGTCCTACCTCAACTGTTACGACAACAACGATAACAACGAAAAAAGCTACTGGGCTACTGGGGCGTATACGTACTTTTTTTTACTTTAGATTTTCCTTAATTTCACCTTTCGTAAACACAGAGAAAACACCGTTTGTCAAAAAGTAAGCAAGAATGAAGGTTTAGGCAGGTGGAAGAGTGAACTTTGAAGCTTTCTCCATTTCCCTACCCTACCAACTGCCAGCTTAGGGTTGACGGATAGGTTTTTTGTTCCGCACATCATTTGCGGTTAGTTAGCGGCGTTTGAGTACAGCAAACACATAAAAACCAAAGAAGAAAACTCTTTTCTACTCTTTTGTGTGACATATTTCATTTGTCATTCTTTTAATTTCTTGATGTCAGTTTGTTTATGTTTTTTTATTTATACATACATACATACATATGTATATATTTTTTGATTTGACAAAAAAATATCACTGTTATTTGCCTTTGTGTTGTTTTTGTCAATGGTGATTGAGCAAACGGAAGACAAAAAAAAACTTGGACACAAGATCTCGTTTTGGCATGACAAACTGTCTGCAATTTGGGTTACTCGGCAGATTGGTTACAACCATTTCTGTCAGATGATGTATAATAATGCAGTTTGGGATGGGTTTTTGTTTTTTTTTTTTTTTCTTTGTGTTGGCCCACAAGTTATAAGGAGAAATGTATACACAAAGTTGGGTTGGGGGTGTTGTCGTAATAGACAAAACATCCTTCTTTCTATACCATAATCAATGCAAAGATTATCGAGGGCACATTTCTGAGCATATTGTTCTGCAAAGCGAGAGAGATTTTTGGTGAATGAATTTTTGCGGATATGCATTGCGGTAGTATTTTTGGTCTCGAAAAATCTCTAACAAAATCTGAACAACACTCACTTGTATAGTTTTGAGGTTGTTTTATTGTTTCGATGCAGTTTAATGCAGTACTTTTCATTATTTTCATTTTGTATAGGCTTAAAGTTGTTGTTTTTGTTTTATTGTTTCATAGGAGCTTAGATATAGAATGATACATTCGATAGATAAGCGTGCAATTGACCCAGAATTGAACGAGTTTATCGTTTTTGTTTACTGTGCGCAAAATTTTTAATTGGTGTTCGTCGTTATTTATATTATATACACAATATGAATAGAGTGTTGTAATGTTCCTTTTTTGTAATCAGTATACTTTTACATAAAATAAATAATGTATGACACACTAAGGAAATATAGAAAAACGCTAGTGTCATTGACACTAGTTATTGAAAAAATGGAAACATTTTACGAACGGATTTCAATGAAAAATAGAATATTTAAGATGGCAAATATCAAACATTTTCATATAAATTATTATTTATTATAGTAGCTGACCCTGAAAACGTTGTTCTGCCATATAAATTATTTCTAGTGAATATTTTGGTTGCTAAATAAAAAATAACGAATGATTGTTAGTGTGTTTGAATGTTTTAATGATCGATAAAATTAACAAAATTTGAATGATAAAAATAGAAAATTTTGCACGCACTGCGTTGTGATACATTATAAATGCAGAATGAAATATCAAAGGGATACGACACTTCACGTCAGTGACTTACGCATATATGGATGAAAGTTCGATGAGGTGGACCTTGCGCACTCTGTCATTCAACAACATAAATAATTTGGTTCTGTTTGAAAAACGAACGACACGACGACGGTTAAATTATTTGGATATTGTTCATACAATAATACTAAAATCGCGATTGTTCACACAAGAATACTAAAATCGCAATTAAAAAATGTTAGATGGGGTAGGAAGGGTGAAAATTTGGGTTTATAGATATATAAAAAAAAATATAACAAAAAAAAATGAAAAAAAATTATTTTTTGTATAGTGACACCCTAATCACTTAGCGGTATGAAATATACTTAACGACCTATTCTCATACCTACCAAATTTACAAAAAAACACACACCGTGACACAAGATTTTTATAATATGTAAAAAAAATAAGCATCTGCCTTATGATTTTTGGCATCTTGAATCTGAAAATTATACCCATTTTCATCCATCAGTTTTTGATCTTCATTTTCTCTGGCGTCTTGATGTGGCAAGAAACTGTCAGAGATGTTCGTTGTAAAAGCTCCTGACCTGGACTTTTTATGAAAGTTGGTCGTTTGGCAGACGGTACATCTATTTATTGGGGTTATTTGAGCTTATACTATTTACATTAACAAGGCAAAAACAAAAATTGTCATAGTAATTTATTGGTTCTCGCCAGATCGTCGGGTTTTTGAACTTCAAAAAACGTCTTGTTCAACTTGACCACTGTCGCAAACTAAAATCATAGTTTTGACAAACACTTTTAAGCACCCTCAGCTTGTCGTAATTACACATTAGAGCAGTGTTTCCCAACCTTTTTTTGGCTATGTCCCACCAGAACCTTTCCAAAATCCTCATGTCCCCTCTTGATCTCGGAGATCTCAGCATTCGTCGTTAAATGAACATGACTCCTCAGCGAAATTTCTCAGTTTTGCTGTCAAAACTCTGAGGAAAAAAATCTCTGCGATCCCATTTTTCTGAACGGGCTTATTATACCTAAACAATTTTTAACATACACGATGTGAAATGTTCAGTAAAAAAATTAATGGCTGATATTAGGGCGGTTCACATTCAACGACATGTCACCTGACCCAACCGATATGAAATAAATTTTCAAAGGACGAATATGGCACGCAGCTCATTATTTGCACCAATACTAGCGCATTAATTTCATTTGTTTCCTCTCTCCTTTTATTATTTTGTTTACGTTTCAAACCATTCCTTTTAATCTTACGAAAACAAATTGAAAGAAGACGTAATATTAAAATTCAAGGTTGTTCGATTGATATTGACATTTACTACAAGGGTCGTTCGATGCCTCTTTCAAATAGATTTTATGTCAGGTTAAAATTTAGAAAACTTCTGTTTCATTTCTTTTTTTTTTGTTAAATGCAGACGATTTCTTTTTTATCAGCAAGTCATTCATGATATTAAATCCGCATTTGATGAATGTCAGATCCTGGATGCGTTCAGAAATATATCTCCAAGGGTGGAAACATAAGAAGCATAGATTTATCGGAAAGAAGTGTAATGCAGCATAATTTTAAATTGCCTCCCTATAAACTCAAATTGCCTCCCTGTGGGACTCGGCCCCCACGTTGGGAATCACTGCATTATAGTGAATCTTACTAATTTTGTCCCCCTTTTTCACCTCATAGGAAAATCCTTTAACAATTCCAGTGTCTACATTCTGTAACTCTCGCATCGATAAAATTGGTCGAGAAACGGTGAAAAATGGAACAAAACTCATACGATTTTTTACAATTTTCATCGTTTCTCGACTAAGTTTACTGATAAGTTACAGAACGCTGATACAGGAAAACGAATCGGCTGTAAGACTCAAAAAGTTTAAAAACAAGTCTAAAACTACTCTTTTCGTAAGAAAGTACTTTTCTAGAAAAATATTTTTTTTAAGTACCCATATACAAACAAATTTTGAACAAAGTATTAATATTTTTGAAACAAAATTATAATTTGTCAAATAAGCAGATTATTCCGCTTTGTTTGACACCTCATTTGTCAAAATCGGTGTAGTATGCGAGTCGGAAAAGGGATCCAGTCTCTAGAAATTATATATATGATGATGATGATTGGGCACAAACAATCAATCTTGAGCTACATTAGAATAATTTTTAACGTTACATTTTATTGTTCCTCATAGTCTACTTAAGCATAAATAAAATATTCCCCTTTATGCGCTTTTCATTTCATTTCACCCATTTTGTTTTCTTTAATCGTTTTAGGTTAAGACATAAAGTGTGCAGGTAAAATACTCAGCTTGCAATTTTGAACATTTGTTGCCTTAGGTCCAACTTTATGCAGCCATTGCCTAAAAAGATAGAGCGCAGCAAAATTTCCAAAAATTATGTTCTCCATATTTTACTGCAGTTATTTTTGGAGACTTATTGCCACTCTGTGGAAAAATAAAACGCGAAATCTATTACAAATAATTGTGATTTAAAATAAATATCTTTTTTAAGATAAAATATTGATTACTATACTTGCGTTGCTAAAGTTATTACAAAACACTTAATGGGAAAACATAAACTTACAGAAAATGTGCATTGGTTTGTAAATATTTCCATTTTACTTTGAAAACCCAACTCATAGGAAATCCTAAAGTTTGCCTACTAAGCTCAAATCTGAAACAAACTCCGATTGGTAAGATTTAAAATGTATTTGATTACAGCGAAGCTTAAAGAAAATTGGTCCTGTCCCCTTTGACCACTAAATACATTTGTTGCTATTTCTGGCTCAGTATTAACTCACAAAAGCACAACCAACAAGATTATTACAAAGACAGAATTTCGGGAAATTACAAAATTTCTTTATTAAAACGTAATATACTCCAGCTCAATATCGTCTCATTTTGGTATATATTACGTCACTCGAATTTTTATTGATGCATTTTGAGTGTTGTTTTTTTTATTTTTATCTTTAAAAATCTAAAATAAAATCAGGTGATGAAAATTATTAATTAAAATAATAAAAGTTAAATATATTGTGATAACAAAACAAAAAGAACATAAAAATAAAATCATAAAACAATACTTTACCCTATAAAGCAAGCTAATAAATAAAATGTTTAACTTCTCTAATTTCTAACATAAAACCAAATAATATTATCAACTATAAATATCTCAGAAATCATCATCTAATTTGACAGTTCATTGACCTCATCTAAGAAAATGGTGTCAAATATCAACAAATAAATGAATAGGTACCATCTGATTCAACATTTATTTGTTTTTTTTTTTTATATTTTCCGTTGGATAAAAGTACCTTTATATAGCATTCATGAAATAAAATGTGTCAGGATAGGTACATATATCTATACAAAAACACTGCTCGGTCGAGGGAATAAATTCAATCAACCAAGTTATCAATCCACCTTGACTTTCTATATTATAAGAATCTGAGTTATGACAGTGAAACCACGACTTGTCAATATAAGATTATAATTATTCCTCCAAAAAATGCATACGATCAGATATATACATACATATTTCCCCTGATCAAACCTGATCGAAAAATCTATTCACAGTCAATTATAAAAACCAATTTATTTCTCAATATTTCGAATAGATTATAATTTGCAATTTATTGCAAATATTTAAACAAAATGTGACAATTTCGAAAAACAAAACAAAATATATTCTCAACTCAACCCGGAAGTCTTTGCTTCTTCAAAGGTGAATAGTCATGATCAGGAATGTACAGATACACATCGCCAATAAAAATCCAGTACAAATTTTTTACAATACAAAAAAAAAAATTACCAAAAATGATGCCCGATTGTTCTCGCTTTAAAGCCGGTTATGTTAATCAAAAGATTTACGGCCAGTATATAAGTAGTCTTCTTAACTAAAACTCATCAGCCGGACTTTATTTGAGATGTTCAGTTGAAAACAATTCAAAAATGCCCCCATACTAAAATGACAACAATATCAACGAGTATACCAGATTTCTCTCTCTATAGTCAACATAGTACACATTTACTTCACAAAGATAGATATATCTTTTTATCTTCTATGCTCATTTCTAATTCACCCCAAAAAAAAAAAAAAAATAAGTATCGAAAAAATTGATCTGACCACTTTTTACGCTGATCGCACACACTAAGTGGGCATTATAGTGATGATGACTCTTACCTTTGTGTCCAACAGCAACAGAAGGGAGAGTGTGGGCAGGTATGAGAGTTGCTACTAAAAAACAATATTTAAGTATCTAAGCTAAAGCCATTGGACTTCTCTCCACTTTAGTCCAGTCCAGTTTATTGGAACTACTTTTTCATCTTTTCTAAAATCTTCAATCTTCATGCTTTGAATGTGTGTTCCGCAATGAGCACGCTATACGCGTGTTTCTCAAAAAAAATTTCTCTTATTCACGTAAGTCGCTTGATTATTATTGGTGAGGCAGTAAATATTTCATGTATCTGCGTTTAGGTAAATAAAATAGACAAACAGGTAAAAATAATTTCATTTATGTTGTTTTTTTTTTATTTTTTTGTGTCTTTCATTTCTACTTCGTTTTACGTTTCTATAATTATTTATTTATTTTTTTTTTCAAATATGTTGTGCTTTGTCCAATCTGCGATAAACATTTTAGTTGGAGCACCTCCCATTTTTTTTATTTTGTGTAGGTACTTTAAGTATTTTTGTATTCATTTCCCCCCACTTATTGAGTATATTTTTTATTTTTTTTTTCTATTTGTGTGTCCAAAATGAGAAATTGTGATAATGAAAATACGCAGTCGCTTTAAACTTAGATGGTTGTATGTATAGATAAAGTACACATACTTTGAGTGTCTCGCATTCGTTTAATGTTAAATGAGGTAAAAATTAGTTGTTTAGTCTTTATAATCTTGTAGTTAGTTCGTAGTATAACCGATAAACTAACCTATACTATTGAAGATGTTTTTTTTTTTTTGTCGTAATTTATTTTATAGTTTTAAGCTTTAATGAAATTTTATGATTATCATAAATTTGAATTTTGTGCAAACAATATGTTTTATTTTTTAAGTTAGTTGACTTGTTGATGTCTCCACTTCAATGTATCTATAGTTAGATAAGGTTGGAAAGTATCTCTTTTTGTATTTTTTTATAAGAATTTTCGATATGTTTTCAATGTTTTTTATTTTTTTCAGGAATTTGAATTAAAAACCTACCTAGATTGTGGATATTGAATTTTATTGATGTTTTGTTGTAGATAAATTAATTTAGTTGAATTTATAAATTGATAAAAAACATAAATCATTTGTTTGCAAATAGATTGAATATATGTCTCGTACTACATATATTGCGCCAAACTGAATGGGCATCCGAAAATCTACTTATGCAGTGGGTGTCAGAGTGAAGAGGCTGAAGAGGGCTCCTATAAGTTTCTTCGTGAGTGCCCCACAGTCTAGCAATAACCAGAAATACAGCCCTTGTAGAATACTTTTTCGATGAACTGGGTGACATCTTTTGTTGGTCACAGAGAAACAACCTTAGAGTTCGGCTAGAATTCAAGAATACCGTATACCATTGTTACATAAATCCTGGAGAGCACATTGGATCCATTGATATCCGATCTGAGACAGAAGAAATACAGAGTTACCAGCCCTCCTAACCAGACCTATCTATTGTGCCAAACTGAATCAGAGGTTTTTCAAAATCTAATAACATCAGCCAATGTTGTCTTTCTTTATTGTTAAGTTCCACGGTGACGTCGCTGTGTAGTACCAATAGAGGAAGCTGAAAAAAAGAGATCGTTAACGTATATATTAAAGAGAATCGAAGACACTCCAGCATTTATTTTATGAATATCAAACTCGAAGCTATCCAACACGATTTTTATTGAACAGTTCAACTCATCACTACCAAATACCCACCCTTACGAACCAGATAGTCCAAATTTTGGGAGTGGATGTAAGAACAAAATGTGAAATACAGGCTTCTTCAAATATCAAATAGACCGGTTTTATTCTTAGCTTGTGGTGGGGCTGCCTGATGGTGGAAGAGTAAAAAGGCGGTTTTCCGATTTTTGTGCCAGAGATATAACTATATACTTCAATTTATATTATGTTGCAAATACAGCATTCCCATTTTCAATATGATATAAAAATTGCAATAATGACTAACTTCTTCCCTCCCATATCACCAGCTAGATCGGTCGTAGTATAAATATATGTAAAAAAAAGACCGGTGATTCTTTTTACTCAAGCAAATTATGGGTGACTTGTTCATTTGAAAAATCGTAAGGGACTATCTCTGTCGCCATCTTATGATATAGCTTCCGTTTGCGATACAAACATACATAGGTACCATATGACAAATTATGGATTCGTAAAATAAATCGAACTCGAGATTTTGATCAAACTTGACATTACGATGATAGCGAAGTCGAAAAAAGCGAATTCAGTACAACTGTAATTCGCCTGACTGTCCTTTCTACTGCAGCCTAAATGATTAAGTCGATTATCTGTTTTTTTTGGGCATTCCCCCGACACGTTTTTTTTTATTTTTTTTTTAGGATCAAATTTATTTAGGAATAAATGAAAATTAGAGATGCCGCGAATATTCGGCCACTATTCGGCATTCGGCCTATATTTTTGATATTCTGTATTCAGCCGAATAGTTCACAACATTCGGCCGAATACCGAATAACAAATGGAGAATAAAAAAGGCTTATTGTTATTATCTTACAATAAATGTTTTCTTTTATTCAAAAATTTGTATTTTAGTATTTAAAATCTACTAATGGTAAGTTGTGGTGAATAAAAACTACTTTTTCGGAATTCGTTGATAGCAAACGATTATGTCTATCTTCGTAAACAATTCCAGCTTCTGAAAATAGTCTCTCACTTAGATATACATCGTTGGCCGAATGTTCGGCTGCCGAATATTCGGCCGACGAGTGTGGCCGAATATTCGGTATTCGGCCGAGTCACTATTCGCGGCATCTCTAATGAAAATCCTATTTTTCTAAAAAACGTATTCATAACTAAAAAAAAATCAATATTTTTTTACAAAAAGGCTAAGTACCATTTATTTTTTTTTAAATAGTTCTAAATTATCCCATTGAATCATTTTTATTATTTTCGATTTTCTGAAAATTGGTTCAACTGATTTTGATCATATTTTTTATGGAAATTATTTTAAAAACTTTTAAAAGTTTTGTATACTTACCAAAATTTTCAAATTTTTTTTTTGGATTTGTAAAAAATCTTCCAAAATTTTTTTTGAAAACTTTTATAATTTGAAAACAGTTTAGTCGATTTTTGTATTAGTTGAACCAATTTCAATGACTTCTATAGCTTCTATATATAGCTTCTTCTAAAATCAATTCATTTATTTTGTTTTTTTTTTTCAAAATTTATTTTTAAACTCTGCATTATTTTATTAAATACTAAAAAATGGCGTACTAATTTTTTCTTTAAAATTTGATCAACATTTTATATATAAAAAATTATTAAAAAAAAAACTGTCCAACGATTTTTGATACTTGTGTAAGAAATCGCGTAGTATGTCAAGACAATTACATGAGTTGTTTCTAATTTTTGATGTTTTTCCAGCATATGTGCAACACTGTGCTATATATGTATATTGTTCACATTTCTATATTCACATAATACTACCTTAAACTAAACTATGGTTTTGGCAGATAGCATAAAATTAAAGCTTCCATTACTAATTTATTTCTTTTAAAATAAGACGAATAGATCTAAACTATTCAGGCTTTAAAACCACATTGTTATCGCACATTGAGCAAGTTCCTGTGACCCAGTCGAGTTTTTTTCTTTTTTTCACAAATCGGCAATTATCTGAGGCTCCAGCAGAAATTTTATAAACAGAATTTATAGTTTAAATATAATTATGATTAAAACAAATTATTGTATTTATAAAATTTTATTTGTATTTAAAACTATTTTTATTTTTAATACAACTATTTATTAAATAAATTTATATTAATTTTAAGCGACGCGTTTCGGAGTGTATTCCATCTTCGGGAATTAAGCTCAGTATAAATTAGAATTTATAGTTTGTGAAAAATTAAAAACTTTTTCATGGCAATAGAACGGCCCCTCTATTACATTTTCTCGTCGTAAGATCTTGCGGGGTAAAATTAATTACCTATAAAACAACCCTATCCCACATATATTTACAAGTCACCCACTCGTAATATATTAAAAACAAAATATATATTTGCAAAAAAAGATAGATATGCCTTCAATTATTTTTTCAAAATTTAATTTAAATCGCTTTTTGCGTACTCATTAATTGCTTATTTTTTTTTTATTTTATTCACAAAAAAGAAAAACAACACAATTACTGAGTAATCTGATTTGTTTTTGTTTTGAGTTTTAAATTAAGAAAAATTAGTATCTACTTAAATATATAGTAATAACAAAAACAACGGCTGTTCTGTATGTACATACATATATCTTTTTCTATACTTCATTTTCATAAAAATAAAAAGAAAAAAAATACCACGTCAAATTTTCATTAAAGCATTAAATAATTAAATTGTGTTAAAGTACCAACAAAAAAAATAAAATTAAAACAAAACAAATAAAAATAAACCACTCGCGCATATCTCTCTCCTGTCGTGTACAACAAAAAATAATATTTTATTTCTATCCAAAATAAATGTATAAAAAATAGATATAAATGTTATTGTAAAGCGACACAGACGCTTTTTTTTTTCTTCTTATTTCAAGGCTCGAGTATAGCACCCCTCGAAAGATAAATTATATATATGTATGTTAATTAGAAAAGCATGAATCCAAAAGTTTTGTCGCCTTTGTCGTCGAAGCCATTCGGCTTAGTAGTCTTAATGTATCTACAGAGGTGTAGGTAGGTAGGTACCTACATATATCTACAGCAGAGCTAGTACACATTTCAAATACGCTGGATTTATAATATCAAATGCCCGAATATAAATAGTTTGATTACCTACACTGAAAATAATTAACCGCCTACACGTCGCGATATACATACCTATTTTATTATTTTCTATTTCAAATTTCAAACACAAGAAGATATTTATTTTGTTCGTAGATACTTTTTTTTTTTTTCTTTAATTGAACATGCCTTCGGGTTTGGATTTGGATTTGGATTCGGGTACGGGTGGAGAACTGGAGGGGTTAACCTACTGCAGCGAAGTATCATAAATGGAGCAGTGAGGGAAAAATTGTCTCCAAAAATGTTTTGTGCAGAAGCAACAACGGATATAAAAATTCTCTGATGCACGCTATGAGGTAAAAGATACTTTATAATCTCTTTCTATATATCTCCTGGATTCTTTTGAGTGCTATATTCAGTTTTTCCTCTCGGCTGACGAATGGGGAATGAAAATACATAATTTTATAGAATGTCCGTTCGTACGGAACAAAGTTTTTCCTATTTTTCTTTTAAACCAACACCTGCTTAGGAAATTTGAAATTTGATGTGTGATGCAACAAATGCAACTGTGATGCATTGCAAGACAAAAACACACGCCTCTTGCTGCTCCTGAGGGTAATAAATCTTATAGATTTGGGAGAAGGAAAACTAATTCAAACAATAAATTAGAATTTTGCGTTGGACTCTGCTTCCACCAGACGATGAAAAATGTATACTTAATTTTGTCTGCCGTTTACACCTTGTTGTTTGGATTTTTTTCTACAATATTTGTATACTTTTGATATGTGATACATGTAGGTAAGTAAAGTACAAGTCTTAAATTCTCAAAACGAACTTTAGTTTTGTACAAAAACTTTGTTACGTCAAGCAAGAGAATTAAGACTTTAAACATAGAGCATAACTCATTAAATTTTTTGGATTTGATAGAAATCGGATTAAAAACAAATTAAAAAAAAGGAACAGATAAATTTGTTTTCTTAAAAAAAAAATGGCTTCGTTATAGAATTCAAAGTACAAACTATTACCTTTTGCGCTCTACCGAATTTAAGATGGTATTCGTTATACAGGGTGGGCCAAATACAAGTGTCTTTTTAAAAATAGAATAAAATGGACAAAATTAAATTTTCCAATGTATTATGGCTTTATAAATAAGAGCAAACATTCCCATTAGTTATGGAACACAACGTTGTTCAAGTGGCTGGTTCGGCTGGCTTCGCAGTAGCGCATTCTGTCCTTCCAATATTCCAAAATCTTGTTGATGGTCTCGGGCTGTAGCTCACGGATTGCTTGGATGATATTGGCCTTAAGTGCTTGAATCTTTTCCGGATTGTTGGCATAACATCGGTGCTTCACGGTTCTCCACAAAAAAAAAGTCCAAAGGGGTCAAATCGCAGCTCCGAGGCGGCAAATTGACATCGCCAAGATGGCTGATAACATTATTTGGGAATTTTGCTGCGTAAAAGATCGATTGTAGCGTGGGCTGTGTGGCATGGTGCACCATTCTGCATGAACCAGAGGTCGTGCAAATCCATGTCTTTGCGATTTCAGTAAGAAAAAACTCGGTTAACATGGCTCTGTAACGCCCACCGTTGACCAAAACGTTGTTCCCAGCATCATTTTCGAAGAAAAATAGTTTAATGATGCCACCACTCCATAATCCGCACCAAACTGTCACTCTCTGTGGATGCATTGGCTTCTCGACAATAACGTTTTCCGAGCCCCAGATGCGGCAATTTTGTTTGTTAACGTAGCCGCCAAAATGAACAAAAAAAAAACTTCTTTTCAAGCGTAAAGTGACTTATTTTGTTCTGCGGAGGTATGATTCTGGCTTTTTGCCAAGATTTCGAGCGGGAAACAGCTGTCAGTGTCAAAATAATCTATGATTTAAAAAGAAACGACTCAATATCCCACCCGTTACATATATACTTCTATTCCTGGAACCAAGCTGAATAAAACGCAATAAATCAAATGTATCCAGCTAAAAAAATTGGCGATTTGACATTGACATTCATTTAAAGTACAGTTAAGTTAATTTTGTTGTTCATTCAATCTTTCAATATTAATAGGATTGGCAGCCTAACTGCAAGTTTGTTATCACACATAAACCCCTTTCAGAAAATATAAACACATTTTTGTATTGTAAAAATTGTTTCACCAAGAACCATTAATTAATGGTAATTTTTTAGTTATTGTCGACTTTCTCAACTATTCTTTACACTTGTTATGTATTTTCTAAATATTATTTGTATTTCTTCCAAATATTCACGTTAACTGCGGCTAGCTTACTGCCTGAACACAATGGTTACGGAGTTGCAACTGGAACTGCAGCTGGAATAGCTGTCAAAATATTCAATACACACAAATTCAATGTTACGAACACAACGCAACGCAACTGCAGTCAGTGCTGCTTACGGTGCCTCAAGAGTTTACCAACTTTTAACTTTTTACGTGCAGCACTTTTGATGTTTCAATTTGTATGAAGAAAAATAAGAGCCGGAAAAAAATACTGAAGCTGTTGGTTTCGTGAAAAATATTATCAATTAAAAGAAAAATATTAAAAATAAAAAAGTGAAAAATAAGGTCGTGGTTGTTTTTTTTTTCTTTAAAATATACAAAAAGCTGTACAGATTGTGGGCACGTAGAAAATAGCACGTACGAAACTTTTTCACAGCTGTTGCAATTGCAGTTTCAGTTGCAGCATTCTATTGTGTTCAAGCAGTTAGGTCATTCTGAAGCTACAATTTTCTTAAAGAAGTTCCACTGTTTTCAAGTAAAATTTTCTTCATCGATGAGGCATATTTTTGGTTTAATGCGGCTACATCAATAAGCTATGTTATCGTATTTGTGTTGAAGAGCAATCCTAAGAGGTTCAAGAGTTGTTATTATGTGCATTCCGATCCAAAGAAAACAACGGTTTAGCGTGAATTATTGACTGGTTGAATCATTGGTCTTGGTTCATACTTATTCAAAAATGAAGCCGAACAGAACGGTGAATAGTGCCCGTTATCGCATGCCATGATGACAATAGACTATTTGCTGCCTGGTTTATTGCGCGAACAATTCGGTGAAAATTTAATTTCACGCCTTGGGCCGGTTAATAGGTCACCTATGTAGATCATTTGACGAATTATTATTTTTGAAGAAAAATAAAATAATAATTTTGTAGCACGACAGCTCGAATGAAGTACGAGGGTCTAGTAAATTATGTAATCTCTCAATCCTTGTCCTAAATCCGGCCTTATACCGTACCCGCTAACATGATAAGATTTTTTTCATGACATGAGGTACTCTTGGAGGATTTGGCACTTTCTTGCTTAGCAAAAAGCCGACACGTGAAAAAGTTTAGTATTGTCAAACAGTCAGTTTGTGCAACCATTTCGGCTTTCTTTTTTTGACAACCAGTGAAGCTATCACTTTGAAATAGAGATCCAAATTTGCAGTTCTTTTTGCAATTCAAGAACAAAATTGGACAAAGTTTTGAAATCCTCGTTTAAGAAAAAAATAAAAACAAAAACCGCCGACTTCAATGCTAAGCTTAAAAATACAAATTCTATATACTACTGAAATACATCAGCCAAGTAGAAGAATTAGCACTATTTTAATTGGAGTTGTTGAATTATTGATTCAAAACAGCTTTAAACGGATATGGATATAGTTCACACTAGATATTCGTCATGAAATCTATGTCCTCACTAGTCAACTGATGAGTCCAAATGAGATCGTGAAGATTTGTGGACTAAAACCCGTAAAAGCTATTTTGAATCAATAATTCAACAAGTCCCATTAAAATAGTGCTAAGTCTTCTACTTGGCTGATGTATTTCAGTAGTATAGAATTTGTATTACATATTAAAAAAAAACTTCAATTATCAAAAACGCATGAGTCGTTTTCGAGAAAAATAATAAAATTTGCCTAAAACATCTTTAAAAAGTAATGTGGTAAATACCTACCATTATTTTTGTTTAAAATCCGCTGATGGATAATGTTAAAAACAGCTTGAGTTGTTTTCGAAATATTAAATTTTCAAAAAAAAAATAATTTTTTTTTTGAAAAATCGACAAAAATTTTAATTGAAAAATTTTTGTATACCTATGTATGTATATTTCGCAGTGATGAAATCTCCTCTACGAACATCTCATTTAAGCAGACACGGACATGATTTTCGTATACACATAAATAATGAAAAATGTTCTCAAATATTGGTGCACCACAGCTGACCGCCCAGGGAGATTTCACTGCATTAATTAATTATAATATCTTCACCTGAATGCAAGAACCAGCTAACTTGATTTTCTTAGTTTTGAGAGAATTGCAAAAAAAGTATTCACCTGTTGGTCAGACTCCTTATTTTCTTACTAACTTCCCATTGGAAGTTATTGTATAATTGATCCGATTTTTCGAATCGAAAACTTTAACATATCTCCACATTTCAAGGTCCCAAGAATCCAAATCCAACGAGTGATACTTTCGTGATAAATTCTTTCGTTCACCATATCTCGAGAATGAAGAGAGATATCGGCGTTCGAATATCTTGAAAAAAAAAACATTCAACTGTCAGTTTTTTTTTAAAGCAAACAAATCTGACAAAAATATTACTAAAATAGTTGAAAAATATAAAACTCCCCAACTTTGGTTTTCACTTGATGAACACGTGATCTTTTTTAGACTTTGAATTAGAAATTTCCTTATAGCAAAACAACATCTGGTGTCCAGTTTCGAAGGGCACCGGTTATGGAAAGTTATCTTGTCTCATAGGAGGAAGACCTTGTGTAAGATCTGGTACTTCTGATTGTTTCTGAGTTATTTATGTTGTTCAATGTTTTCGACCTCGAGCTCTGAACGCAACATTTTCAAAAAAAAATAGAAGAAGAAGAAACATACAAAAGCAAAGGCATCATCTAGGTACATAAAAAACCTATAGCTTGCAAGAAATATTCTTGAATTTGCTTTTTAAGTATAGGTAAAGTTTATTTTATCAACTGATTTAAAAAAATATATTTTCAAACTCAAAATTTGGAAGAAAATAATTTTTTTTTTTTTTAAACTATTTTTTTTTTTTTTTTCAAAGTTTTACTATACCTACTAAAGTATATATTTTTTTTGTATTTGAAAAGGGGCTTTAAAATTGAGATTAGAATATTTTATAAAATTTTAACATGAAAAAAATGCATTGCCAAAGTCAGGAATTTGAAAAAAAAAACATTATTTTATTTTAAAATTTTTGCTTGAAGGTGTAGTTACTTAAGAATTTAGATATGCAGGTATTAAATTTAGAAAAACAACAATTCCGAAATGTTGCCTTTCCAAGGGATAAGAAATAATTTTTGTGTTAAAGGTTTAATATTCTTTTATTGAAAAAGATTTTAAACAAAAATGAATTTATTCTTATAGAAATTTGACAATTTTTAAAATTAAAAGCTTCCATCCAAATTTTCAATCAACGAACGACTCAAAAACTTGAAATGATCAAAAATAGTATAGGTAAGGTACCTACTTATAATTAACTATTTTTTTTTTTTAAGATTCGTTGGGTTTTTTTCTGCTATATTACCTACTGACGTCAGATCAAAAATTCTGACAATTAATAGCTGTTAAACAACGGTTGATTGTTATTAAATATTTAACAGTTGAAATAATTTCATAACTAAAAAATTGTGTGGGCACTAATTTTTGTAAGTATGTACCTAATACCTACAGCTGTTCTTGCCTCGAATTTTCGGGGACTCAGAAAACCTCGGGCCTGATGAGATTCCCGCCTTTCCCCCACTACTGATGGCACTGCGTTACACGTTGCACGTAAACGTAACTATCTATTTGTATTTGTATTTATTTATTTCAAATCGCTTACAAGGTAGCCTCTAAATTAATTTAAAAATTTGATTTAAATATTTAAGAAAACTATTTACATAACATTTAAGTATTTATTTTTAAAATATGAAAAGAGTGAGAAAAAAAATAAATAATAATATTGACGAAATAGAAAATATCAATGATTTCCCAAATAGTTGAAAAGTAAAAATTTAAATCTTCTTGTGCTTTGTACACTTCTCATAAGTATATCAATAAATATGTAGGTATTTCTTTCGAATCGTTAAGTAAAAAAATGAATATTTTTGTTTGTCATCATGTAAGCCTACAATCGTGCAAGAAATCAATATTTTGATTAACCTCAATAATTTTGAAAAATGAGAATTTTCGCATTAGCTATTTATTTTGTCACATGAAAACTCTAAACTAGGCTTTATCAAACAATAAGCTACATATTTCTACATAGACCATCAACAAAAATTCGCTCAACATACAAATTTCTTACTAACCAATCTGAATCGTACATTTTAGTTGCTTACGCCCAACGACCAATGAATGGCATTTGCATTTTGTTATTTAACTCAAAATACAAGTACTCAGAATTTTATGTTTCCATCCAAACATTGAGTGAAATTGAGTTTTTTTTTTGTCTGTACTCTAGCAGCATTAAATTATTCTCATTATTATTGTGGGTTCCATTCAATACAATATTCAGTTCACTTGCAACATGTTAGAATGTTCGAATCAAGTAACTCAAATATTATAGTTTACTCCATTTAAAGAAAAACTAATCCCTTTCCTATAAATTACTGTGGCAGATAAGAAAGGTGGATGGGTGAAATTAGAATTTTAAAAAGGATTAATTTAATAATAATATTGTTTGGGGAACGAATATAGGTTATCTTTTTGTATGTGTATAGCATGTCTCTTCGTCTTAAAACCTACATTCTTGATAGTTTATGAAAGCCTAGGTACGAAAATAGAAATTATTTATAAAGACATTTCCATTTGAAGCGTCTTGTTATATAGTAGTACTACCTTGTGTATGGACTGCGAGTGTAATGTAACCCACGTTACTTATTTCAATGGACGAACACGCTCGAGGCGTTAAAGAACTGCACGTATGTAGGTATTCTTCATTCGTGACATCATACAAGATGGAAATCACCAGGCGCACATTATTTTTAGTGCCTTCTTTTCTATAGTATAGAATAAGAATAAGCTCGTCATCACAGTGGCCAAAAATCTTAAAAAGCTGGAAGTAGAAAAATACTTTTTTGGTATCGCAGTTAGACACTTTCAGATTTTTGTCTACTTAGACACTGTCTAACTATTTTCAAATTGGTGGAAATATGCTTTGTTTAATAAAAATAAATATCACATTATTCACGGTTAAGACAATCTACTCTTGTGTATAAGTTAGACAACAACAAACAAGATTTTTGAAAACATTTTTCAAAGTTGGACAGTTGTCTAAAGTTAGACAACGTTTGTAAATAAGGCTATTTTAGACTCAAAGGATTGTAATGAAAACTTTTGCATTGCCTGAGATTGGTAGTTTATGACATGTGAAGCTCTGGAATAGCTTAATAAGGCTTTTTCATTTAAATAGTTGCAAACGGGTGCATAAAAATAAGCAGTTATTAAAAATGTAATTACGAGTTTATTTGACAATGATGAGAGAGAAGAAATTATGGTACCTACAATATTCACAAATTGATTTATAATGTTTGTTAAATTATACATTTTTAAGTGAGGAATATCTGAAAATTGGATGCTAAGAGTTGCCGGTTTGACCTTCAGACATTTCTTTTAGTTTTTATGCAAAACCTGGTGTAAATTCAATGGAATATCTGAAAATTGGATGCTAAGAGTTGCCGGTTTGACCTTCAGACATTTCTTTTAGTTTTTATGCAAAACCTGGTGTAAATTCAATGACTATTGCATACCACATACGTACCTATGCCTTAAAAAAATAATTCCTAATGTTTCTTACAATTTATTAATTAATTGAGATCGACAGCTCGCAGATAATTTGCCATCAGGACATAGGTAGTGACTCTCAAACATTTTTATGTTGTTAGGCAGAAATGGAAAGGACCTACAATTTTCTACTCAACCCGAATGGCTAACTGCCTGAACACAATGGAGACGGAGCTGCAACTGAAATAGTGGTCAAAGTATTCAATACACAATGTTACGAACACAACACGACGCAGCTGCAAACGGTGTTGCAAGAGTCACTGAAGCTTCTTGTGGTTATTATTATTTCGCGAAAAATATAATTAATTAAAAGAAAATTATCGGAAGTAAAGAAGTTTATAATAATTGACCGAGATTTTTTTTAAAGCTGTACAGTTGCATTGTGGGCACATACAAAATAGCACTTTTTTCAAAGCTGTTGCATCTCCAGCTTCACTTCTAGTTGCAGCATTCTATTGTGTTCAGGCAGTCGATCAACTTTTAACTTTTCACCTACAACATATTTGACGTTTCAATTTGTATGAAGAAAAAAAGAGGTGGAATAAATATTAAACTTTATGTGCTTATTTGTTTCGCAAAAAAATTATTAGTTAAAAGAAAAATATCCGAAATAGAAAAAAGTTGATAAGCCCGTAATTTTTGTTCTTTAAAATATACCTACACAAATCTTTAAAGTTGCAATGTAGGCACGTAAAAATTACCAGTATACGACAGCTGCTCCTGCTCCAGTTCCAGTTGCAGCATTAGGTATATTGTGTTCAGGCATTAAGATGAGAGTCACTTTTTCATGACAAGAAATACTCTGTAGGATTTGTCACATCCTCGCAAGTGACATTAAAAAAAAAAAATGTCTAAAACAATTTATTTAAAACAAAAAATCTGGGGTGGAATCGTGTAAGGTGATTTACGATAAGAGCCACAATCAACCAATTCAGTCTGTTATGATTATGATATCACGTTTGATTCTTAAACAGCTATCACAGCAAAATTGTGATTGACATTTAGCAACAAATTTGACGTTTCTGCCGCAGTACTACTAGAGTTACCACTTGCCTACAAAAACTGTACCATTTTTTCTGAGTTATTTTTTTTACCATTCATAGAAACACTCAAAATTCAAAATTTAATGAAGTTGGTTGATTGGTATTTATTAAAAATTTCTTCTCCTGAAACAAAATACTTAGTTATCGATTTTTTAATAAATATTTTATTGATGTTAACATTTTTTTGACGTCTTTGAAAATAATTTCTCATTTTAGCATTCAAGTATTCAAGTTAAACACTGAACTTTGGATTGAACTTGCCAATTTGATTTTGTAAGAAGTGCATAATGGTATACCTACATATAATATACAAAAGATATCTGAAACATCCCCAAATCCTTCAAACAAAACTTTGGCAGCCCTTTGTGTTATAATACAAGTTCGCAACTACCAGGTTCGAAATTAGAAAATATAGCAGGTACGCTTGAGAACAATGTTTTGGTTGTAGAGTGAGATTAGAACCAATCGTAGTCCAATCCAAACAAATATCTCTTCCATCATTATTCCGTTTCAACTGCTTAAGAGTTTTGTTTTTGTCTCCACTAGCTCACAAGTTCGTTGTTCACCCCCATCTTCATCAGCTCGAATCTCTGAAAGTGTGTATCTGTGCAGCATGTTGTTTTGTTGTCCACTCACTATAGCAGCAAGCAGCGCCAAGGCACTACCACACCATCCCCAATACCCCAATCCAACTGACTAAAAGAAAAACGGAATATTTATCTGTTTTGTGTTTATGCGCTGTGCGTTCTTTTTAGGAACTTATTCATTTGATTTCCATAGAATAGCAGAACCTGCACAAGCAGCCAAAGCCGAGGCGGCAGACTCAGCTCTCAGCAGCAGCAGCATCTAACAAAACCAAAACCAGCAAAAAATGAAAAAGAATACACTGAGACCTGAGACTGACGAACGGAGAAGACGAACAAAACGAACAAACATGACAATCGGTCGGAATCGGGACGGGCAAACGGGCGAGACGTTTGGTCTTCGGTGTTGTTGTTACGTACGTTTTGTTTTTCATTGTGTATTAATTTTAATGTGCGCAGGTTGTACACTTACTCAGGTTTTTTAACGAAGTAATAATGTCAGTACATTTTTAGCAATCAGGCAGATAGCAAGTATTCGTCGTGTCCGTTGTCATATCCGTTATATTATTAAATTGTGTTTCTGTTCTAATTTAACTTTTTTCACCAATACACTTTTGACAGAAGTGTACTTTAATGAAAAACATAAATTACATATTCTTATAGATAAATTGTAAAAAATTCTTCACTTAATTTAACATCAATTTTTTATTAAAAGTTATTTTGTTTTTGTATGTTTGTTTTTGTTTTTTTTTATTATTATTAAATGTAGATATTGCATTCTTGTGATTTTTTTATTTATAAGAAAAACCGGTAAAAAAATTAATCCGGAAGTTTTTTTGGTTCTGTCACCCGGTTCTGTGAAACGGATGTTACCTCATAACTGTTTTATTTGTTTAAATTAATATTATTGTGAATGTTTCTTTTTTTGTTGTTTTTGTACACTCTTCTCGACTGAAAATTGCACAGAATTTCCGCAAGCAGTGCATAAAACAGATTGCAGTATAATTCTATTATTATTTTTTTTTTTTTTTGTATTATTTTTTATCGGAAATGAAGAGAAAATGTGGCGGCCGCACATGACATCTATGCAAAAGAACGAGAGAGAGCGAAAAATTGTGACAGTCAAACAGTGTACAGTACAGAGTGTGGCATTGCACAGTTGAAAAAAATTGCATTACTCAACTTTAAACGACTTTTTTTTTTGTTTTATTGGTATTGCGGTTTTTTTTTTTGTTTTTCCAAAGGAAAAATCAAAACTATTTGTGTTATTCTTGTCATAGTGCTGCGTTAGTAAGAAAAATTAATTTTTCTTACATTACTCTTTTTTTCTTTGGTTTTGTTTTGCTTTTTTCTTTAATTTGTTTTTTTTTTTTTTTTTTGCGAATGCAGAATAAAGCAAACGGAAATGAATGCATATGTTTGATTAATTAATTTGAATTGATTTACCTATCTAGAAGTGAGTGAATAGAAAAAATTTTCAAATGATTTTTTAGTGGTCAAACTTCAGTTGATGTGAAAATAAATTTAAGAAAAAAAAAAAAAAAACAAAAAAAAAAAGATAATAAATGTTATATGCACCCATTCAGTGATTGTGACTTGTAAAAAGATATTTATTTAATTGTGAAAGAGGAACTGCAAACATTCCTATAAAAATAAATGAAATACCTAGTTGTGTGTTGATTTTCGATGAGTTTTATGAAAAAGGATATCTATATTGCAGTCGTTTTTTTACAGTTGTTGTTAAGGTAAGTTCTCTAGATACGTCATTTAATTTTTAAGATTTTTTAAATTTTCAAAAAGTATTTACTTGCTAACGATAGTCAATAATTTTTATGCATGACGGTTTGGAAATAGAACAATCAAGCAAAAATATTGAGTCGAATTCAAAAGTTTTCTCTAAGAAATTAAGTTGCACTATATCACATCTTTGTCGGAGAGAACTTATAGCAAGTTACAACTAGCGACCAAAGATTTGCCAACACAAAATTGTGAACACTTAGTGCAGTGCTAGTACCTACCTAACTAGCAAAAAACTACAGCAAACGCACTCTTAAAATTTTATTAAGATTTCTAAGTAGTTATGAGTAAGATATCAGAAACCTGAATTGGCGTAATGTCATCGGAAAATTTTGTATTTCAAAAAAAAAAAAAATACAACACTTAATAATTTATTCGTTTGCCTTTATAGGTATCTCTATTAATTTTAGGTATGTACCTATATTGAAAAAGTACAGTATTTTAAAAGATTGCCAAAAAATTCATAACTTTCAAATTAAGAGAAGAATAATAATAAGAATACATAGTAATAGTTTTTCCAACCATAGTTAGATAGTTTTATAAAAAAAAAAGTGTCCAAAGAACACACATGTATCCTGATAACCTTTTTGCACACAAGACCGGATCAAAATCTAGATTTTAAGCAAAGAGTTCAATATCCATCCAAATTAACAAGATTTCCCATACATTTAAAATTTTCGTATGATAGGTACCCAAGGTAGGTACACAGTAAGACAAAATCTTCTCAAAATCTAATTGAAAATGCAAATACCTTTCATTTTATAAACAAAAACTCTAATTTTTATGTCTGAATTTGATCGTTATTTAAAAAAAAATAGTTTGGGAATATTCAAAAAAAAAGTTATTTAAACAAAATTAGCATAGAATTTAAATTTTAAATATTTATATTTAAAACAGCTTACTGTTTCTATTTATTTAAATTTAATTTAATAATTTAAATTAAATTAAAATCTTTCCAGTTTTAAATTCCGACGGCTTTATTGCTAGTAGATAGTATAGGTATACTAAAAACGATACCGATCAATGTCTGCTGTATTCGCTTTTGGTTACTCCCAAAAGTGAACATGCGTGAAAATGATCATTCCAGTTTTCTGCTCTTAATTTCAACACATTTGACCACTCTTTACTTCAAGCTATATATAGTATTAATTAATGTTAATGTATTTATTGTATATACCCACCTACAAAGTACCTTTGTTCATATTTAAACATACATATAAGTCTGTAAGAGATTAATTCTCTAATTGATACAATAAACTAAATAAAAGTCTTTCCATTTAAATGTCGGGTTTAACAAAAAATTGAAAGTTGTTACATGTCAAAGCCTGGAAAAAGTCTTTTAATTTAAAATTTGTCAATTTTGTTGATCTTATTTTAAAAATATACTCCGAAGGTATGTTTCTAATGCTGATCGTGAAGAAAGCAGAGAAAAAATAATATTTATTTAATTAATTTTAAAACCTATGCCTATGGCTATTTCAAACACAAAATAAAATTTGGGAAGAGTTTTCGTTTTTCATAAACAATCGAATGAAAAGCGAACTGCTTTTGAAAATAATGCATAAATCCGGCATTTAAAATGATCTAGTATCTAGTATTTTGTTTAAGATTTGACGGTAGGAACCATTAAGGTGGATGGTACACAATTTTTCGATTGAAGATAAGTTGTTCGTTAAACGTATCAAATACAAACCTTATTGCTGGCTTCGAATCAAAGCTATGACCCATAATACCAATGCCGGTAAGGGGAATATAATTATATAAATATTCTTTTTTTTTATCAAGGAAAAATGAGGTATTTTAATAGCTACAGGTTCAGCGGTTTAAGCTAATTCAGTTCTCCTTCGAAGCCACATAATATGCAAAAACTTTAAACATGATCAGAAGTCTAGTCGCGTCATACTAATCCAAATCCATTTACATACGTGTTTTCTTGGGACAACCTGCACATCGAAAATAAAAATTTACTTCAAACTGATAAACAGAAGGACAGAAATGGCGGCCAAAATAATCGTCAGCGAAAAAGCTTTTACATTTTCAAAAATAATTGACAGTATAAAAATTCTAATAAAATAAAAGGTAACTATAGAAGAATGATCTAAAAATCCATAAACTCTGACTAAAGTGATTGTACAAACAAAAAATATGAGGTGTGTAGAAATCCTTGTTCTTAATATTAAAAACCTTTTAAAATTTAAATAAGATTGTCAATTATTACCAATTGATACCTACTTGAAAAATATTGAAATTAGCT
Source organism: Epistrophe eligans (assembly GCA_951394125.1). Lineage (NCBI taxonomy): Eukaryota > Metazoa > Arthropoda > Insecta > Diptera > Syrphidae > Epistrophe > Epistrophe eligans. The sequence goes on from OX596030.1 coordinate 41,673,729, forward strand.
AACTTATTAAAAAACTGATCAACTATTCCGTGATAAATATCAATTTCCTCATAATTTATTACGGTCTCCACCATTCTCCATGATCGAAATTTTTTTCAATTTTTAATTGATATTTTAGTATTTTAGGTATTAGGTGTGATTATTGAAAAAAAAAAACTAGAAGACATTTTTGATAACTTTGTAACATACATATAAATGTACATATTTATTAGAAACTCAATTAGCAAGTTCAAGTTTCTCAAGCTCACTGAGATATCAGCAATCTCAAAAATCTGAACGTAATTCCTCAATGAGATTCTTCTTTTTTGCTGTCAAAAAGCTGACACTGATATTTTTTTGGATTTGCTAACTTAGACACTGGAATTGGTTGTCCAAACCTATTCTAAATTGGCTAAGTATGTTAAATGAGCAAACAATCGTCAAATTATCTTGAAATGAATGAAATGTTCATTGAACGTATCCAAATGTTCACGAATTTGACAGATTACTGGGATGTCAGGAGGTATAATGAGAACATATTTAGACAACTGCAGGAATGCAATTATACATAAGGAGATGTCCAACTAGCTGGACAACTGTCCAAGAGTGTTCTAAGGAAATATAATAAATACGACTGATAGTTGCTCCCCGATTGCAGTTTGCAGTACGGTGTTGTGTGGCTTAGACGATAAATTTGATTTTAAAATAAAATTATTTGGCCCATCCGGTTAGAAAACTGATTTTTATTTATTTAAAATTGCAATAACATTTGTTGTTATTATTCTACCTCGACTTCCTAACACAAAATAAAACACATATAATCAAAAATTAAATTATGATGAAAGAGAATTTAAAAAAATGATTTTCATAAAACCATTCGTTCGTCGTCGGTGAGTCAGTCGGTCGGTATGTGTGTCCGTGCGTCTATATGTCCACTTTATATGTACCTACATCCTAAAAGTTTGGACCAACCGATTTGATTCAAATTTGTTGCAGAGTATTTTTGTGTGAAGAACATTTAATTTTATTTCTAAATTTCATCTAAAACGGCAAGTTTTTTTAATAAACTTCCTCTCTGAAAATGATTAGATAATGAAACTACATTTCAATTTTTTAGCAACAAATTCACATTACTGAGTTTTTATTTAAAAATAACCTTAATATAGGATTATTGCCATATAATAATGTAAATAATGTAATTTTCAACTAAAAACAATTAAAGAAAACATATTTTTCTTCAGTAGAAGTTTTGATTTTCATCGCACTTTTGTATTAACAATGTATACATACATAATTGTAGTTTATATTTTATAGTATAAACTAATACATAAACATTTAATTTCACATATTATGTCTTCCCACATATATGCTCCATCATATTAATGTAAATCCATTAACTATACCAATTGTTGAACTAAAAATGCAATAAGGTATTTAAAATTGCAAGTGGCATGACAAAAGGCATTAAACTTTACTATACCTACAGGATTTTTATCCGAAACAAACATAAATATACCTTCACATGTACATATGTATGTACATAATGTAAGTTGCAGTTTATTTAACACATTCCTTACTCATTTAGGTATTAATTGTAGGTATACCTATGCTATCTAAAAATAACATTGATTGTCATTACAATTGTGTGATCTAGATATTATAATTTTTATTTTTTAATTGATTTTTTATTTTTTTTTTAATTCTAAAAACATGACCTCTGAAGCTTAATTGCCAGAAATATATATGTAATTAATTAATATATAGTAACACCACTGAAGCACCGTGTTTAAAGTATTTACAACAATGTTCATTTAAATTTTATTGTAAATATTTCGGAAGTTTAAAATATTTGTATTTTAAAATTATATCAGCATTTTTTTTACGAAAATGAAAAGAATAATATCTGGTAAATTTAATTTAAGATCGAAAATTCCAATTCATCACAATTAATATATTATGAAAAGGTAGGTAATAACTTTCCATTTAATTATATTGAAATTTTAATACAGATACTTATGCATACATCTGCTAATTTAAACCCATTTTTGGGTCATTGACTTTGAGTATATAGGTAAACGTGTGTAAGCTATGTATGTATGTCTGTTCTATTACGACGTTCTATTTACGGAATAAATAAATAAAATTACTTTAAAATCAAATTCATATTTCTCTATACAACTATAAGAAGGTATATAGGTATAAAAGTGTGTATATATATACATAGATAGTTTGTAAGTTATGATTTCTATAAGTGTGATTTTCTGAGTTGAAATGATATTTTATCTATCTACACAATTTTTCTTCTTCTTAGCATCTTCAGGGTGTATTTACGAAAAGAAAACAAAGCGTGCGAATGGACCGCGACCAAGATGTAATTAGTGCTACCGTGTCTGTCTGCTCACGTAAAATATGTTGCATGCAATCCGGGCATAGGTAAAGGAATTAGAAATTCCAGCAGTCTTCGTTTCATAGCTAGAAAACAAAACAACCAACATCGAAACATAACTATTTATGGCTTGCTTATACAAATTGGAAGAATCTCCCGAAGGGGATGACGCGGGCAATGTGGATATGTATGTAGACCTACAACCGAGACGATTCTTTGATTAATTACATTATAGCAATAGATTTGATTTAAAAACAGAAATATGAAAGAAGAGAAAATCAAGTGCATCACTTTTTTGTACACCTATATTCCACTACCACTAATTTATCCGAGTTACATAATCCATTATTCTAAGTTATGTACATATATCAAAAGATGAACGTGACTGCAGGCATGAAATCAATAAAAATAAAACAAAAAAAAAATTGATATAAGAATAATGAACAAAACAAAAATAATTCAAATCGAATTTTAATTGCCAAATGCAGACATTTTGGTACCAAACTTTATTCTTTTTTTTCTTCCCCACAAAAACAGTAGAAATATTTATAGTGTATGAAAATCAGTTAAAGTAAAAGATGGGTTATTTTTCTGCAGCTAATTACCTTTAAGATTTTATATTATCTCTTTGAGTAAATTTATATATGTATGTATGTTTCTTATATAGTTGAAAAATTTTGGAAGATAAAATATGAGATACGCCTTCTTCTTCTATACCACACAGGCTGAACTTTAATTTGTCACAAAAATTTTTAGCTCTGTGTGTCGGTCGGGCGGCTGGCTGGGCCGGTTTGGGACGCGCCACGCAATTATTATATTTCCATGGATTTAATGTGTTTTTTTTTTGTTTTTCGTTTGTTTTGCGCTATTGTGCGGTTTGTTTCATTTATTCTTAAGAATAAATGAAGTAATTATCCTTTATATTTTTTTTTGTTATTTTTGAGGATGCCAAAATACAAAAAGTCAACGGTGATTCACATTTTTTTTATTTTATTTTTGTTTAATGTGATGCAGAGGATTATTTTTGTTTTTTTTTTTTTATAAGAATCAAAATGAAATGAACAACCCTTAAGTTGATTTATTTTTATACTGGAGGTTTGAAGAAAGGATAACTAATGTAGGTATACCTACTCTATAATCAAGATGAGTTTAATCTAGGTGGGTCTGTATCGTTTTTTTTTTTCTCTGCAGAGCTGTTGTCGCACTCAATATTTTTTTTTGTTCTAATGCGAAATAACTAGGTAGGTACTTCAAGGCAATTTGAATTCGTAACAAAAAATCGAACGGGATATTTTAATTAAACCTGACATTACATCACTCATAGAATACATACAAAAATTAGGTTCCGAAATTCAGTCTTATTTGTCTGCCTGTCTGTACCTTAACCTACAGCATAGTCTCTTTATTTCCAAGAATGGAAATTCAATAAAAACTTATAAATTGGCGCCAAATTGCACAACCGACCGTGTAAAAAAAACTCTACCAAAAACTGTTATTATACCGGTAGTTGCCATACAAGTTTTTTTTATTGTCGACTTTCTCGTTGGTATTTATTTTTAAATAAAGATTTTAGGTTGCCATTTAAACATAAACCTATACCTACCTTTCTTTACCTAAAAAACTTTCGTTTAAAACTTAACAATATGATTAAGTTCGTATCTCAAATGAAGTGCAACACCCTTTTTTTAATAAATAATTGTCCTAAACAAAAATACCTAATAATTCCTTTTTTATAAATTGGCCACACCACACATATTTTTTTTCTTCTTTTTTAGGTTAAATTATAAATTCAAAAAGTCAAAAACCATTTGCTAACTTAAATCAGTAAAAAGTTGGAAATAATATTAAAAAAAAAAAAAGTTTTCTGTGCAACTTATCTAAGTCCATCAATACTTTTGATTTTTTAACCAAGCAATTGTTTTTCTTTATTTCTTGGTTCTATTTTTTTTTTTTTATTTTGTATTTTGTTTTGTATTTATTTTTAAAGGTTCTTCTTATTCACCCTCACTCTCGCCTATCTTGAACCCAATTTCGCGTAAAATGAATTCATGGCAAAATCAAAACCATCCTTTTTTCCTAAAAATACCGCACATCGCAGAACCATCACCGCCACCATCGTCATCGTCGTCGTCGTCGTAGTCGTCGTATACCACCACCGATGTTGCCGCGCGCCGTCAACCGCTTATATTGTGGTCACCCTTAAAATAAACTCTGTATAGTGAGAGCCACCATTACCACCCATAACCACCCACCATTTGTCATTATCGCGTAAGGACTAAAAACATTGAAACAAGGCGAAGGAGCGGGTAAATAAAATACAAAAAAAAAAAAAAAAACGACGACGGATGAAAAATTCCGAAACAAAAACAAAAGAAGAACCGCGTTGTTCCTATATAGCATAATGTTGGATATGAATGGTTGGCCTATTATGGGTGGGTGATTTGTTGGCTGTTTTTGGAGGTGATGTGCAATGGGAAAGGACTAAATAATCACCACACTCCAATGGAACCCTTCACGAGGGGGTAGTTAGAGAGATACTAGATATACCTACATTAACCTAACATAAAAATGTATATAGAAATAAACACGCTACTAAAACGGGTTAAGAACATAGGTATATTATAATGGTATAAGAATGGTGGCTGTTGGCAGGATAGAGGATCAACCGATTTAACTATAGTTCGTCGAGGCGGCTGATGGCTGAATTCGACCAACACACATAATATACCTATAATACAAATCATCTGTTCTAAAAATATCCCAGTGGGTTGGTGAATTTTCACTTGGGCGTGTACCTGCTATACCTTCCCAACATAATTTGCTAGTACCTTTACTTAATTTACTGTGCGCTACTGCGGTACTTTAACCCACATTTTAATCTCGCTCAAGGCAGCTAAAAATGTATGCTATCAGCCGAAAAATTACTAAAGATGTCCATAAAGCGAGAACTTTAAATAAAAAAATCAATAAACGTATAATGCAAAATAATATACAAAACGAAGAAAACAAAAGAACCGATTTTCAAAGAAATATTTATAAAGTGTAGCACGGTAGCACGTATTTGTTCTACTAAAATAAGAAATGTATCAGGCTTAAATTTAATACAAGCTCGCTTTTGGCTCTTTTCAACTTGTAAAAAATAAGTTGAGTTAAAGGTCAAAGGTCATCGTAAAAGTTTAAATTTGCAAAAATGTCTGGTCGAAAAATAAATTTTACACAAAAATGATTCTTAAGTTTATATTTCAAATATTTGCATATTTTGTCAATTTTGAATTTCGCCATGATCATTCTACGCAATTTAATCATTTCACATTTAATCGTTTGGCAATTTTTGTTGAGCATGATTTTGTAATTCCCTATATGTCACCTGATGTAACACAAATACATCAATTTTTCATATTTCCTTTCGCAATTTGTATCTTTTATTTTATTAATCAGATGTACCTATTATTTAGTATTTAGGTTTATGTATTATTTTTCCTTGCGATGTCGGATCACCGACAATTCAATTTTTTCGACAATTCCATAAATTGCCCTTAGTATATAATACGTACTTCATAAATAAAAACAAAATTAGAAATGTCAGGAAGTATGAAGGTGGAAATTATCTCAATATTCTTAAAGACAAAACACAAAAGAAAAAGGCAGCTTTGAAGAAGAAAAGAAAATATGTATTACAACAATGCGACAACACGTTCGCGAATATCGTCGTCATCGGTCGTCGACGGGCGTTTGTAACAAAAGGTGTCAAAGTCCTAAACAAAAGCGTGAAGGATTTAAATTTTAAGAAATCTGTAGAACCAGATGATTCCATAGTGACAAGTTTTTGTCAATGTTTTGTGTGATGGCAGGAGAAATAAGGAGAGTTTTAACAGCTTGATTACTATCAAAAGAGACATCTTTAATGAGAATTTACATTATCTTTTTATTTTTTTTATTTAAAGAACTTGCCAAAATTAAATCGCCATAACATTTGCATTTTCAACTTAGCAATGTACAGATCTTTTATTTAGTAAAACAACTGTAAAATGTTGTTGCTGTTTCCATATGGACTTCGAGAGCCTGCATGAAGTTTACTGTAACTGTTATAATATTTCTATAAATTAAGTCGGTAACTTTTTTTATAATTTTTCACACCTTAGGTTAGGTTACGTTGAAGACCAACTTTTTTGTATTTCTATTTTATTTTATGATATTCGTTAAAAAAGGACAGTATCCGGTTCCATTACAGCCTTTGGTCCTTATTGAGAATGTCCTTAAATGTTCGATGCAACAAAAGTCGTTCGCATATATCAAAAAGTTTGACACGTTAAATTACTATAAAAAATATTTGAATAGCTTTATACTGATCTAACGCCTTATGAAAACAAAGCTAATACCTACATCTGAAGCTAAATCAACTTAAGATTATTTTAATTTTCTATAGTCGTTTATCGATATAAACAAACTATAATCACAACAGGAGTATTTACATTGTACCTAACCCAAAAGTTTAGAAAGAAACTTTTAAATAAATACAGAGATCGAAACCTTCAGCTTTTTTATAAACGAACGATTATTTATACCAAAATTATAACATATTGAATATAACCTCAAATATTGCGAGAATCCAATTCTTTTTTAGGTAGGTTCTTGGTTCTTAAGGCAAACCAGTAAACCTTTGAAGCCCATCCAACATTCGTTTCGCGATTATGAAGCTCTTTATTATTTTCCAACAAAAGAAAAATATAATTTAAAAAAATAAAATAATCAAATGCACTGAAGCTATTTAAATATAGGTATTAGCGCAAAATTTTAAATGAGTATGATAAAATGGCTTTAAATTCGTACTAAATCGTTTAAAATGTTGCGCCATTGTTTTTAGTCTTAGCTTCAAAATTAAATAAATTCATGTTTCTTTTAAAAGTCCTGATATTTTATATTTATTTATTTTTCATATTTATTTTTTTAGGTATAGAAAGTAGCAGAAAACTTTTGATATCTAAGATATTTTAAAATTCAAAATATAAATAAAATACAAACAAATCATCACATTATTTGGATTTTTAAAGATTTTCATTTCATAAAACACCATCATCGGTTTCCTGTTTGTTTACAATCCAAATCAAACAAATAGGTATGGTAAGTAGGTATATTAATATGTACGACCAGATTCCTTGTACATTAAAGTCAATCTTGTAGGAAGGACATATTTCACCTGTGCAAAGTAAACAAATCGCAATTCGATACCTCTTGCTCATAAGTACCATCCTAGCCTACCTTTTTTTTTTGAACAAAGTAAAATTGTCAAGTACCTAACCTAGCGTTATACCTCTTGCTACCTACAACTAGAAAATCTACTTCAGTTTGTTAGTAGGTATAATAATTGACATTCCCTTCCCACGAGTTCGAAGAATCTGTTCTAATTCTCATTCCAAAAGTCCAAATGTCAAAATCAAAATGCGCCTCTTCTAAATATGTAAACACATAAACAACTGAAATTCTGTGAGTAAATTGCAAGTTGTCCTAGGGAGATAATACCTACGTCGTCGTCGTCGTCGGTCGTGGGTAAATTTTTGTTTTTGGTGCCTTTTTGCTTTGAGGTAAAAGCGGTCATCCTACCTAACTCAAACTCAAACTCAACCCCTGCAAGTTATGCGATTTTCGAAATTTCTAACGCAGTCGCAGCAAATTTCTAACTTTTCTTTCTGCACACCACCACCGACCCGATCTGCTTTTAAAGTGTGGTGTCTGTAAAAATGCAGGGATTTTCTTTGGCGTCAACGAATATTTATCTATGTATGTACGAAGTATACCTACAACCTCTCTAAACTTAACTCGCTACCCGCTGCTCCCTGCAATGCCACTGCCGTCCGTCGCCACCGTCGCCGCTGCCGTACCGTGTACTATACCAGAAACAAAGTCGAAGTGTTGCAATTTTCTGCGTATGCAGAAGCTAAATGCAACGCAGAGAAATGAAATTGGCAAAGCCCAACGTATACTACGACGATGATGACGACAAAATCACTGTTATTGCTGTTCTCTTTTGCCCTCTTACCCCATTTTTTATTTGTTTTTCTTCTCTATGTGAACGATTTTTCTTTGTTTTGTTTTTCTTTTCCGTTCTCTTTTTTTTTGTCATACTTCTTTCCCCATTTCCGCTTTTACATTCCATACTTGTTTCGCTGTTTTCTGTTTTGGTGCTGATGGTTGTCTCGTTGGAAAAACAGCTGAAAAAGCACGTGTCGCGGATTTTTTTTCCCGTAAGTTTTTTTTTTTTTTTTTTGTAGACACAGGATTAAAGTGGTGCGGTTAGGTAAGTGAGTGGGTGGGTTGGTGGGAGATGGAAAACGATTTTTACGTTACGTTTCTGATTCATTCAAGCGCAGGAGCTAAAAAGGAGAAAACCCGAATGTTTGTTTCTGGCTGTGCATTATTTTTTTTTACACGTGGATGTTACATTATTTCATAAGTCACATCATGATGAAAATTACCTTAGGTAGTCGTTGGTAGGTAAATAGGTTTCGGATGGGAACGAATTGGATCGGTAAGGGAGAGAGTGATTTGTAAGCTATAACATTAAAAGAAGATGAATGTTGCAAATTATACCTACCTACAGAAGAATCAATGTGGTTCCTTGCTTTGCAGAAATCAGTGTTATTGAGTTGTTCTAATTGTAGGTAGAGTACTACCTAGCTAATATTTAAAGCTTAGTTGTGTTTTTATTAAGTTCTTACTTTGAATTAACTTCGATATGAAAATAGACCATTAAGCTTAAAAAACCTTTCAAAATCATTTAATCTAAATGCGAATTAATAAAAATATAAAAAAAAACTGAATGGATACCTGGGGCCAAAGAAACTCAAAATTCAAAAAAACTTACCTGTGTGTGGTTTGTGAAGGCTTAATACCTATCTGTAAATCAAAAATATGTAGTTATGTAGGTATAATTGGTTAATAGATAAATCATCAAGTACCTATAATGAATTTACAGTAGAATCTTGAAAAGATGAACGAAATATTTTTACCCTACAGTGCTTAAAAAAAAATAACGCAAATCAATTTTTTACTTTTTCTTTGCCTTTAGTTCCTCGTATTATATTTATGTAACGTAATTCAGTTTTGTATAAACGGTACTTTCAGGATTTATTTATGTTAATTAACGTAATTTAAAACATTGAAAATTAAAATTTACAATTTTGACAAACGGAAAAATTAAACAAAAAAAAAAAACAACAAAAAACATTTATTCAATGAATAAGATTGGTCATTCTGCTCTGGCTTGAAATGAACGACAAAATCGTACAGACGATCTATGGCTAAGGCTATCAAACGACTTAGCTGTCGCAGAAGAAAAAATGGGTTTTGAGATTATTTTAAGTTTTAAAACTTAAGGAGTAATTTTACCGACTTTTCTTCGTTTTTAAACTGGCCAACTTTCGATTCTTTACTAGCCTACGATTCTCAAATTTGAATAAAAATTAGCAGCCGTCCAAATTTAGCTCATAACTTTTTCCTGTGCGGAATACGGTTTTATTTAACTCAGAAAAAAATAGGTTATCGAGAAGCAATTTTTCTTTCTTATTATGAAAGAACGGCGGAACGTACCTTATACACGACAAAAAAAATTACAAAATCAGGGGAAAGGCCCCCTATGGAAAAAATTACAAATACACAATAATATTTTCTTTTAATGTCCAAAATTATCCAATAATCCCCAACATATATTAATTAAAATATACCTACTTACCAAAATAAAAAAAAGTAAACAACGTTAATCGCCAATAACAAAAATCTTTATTGGACGAAATATATCTACCCATTTTAGGATTAAAGCTTTTGGGGCAAAAATCACTAACCCATTTTTATTTCTTTAAAAATCTAGAATCTCCAACTGTCACTTAATACAGGTTTTTTTCTTGGGGGTTCTTTTTTTCAAAAACTTCCGTTTTGTGGATTTTGGCTTTTGGAATTTTCTTGGCTTTTTGCTTGCAACAGTTTAAATATTTTTTTCTTTCAAATTTTCGCCAACAACTCGGAATATTTTATTCATTCTTCGTATTTTACCCCGAGAGTAGGATGATCTCGCACTGAAAAACTTTGATTTAAAAAGAAAATAGATCCAACTTTAGGTACCTGTCTAACTCGCTATTTAATAAAGCCAAAGTGGTGCTACACTTCTCGGCAACACTTGAATTTCATACATTCGTCATCATAAATAAATAACGCCAATGGTCAATCGCTACAAAACCCCTTATAGATAAACTACTAGGTATGTATGTATATCTAATAGGAAGGTATGTGATAAAATAAATATACTCTAGAACCATATCTACAGACTTAAGAAAAAAAAGGACAAATCACTAGTCAACAAATTCGACAGATTGAAATCGTATTTAGATATCTCCTAACATTTCTGCAACCCTAGCAAAATCATTCAAATTATAATCATTATCATCAACCTCCTCCTACACAAAAAGCAGGTAGGTATTGTATATTCTTTATGACACCGTATCTCCCTTCTATCGACTTGGCAGTTGGCAGACTAGAGGTGTCTCTTTAATAGTGCAGACAAAACTGTAAAAAAATGTAACTGCCGCCATTATTAACTACTTCTCTGTAAAGGAATTTCATTGGTTGAGCTGAAAATTAAAAAATCTCTTTTTATTCTCTTAAGTTGTTGAGTAAAGAAAAAACCACTCAAAATAATTTCGCATGCTCTTTTTTAAAAATTGTATTCATTGAAACTACAACATGTTCGATGTTGTTTTGTGGTTTGGTTAATTTTCCACATCAAACAATTATATTATGTTGGTGGTTGGAGGGAAATGGGAATTCGGAAATGATGAGTATACGACCTTCGAACATTGCAGAAGAAAATTATTGCTTAAAAAAAATGAGGTTGGATTGGTTGGGAATTTACATTCATCATACTTTATTCCATTTCCTGAAACTTGGTGGCTTTCTACCTACTCATCATTAATGAAGCATCATCTATTCAAATAATGTTTTTATTTGCTTATTTACTTAAACTGAAAAGATATGTACGTTTTAAGCAAATTTGCGTTTTAAACGAGTGCCTGTACTAATGTTGTATTGTAGGTACCCACCTAAACTACCTAATAAATTTTTATTATCTAAAAACTTTTCCAATGTATGCGCGGCATATGTGATATCCTTGTTCATGTCCAGTCTTTGAAAAATAAATCCTCAAAGCAGATTTCACATACATATACATTCTACAACAATACAATTTCTAGTTTTTATTATTTATGTAACGTCCTTAAAATGAATAACCACTTGAAGTAACTTGCCGCTGAAAGGACCTTTTTAACACCATATCGAGCATCAAACGCCGCAACGCGTTAATTCTTTTTTTTTTTTTTTTTTTGTTAAAAAAGAAGGTAGGTATAAAATTGTAGTATTTCTTCAATTGCATTTTTGAAACATGAACCTTTTGTACATGATAATAAGAGACCAAAGAATATTGTATAGAGACAAAAATACATTATCACAATTTATTTACGTTGTCCCTTTTCGCTTATCTCCTTTAATAAATAATTCATTTATTATTTCTTTAAGTGATCCTCTCCTCAGTGTGCCTGGGTTCATTTCAATTTTCCTATCTGACTCTGACGTCGTCGTCGTCTTATGGGAGTCAGAAATGAGAGTCCTTTTTGTGTACTTTTCTCTATTTCTTGTGGGTTAATCGCTCGTTGCTGGTGTTTATTTTTGTACCTCTCTCTCTCTATATATATATTTTCACTGTGGTGTAAAAAGTGTACCTGTGTAAGAAGACGGTTTACATTAAACACCGTAACGAGCGCAATTGAAAAAAAAAAAAAAAAGAAGAACGATTACGAGGGGTTGTAGATATCTATAGGTAAGGTATACAAAAAAAATAATAACCCCTAACATAAATTAATGAGAATTTAAGTAAAATGCCAATGCGATGCTAAATTGTGCATTTCGGTTTTTTGTTTGTACTTTTAGGTGGGTGTATCACCACTCATCATCCATCTATTTTTAGTTAAGACATCCTGAATGAGTATGAAGCAGGAATTTTTGTCTCAGGTTTAAGTTACAAATACAAGTACGAGTCACACGCATTTTATCTTTTTAAACTAAGTATGGATTTAGTTTAACCGTTAGAAACAAAATCAAAAAAACTTACCTACAAATTATTGGCCCTTTAATTGCTTTTAATATACGTACTTATTTACCAACCTACAAAATTGTTTATAAGTTATAAATGAAAAAGTTAATTAAAGAAAAACTTTTGCTTTGTTTAAATTTATCATTTTATTTAAAATTTTAAATATGTGGGTACTGGATAGGTATAGATATTTTAAAATAACTGAAGTGCATTTAAAATAAAATATTTTAGTTTTAGTTTTCCATGAATTAAGGCCCTTTTACACTTTTAAACTTGTAAAAAAAAATGCGGACACAATTTTTGAAAGCTCCTTACAGAAGAATTGACACAGTTTGACAGTTCATTTTAAACGATTTTGCATACGGTTTAATGTTTATACATTTAGTCAGATAATATTTAAGTCTTCACTAATTTTGCTCCGTCAAAAATTGAGAAGGCGAATCCATCTGACACAAAAATTGAGAAATTTATCTGAGGAGTTTTGTTTATATATTAATTATGAGATTGCTAAAATCTCCTAGGTCTATAAACTGGCCAAATAAAATTTCACATTTGAGTGTTTGAGTTTGAGTTTGAAGCAAAATATGGAAATAATTTTTTTTTTTCAATCAAATTTGACAGTCGCTCGGAACTCTTTCACATTTCCAATTTTTAATACTCAGTTAAATAGTGTGAAAGGGCTTTAAGAAATATATTACCATATATTTGTGTACTGTTGTGCCTCAAAACAAACGAGAGCTGTCAAATCGGTTATGTCACAGAAAACAGTGCTGCCAATTTAATGTTCTCCCCATCTAAAAAAACACCCTCTATTACGCAGCGTTTACTGTCCGAGTTTGACTTATTGGGCTCCCCATCTTTCACAATTATTCACGAATGGCTTGTACAAAAACTCCTTAAAATGGCTCTTCCTTGAGCTGAAAGGTACAGGTGCATCTTGTTCAAATATAGCGAAAGACTTATGCCACACAGTGAGAATATTTTTGTTTAATTGTCCACAGAAAATATTGAACGAGTGTAGTGTAAAAAAAAACATTTCAATTCTTATTAGAGTCTATGGCAAGGAATTGACACAGCCTGACACAACAGATATGATTTTGGTATAAATGAGTTCTTCATCTAAGTTTGAAAAAATATATTGCATTGTTGTCTACGCATTGATACCTATACTTTTTAATTTATTAACGTTTAGCTATCTTAATTTGGATTTTATTGACTTCGCGTCATCTAAATCAATATTAAAAATTTCTCACAGAAAAATTTAATCAGGTATACCGTATACCTACACCCTACAACAATCTCTTGTAGATAAATGATATCTAATAAAAAGTAGGTACATACATCTTTCTGACTTGATATTTTCTTTTGATCTATAACACAAAGCTTGAGTTTAACCAACCAGTAGACGACAGACAACCGTCAACATAAGGTGGGCTAAATAAGTACATAGCAAATGATAAAAAAAAAAAAAAAACAATCAGGTAGTGGAACATGAAAAATTCGTTTCGGACTGTCATGGTCAGTCTTTTCGTTCAGCTTCAGGTAGCACACGTATGAAAAATTCACCCCATCACAATAATACCGAACAAAAAAAATACACACTCAAATAAAAGAGCAATAAATCTTTTTAATTTCTTTTTGTATATACATATATTGTTTTCAAGCATAATATAAAAAAAAAAAATGTTAAATGTATATCTTACCCGCTCTCATTAAAACTGTGTGTACTTTCTTGGGGATTTCTCACGTCCTTTCAATTTAACCGAAATGAATGCAAACACTCCGAAATAAAAACCAAAAACAAAATAAATAAATAAAAAAAAAAAAAACAAAAACAATTTAAACCTGCAACACTTTGGATTTAGATGTGCGCTATAAGATACATTTTGAACGCAACATTAGTGCGAGAAGTATCTTTTATACCGAATGTTTTATTGCATTTTTTTTCGTCTACCTTGTAAAAACGTACGCGGGCGGGTGTTACATTTTTTTAAAAAATATATAATCCTCTTGTTTTTTTTTTTTTTGTTGAATATCTCCGCCTTCGGTCTTAAACAATTAAAACCAGATACTCCACTTAAATGCAATAAATTTGTGAAAAAAAAGTAATAAAACACAGAAATGGGAGATTAAAATCTTTTTTTTTTTTATAATAATTAGATACCTACTTTGTATAGCAACTGATAAAGATATAACAATAATAAAAAAGAAACAATAATAAATGCAATTAGAAAAGCAAAATAGTCATAATTAAGCGTCCTAATTTTTTGCATAAGAATTTTGCTGTCCGTCACAGTTTTTTTTTTTTATTTTATTGATATGAATTCTAATTCATTATAAATTGTCCGATTAGTCTCATTCCTTGAAGACAAATGACATAAAGTGCAGTAGGTGCATTGTAATTAATTTCAATTATGATAAATGATAATGATTAGGGCATGATACTATTTTGTTTTTTTTTTACTAGCAAATATATGCCGTTTTAGAAGAAAATATGAAGATAATTATCAACAACTTTGATGTATATCAATTAGGTTCAATTCAGACTTTATCTTAAGCCTATATTATATATCTTCCACCGCATCCGCAAGCTTAGAGTGCTTAACAAATATACGAGCATGCAAAAAGTTTGGTATGTGTTTTTAATTTAGATCTTACTTATAAAGTACATACTTAAATTGGTACTGCAATCGGGTGCAGGCCTGGACTTTTACCAACATGCTTCTTCAGCCATGCTTGGCCCCTAATTTACTAAAGCAGTTTTAGCATCTTTAAGGGATTCAAAGGAATGTACGATGATGTAATGTCATAATCTTATTTAATGTTGAAATTTGAAAATTATCACTTTTCTAAGAAAAGAGTACAGGTTTGGCAAAATATTAACTTTTTTCAATTTTGTTAAACCACATAAGAAGATTAAATATAAATTTTCCCTCTTGCAGGGTTGCCGCTATCATAAATTTAAGTTGAGTTCGTTTTTCTCGAATAACATATATGTACGTATATTTTTGACAAGACAAATGTGCTCTACAAATTTTTAAATATAATATTTTTTTCATATTTTGCGTATTTAACAATTGAGTTTCAATTTTAAATAATTCGAATTTTTAAAAGAAAAATAATTGATCAGAAAAAATGTCAATTCTATTTTGTTTTTAAATTGGTTTGAATCCAATTTTGAATGTCAAAAAATTTCTCCTGAAAAAGTTAAGCAAAATAATAAATAAAAGAAAACTTATCCCAAACCAATATCAGTTTAAATTTAGAAATAAATATTCCATGATAGACCAAGTGCATCGAATTACTGATGTTGTTGTAAAGGCACTTGAAGGAAAACAAGTACGTTCCGCTCTATTTTCAAGATGTTGCTAAAGACTTTAACAAGATTTGTCATTTGGGACTTAAGTACAAAATATACAATAAAACCCGCTAAAGAGAAAAACCCGCTTGTACATATAAAACACTTTTTCCATCCCCGAGCATTTTTCGACCAATTACCTATAAAATACTCCGCTTAAGTGAAACTCGCTAAAATGAAAAACCAGCTTACCTAAAACATATTTTCAGTAAAATTTTATATTTTTCATTGAAAAAAAAACTCTCTTAAGTGGAAAACAAATTGAATCGAACAGAACAAAAAATTTGCTGAACGCTTTCACTTCTTTTTTATTTTTTCACCACCACCATTCTAACCACAAGAATGACATTTGCTGATATCTCAAATTAAATTTTATTTAATTTTTTTCCAAAAGATAAATTAAATTTGTTCTAGCTTAAGTGAAAGCGGGGTTCGGTTAAGTGAAAAAACCGCTTAAGTGAAAGAAATACCGTGACATTTTACCGTTTATCTAAAGAGGGTTTTACTGTATAAGGATCTTCCAATGCAGTTCTACGAAATTTTGATCATCTCTTTAAAGAACTGTACATGCGAAAGTATTCAGAACTTAATAAAATTAAAAACGATGTACCACAAGGAAGTGTCCTAGGACCAACACTGTATTTGTTATATACAGTGAAAAATAATGCTATCATGGCCACCATTGCTGATAGAACTGCCATTTTAACCTCATGAGCTGATTGTCTAAAAGCGATGGGAAAGTATTAAAACTTTAAACTTCCCCCAAAATATTTTGTATTAAGAAATACAAATCTTTTGTCGATCTTTAGTAAATTAGTCTTTGTAGTTGTAGTGTGGTATAAGTCTAACACTGCTTGGTACCGAATATTACCAAAATGTGTCTTTTACAGATTTTCACCTGTAGAGAGAAAAAAATTATTTGATTTACTGATAAGATTTGGCGCTTACTTCAGTGATTAAAAATAATTCATGTTTGATTTGAGTTTATTAACAGATGTGCAATTTTTTTAATAATTAGGAACGATATTTTTTTAAACAATCTTAAGGTTTTCAAATTCTTTTTCTAATTCAGTTTTGCATAGATATTTATAATTTATTTTTTACTAATAATTAATAATAGTTCTTACATAAAACTAAATTCAGTAATAGCTTGCTCTTGATATGATTTATGTAGGGCCGATCTAATTGCAACTTATAGGTATCTAAACTTGCAAACTAACTTAGCGTTACCAAATTCTACTTACATACATATTAAGTACATTTAATTAGAAAAATATTTTTGGTATTCTTTAAAGTCTCAAATTAAAACAAACCCATTTTTTACATTAAAATCTTTCGAAAATTTAAATTCAAGATAAAAGTGCAGAAAAATAATATATTGTCAACCTATAATTGAGGTCAATGATTTCTTAAACTACTTAAATATTGTCTATATGTTTAAGAAAAAATAAATAAATTTCAATTTATACAGAAACTCCAAAAAATGAAAGATAATAAAAAACAAGCAACAAAAAGGTTTCTTATTAATTTGAGAAAAAATATCTTAAACAGAAAGTAATCAATTTGAAATAAAAAAAAAAAAAAACTTTAAAAGAAATCTTAATCTGCATTTTAATTTTTTGTAATTAGTTTTAAATACAAAAAAATTTACATAAATGTAGGTAAGGTATAGTAGATATTTGACAATCTTTCTTTTATAGTTGATTTAAAAAAAAAAATAAGTGTAAAGAGAAACATTGTGTATGTACATTCCAACATATAGTCAGAAACTTAGTTATTAATCGATTCAATCTTTTATTTTTTTTTGTATGGTTAGTATGCCCAATAGGTGAAAGCAGAGTTGGGTTGAGACAATTATATTAGGCTATATTGATGAAGATGGGGCTTCCCACGTTTGAATTTACATATTTAATGGATGTGATGAGGTAATAGAACTTAAATTTCTTTAAAATGAAAGGAGCATAGTATGCAAATAAATACAAAATATTTATACAAAATTATAGCAAAATAATAATAATGTAGGTACATTTTATTAGGGAATTTATTAGGGGAAGAATTTTAAAATTTCACCTAAAGTTAATACTAAATACTTAATTATACATATTCTCAAATATCCTAAGAATTTTCAATTCGAGATAAAACCACGTCCTATACCTAACAGTTTACTTTCGATTTAAACTCGACTTCTTATTTTAAAAATGATTTCTATGTTTAAAAATTTAAGACATTGGTTATGTCCATAGTGAATTCTTTATTTAAATTCACGAGCGTGATTTAATTCTTGATTCACTACTTGTACATTATCTCTTAGGGGATTTTTTTTCAAGAGACTTTTTTTTAGGGATTTTATCTATAGGTACTAGCTTTTAACTTGGGGATTTTGGATTTGGGTATTATCTTCTTGGGATTAAAGCTTTTGAGCAATTATCACTTATTTAGAAATAAACTAAACTTAACTTACTGATTCAAAATAGTTTTAACGGACTTAAGTCCACAAAAAATTTGGCGTTTTGTCCCGGTGATCTCACTTGGACTCATCAGTTGACTAGGGAGGACCTTGTCAATACGCAATTTTTGTTAAGTTCAGTATATCTCACATAGATTTCATGACGAATATCTAGTGTGAACTATATCCAACAAGACTAGAATTCCTAGTCATTAAATTGAAAGTTTTTGTTTTTGGCCGTGGCCTGGCATCAGGTCTCATCAGTTGACAAATGATGGCCTTTTAAATAAATAAAATTTAATCAAATTCCTGTTATAAAAAGGGTTTTCCAATAGGGACGGGTTGATTTTGACAGCTCGTGACGGCCATATTGCTTCTTTTACTTTCTGTCAAAATATCGTCTTTTAATCAGTTACTAAAGGTTACAGCGTCGAGCAACACGTGCAAATGATACAATTTTATTATTGGAAGTTGATCCCAATTTTGGTCGAAAAATAATCTTTAGCGATGAGGCCCATTTTTGGATGAATGGGTACGTGAATAAGCAAAATTTCCGGTTTTGGCCCTCAAAGACAACATAATCGATGCCATCGGTCAAATTCAGCCTGATTTATGCGCCAAAGTCATCGAAAACTGGACCTTTCGAATCCGCGCCACTCAGCGAAGCGGCGGCGGCCATTTGAACGATGTTAAAGATGAAACCTTATTAATATCTCATATACAACTTGTTTTATTCAATTTTAAAATCGACCCGCCCTTAATGGAAAACCTTTTACAAGTGAGAGCAGATTTGTTTACCAAAAACCGAGTTTTCCTTAAGTTGCATACAGTTTTTTTTTTTAAATACCGGTGAATTCCTCCTCTATATTTTCATTAATCCCTCAGCTCTTTTTTTGGAAAACAAATACTTTTCGTTTTAAATCAATCCAAGCCTATACTTGGCTCTACATATCAAAGTTTCAGAATTTACATCATTTTACAAAAAAAAAAAAAACTATCGTTATTTTTCACAAAAGACACAAAGCAATTCATCGTAATGATTTTACCAAACGTCTTTCCTTTTCGCTATTCGGGGGGTTCTTATTTCTTATTTCGTATAAAGTTTACGTAAGCAGTCATGCACCCTTTTAAACATGTCCATCCTTTGTATGTAGGTACCTACTATCAGATTTAACATAACTCAATTCGATTCGTTGAGGCCATGCCCCAATCAAATCTAAAAAAAAAAACACACAAAAAACCTCATGTCAACCTAATTACTCCAATTAAAGACATCGCCCTGTTACAGCAAGAAGGAAATCGAGTTGTTGTGAAATTAAAATTAACCAAGGCGCACAGGAAATAAATTCTTTGCCTTGGCATGTGACCACCAAAACGATATCCAGTTACACACTTTGTCACCCACCAACCGAGATGACCTTAAGGTAAATCACCATCAAGCCCAACACAGCACACTCCTTATAACCATACACCACAATATTATACCCACTAACTTAACCGACGACAACAATGGCAATGGTGACGGTGAAGGGTCATCGGAGTACATATATAGAGGTACGAGTCGCAGTATAGTCAAAAGCGGACTTCAAAAAACCTCAAAAAGAAAAATCGACTCTTAAAGGCATTTTAACCTGTGATTTTGAGTTTCTTATGGGAACCAACCCCCTACTACCCTATAGCCATCGTTTTCAGCGACGTCACACGCCGAAAATAGAGGGGCGGGTGACTACGGCGACAACGATAGTATAGGTAGGATGGGATTTCTGATGGCGAAGAAATTAATTTACGCCATCTTCCCGGTAATAAATACTACCATCGTTAAATGCCAATGTCGACTTGACCAACCAACCAACCGACAGACGACGACAACGACGACGACGCACGGGCGGGCAGCACAGCGATTTCGACAACGACAGTTTCATCATACGGTATAAACAACACCGATGCGAAGGTGGTACCTATGTACCTATGTATATTGAAGTTGGTATAAAAGTTCCTTGCCCCCTTCCAATCGTTGGTTTTATTTAATTTTGTTTCTCTGATGTTTGGGGGGTTGAAAAAAAATAAGTAAAAATGGTAATTGGTAACCATTAATTACAAGCAATGACACACCTTTGAGTGAATAACAACTGTAAATGAGAGGTAATAAAAAATATTCTTATAGCACAGACCGTTTGGCATGTTTTTTTTTATGTTTCTTGATTTCTTGTTCAGGGGTCCTTACTGTAAAAAGCTGCTTAAAACAAAACGGATTTAGTTTTTTTGATTGCCCCGTTCTCGAAGCTGTGAATAATTTTAGTAGATATACTATAGTTTGGGGCACTCATAAGAAAACTAAAAATTGGCTTTTATATAAGTTAGAAGGAAGGGGGGAATTAAAAACCCGATAGGCGTATAACATTAAAGTCGTCGTTTGACGCTTGAAGGATTAAATACGTATCGTGTAAGGTGCTACAGGGTGATGTGTAAACCTTTGTTTTTGAAAGTGGAAATAATTCCATTGTTGGTATTTTTTTTCTCAGAAAATCAAGCTTATATTTAGTATGATAATATTATAATTATAATTTAACGGTAAAAATTTTTTATAAGGATTTATTGAAGTTTTTTAGCAAAACATTATTCAAATATTGAGCCTTTTAAAAGAGAAGTCAAAATATAAAAAAATCATCAAAAAATAAAACGTTTTAAAATACAATTACATAAGTCTTGAGTTCGAATAAAATATTCTGATAAATAGTCCCGTGTATTTAGGTTTTTTTTTAGACCATCAACCTCTAGCAGGATTGCCGCCATATTTAATTCAAGATAAGTTCGTTTTTCTCGAATAACATCAATATTTTTGCAAGACAGATGTGCTCTAAAAAATTGAAGTTATAATAATTTTTCATATCTTGCATATGAGTAATAATAAATCAATTTTAATTAATTCGATTTTGTTAGAAGAAAAAATTATTAGAATGGTGGTAACCCTAAACGGGATAGATTGACCTGAAATGTTGAAAAAAGTTGGTTGCGCGACAGCTCCTATATAGAACCACGTGACGAGTGACTTTGTACAACACTCAACTATTCCTGTGCTTGTGTTTTTGACAGGAATGGAGGGGACCTACAATTGTCTGCCAAATCCGAACAGCTAACATGAGGAGCACTTTTGCATGACAAGAGATAGACTTGAAAAATATGTCAATTTCTGTTTTAAGTTGACAAAGGCTGGGAATCGAACCCAAGACCTTTAACGTGACAGTCCTACGCACAAACCATTACGCCATGATCTATAACACTACTTAAATAATGAAAATAACATACCTGTTTAGAAAATAGCGAAAATTAACTTTACTCTTTAAATAAAAATGGCGGAGACTCTGCAAAGTGTTGATGGTTTGAATGAAATATGAAAACAAAACATTTCGAGCTTTCACGAATTAAAACATTTCGGAGTCTTACAGTAACATATATATAAGTACATATATTCATAGATGCTTTTAAATAATATTGGTTTCAAAAAATATTGTTCACAAAATTCTTTCAATTAGCATTCTTGAAATTTCTTATAAATAAATTATTGTTCGATTAAGTGTATTATACAAAAAAAAGATTGTTGTTTTTTATCGATGATTTAATTCTTTTTTTTTTTCAAATTCAATTGAATCAGATGTGTGCCTACTTATCACAAATTTATAAATTATTTAAGCAATTAAGATTTTTTCTACATATTTACCATATTGAATTGAACTTGAAATTTTATTTCAATATGAATTATTATAGAACAGAGAAGATGAAAAAGTTTGGTCTCGTAGCTCTAATTGTACTCACATGTCTGTATGTAGAAGTTCATTAAAATATTCCCAATATATAAGCATGGCTAAATACTTTCACTATTTTTCTTAGAACTTTGAGTCCCTAAAATTACAGAAAAGTTTTTGACATTTTTCTTTCAAGTTCAGAAAACTGAAGTAAAAATCATTTTTAAATGTTTTTCGAAATTAGCAATCATTTATTATTTAAGTTAAATAATAATAATTTTGCATCAATTTAAAAACACCCATGTCGTTTACGTCCAAAAGGTGTTCATATTTCCAAATCCACATAATGTACCAAACTATTTTTTTGTCTGAACAAATATACATTTCTCTGTATATAAAACACCCTGTCGAATGTCGATAAACTGTGGCCAACTATAATATTTAAACTCAACTATTTTGATGATTTCCTTTTTATGTTTGATAAAAAAAAAAAAACATTTAATTTTATTTATTTATTCATGATTTTAATTTTTAACATTCGTGTGTAATTACTAACGCCTTATTATTGGACTTATTATTATCTTCTCGCAAGGATAAAAACGGACTATACCTATACCTATACGTAAATAAAAAAAAACTAAGGTAATACATAACAAAAATACACCTGTCCGTTTTGTGTGCCAAGTCAACGCTTGTTTTATGAAACGCCTTGTTCGTGTAATTGTAATTATTGATATGCCCGTTGAACATGCCATCGAATATGTATGAGTAGACTTTGATATACTTACTTATGCCCTCTATAGGTATATTGGTAGAAAATATTTGTTATACAGTACGACGACGACGTGTGCCGAAAATTGGGGTTAAAGAGGTTATTTAGTTGAGTCATTATTATCTGATAGTTGTTGACATCGTTTTTTTCTTTTTTTTTTTTTTTTTTTGTGAAATATTATGGTTAGATGGGTCAATTCATAATAAATGATTATAAAATTATTCTAAATGTATGGATTTAATTTTAATATTTTCGTTTTTATTTATGTTTACTTTCAGATAAATCTACAAATTGGAGTTAAAAAGATGTCTAAACATCAGGTTTAAAAAGTAAGTTAATTACTTAAAATATCATTTTTATATGAAATTTATGTTTAAGGCAACAGCAATTGTATAGTTTATGTTTTAAGGCTGAAAAATCTTTTACCGATCAAATTTGATTTTAAGAATTAAAAAAAAAAAAAACAGCAAATAGATATTTTGAGTTTCTATTTGTAAACCGAGGGCTAATTTAAGTGCCATTTAAATTTCATTTTCCGATAAAAATTCCGCTTTCCGCTTAAAAACTTCTAAAAAAAAAATCAAAAAACCGTTTTATTGGAATCATCATTAGTTCAAACATTAATTAAGGGTGTCCAGCGGGAATTTTTCAACTTTAATTGATGAGTTTCTGTTACCGCAATTGCAGCTGTATTCAGGGTACAACAACCGAACACAATTAGGGTTTCGATGGAAAGGCTAAGGACAGTTTTTCCGAATAAACTGATCAGCAAGTACGGAGACATTCCATGGCCGCCTCGGTCGCCAGACCTCTCACCTTGCAATTTCTTTTTATATGGATACCTCAATCAAAGGTTTACAATAACAATCCCCGGACAATTCAGGCCCTGCAGTGCTTTGCCGTCGCGTAATCGCAAATGTAAGGGTCCGACTGCAAGAGTGCATTGAAATAAAAACGCCCATCATTTGAATGATATCGTTTTTAAAAAATAAAATCCGCATTGTTACTCTGCATTTAAATGAAATAAAAACAAATAAAAACGATGTAGTTTTTTTATATTGAATTTTAAAGTTGAAAATATTCCACTGGACACCTTTTACATAACCTACTGGTTTTTGGAATGCATGTTAATGAAACGAAATAGATAAAAAATAAAATAAAATATAATTCCCAAAAATAAACGTATGACCTTCCCAAAATAACCAATCCACAAGACAGAGGTTCCTGAATGATTAACGTCTTCATCTGTCCGGATTTTTCTGCACATATACTCTATTATTATTATTCACTCGATTAATCCGTGTAAGCATTAATTCAATAATTCATTAAATCCACACTTTAATTCAATGACCAGTTAAGTATAGATGAAAATTCATTGTCATACTATTTACCTCTTGTTCTGTTTTTTTATGAATATTTTAATTAAAGAAACCAAATAAATATACAGAAATGTTTTTCACGATGTACCTACTGCCTCTTGAGAGGAATTGGCAAATCCTCCAAGATTACCTGTTTTCATGAAAAAGTGCCTCTAACCTTAGCCGTTCGGTTTCGGCATGATATTGTAGGTCCCCTCCATTCCTGCCAATAACAAATAGAGGCCCTACTTTAGATTGAGCTATCGTGCCTCCAAATTTATTTTATTTTTATAAATAAATATAATAAATAATAATAAATAAATCATAATAAAGAAAGAAAGTGAAAAAATAAAAAAAAATCAAGAAAAATGGACTTTGTTCGTGAAATATACCCTATAATATGTTGGTTTTTGGTATCTCTTCATTTTAGAGGGATTTTATTTTTCATTTCAAAGATATTTGATATTTTATAAAATTTTATAAAATTTACTTATGGATTAAATCATTTTACATCTGGATTTAAGACAATTTAAACCCATTGGATTTAATGAATATTTCGCAACAAATAATATGAAGATAGATTTAAATTTTTGAATTGGATAAATCCCGATTTAATGATTGGATTAAGCATTCTATTAAATCTATCTAATAAAAAAAATGTTTTATATTTTATCCTTATTTGTCCGGGAAAGTCCGGTATTTTTAAACAATAAGCACTGGATCCGCCATTTTCTTCTGTCATTTAAACAGATGCACCGTACTATTGCTAAGTACATCAAACCTTATTTTCTAATATAAGAAATTCAGACTGTGACATTTTCATTTAGATATAAAGTTTGTACTCGTTTTTCACCTTTCAATTGTTGTTCGTTCTCGTTTAATTATTTAAATATATTTATTTAAATTTTTTAACAAATTTCAAACAAGTGGAAACTTAATGTATATTTTACTCTCAAGGTCCTTTGGACAAAAAAAAAATACTCGTATGAATAAATCACATCTCTGCACTGAACAAATTAACATTGCCCCACTTGTACAGTATGTCGCGTATCATTCAATTAATATTTGCTCCCAAAGAGTAATTATTTTAATAAAAATGTTTCGTTTAATCAAAGCAACATGACATTATTGTCTCGTTAAACATCATCATCATCATAGTTGTGGTTTTATTTTTGTCGTCGTCGTCGGTCGGCAATAGCACATGAGAACAGTCAGACGCGTCGCACATCAGCCCAGAACTCGCAGTAAAATATAAATATGTTCACAATCAAAGAAGAGAGACGCCACGCCGCGCAGCGCCGCCGCCGTCCGCCGGCAAATAACTAATTTTTCGTTTTCTTATATAATTTTTTTTTAACATAGACGACCAAGGGCAATACAGGGGGGCTATAGTAAGGAAATGAAATAAAATATTACTCTGTTTCGCATGGACGAATGGTTGAATCAATTAACCACCAAATAAAACCAAAAAAAAAGCATTTAAAATTATTTATATGTTAAGTAGGTATGTACAAATACATACATATGTATGTACATAAGTACTTTTTGGGGAATATATGCACATGCCTGCAATATTTTTTCCATTAAATCACCTCCCTGCGGATAGTTTAGATTCGAATAAGAATAAATTTAACAATTTGGCATCTCGGGTACATTTGGTGTTGTCCAATAAGCGTTTGACAGTTTTTATTGCTTTTTTTAAATAATTTTTGATGTTTTAATTTGAAAAGTGAATTATGGTTTGTAAAACATGATTGCTCAATATATAGGTTTTTCGTTAAAATGTAAATAGAAAAAAAAATACAAGATGCTAGGAAGGAATGTTGATAACTTATGGAATGAAGTCGCAATAAAAAGCGAATATATTTAGCCAGTTCACAATTCTGATATCTCACTGTGAAAACTTCTTACAGCTTCTCTAAGGAGAAACCTGAACAAGGTTTCTCCGCTAGAAGACAAAAGCACTCTCTATCTCTTTTTTTATAATTTGATCAACTGCGACAAAAAGTAATTGAACCAGCGAATCCAAAAAATATCAGTCTCAGCCAGCGTTGCCTAGGTGCACGATCGTGCTTATTTGACACAAAAATTTCATTGTGGCAAAAATCAAAATGGCACACTCTTCTTATACCCATTTTATACTTAAAAAAATAAAGCGAATTTTGAAGAAATTTTAAGAAAATTGTTCCAAATTGAATAAAAACTGGCAATACACAAATAAAGCAAATTATTTCTTCTAATTTCTTTTACTTTACCCCGTAATTGAATTGACCTTATTTTTAATATACGTAAGAATTTGCGTTTTTTCATATGGCTCTAAATGGCACGTTTTTTCTAGAAAATATGGCACGGAAATTATTTATGGAGGGCAACGTTGGTCTCGGCTTTTGACAACAAAAGTAAGAAATCTCACTGAGGAATTACGTTCAGATCTCTGATGTTGCTGAAAATGAAAATGTTTCTCAAATCAAAACTGAATATTCTTGTTAACCGCAAACGAATGAATAGATCGCGAATAAAACTTTCAAAGTTGGTTACCGATTGTTAACGTACCATTTGCTTCCAACAAATGAATCAAAAATTGCAAAATTGAAATGAATATTTCCAATTCCAGTCAAATTTAAAGAATGCCAATTAAAAGGATTAAGCGTAGTACGCTATGATTTTCGTATTTTAGACCACAGAATAATTTCGTTTCTCATTAGCAATGTACTCGGCTTTAACAACCATCATGTATATTATTTCTATAGTCTGGATCCCTTTTTCGACTCTCATACTTCACCGATTCTGACGTCAAATAAAGCGGAATTATCTGCTGATTTGACGAAATATAATTTTATTTTAAACATTTTAATAATTTGTTCAAAAACCGCATTTGTTTGTTAAATATTTTTCCAATAAAAATGAACTCTAAAATGAACACTTCTACTTTCCAATTCGTAATATTTTGGCATATGACATTAGGTCAGTTCACTTTAAAATAATTTGTGCATCTTTTATTTTTATGTAATTGTCACGCACGGGTAGGCTATTATTAACAAATGCAAGTAAGGATCGAATTATATGTTTAAAACAAATCTCATTAATAAAACTAAATTTCTGCTAATTGACGTTTATTTAATGCGCGCTAGCTAACTCACCGAAAAAGTTGGTTTAGCAAAGGAATAAGCAAAAGATGTGTCAAATTGTTTTTTTTAATTTATCAAAAAATTTGACTGAACCTTGTTTTTTTAAATGTTTAGAGGGGGTTCAATACAGGTTCATACAGAAAGCCCTTTCATTTTGCCGTTATCATGGAAAAGGGGTGCGTAATAAATCTTAAGAATCATATTATGTAAGTCCCCCGAACAATTTTTCGATTCAATTCGATTTTATAGAAAAAAAATTATAGTTAAAAACTGACGAGAGTAAAAATTTTCTTCAAAATGTTCTATATATCTTAACCAAAATTTTATATCGAAAACTTCTATAAATTGGTAATATTGTTTATCGAACTCATTGTTTTGAAGATATCCCGAATTCAAACGTTTTACACCCTTTTTTCTAAAATAGCGGACAACAGGTGGTAGCAGTTGTTTCGGCCTTCAATTTTACGTAAGCAATCCCTTGATTGTATAGAAAAATAATTACATGAAATTAAACTCTATTGGATTTTTCAATTAATTTGCATATTATTACGAGTATAAACATTTCTTTTTTACTTGATACTATAAACAATTGAAAAATGATTAATTTATCCGGTTTCTAAAAAGAAAAAAAAAAAAAAAAAACGTCGATCTCACATAAATGACAAACAACAGAGGCACATTAAAACACAAAATTCATATAAATACATCATAATACAAGACA
The DNA here is from genome assembly GCA_951394125.1 of Epistrophe eligans. Classification (NCBI taxonomy): domain Eukaryota; kingdom Metazoa; phylum Arthropoda; class Insecta; order Diptera; family Syrphidae; genus Epistrophe; species Epistrophe eligans. The sequence goes on from OX596030.1 coordinate 41,701,755, forward strand.
AGTACTCGTATTCCAAAGGCCAGAAAGATACAGATACTCATCCCACTTTCATGTCGATCGTCTTTCAAAACAAATAATAATAATAATAATAATGAGCACCCAGCAATAGGAACCTAAATATTCAAAATCAATTAGCAATTTTAAGGAAATAAACAATAATAAGAATAATAATGCTTTTAATTGAAACATTACGGACTATATATGGAGCAGCGATCAATATGGATGGCTTTGCGCGCTCTTTAGTTTTTCTTACCCCATTTGTGTATATGTATGTATCAACTATTATGATATAGCACACAGAACAGCACACACAAATTTTGTATCTTTCGAATTTAAATGGCACAAAAACTATAGGTATCCGTTCGTTAGGTTCGTTTGTGTATATTTGAAATACCTAAGTGCAAGTCCATTAAAAGTCCAAACGCGCTCCAAATAATGAGAAATAAACGCAAATAATGTTTGCTTATTGCTTCTTTATTCTTTTATAATATCGTCTTCAATCGATCGGAATTCATCGCAACGCCACCATCATCATCATCATCATAATGAAGTCATATTCTAATGAGGCACAATAATATTCTCCTCTTTGTTTTGTGGGAATGGGAAGATATCAAAAGGAAGCTACTTCTTTAGTAGATATCGCAAACGATTTGAAGGGGTAGTAGGTAATAATATCATTCCGGAAGAATGTCGAGTGTATCCAATCGAATCTATATAAGAATGTAAATTGTGTCGCATATCTTCTCGCTTTGTAATTTTTGTTTGTTCGATTAAAAAACTATATTTTTATATATGATTGTGTTGTGTTGTATAATTTATTTGTATTTTTTTTTTTTGTCGAAAACCACTCTGGGATACTGTAAAATTGATTAAGTACTATCGGTTCTTGGAAATTATTCGGATTTTATTTGGAAACATTGTCTTAAAAATCTTCACACAAATTTTGTTATTTTTTTTAATTTGACGAGTTTAAGGTATTATTTTTCTCTCTCTTTTTTCGAAACTTCTTGCATCAAAAAAAAAAAAGAAGAAAAAATCTCATAAAAGGAAATAAAAAAAAACGCGAAAATGAGTCCAAATATTGATTTATTTCTCATTTTCTATTATTTTTCAAAGATATTACAAAAATGTACAAAAACAAAACATATGCAGGTGCTTGAATCTTTGGTTCAGGAAAATGAAATGTGAGAAATTTTTATCGTCAAAAAGTGAGTAAACGAATCCAAAATAATTAGCTGATATTGCTGATATCTAGCGTTGTTAGACTTCCCGGTTTACCCAAGGCATAACGGATTTCAGACATAAATTCAACTGTCTTACTGGGACATTTGTTTTCCCAGATTTCGAGGAAAATTCTCAGAAAAAATATCCCGTCTAAATAACTTTCTCATAAATATTTTTTTAAAACAACTAAACTGCATTGTGATTTAACCTTAATAAATTTTCGTTGAAATTTTAATCGAACACACCTAGTTCATGTCATTTTTGCAACCTGATGATAGTTATCATTTCAAACTGTCAAAATATTATTTAAATTCTGCGTAATTTTTATTTTGAGATCTCTTTAATTTATCTTAATCCCATATTTCATGGTGAATATTGCCACGCCGCCGCGCCGCTTCCGTCGCTATTCCCATTTTACTTGAGAAATTGGTGGACTCTACAGTTTTATTGTTAGACGATCTAACATTTATGTACATATCTGTAAGAAAAAAATGTTTTTATATTTTTCCAGCGTGATTTCCAATTTTATTTTTAGAAAATTAATCAAAAAAATCAAGCTCGAGATTTTGAAAATTTTGACATCATGATAAAAAGGAAGACGAAAAAAGTGGTTCTCCTAATTTAGTCTGTCTGTCAGTTCGTCTACAGTCGAAGCGCATTGGTTGAAAAGTTTGTTGTTAAGCGTTTTTTGGACGTGTCCCGAAACTTTTTAAAAATTTTCTAAAACCGAAAATAACTGTATACTTGGAATATAAGTTTTTCAACATTTTTAAAAAATCTAAAATTTTTTAAAAGTCGCATTAAATTCAGTTAATTTTTAATGGTAATTATTCAATTATCTCTCATACAAAAACGTTTGGAAAAACTTTATCAGCCCATCAATTTTTTTGATACCTGATAACTTCTATCAATTTATTAATAATTTGATATTTTGAGTATCAATTAATAATTTTAATGCAATTTTAAATACTGATCAAAACATTATTGTGAATGGATTTTGATTTGACGTTTGATGTTTCTTAGTCCCATTTTACATGAGGAAACTGAGCTCCCAGAAACTTTCAGTTTTTAGGTAAGAAGGGAACAAAGTAAGAGGAAGAAACTACTAAATCCCCCCGGTCAACGATTTGAGGAGATTTTTTTGACATTCCTCTTCACACACACACACACAATAGTATATGTTCAACCAAGTTATTTTAAAAGGAAACTACAGAAAATTTCTCCGATTTTATTTCCACGTGTGAAAGGTCAAGAGATTTTTAAGGAAATTAAAAGAAAAAGTCAAAAACAAATCTCCAGCAACTTGTGGCTGTTAGAAAACTTGGAATTGATACCTTCCAATTCCAATTTTGACAACCGTAATACGAAGTTAATCAATAGAAGTTATTAACAAGAGATCTAAAATCTGTATACAATTCACAGTCAATTAAAACCTCTCATAGAACCACTTTATTTAATTTCCAATTATCTCAATATTCGTTAACCCGATTTAAATTTAAATTCTTCTTCCGCTAAATTCAAATAATTTTGCATACACAAATTTCCCAAAAAGATATTTTGACTTTAGCATTAAAAAGGAAATGTAATTTTATGTATGTAAAAAGGTACAGAAATAATTTCATGATTTTCAATATATAAATAAGTTAGCTACGCTCTGGAACTGCCAACGGTTTCCCGGACTATCTAATAAATATGTCTTGAATTGAAATATTATTTTAAAGATGAATTTTTATGAAACCTCCTAAAAAAATTATAACCTTATTTTTAAAACTTTAAAAATCGATCTAAAGCTAAAAGATGATTTATGTAGATATCTACTTATATCGTCATAAATGATACAACTTCCTTCTTTAAAATTTATATCTTTATTATGTGTCTTATTGCTTTCTCTATAAACTTGAACACAAAAAAACTAACCCCAAAATCATATTTCTAATGCCGATACAATTGACAAGGCGCATGAAGAATTTGTATATTTTTTTTTTTATATATATGTAGGTATCGAATTTTTATTTCCATCTCTTACTTTATTTTAGTTCCCTCGTTCCCTGAAAGTTTGTTCAATATAGAAAAAAATAGTAATAATAATTATTATTATTTTTGTTTAGAACATGTGAACAATGAAACAGTTGTGTAATAAATTTCAACTTGTGAATATATTTGAATAAAATTTCAATTTTTTTTAACTTTGCCTATGTGTAATTATATGTATATGATGGCACTATGACAGTAAAGCTAATCTGTGTTTCTTGTATTTTCTTATGCATCGGTATCCTAACAAGTCTTGTAACTGTGGAATCCTATAGAATTTATTACAACTTTTGTTCAAATCTCCCAAATCGAAGATGCCTTTAAAAAAAAGTTCAAATTCAAATTTTAAGCCGATTGAAGAAATAAAAAAAATCTTTTGACTGAAATTTTAACTGTATATTATGTATGTGGTCTTTGGGAGGCATTTTGAATTATTGTTTTACTATACCTGACCAAATTTGGAACACTAACTTATACACATGGTAAAGATTGAGTGGAAAAAAAGAACAATAAAACTACATACATGAAGGTACAGATATATTCAAAATTAAGTTCGGATATATTTTTGTAGCAATATTGTATCTGATAGATGCATGTACCTACATAATATATATCTATGCGACATGCAGGAACCACCATCGAGGCTTAGTGTCATAATATCCCGCGGCCACTCTTTTTTTTTGTTATCGCTTTGCTATATATTTAGTGAAGCCAAGCAAAAGAAATAAGCCAATCTAAAAAAAATATTGCTTCAACATGATAGCGATCCACAAAAAATAAAGAACTATACAACCAATATGTATTTACGGAGTAGAGTACCTTCTTCTAAGTTTAGTGAAGCATTATTAGGCATTAAATTTACGAGCGGTATTCTTCTATCGGAATAATGACATAAACAAAAATTCAATGGAAATACAAAATTATAAGATGATGCCAAATGAATGTCTATGTACATTTAAAAGAACACTGTGTGTATGTGTTGTATATATATGGTTTGGTTTGGTATGATATCTTTAAAGAGGGGACTGACTTATTCAGCGTATGATTGATATTCTCATAAGGGACATTGTTTTTAGATACTATAGTTATAATTATTTTATTATTTTTTTTTTGCAAGAAGGTATGTACATATGTTATTTATATCAACACTCGATTTTATTGAGTAGGGTTCTTGAAATATTAAAGCGAAGCAATGATATAAATTTAGCCACCTATTGCAAAAAAAAATGATGATTAAATATTCCAACAGTGTAGGTATATAAAAATCTAATGAAGGGTTAATTGCTTAATAAAATAATAACAAATAATAAAAATATGCTCTGCATTGAGTTGTACATATTATTATTTATTTATAAATTGACACACAGTCAAATTTTCATCAAAATCGTAGTAGTCATTTTCGAGCAAAATAAGATTAATGGATGGTACCATTAATTTTGTCTATAAGAATAAATTTTTTAAAGATGATATTTAAAATCAGCTTGGTGCCAAATTTAATAAAAATCAACAATGTCGTTTTTGAAATATTGGGTTTTCAACTAAAAGAAAATTTAAACTAATTTTAAAAATACAATAAAAAATAAGATTTTCCAAAAACTTTAAAAAATATATGTAGACATGTAGGTAGATACCGTTATTTTGTTATTTTACTTTAATTTCCAAAACAACGTAATTATAACATTAATAATTTTAAAGAAGACTAAGACCATATTATTTAAGTATTTATTACAATTGAAATGTATGCACCATAACCACACGCTCCCGATAAACAATATTCTGACGAATCCAGCCTAGGTATACTCATCATCATCCAATCGAATCATAGCCAAATATTCGTTTAAAATTCTTTTTAAGCCTAAAGTCAGAACAGGCGTATGGTACAAACAACCCTTTACAATGAATTTTTGGCACAATGTAGAAGTAACGGTATCAAATCGATTGCCAATTTCCCAGTTTTTGTCACACCTGTAAAAATCAATTTTTAAAATTTTCAGATATCGCCACTATCCACCCCCGAAAGTATGCAATTTTGTGTGTTTATGATTTTCGGCTTTTTCAGTCGAAATTTCTAATTTTCGGCTCTGTAGGGTGTTTACTTGGTTTAATATGAATTAAACAAAAAATCCCCATCCAAATCGGATGATTTTCAGTCGAGTTATGGGCGTACAAACAAAAACACCAATTCATTTTAATATTATCAAGATTAACTTAAAAATTTAAAAAAAATTAATTATAAAAAAAAGAATCACAGTAATTTTGTCGTCTCATAGGAGGAATACCTTGCGTCAAATCCGGCAGTTCTGAATTTTTGCTAAGTTGTTTATGATGTTGGCCTAGTAAATAACCCAAGTTTTCGACCTCGAGCGCCAACGCAACATTGTCAAATATCGAAAAAAAACCGAAACTGTTGCGTTTTTTTTTTTTCAGTTATTGGTAATTTTAACCCTACACGACCAGTTTTCGATTATATCTTCATTCTACGATTTAAAATTGACAATATTTCCTTCCATTTGAGCCCAAAAACGTCTCTGTAGACCCAATAGTTTCTAAAATACAACTTTTTAAAGAAACAACACAAATAATATTGTTTAAAATTAAAAAAAAATATTATAAATTAAAATTATGCACTTGGAAAAAAAATAACCATACAATTTTTTTCTTCTTTTGACCCAATCTACAAACCTTAGTAGTTTGATGCACTTTGAAAAATCAGAACTACCGGATTTGACGCAAGGTCTGATGTATAAAGTTACTGTACCTACTATAATTTAGCCAAACACATATTTGTTCCAAAAAAAAAAAAAAAACATTTTTTGCAAAGATAGTAATGTAAACTATTAAATTTGAATATCTTTATCGAATTCTAACTACATATATCAAGCCATCTGAACTTTTTGCTATTTTTAGTGGCCCTCAGTAAAAATTTATGTTTAGAACTTAAGATTATTTTTTTTAACGATATATTGTATTACATTTTCACTTCACAATAAAATGTGTAAGTTAATTGTAAATTCAAGATTAAAAATCTTAAAATTCCATTAAAGCTTTATATATGTATATATTGCCAACAACAAAACTAAAATCATGTCTTTATATATATCGTGAGGTGAAAGTATACACCATCATATAAATGATTGAGGGCAAATGAACAACCAATTTAAGTAGCTAAATTGTAGGTGTAACTCTTAAAATTTTATCTTTACAACTTTTAAAACTATTTAAGATATCATAAAACACATCGTCTTTAATTGGTGGTATAGAGATTTACCTTCAGTACCAATATATTAAAGGACATAAAAATACAAGATTTGTAATTTAGATTATGAACTTAAATTAATCAAATAAAAAATAAAACGAAATGTCAAAATAGGCCCACACAATGTCAATAAAAAAAAATAAAACACTCTTACAAGATCGAAAGAATTAAAAAGTTCATTGACCTAAATTTTCAACAAAAAAAAAAAAAGATCAAAACATGAGTTTGCGAACAGAGTTTGATATGGATTTTTTTTTTGTTAATTTTATTACTTAATTAAGAAAATAAAAATCACTCGTTGAAATGATATTTTTGAGATAATGTTAAATCAATCTCGCAAAATAGCCCAATGCCACTGTATAAATAAATCTGCTTGTAAATTTTTAAATAACTTATGTAACTTATTGAAAACTAAACTTTATTATATATGTAAACTTGACATTATGTCAATTGTCATATTACTGCCAAACAAAGTTTGTTTTTAATATTTACATATATTCAAAAATGTTGTAATAACATCACCCATGACTTATTTTTCACGCACGTTCATAATTTTTTTTTTTGGTTTCAAAAATTAAATTATTAAAAAACTAAGTTTAAATCAACAAACAAAAATAAAAAAAGAAATATGTACATAATGTATCAAGATAATTAAAAAAAAAAAACAACAACAACAACAATAACAATTAAGTATTTTTTTTCTGTTCACTGTAAGACGATTGATAAACATCATCAACTGTTTCAAGACAAGACTTCAGGTTCTCCCTGTGAGTATAAGAGTAGACAAAAAAAAATCATGAAAATTAATTGAACACGACTTTTTCAAATGAAATTACTCAATTAGTTCAATTATCATGAATTTTTGTTCATAAATAAGCGCGATATACTGTGACTGTATTTACATTTTACTCTTTCTATATTCTCCTTGTGATAATAAAAAAAAAAAAATAGTAGTAATTCATCTGACATAAGAAAATTGAAATTACAATAAAATAAAAATCAAAAATCATCATTTCAATGATGTACATACATAAATACATATGTTTAAAGTTCGTGTCTATGCTTAGTGAGAGTTACTATTTTTGTATATATTTTGAATAAAACGTTTTAAAATTATCCATCGATTTTATGGTTGATGGAGCTTCAAAGCTGATAAATTATATCTGTGTGACGAAGGGGAAAGGAACCACTTTAAGATACCAAGTGCAATTTAGATCCAACCCAGTCCTCATTTCTACCCACTCCAATCCAACAACAGTCCATGTAAAAAACCATCTTAGTATTCTAAATGTATATACACCCCGTCCATAAGGAGCACCCCTAACGGTGATATCTTCTATACTCTCTCAAAACGACCGACCAACTCGATGTCCGTCGTCGTCGTCGTCAGTCGACTACGAAAATATAACGACAAACGACGACGACGACGTTGAATCTCATTATTTGCGTAAATGATTAACACAATTAGTTCGCGAGCAATTATTTTGAATTATTCAATTTAATATTTATACTTTTAATTTTTATATTATTTTTGTCTTCTATACCTATAAGACAATGTCTCTCTCTCTCTCTCTCTCTCTCTTATGCTTTCTCGCCATCATGGGTGGCTTAACTTTAAAGCATCAAATATAACTACAATATAATTTATCAATATTTCAACCCAATATAGATACTATACCTATAAATATAAACAACATGGTTTATACATAAATTTATAGTTAAATTAAAATTTAGTGAAAATTTAGAAAATCATCATTAAAACTTAGGTTGACCTCTCAAATGCTATACGAATATTCGATGATTGGATGGACACTGGACAGAGAAGAATGATTTATTTTATTATTTTAAATTAATGTGTTAAAATTTTCTATTTTATTGACATTTTGCAAATTCAAATCTAATGAATGCATGTGACAATGCAATAATAATTGCTTTGAATTTGAACACAAACAAATAATATGTATATGTACCATTTCCAAGTATATATACATTATACATACGAGTCTATATATATGTATTTTATATGCTATGCGGCAAGAATAAAAAATAAAAATAAAAAAAAAAATAAATCCGACAGGAATGCAAACAATTATCATTACTCAGATACAAATGAATCTAATTCAGAATCTAACGATCTAATCATCGATGAAATGCAATTTGAATATAGTAGAGGATATAATTAGATAGATGGGCTTATGTATATGTATATGTACATATATATTTATTTATATTTATTTTAGAAATTTTTCTAACTAAGCTTAAATCTAATTTTCATCTAATTGGAAAGCCAGTGGAAAGGGGTAGAGGGTGGTGAAAAATAATAGATTATATTTTCAGTAAAAAAAAATATTAAAATACACAAAATGTATGTATTTATATTTCTTGTTATATTATAGAAAATAGAATCGTATATATTTATAAATTCGCCTAATTGCAGAATGTTAATCATTTATATTTCGAAAACGAGAATATGTGTTTGACATTTTGTGTAAATTTGTGGGCTTAACGTGGTTTGTGATAAATTTTGTATTGAATTAGAAATATGTACCTACATTTATGTGCATTTATTATTTGCATTTGCTAAATTCTTTTTTATATTACTATATTATATTTTTTTTAATAAATATATTATAAAACCTTTACTTGAATATGTTAAATTGCATTTGTATGTATAGGTGATAGATTGTTTAATTTTTTTTTTCAATTTCAATAAATACAAGGGAGATGAAATGAGAATTAATTAAATTAGAAGTCAACGCTGCTCTGGGATATTATTGTGTATAATGTTTTGCATGTATGCAGATGCATAGGTAGCGAATTCAATACTTGTATACAAATAGTTTGAATTTGATTTGTTATTTTAATTATATTACAATGCAATGATATTCCAGAAGGGATATTTTTTTTATTGTTTTTTTAATTAATTTTTATATCAAAAAGAGCAACAAGTTCGTGGGAAAATTAATGCGTGTAGTATATAAATGATGGGAAAAGATTGAGGAAGAGATATGTTTTCTCTTTTTTTTTTAAATAATTTATCGACCTGATCTATGTTTTTTGTTGTTCCATAGTTAAAGTTCCCACAAGATGGCATTTTTTAATTGTTTTCATATTTAGATATTCTGTCAAGTGGCGGGCATTGTATTTTTGTTTTACTTTCCTTTGCGATTTAGATAAATTGCAAGTATATTCTATGGGACAAATTTTGCATTGATATTGATAAGAGAACGCTAAAACGTGGGTTCCACAATTATGTTGTATATTTCTGTCTGATATTATAGATGTGGTGTTGATCCATCTGTTTTACTTCGGCTTTTGGCTGAGCGTTATAATTATAGACTCAATACTTACTCTATTATTAAAATTAAATATTCTTCATTTGACCTTTGAGGGAAAACTATAAAGGCGACATGCCTTAAATTAATATTGCTATTTGTTTTTACACGACTATAAAGAAGTTATTAGGAACACCGACTTCTCAAAAAGAATAAAAGGAACCTGCAAAATCGTGCTAATTTCGAGGAAATAAAGAGATTTTATAGCAGGAATTAAGTTTGGAATTTTAATGAGGAAGTTATCAAGAACAACCAACTCATCTGAAAAATATTATCGGTGGAAATAATTTCCAATAAATGTAACTTCAGCCTTGTTCTTTCGATCCTGAAGAAAGGAGATCCTTTGAAATCAAATATTTGCTGCTGTATTTTATTTTTAAAATCGGCCATTAGAACGAACTCCTTAACCGAAATGAACTACCTTCACCCAGTTTTTCAGTGGAACTTAATTCTAAATTTGGAAGTTAGTTCAGCTGTGACTTAGAATTTAAAAAATATACACGACTGAATCTCATGATCCGTTTGCACTTACTCTTGTGGCTAACAATTTTCATGAAAAAAACGTAAAAAAGTTAAAAGTACTTACAAAAACCAATTAATTTTACTTTTGTTTTTGTTTAAAAAGAATAATTTTCAAAATTTTTAAATGCAATATTTTTTAAACTTTAAAGCCATTAAAGCAATTTTCAAAAAAAAAAAAAGTCAAAACAGTATTTCCGATTTTTTTTGGCAAAAACCCGTACGCAGCTTTCTTGCAATCATTTTGGTCAGTACAGGTACAAAGTTTAACCAAAATCGTTAAAGCTGTTTTCGAGAAAATTAGAAATGCCCAAATCGTTTGATGTATATATGTATGCCTATGCCTACGTTCTGTAACTCTCGCATCGATAAAATTAGTCGAGAAATGATAAAAATTAAATCAAATCGCATGAATTTTGTTCCAATTTTCGACCAATTTTATGAATGCGAAATTTAAAGAACGTCAGCACTGAAAAGTTCACCATCATCGACCAAATATTCATACTTGGGCGGTGGATATTGGACAAAACGCTAGTTGCTTCGCAGTTGTCAAACAATAGAACCTACATTGGGATTGACCTTCTGCCTACGTTCTGTAAATCTCGCATCCATAAAATAAGTCGATAAACGATCAAAATTGAAACAAATGATATTGATATGAGCTTTGTTCCATTTTTAACAGTTTCTCGACGAATTTTATCGATGCTAGAATTACAGAACGCAGGCACTGATCACCTGACTTCGATAGCACAATGCGTAGTATGCATAACTCTGAAGAAGCTTTGTTCAATACTCAGTCAAGGCAGAAAGTTTTTCAAATATAAAAATTGGCATAACAGACTAAGAAGGACTAAATGAGTCTGGATAATCGGCCTGGCAGTCGTGAAATAGCTGTAACTCCAGCCTATAAACACTTGATCGTGTATAGCTCACCCAAATTGTTATTGTTTCATTCAAAACTTTCAAAGCAATATAAACAACTTTTAACATTAGAAATGTTTAAACGGAGGCATACAATATAAAAAAATCAAAAAAATATGAAACGCCTAGTAGACAAAGGGGGCGAAACGTGAGGGGAATAAACAAAATAAACAAAATAAACAAAATCAACAAAATAAAAAAAATAAACAAAATAAACAAAATTATTTCGTTCATGCTTTGTTGTTACTAGTTTGAGGAAACAGAAAACGAAGAAGATGATAAAACGGACAGAAAAAAAGGAGAAATGTTCGTAGGAAAAAAATGGGTATGTTTTTGATTTTGATTTTTGCGAAATTCGAAAAATATCCGATTTGCGTTTACTTAAATGCTTATATCTTTCGATCCAATTATCCGATTTTCAATATTAAGGTATATAATTAAAGGAAAAATGACTGGCGTGTTAGAGCAAAAAATTTTCAAAATCATTCAAAATTTTATACTAAAAACATGAAAATAAATATCGGACAAATAATTTAATTCAACGAGGAAGTTGATTAAAAAAAGAAGCATTAAAATACTTTCAACCACCAATTGGCGAGAGGAATATAGTATTCTAAAGCCGGCGGCGGCGGCGGAGTTTGTGCAATAAAAAACCACAATCGTGGCAAATTTGCTTCGCGTCGGAAAAAAAATGCTAAATGTTCATATGTACCTACCTAAATTTGTAGTCGGTATAATAATTGTAAAGATACATTGTGTTTGGTTTGGGTTGCTTATAACTTCGGTTCTAATAATCCGTTCATTAAGGTCTTAAAATTTAGCTAGAATATCGGACTACATTTTTTGTATTATATCATTGCACAGTCACATAAAACTATATATGAAAAACCTTATTAAATTGCGTATTTAATAGAAACAAAAATTTAATACAAAACAATAATTTTTTAAACCACATGTATTTGACCCTTTTTAGGAAAGTTATGATGTTGGTACCTATGTTCAGAAAAGTTGCTCAACATTTAAGTTTGACATTCAATGTACATACATAAATACATAAAGCTTTTTTCATTTCTAATGTTCCTCAACTATGCTGGAATGGCAAATCGGGTAAATTTTTTGACAATCTTATAAAGCAATTTTATAAAGCAATGTTTATTTTTCTGTTTGTGAAGGATTATCCAAGAGATTCTTATGAAAATAGTACATTTTATTAAAGTCTCAATTCCTCGTATACAACAAATAAAAAAGATGATCAAAAATCAAAGTTTTCTTCCGTTTATTATTCACCACCATCATAATAGTACAACATAATATTAAAACGGAAAACCTCCTCAAACCTATTATCCCACACGCCACTGGGCTTAGCTACCGTAACCCGGATCTATGGATAAGGTTCAAATCATTCAAAATCGAAAAGAAAACTTTATACATAAGTACACAACACACCCAATAATATACTCGTATAGATACCTCACGCTCATTATTGCTTTCGCTTCCAACAAGATTTTTTACCTGATGCGCCCTGATCCAAGATCCGAACCAATCACTCAAACTATATTGTTTTTTAAATGCTCCAATCTTGTTTAATTGATGAGTGAATAAATATTTTCATGTAATGGCGGGGTCTGAACAGTAAAAGGAGGCAAAGGCATACAAAATAGCCACCACACACATATATTATAATTATTATGAAAAATGACTGAACATCAATTACTGGATGTTCTTATGGCTTGTACAATGTACAGACAGTGGCTCTTTGGGTCTTATGTCTTATGCATCATGGATCCGTTTGAAGAAATGTGAAGGTCTTCTTAACAAATAAGCCAAAGAAAATCTGTAAAAAACTTGAGGAGTGTGTTGTTGTTTTTTTTTTTTTTTTTTTATACAGTACAACCTGTGATCTATTTTATGATCGCCCATGATGGACACAGGGTTTTCCCATCATAACAAAAGATCTCATCTTTGGTGTGGAGCGTAACGTATCCATAAACACTACTTGTTCAATTTAATGATCTTACAATTATTATTTGTTGTAATTTGTTTCTGTGTCTGTTTTTTTTTCTGACTTTTCCTGGGTTGAGTGAACGTAATTGATTTTTGTTCTATGTTCGGCTGTGACCCCTTATGCCAGGGTAATTAATGATTTTATCCCGTACATGCGATATACTACCTGTGTGACTGTCTTAGAGAGAGATTTAGCTGGAGTCAAGAGTTTTTTCTTTGTTCAATTTTATAAGAATTGTATGACTCAGATATTTAGGTACATGTACATTTTGGTATAATTGGTAATTAGTTTGGAACTTCGAATTATTTATTTGTACATGTTGTATACTTTTTTTTATTATTTTTGGAAAGTGCTTGAAATTTGCTAATTGAGTATTGTAATAAAGGGTTATTCATTTTTTATCACGCGAATGATATTTTATGAATGCTCTAGTGATTTAAGGGTATTGATCTCAAAGGAACATGAAAAATTTACCATCATGTAGAATTCATCTTAAATAAGAATTTAAAAATTCAATGCTGCTTTAGGATTATTCTTGAAATGAATTACAGAAATGTTTGATATTGATTTGTATTTTGTTTTATTTTATTTTATTTTATTTTATTTTATTTTATTTTATTTTATTTTATTTTATTTTATTTTATTTTATTTTATTTTATTTTATTTTATTTTATTTTATTTTATTTTATTTTATTTTATTTTATTTTATATTATTTTAATTTATTTTATTTTATTTTTTTTTGTTTTATTTTATTTTATATTATTTTATTTTATTTTATTTTATTTTATTTTATTTTATTTTATTTTATTTTATTTGAATTTAATTTTTTTGCCTCACAAAGGTTGTCTAAATAAATAAAATAAAAAAAAAATAAAACTAACCTCAAAACAAACAGGAACTGTAAAATCAGCTGTCAGTGTTGCCAATTTAAAGTTCTTCACCTTATTTATAAACTCATTTCTACAGTTGTCTAAATATGTACTCAAATACAGTGAACATTGGAAAACGTTAACCCCCCAAAATGTGAACTACCCCAAAACGTGAACACTGTATTTTTTACATTGACTGTTCTAAAACGTGAACAAATGTAAAAGCTCTAAAACATGAACAGAATTTTTTTTAACATTTCTACATATAAGAATGCAATGAATTAATTTTTAAAACTTCGGAGGTTCCCATAATATTGACAATGCGTATGTATATGTATTTGGTACCACATGTGCGTGTTTTGATTTTTTCTCTTGCATTGATCAACGTACATTTTATTTCATGTTTAAAAATGTTTTCAAAGAAAGTGAAGGTTTTAACACTAAACGAAAAAGCAGACATTTTGGAAAAGTTAAAAAAAGGAGTAAGCGTAAAAAACTTATCAAAAAATACGGTGTCGCTAAGTCAACAATATGTAATATTAAAAAGATAATTGACCGGGAAAAAAAGAGATATAGAGATCATCAGAGCTGCCAAAAATGGAAAAAATGAGAAATAAAAATTGGCCTGTAAGCGGATAATAAACGAAAGTCAAGGTGGTTTTTTGGCAAGTGATGGATGGTTAAGTGGTTTTAAAAAACGGTATGGCATTCGACTCCTAAAAATAACTGGTGAGAAGCTATCATCGCAGCCTCACTTAGTTGATCCATTTAAATTAAAACTAAAAGAAAAAATTGAGGCGTTGACCAAAGCGACATAAACGTACTTAGACGTCTAAGAGAAAATGCAGTTGTTCAAATGGGAAAAATACAACAGAAAAAAATTACTGATTTTTTTGGTTAAATAAACCTTTTATTTTTAGAACGTTCTAATAAAAAGAAATCTAATCAATCTTGTTAATGAGCAGTACAAGTTTGATGTGTAAATATATACAAATATTCATGAATTAAAGCAAAAAGAAGATAAAATGGAAGAAAATGTGTTTTATTTTAAGAGAAATAGTAAGACAATACGGTAGGAATACAATTTAAATCATAAAATGTTACATTCCAAAACATGAACAATCTCAAAAACATGAACACCCTCAGTTTTAATTAGTTCACGTTTTCCAATGTTCACTGTATATTCACTGACGTCCCTGTAATCTGTCAGTTTCGTTAAATTTTGGATATGTTCAATAAACATTTTAATAATTTGTAACTAGAAGCTTTCTGTACTTTGTTCATTAAACATACATACATTTGAATAGTTTTTGGCAACTAATTTTAGTACCTTATTTAGACAATCGATGTAACATGTTTATAAATAAAGTTTTTAGATTAAGACAGTTGTCGAAAGTAAGACATATTTTGGAATGAGTTTAAAAAAAAAGACTGATTGTTTTCTTGTTTAAAAATGTTTTATTTTATATTTTATTTTGTCGTACAAGAAAAAAAAAAGACAAAATCTTCTTCTATTCTTGTATCAGTGCAGTCGAAAACAATAATAAAGTACAACAATATTTTAAAATTAGTGCAAATTGTAATGGAAACAAATTTTATCCAAGGGAAACTCAATATTCAAAAAAAATTATGGATTTTTAATGTTCAAATTCTAAATAATTGATCTTCTTTTGGGCAAATTTTTGTCTTTGTTTGTCATATTTATTAGATTTTTTTACAACACTCTTGGACAGTTGTCCAGCTATCCATTGTCTTAATAATTGGACATATCATTATTTATAAACGCATTCTAAATATTTCCTCATATACTCACTGACATCCCTGTAATCTGTCAGTTTCGTGAGCTTTTGGATATGTTCAATGAACATTTCATTCATTTCAAGATAAATTTACAATTATTATGTAATTTATTAATTGATAATATCAATTTCAGTTTCTAAGTTAGACAATCAATGGAATATGTTTATAAATAAGATTTCGGAGTTGGACAGTTGGCTAAAGTATAGGAAAACTTTAGAATGGAATTAAAAATTCTTTAATTTCTTTAATATTGCTAAGACAGCACTGGCACAATCGAGTGCAGCTAGAGTGTGTATTTGTAGAACATTGTAAATAGTACCATACGTCTAAATTATTGAACAGACTTTTTTCAGTGAACGCATCGTAAAATGGAATATTGAGTAAAGATATCGCGGACTTTTGCCATTATTTTTTGTAAATCTTACATGCAGCAACGTATAATATCTATAGCTTAACTAAATACAAGTTATAAACCATCAAGATGGTATGATGGTACTGTACAAAATATTGTATTTTCGCCACCGCTGCCGCCACTGTCGTAACCGCCTTAAGAATATATACACATTTTTATTTCATTACTATATATGGTTTCACCTGATCTTCTATGTTTTAGCCATCATGCATAATATTTAATGGACAAAAACTTTGTTTTGCCCTGAAGCTTTTTAAGATCAATTATGGCAAAAGTTTGATTGATTGTAATAATTTTATAGATTCTCAAAAAGAAGGAATTACCTACCACTGATGTATGAGTGCAAAAACCTTTTCGCAACCATTTAGAAGCAAATGAATGAATCACTAGGTTTTATTGAACTTATATGGTAGATTTACATATAAAAGTCAATCGATAGTGAATCATCTATTATTTCAAATGTCTTAAAACAATGAAAAAAAAAAAAAAACAGAAAAAAGTAACCCTCGGTAAGCATAAGCTTGTAAATTCGTCTTACTAAGTTTTTCAATTTTCGTTCTATACCTAATCTTGTTAAGAGGACCAAATTCAGTCTTATTCATAAACTTTGTTTCCAATAAATATACAAATTTGTATTTGACCGATGAATCTAAAGTGCTCAATAATAAAATCATTTCTATCTTATTCTACCTATATATAGTCAGCTTCAAAATAATAATAATAATTATATCAAAGTCTATATATTATCTCTACATAAACTATACAAATTCCAATTAAAACTTAAAACTAAATGCTTTTTAATAATATTTATTCTTTATTATTTTTTTTCTTCTTTTTAGATTCCGTCCAGTCTAGCAAAAAAAAAAAGCAAAAAAGCTAAGACAATTTTATTTCGGCTAATAAAAAAAAAATTAAAACAAATCATTATAAGAGCAAAAAAAAAATATATCATTCAGTTTCGAAGAGATGACGCAAACGGCAAAAAAATGGACAACAATAAAATGTCATCATTAAAATCTAAACAAATCCCATTCTGGATATAGTGTCGCCGTGCCCCACACAATTTCCCCCAACGCCATAACCAACATAGCATCCCCTATTTCCTTCTCCCCAATCATCCCTTTCCCTCCAAAGAAGCATACATAATGATGAATTCATAAAAAAACAAAAGAATAACGGAAGAAAGGCAAGCTAAGAACAAAACCAAGGATACATTCTCCATCAGTTTAAGTTGTGGATTTTCTTTTGTTTCTCAGAATCGGAAGGAAGAAAAAAAAAACTGTTTCGATTATTTCAAAGTCTAAAACAGCAAAAAATAAAAAAAAAAAAAAAAACTAATTCACACTTTCTTTCTGCATAAAAGAATTAACAATAAGACAGCAACTATATAAACGTTAAGAAAAAAGCATTTTTATATGCGAGGGACACAAATCAAAAAGAAAGTTAAAACTCATCTCGACGACAAACAAGCATCACGAGAGAGGGGAAAGAAATCGCGTGGACAGGACGAAAATAAAAGGAAAAAAAAAAAACAAAACAATCCAACCTAAATGACTGAATCAACACAACTGCAAACGACAGAAAACAATAATACAGGGGTGGCAAAAATGGAACCACCACCACCCATCTCCACATCGCCATCACCATCAAGTCACAACAACAACAATAACAATGACCAACAACAACAACAAAATCAGCAGCAGCAGCAGCAGAATCACCACAATCAGCATCCTTTCCACAGCCAACAACAACAACAGCATTATGCTCTGAAATGGAACGATTTCCAGTCATCAATGTTATCATCATTTCGTCACCTGAGAGATGAAGAGGATTTTGTAGATGTCACATTGGCCTGTGATCAGAGATCATTTACCGCGCACAAAGTTGTCTTAAGTGCGTGTAGTCCATATTTTAGGAAATTATTAAAAGCCAATCCATGTGAGCATCCGATTGTTATATTGCGTGATATCCGTTGTGAGGATGTTGAAAACTTGTTGAGGTGAGTGTTTTACTTGTTATCTTTTGTATTTATATTTATGTATATATTACAGTTCATCCCTTTGTCCCTTTTGTATTCACGGATATGATTATAATTGCTTTTGAAATGCTTAGGAAATTCAGACAATGCAAATTTTAAGTTTTTCATATTTGACTATTCCTTAAAGAACTAATTTTTTTTGTTCAGGTTTCAAAGAAAATTGATTCATTTTATTCTTGTAATTTGACAGCTCCTTTCTTTGTCAGGAGTATAATTCACTCGAATCTCTTTAATTAAAAATAAAACTAAATTAAAAAAAAAAATAAGGAATTATATATTTTTCTTACTTTGGTGTTGAGTAATAAACTGACGTCCCGTCAGTATGTGTGTTTATGTGTCTGAGCGTCCGTGTGTCCACTATAATTTGAGCTAGAATCTAAACGGGTGGACCGATAACCTTCAAATGTGGTACAAGCATTTTTATGTGATTCCCTAGAGAGTGAATTTACAACGATTCTGTTTTTTTTTTAATTTGCTCTAAAACGGCTTTAACAATTTTGATTAGACTTTGTACCGCTAATGACCAAAGTTATTTTCAGGTCTTTGGTAAAATATTCGAATAGTGAAAACATTTTGAAATTTTTTGAGAAACGTATTAATAAAATATTCACTCTTAGGGTCTGTTCCACAAACAAATTTGGACGGAGTGAAATCTATAAGACCTGATTTTTCTGAACGCGCTTATTACTTCTATACTTCTAGACGAAGTCTGATCTTATATTTTTTGAAAAAAATTGATTTTGACTTGGCTGGCAAACTAAAATTATTGAGATAAAATATTTGTTTGAATCGTATCAATAAATAATTTCTAAAATAAGCCACAAAATAAAACCAATAAATAACTAAGGGCTAGTTAAACCGGCCGGCAAAGTAAGTGTTCAATGTGGTACACTTAGCCCCAATTTACTTGAATAAGTTACACTTAGGTCTCCCACATCGGCCACTTAACTGTCACTTACTCAGTCTTCAAAACTGGGCTTAAGGTGCCACTTATTCTGTGTAAGTGTGGATAGATTCCCAATTTCGAAGTGTAAGGTTACCTAAATAAGTGACACTTATATAAGCTCTTCCAAACCGGCGCAAAACATTCGGAACGAATATGCGACGACCGAAGAAAATTCACATCGCGCCAAATTAGGTAATCTCATTAATAACGATGTAAATTAATTTTAAATAGTTGAATCCTAATTTTGTGCGCTCTAGCCAAAATAAAAAAGAATTTAAAAATTTTATACAGACCTAAGGATGTACGTACATCTAATTAACAAGAAAGAAAGACCTGGAAGCCCACAAAATAAGGATTCAACTATTTTGAATTAAAAGGTCACGAAAAAGAAATAACTAAATTAATTTAGTTATGCGAAAGTTTCGTTGTCGTTCCAAAGTATTCGTGTTGTTTTGGGAGAGCCTTAAATCTCCCATATTGGCCACTTATTTTGCTAAGTTCGCACTGTGAAACTGACCCTTAGTTTTTTTTAATCAAACACCGATACACTTAATTGAAACAAACTAATTTATTGGATTTCAGCCCAGGGCCAGGCTGGAAGAAAAAAAGTGTACGGTTTATAACGATGAAGTTATAGTGCCACAAAACATTTACATATACATAATTAAAAAAAAATAAAAATTAAGAAAAACTGCAAAAGTATCGCCCTTAAAATTTTATTTTTTGATTTATTTGAGTCTATTTGACATTTATCGCAAAAAATGTGATAATAATTAAGAAAACAAAAATTCTTTGAGTTTCTAGAATAAATTCAACCCATACAAAATTAAAACAAATAATAATACAAAAACCCACACAGATTTAATTTTTTGTTCATCTTTTCTACATCAGTAGATATAACGGGTGATTTTTTAGCTGGTTTGGTTTTGGCAACACTGGTTTTGACAGCTGACGTGTGTTTAGTACCTTGTGTCACTGTCAAACAGCTTCAGTTTGGTTTGCAATTTAACCATGGATCGTCTTACAAATGAACTTGCAAATTATTGAATTTTACTATCAAAATTCGTGCTCGGTTCGAAATGTTCATCGCGCGCTGCTTCCATTTTATGGTCGGATCATTTTTGGTTGAATGGGTACGTAAATAAGCAAAATTGCCGCATTTGGAGTGAAGATCAGCCAGAAGCATTGCAACAGCTACCAATGCATCCCGAAAAAGCCACTGTTTGGTGCGGTTTATGGGCCGGCGGCATTATTGGGCCATATTTCTTCAAAGATGATGCGAATCGCAGCGTTACTTTCACTGGTGAACGCTACCGAGCGATGATAACAAACTTTTTTTTGCCCGAAATGGAAGTTCTTGACTTGCATGATATGTGGTTTCAACAAGACGGTGCCACATGCCACACAGCACGCGAAACAATGGCGCAATTGCGAGGCGAGTTTGGTGAACAGTTAATTTCACGTTTCGGCCGGTCAATTGGCCGCCTAGATCGTGCGATTTGACACCATTAGATTATTTTTTGTGGGGGTATGTCAAGGCTAATGTCTATAGGGACAAGCCCGCTTCGATTGACGCACTGGAAGCCAACATCCATGCATTCATTCGTGAGATACCGGCCGATATGTGTGAAAGAGTATGCCAAAATTGGACTCAGCGGATGGGCTACCTGAGACGCAGCCGCGGTCAACATTTGCATGAAATTATCTTTAAACATTAAATTGCAAGGTTCAAACTATCGATTCAAATAAATATTTCATTCATTTTTTCGATTTTTTGTGTTTTTTTTTTTTTTTAAAGTTCTAAACCTCTTAAAAAATCACCCATTACAAAGGTGGCGCAAAAGTTGCCACTTTATCAGAAGATGCTGTAGCTAAGTTTTTAAAATTATTCCGCAAACAAATCGAAACAATTATACCGCGTTCTTTAAAAGTCTTGTAATTCATGTCCTGTTGACGTGTATTTTGTATCTGTTTACTTCACAAATATCAAAGTAAAATTGACATTTGCCGCCATTTGCAACCGGTGACAACTTTCGCGCCACCTTATACAATAATTAGTCTCACTTTGTAGAAATTTCTACATTTAGAGCTTTTAATTAAAATACAAACTGTTTAGGTCGTGTAATTTCTGATTTAAAAGAATTATCGTTCTATATAGCTTCTTGTTTATTTGGAAAAGTTTAAAGTTCGCACTTCAACTCTTTTGTTTAAAAATCAAAATTCAAATATTTAAACTGTCTCAATTGACAGTTATGACTGATTAATTAAAATTTAATTATTTGTTTCACATTTCAGTTTTATGTATAACGGTGAAGTGAATGTCAGTCATGAACAACTATCTGACTTCCTTAAGACCGCACATTTACTTCAAGTGCGTGGTCTTGCCGATGTCAATGGATCTACAGCAAAATTATCCTCGATAACAAGTACGAAATTAAGCCTTGGTAATAATAATATTAACAGTGTTAACAGCAACAGCAATAGTGCAACACCATCATCAGCAGCAGTTGTTGCAGCTTTAACATCTAGTTCAAGTTCCACACCCGCAGTACAAGAACTCAAAGCTTCGCCGTCACCTGTAAGACAAATCAAAGTAAAGTAGACAGTGCCAATTGAAAAAATTGAATTGTCAGCTTTTGGAGCGTAGTTTTACTAATTTGTTGAAATATTTTCTTCTTTTTTTTTTAAATTTTATTTCCATTATATCAGTCAACTCATCATTGGGATCTATCAGATGACAATCGAACGAGTCATTTAACACCACCGCCACAAAAACGTATAAAAAGTGCCGATCTTTTCCGTGCCCAGCATGGCATCAGTCCCGAACGTCTTTTGATTGAAAGAGAATTTCCTGTAAGTAGCAGTGGTGGTGGTGGTGGTGGTACTGGTATTGGAAGCAGCAACAGTAGCACTGGTCAACATCCTCTAACACGTGAACGAAATCGTGATCGTGATCATAGTCGTGAAACATCACACGATCGCGATCGTGATCGTGATCGCAGCTTAGAATTAAGAGATTCCTTGCTAAGTCAGGCATTGGAAAGTGGTCAACAAATGAGCGGAAGTCAGGTTGGAAACGTAAATTATAATAAGATTGATGCACAAATATAAAAAAACATATATCAATAAAATTTATAGAAACATCCAGATTTAGCATCGTTACATGCGCAAAGTGCTGGCGAAGAATCTAATAGCAGCGATACAGAACCCTCAGATCGTGGTGATGGCCAAATGGATGGAACAATGGACAGTATGAATGGTTCGTTGGACAATCAGAGATCTCATTCGTTTCCAAGTGCATTCTTAGGGCTTCAAGGTATTCCAGGACTTTTACCTGGTCCATCAGGAATTCATGGTGGTAATGATTTTGGTGAGTACATGAATTTATAAAATTATTATTGAGACACACACTTTTATTTTTTTTTTTATTATTTCCGACACAAATGCATATTATGTAAAATAATGCATAAATAGTACTTATACATAATATATTATATATTTGCCTCTTGTTAATTATTAAAAATAATTTTATTTTTTTTTTTTACTTTTTCATGTTTTTATTTTAAAAATTTTTAGTTTAAATTTTGATGAAAATATAATTTAACATTTATGGCATCCTTAAAAAAAATTAAAACACAAGCTTAACCTAACCTAATTCATAAATTTTATATTGGAAGGAAAAATTTGTTTAAAATATTTTTATTGACGTTAAAAATTCTATTTTAATAGAAGTATGTTTATTAATTCAGCTTTTCTCTATGTATATGCTTCGTTTGGGAGAGTTCTTCACTTGCTTAAGTAGATTGAACGAATACGAAAAGCAATTTAGTACCTTTTGAAATATTTATGATCTACTTTTTCAAGGACAAGAATAAAGGCTGAAATAAATGATAATGATAATTTTAAATTATGTAACTAAAGAGATTTTTAAACAATTGTCTTTAAAAATCTAGATTTAGCTATAAATTAAATCCCATCAAGAAAATAATATCTAAATTTTATATAATTCTTAATATTTAATGGGGTTTTCAAGTTTTTGAGATGTATGCATGTGTACTACAAATACCTCGTATATATCGAAATGAATTCATTACAATCTTATATATTCCTATATATGTTTCATACCAAAAAAAAAAAAAACATTAATTCCCATGCCCAACATTTAGAATACTACTTAATTGAGACCTTTCTTATTCTTCTCCATCATAATAGTTAAACAAAACTCTCTTCCGTTAAACTCGCATCTAGGGTGCTATAAAAATGTTCCATATAGATTTCGATGGTCTTCAAAAATATATCGAAAAACACATTTACCAACAATAATGAATAATAACCGAATATGATTTCCAACTATAATTCCACCCTAGTATAACACCCGTCCGTTCCTTTCGTCCTTGCTCTCCGACCGACCGACCGAAAGACCTCCGTTCTGCCGCCGCCATCTACCGGAAAGTGAAATAACCATAAAATCTTATAGTCACAAGGATATTGCAAACACTTCGATCCCCATTTACAGAGTACTTTTAGCCCCTCCTCTCTACAGATATATCCATATATATGTATGTATGAACACATTCAGTTCACATATCCTTGTAGAGACTTTTTTTTGGAATAGATGTACATATGTATGTAGGTATATATTTTATTTTTTTTTTGTTGAAAGTACTACGTGCTCTAAATAGTATCATATCGATGAAAACGAAAAAAAAATATAATATCTAATAAAAAAATGGAATAATATCCTTATCCATGATGGTCATTGCTGAAAGGATATTATACCTACATATGTAGCATATATATATATATGTATATGTACCGCCTATCCTATCGAACCACTTGTGTATTAGTAATATCAAGGATATATTGCATTAAAATGATAATATCACATCGTTTAAGTGCGATCAACTTTTTGACCATCCTAATAGTCCGCTATACTATATACATATATATGTATGTATATGCGAATGGGCAACGGTCTTTACATTCGTTTTGTTTTTTGTATATATATATATATTTTTTTTTTTTTGTAAGACGTTATCCTTTTTTTCAATATTGTGTAATAATAGCATTTTATATGTTTTAATATTCCATACACATACGTCATTTTGAATTAAATGTGATGTTCTTATACATACGTACATAATACAAAATATATAGAAATGTATAAAAGCATGCGTTGGTGTTTAATAGTCGAAACTATAGCAAAACCAGCTTAACTAAAAAGAAAATAAGCGTATTTTGGATCAAAATGGCTAAAGCAGCAAATATATATGAGTGAGGAAAATAATACGATACAAAAAGAACACAAATATAATATAACACTGACACTGTATATATGAGGGGACGACACAAATCGAATTTAATATCATAAACATTCAATAAGGAAACGACATAAAAGTTATAAGTCGAAAAAGGAATATGAAATCGTATATGATATCCTATCCATTCTTATACCCATCCCCAGCAGTAGTATAGGTAGGTACCGTTTTGTACGGTCTATACTAAATAATTGGAAATTCTACATAGCACATTTGAGAATACGTATAGCTAGGTATAGGTTAAGTAAAAATATAAGATGAACAAAAAAAAAAAAAAAAACGTCTTGAGGAATAAAATAGGCATGAAACCTATATTATGGTCATCAAAATGTGTGGAATGGAAAGTGAAATGATGCGGCAATGGCAATGGCAACACGATGGTTGTTTTAGAAATATTTTAGTTAAGTTGTACGCATATTATTTAAGATCGTCCAATCAAATAAGTTTGGTAATAATTTTTATTCGCAAAATAAGGCTTGTCACCAAGTTTAAAATCCTATAACGAACTAAAAGTTATATGCGTCTTTGATGGTTAATAATGGTACATGAATAGATATTATAGTCGTTCACTGTTTATTTAAAGGTGAGGGTTCAAGCCTCACTCTATGCAGGATTTTTTCTCTATACCTCTAGCTTAAGCTAGATGTAACTTGAGATTTTAAACAAAATGAGGCACCAACCTTTAAAATTTTTTATAGATACATATACATATAATATATTCTGGTTTCAACAAAATTATTTGCCTAATCTAAAGATTAAAATCGACACAGAATTTCACCCTTTACAACACATTGAAACAATATGTATATAGGCGTATGTCTTATTTAATCTGTTCTTAGTCATTATATGTTTTTCATAATAAAGTGTTTTTTTATAGACAGGGAACTTTAAATTGGCAACATTGTTTTCTATGACAGCCGATTTGACAGTTCATTGTTGTTTTGTTAGTTTCATTTGGCAATTCATCAGGAATATACTCACGGGAGTTTTTTTTAGAGGCGGAAAACTTTAAATTGAAATAAAACACCAAAATGTTTTTAATTTCCATAAAAATTGGTATTTGAATATGATTTCGAACATGTTTCCTCAACTCAACTAGTTTTTTTTTCTATAAATTTGAAAAATTTACACATGTTACTCCGGCTAACAGCCGAGAACTGCCAAATCAACTGTCACAAAAAACGGTGTTGCCAATTTAAAGTTTCCACCATGAAAAAAAAATGTTTCTTAGGTCCAATTTTTCATTTAAGTCTGACTAAAATTGAACTCGAACTAACTAAAAAGATTTTTTTCAATGTAAAATTAACTTTTACTTTCAGTTATCAAAAACCTATCGAAATGAAAGGCGTTTTTCTCCCGAGTGAGGCACTGAGGTGTCAAGAAAGTGCTGTGTTACTTTTTTAACGCGGAGCGCTTACAGCTCTCAACTTGTATTTCTTTTTTAGCTCCATGAGCTCGAAAAAAAAATGAACGAACAAATCGTGTAAAAAGCGCACCCAGCTTTTCTTCATACAATTTTCATATAATTTGACAGATTAATTGTCATATGATAGTTCAGTGCTGAATTTTGTTTCTAAAATAGATCAGAGCGCTCCAATCACGCTCTGTTCGGAGCGAGTTCTATCGCTCAGGCTTCGCTCTGTTCTCCGCTGGGAGGTAAAAAAGAAAAAAACAAATTATAGAAATGCGCTTGCACTATCGAAACAAAGATGGCGATACTATACGGCAATGTATGTGGAAAAAGCTATTTTAATTAGTGTCACCCTCTCATCTTAATGGACTGTTTTTCAAGAATAGTTAAATCGGGTTTAACTCCAAAACAGAGGCATCCCGTTTATATTTTTGGAGAATTCTCTGAAATCTCTGGAACCTTTAAAGTGGCTAATTTTATAGTTTGTCATATTGATGTTTTAGAAGAATATTAATTTGACATAAACACAATGCATATATTTTATGATGTGTACTAGTTTTTTTTTTAAGTAAATTTTGAATATAATACCTTTTCAAATCACATTATTGGCTTATTACTTACTTACTTAATATATTATGTAAAGTTTGAGAGGAATGTTAAAAAATCCATTATAGATTTTGGATACAAGAACACGAAGAAAACAGCAAAACAAATAAACATTTAAGAGCTATGTTGTTTTGTTAGGAGTTTACCTACCCACTATATTGTCCATATGCAAAAAAAAAAAAAAAGATCAAAATGAAGCAGAGAGGCAAAATTGGAAAATATGCCCCTAAAGGCTGAATACAATGTTCTCACAATAATCTGACCGATAGCAAACAAATATCTACTACACAATGACAAAAAAAAAATCCTTATGTCCTTTTGGTCCGTCGTCGTCGTCGTCGGTCGTCCTGAGAAAGGAAGTTAAAATAGCAATGGCAAATCAAAGACATGTCATTTTTAAGCAAACATTTAGTTTGTTTTTTTTTACATTGCGTTTATAGAATACAAAATTTAAAAAAAAAATTTAATCAAAAAATGAGAAGACAACAAAAATATACCTTTTCTTTCATTTTGACAATTTCAATATTTATTTTACGTTTTCGGTTTTCTACATAAATGTTAATATGTAAATATGTATATGTGTGTGTATTGTAAAAGTCACCCGAAGATATTTTTCTAGGTCAAGATGGACATTGAAAAAGAAATAGATATGTATATAGAAAAAAAGAAGGATAAACAGGCCATGAGGCCGGTCGTTTTTCCAGTCACATGTGTGCCAAAATTCAAATTTATATTTGCTAAGCAGAGTGGACACACAAGTGTAACGTACTCAGTACCTACAGTGAGGGATTTTTTTTTATTTCTATAGGCAAATAGCTTTATTTTGTTTTGAAAGAGTAAATGTTTTTATTGAATGTTGGAATGTTTTTGTTGATTTAAATTTCAATATACGATATTTTTCTTTTAGGGTGCGTAGGTATATATGAAGTATTGGTGGTGTGGTAAAAAGTTAACCATTCTAATTTTTACTTTAACGAAGGGATGGTAGAATGTTAAATTTGTCATAATTATATGTGATAAGCTTGAAAAAAAATTCAAGCATTTACTATCGACAAACATCTATTCTACGTTGTGATTTTCTTAATCAATTATAAGATAGATGGCGCTGGAAAAAGAAAAAAAAAAAAAAACTAGAAAAATAACTACCCGATTTATATGAAATTGACACAATAGGTGTGTTTTATTGAAAAATTTATACCAAGAGCGGTAAAATTTCCCTAGGTAAATAATAACAAAACCAAAAGTGCCAATAAATAAGCCACCAAATTAGTGAATATAAAATTGGACAAATAGTGTTAAAATTTTTAAGATGAAGATGGCACTGTTGAAACGTATTAATTCGACTAAATGTCAGTAAAATATTTAATTCTTACTTACAACAGGGATGTGTTTTATGATGTTTAAGATTTATAAAAACTGAAGCGTCCCTAAATCGGGAAATTATTTATACTCGAAAAATACCGATTTAAGTAATTTTCGATAATATTTTCTAAATATTCTATATATACGTGAAAACAAAGTGCAAAGTCAAGCAATAAACTCTACCGGAGAATTGCTGAGATGTCATAATCACCAAACATTTCACGTCATAAAATTATAGACAGTGGAGACATGGAAACAAGAATACTTTGCGAACACAGCCACAGAATTAAACAGAGTGCGTAGTTAAACAAATGTAGATAAATCGTTTTATTTGAGTTTGTTTTGCTGTGCTAGCTTTAAATTACCAATAACACACAGCTAATATCTTAGTTATGCAATTAAAAGTGCATGTAAATCAAAACTTTTCAAGGTTCTCGGTAGATGACGCTGAACATCAAAATATCAAAATTAGCTTAAAACTCACAAATTACTAATCCGATTGGCCTAAAAATGGTAGAATGCATTTTTTATGAAATCATAAGTAAGTGTGTAAATCAAAAGTTTTTCGATAGATGGCGCTGAATAAAAAAAAAACTTAAATGCTTATAGTTTTTTTTCGAATAAGAAAAATAAAGGTTTTTAAGTTTAAATCATTACAGTAGTTGGTGTTAGTAGAAACCTTATTCAAGCTAAATAAAAAAAATCCCTTGTCGATAAAAAAACATAAGAAATGTGTCAAAGAAATTTGGTCACACAAATTCCTACCTAAACGAGCAGCTTTTCTATATTACACCTACATACAAATATTATTATTCAAAGTCCATGAGTGAAAGTATTATACAAACATTTATTATTTTGAAAAGGCGATATACAATTTACCATCCACCCTCTTTTCACATATCTGTCCCACTTTTCTGACATTTTCAAATTCGAAATTCCAATTTCAAACTAAAAAGAAAAAGTGCCATAGTATAGTCAACTCACTCCACACGACATTGCGGATGCCGGAAAAAGTATGTGATCGAAAGTCCTTTTTTCCGGCACTTAGATATGTGGAAAAGTTACCTACCTATATAATATACCTATACCACTCTCATGTCGTCGTCATAGTCATTGATGGGTACGTCGACCCTCTCCCATCATCGACACACACGCACAATTTGCAACAACAAAAAAAATATATATAAACCAAAAGAAGAGATCTAGCGCAAAAATAAGAAGAAAAAAAATTCAAATGTATAAAAAAATAAGAAATGTTATAAAGGACATTCTCTTCGCATTAGAAACAGCTTGGCAATGGAAAAAAGTTTTATCCCTTTTTTGTACTAGTAGTAGTTGTTGTTGGTGTTGTTGTTGTTGTTGGAGAACTCTTGTCTGCGTATATTACATGCTGGAATGAAATGTGATGGCCTGGCCAGCTCCTCAATCCTCAACTGCTGTGCCGCACTGTGAGTAGGGATCCTTGGATATAGGTTGAATGGTAGGTGGAATAAAAATAAGGAACCACGCAATCTATTTGTTATCTATCACATCCGTCTTACTCAGAACGATAGTCAAACTGGTATTTCGTTTCGAAGTCATAGTATAGTTGGTAGTTCTTGGGTGGATATAAGTGGGTGGCTGTTGGATTATATTCTCGTGTATATATGTATAGCTGTGTGTATTTAGGACGAGTTGTAAAAACGTGCGTGCAGACCGGCAAATAGATGGATCTACAGATATAGATTAATAGCATTTTAGGTAAGTTTGGAGAAAAGGTTTTTTTTTTTCTTCCTTCTTTGCTTAGCTTTCTGCAAGGACATGCTTACATACATTTATGTAGTAGTAGTACATACGTTGATGGCCAGCAGGTATAGAGATAGAAAGAGGAGCGGTGCTGGTTGAAACGACCGACGCCGGACGTCACTCTACACTTACTCTGGCTATAGTTGTTTGTTGGATATATGTATACCTATGGTGGATAATTCTTAATATACCTACGCCATCAACTCAAAAGGAATGATATTTATATATATACATATATCTATGTTTCCTATCACACACTCCTCGGCATTGGTTCCATAAAAGTTAATATTCTAGTTCGATTTTGATATCCTTTCATTTCGATTTCTTATAAGGCTTCTTTTCGATAGCTCACGCTTCGCAACTACATCACTTTTGTTGCCCAAATATAAATTTGTTAGAATAGGTAGGTATGAGTACCTACACATGAACTTTCGAACGTGTACTTTTACCTGTAAGAGAGCGAGAATGATGATGATGATGGACTGTTTGGGGGTATTTTAGAATTATGTTTTTTTCCTTTAAATAAAAAACACACACACACACATGACACTTCTTCATATAGGAACCCCCTTTAATGGATTGAAGTTTATTTGCGGTAGGTATCTACATACAATTCGTACATACATATGTATGGATTTTTGTTATTTCAAGTACATTTAATGCACACATCTAATAATCGTTTGCATTCAAAATAAAAGTGCTAAAGGATATTTATATATATAAATTTTCTCTTATCATATTTTATGTTTTTATGTCCATGTTTGTAATGTATACACTTTCCTATATAAACGAGCTGAACGATGAAGTCCAAATGAACCTTTCATAATATTCCAAATGAATTCCGCATTTCAAATATTATAAGATAAGAATAATACTGAACAAAAATTTCGCTAAAATAAGAAAGTAATGAATATAATGAAGAGAATCTGATCCCTTTTTAATTACTGTTAAGACGAATACGGGCCAAGTCTGTCTTTCATTCATTCATTTTCTTTATATATATTGTATTTGGACGACGTGTAACGGAAGTTCTCTCATGCACACACGCAAGAAGAATATTTATTATACAAGTCAAAAAAATAAAAAAAGAAAGGCCTCTGTAATTGCATCGTTAATGGCTTTCGAAGGAATAGATACTTACATACATAGCGAAACTTGGATGTAAGGGATGTAAGTACTAATAAATGTAAATAATATGTACATACCTATAGATATATTTAGATATTTCTGAAATGTATATTATTGTATACTGAAGTATAGATTCACAGTAAAAACTTGAATATAGACAAAAATAACGAAATGTGATTTAAAATATCCCTTAAATCCATTTTGACATGAGCTCTTGACACTTGATTTTTCTAAACATCTATATATTAATAAAAAATAATAATTTATCTTCTTAAACGTTGATCAAAAATTAGTTTACGAAATAATTATGTTATTAATATTTAATTAACTGCTAATTCAAATATTGAGGAAAACTAAAATTCTAATGTCGCCAAAGAGTATTTTTTTTTTAGTTTTTAAACATACACTTTCTCTGAACTTTTACATACATATTTTCAAATTTAAGCATAGTACGTAAATATACATAGCTGAAACGAAACGAAAATCTCCATACAAAAATGTCACAACGAAATCATAAACGAAAAATTTTCGTTCTGCTATACGTGATTGTTCAAAGAGCGAAATTGATAATTATAGCAGATTATTTAGAGAAGTCTCCGCTTCTTTTTAACACTGAATTATTTGCACGAACCATTAATTGTGTGTGGGAAAGTTAGACCACAACCAAATTTTGAAGTACAGTAAAATCTCGATAAGATGAACGTTTGTATAAGATGAATTGTTCGTAAAGATAAACGAAATATTTTCACCCTTCAGTGCTCAAAAATATGAATGAGTTAAAATTTTGTACTCAAAGGCTTTATTCCAAGCTCAATTTTTTACTTTTTCTTTGCCGTTAGTTCCTCGTATTATATTTATGTAACGTTATTCAGTTTTGTGAACGGTACTTTTGGACTTGTTTTAACTTGTTATGTAAATCTACTGTACTGTACTGTATTCTACTGTAATATTCTGCCAAAAAATTACCTACAAAGAAATTTTCATTCACATTGCATTCGAATATATATTTTATTAAATCAATACCATCTGTTGGTAATTAACACCCGCTATACTGACACCTTCGCAATCACCTCAGTTACATAAACAAATTCCTTAAAAGAAAAATTCAGTTTAACTGTCAAAATACTGAAAACAAAAATTAGATACCGGTACAGAAAAATAAGATTGTTTTTAGGAATGAATTATGATGAAATGGGGTCAAACAAAAAAATAGCATTCGAAGAGCGAGGTTTTTTTTTAACTATTGTAAAATGGGGTTAATTTTTTTACGATATTTGAATTTTTCTAGCCGTGCAAAGACGAGGTGAATCAGCTAGTACAAAATAAAACATTAATTTCAATCCAAAAAAAATTATTAGTTTCAATTTAAAAAAAAACTGCATCTCACAACTATTTGACAACAAATTTCATGTGAAGCTCGTTGATTGTAAAAGCAAATAACTTAAATCAAGATAAATCTTTATAAGTATATAAACCTATACCAACCGCATCAAAGCTTCCGATATACAGTATAGGTACTGTAAATTTTCTGCAGTAGGTTTAAATTCAACTATATTATAAGCACTTAAAAAATATCCAATAGTTAAATATCTATAGGTACATTTGATCCATTTCAATCTATGATGCTGTATCTTTTCGGTTTTCCTTCATTCTATTTTATCTCATCCCCTCTTAAAAAAAAAAAAATCATCGAGCATCTCCCTTTTATATATTATGTACCTTAACTAGCAAAAGGCTTAAGTAAAGCCCTCATCTAACCAAAAAAGCCCGACGACACCTTTTCCCTGTCACTTGCGGTCATGTGTAAAACGAACATTTTTAGGTTATAAATCTATTCCTTATATATGTATGTACATATCCTTGATGTCAGGGACTTTATAGGTCGTATACAAAGTAAAGTATACAAGAATATCCTTCATGTATTCCTTATACTATTAGGTACATATATTATACTCTTTCTGATTGTTTTCGCATTACTCCTTATACAAATCTACATGTAAAGTAGTTTAGATACCTTCCTACCTACACAAAAACTAAATTCCAACCACAACAAAAACATTTCCTGCAGTGTGAATTCTCTAGTCATGCAATAGATGGCGGTAACAAAAAAAAAAAAAAAAGAAAAAAAAAACCAAAAGGATAAATTTTACCGCATTTCTCATCTGTTTCTCTCTATATGTGATGTCCTGCCTTTGGTATATATATGTAGATATTGGACCTATAGTGAAATTATACACTTCTCTTTAGCTCCCTATAGGTACATACATATATTCCCTGGCCATCATTGAGCCTTATTGTATCGTATTGCCGCATATTTTTTGGGAATCTCCCAACTCAATCCCTGGGATTATTTTCAATATATATCGCCACTGCTATTCCTATATGTTGTGTATGTTAGAAGAAATAGCGTCTCTGCCTGATCCTATACTCTATCTATAATTTTGAATTTCCATTTGTACCATTTGTGTACTAACTTTTAAAGCTTTCCTTCTATACCTAATACGACAACCATTATATTATGTACACAAATAAAATCACACACACAAATAATTCGTATTGAATATCAAAAAGTTTTTTGAAAACTATCATGGCCTGAGTCCTTCTTACTTTAGCTCCAGCTCCTGCATTCCAAAACCTTGCGAAAAATGGTTAAGGATGTATAGGAGGTCCTTTTTGGTCCACACACAATTGATATGGAAACGAAGAACAAAACAAAATAAAATACAAAAAAAAAAAGAAAACATACATAAAACAAAAGCAAAACTAATAATTTGAATTGTGCGTTGTGTTATTCGTTCAGAGTGACATCGTGAAAGGGATTTCAAGGATATAAGTATCAGTATATCCCTGCATACATAATAAATTGTATAACTCGCAGATGTAGATAGAAAGATGTATATATGTATATAGAGAGCTATACCTACTACCTTTCTTCAAAAAGGCACAAGCAAATGGATCTACGACGACGAGGACGACGATGAAGAAGAAGCAGCGTTTGAGATATCCTACCCAACCTATATACCCCCATCTTCCCACATATAAAAGGGACTTATTCTTCAATGCTATCCGCATAGTTATCCCTTTTAATGGATGAGTTATTGCCATACATACGTAAGTAGGTGTAATGTATAAATTTATTTCGATCCCTCCTCTCCCTTCTATTACTATTCACCATCCCACTCTATACCATCATACACACTCACCCGAATCAGAATTGAGTATCTTATTGCTATTCCTATAAACTTAGTTTGAGTTATATTAAAAGGGGTCATCCAAATGACACTCGTGGGTGGTAGCAGACATTTCGAATTCAGCACAAAAGGATTTCGAATTGCTGTAACCCCATCATGGACAGTGCCAATATTTAAAGTTTGTACTTTTACTCGTGCATTAGGAATTTATTTTTCCCCATCTTTCAAGCCAACTATATATGTAGGTACTCCTCCTCCTCATATCCTATAAGGTATTTCCTTTCATCCTGTCCGATACCTAGATCAGATCTTCTACACATAAAGCATATTATTATAAAAGAACATGCGATATATTTCGACGTGTATGAAGTTAAGGTGTGTTCTCTTCTCACCCTTAATAATTTTGATGCTAATGCCAAACTGCCCACACTCTAAAAGTCCTCTAGATATAGTAAAATATAATATATCGAATCCGCGGGGGCTGGTGGCGACGATGACAAACGGACTTTGGGTGATGGTGAGGAGGGGTGAGAAGGTGGTGTTCGACTAATACCAACTATCAAACCAAATAGCGCGCCTCACCAAAACAATAACTGAAGGAAATTATATTGTTTGGTAAAGTGTCGGCCTATTTGCTATACTATTGCTGTCAATAGCCTTTATTCTATGCCCTTCTTTTGTGTTGTTGCTGTTGTTGGTGGCCTTACAATTTATGGCGTATAAATATTTCTGTATATGTTAACGAACACAAAAACGAAACGACCCGTCTGATGTCTACCGATGATGGTTGGTCGGTTTATTCGATACAATATATACATACATACATATTTTGGAGCATCGGGGTCCTCTCGGTCAGGATCAGGACAGGACATATCATCAGATCGAATGAAAGAGAGAATGAGAAAAGTCTCAAAAGCAAAAACGATTTGCCATGATGTATTTTACTGGGTGCTTCGTATAATGACCAAGGATAATATTTCAATATTTTTTGGTCATTCTCCGGTGTGTAGTCATAAATTACGAAATGAAGTTTTATTCCTATTTTACTCATTCCCCCCTAAACCCAACCCGGTATCTGTTTCCATTCTGCTCCTAACCTCTTTGACCATTTATCTATATATATGTATACATGTTAAAATATACATACATACATCAGCTAGTATGATTTTTGAGGGTTTATGTAGGTATAGTTGCTGTTATTCGTCCTATATATTTTGCCAACACAATTTTCGATTTATTAGGTATTGGTGTGGCGGGATTTGATTGAGAGTTTTTGTAAAGCTTATTTTGTAGGTTTTTTTTCCGTTGTGTTTTGGTGGGGGGAGAGTGTTTTTTTTTTTTTTTAGTTGAACGTATTGAAGGTTATGGGTCAAATGTTGCATGAAACGGGGTGTGATGAGGAAATTACATCATTAGATAGACGAATTGCGTTCTATATGTATGTACCTACCTATCCTACATATATTATAATTGAAATAGAAAAAACATAGAATTAAACACCTTCAAATCAAACTGAGTTGCGAAAAATATTGACCCTAAGCTGTAGGCTGTTTAATTGGTAATTTAATTAGTTTTATAAGAATATATTAATGGTTTCAAAAAAGTTAGTAGTACCTAAACTAAAATGTATATGTCTAAGCCATTAGAGGTTAAACTTAGTGTTATCCTACTTTTTTAAGATAACCATGCCAATCATTGAAAACACAAAATTTTACTCCAGTGAATGACTTTTTATTTTTTTTTTTAAGACACTTGCGTACCAAATTATTTTTGATCGACATATCTTTTGGGATCAATATTATGTAAAAGACGAAAATATTGGTATGAAGCATGGAAATACCACAAATTATAAGTTTCGGTATGGAAAAAGTATTCCATGGTTCTACACAGAACAATAGGAAGATTTTTCTCGTGTTACTGCCTCTTGCGTGGAATTGACAAATCCTCCAAGAGTATAGTATCTCTTGTCATGAAAAAGTGCTTCTCACCTTAGACCTTCAGATTCAGCAGAAATTGTAGTTCTACTACTACTATAATCCCTAATCCCTGGTTCTACACGAGCTATGCGCGCCATCTATGTCTATTGAAAAATTGAGCTTGACTCCCTCGGCGACCCAGGATTTGGTTATCGAAGTGACTGTTTTTTTAACTGTTTAAGAAATGCTTTATTCAAAGTTTTAAGCTTTTGTATGTATTTTACTTTTAGTATTGAACTTGAACTTCCTTAAATCATATTGAATGTTAAAAATTATTAAACCACCTTATCTATGAAATCATTGAAAAATTAAAAATCTAATTAAATAATAACTTAAGTCATAAAAAAGATTGGCTGAGTTCCAAAACGCAACAGATGTGTATTTGATGCAAAGTCAACAGTTCCGAAATTCAAAAGAGAAAGTGGTGACAAAGTTATGAGTTTATAAACCCTTCCCAAACTTCAGGGATGTAAAAATACTGAACAGTAAACGCATCAAATTTGTTTTGAATGCTTTCATTCGACAATTTGACATTTTAACTGAAAGTGAAAAATATGGCGTCTCAACTTATGTATGTAAGTTGATTTTTCTATTGTAATTGTTTTATTTTAGTTAATTATGGTTTGTCCCAGATGCGCATGAATACTGGAATGCTATCGCATCAAAAGTTTTTGTTTTACGTTTCGGAAATCAACTATTTTGTTTGTTGGTATTCAATCATGGCTATAACTGGCGACTTACTGCAAAAACCTCGGTACATCCATATTCCATTTCGGACTTTAAGAATTCAAACAGCTTTATAAATGGTTTTCCAATAAAGGACTATTCACATGAGAGCGACCAACAACGGACGAATCAAATGGGATTTAAAACATTTAATAAGTCTAAATCCTTCAAAAAACTAGACAGAATGGTAGAAAACTTATTTAAATTAAGTTTAAGCTACTAAAATTTGCGTTTTAACTGCTAAAATAAGTGAAATTTGAGAAAATGAATTGGTAGTCACGAATTGCAATCTGATTGTTACGAACTGTCAAACTCTATTCGCGTTCCACATACCATCCACACTGAAATGAATGGATTTTTCGGGCGCGAATCATTCTTGTTTTTGTTTCTTGGTGATTGGTTATAGCTAAAACAAACACTTAAACGTCATTCGCGACGAATATAAAAATGCTATGTGAACGAAATTTAAAAATGACGAATGTTCGTTCATTCGTCAGTCGTTGGTCGCTCACATGTGAATAGCCCTTAAGAGGTTTCATTTTCATATTAAAAAAAAATAACGGTTATTTTTTAGGAGAAATAAATGGATGTTTATTTCATTGTAAAGGTATGCCATTAAAAATGGAAAATGATATCAGCCAAATGGCCACCACGGCGACGGTTGCAGCACCATCCATCCTTTTCATGAAATTTTCCATGACCAATATGCATATTTGCGGCTGTATGTCCTCGATAACTTCACGAATTCTATCTTTAATGTCTTGAATCAATTGTAGACTTTGGCATAGACCTTATCTTTCACGTGGCCCTAAAGAAAAAAATCTAAAGATGTTAAATCAGAAGATCTCGGTGGCTAATTGTGATCACTTCTTCGAGAAATTACACGGTCAGGAAACTTTTCTTGCAAAATTGCGATTGTTTCGTTGCTTGTGTGGAAATTTTAACAATTTCAATGCGTTGTTGAACGTGTATCGTTCCATTTTTAGTAATGGCGTAGTTTTTACTTGTCAAATGTCAAAAGTGACAGCTACTCAAATAGCGGGCTATTCAAAATGAAACCTCTTATTGGAAAACCCTTAACTATAGAAAGTGTACTTCAAAGTTCACACACAAACACACAACCTGGACTCCACCGTGCTAATATGCAAAAAATAATATTTTCATTGAATAAAAATGTTGTTCTCAAAGAAGTATGGGTATACAATAGTTATGTAATTAAATTTTGTCAATTAAATAAATTTATTCAATTAAATAATCAAAATTGAATGTTTTCCGCGGATTTCATTTAAATGTTTGAAGTCAAAAAATTTCCCGCTGAACCGCCATCTTTTTTTAGTTTGATGGCGTTTAACATAGACTCTATTTATTTATTGTTAGCATAAGTCAATTTATTTTATTAACTTAAATTGTGCTTTATTCTATAAAAGTATGTCACAAAATTACTTGTCTGTCAGTAGGTACCGTGTGGTATAGTGTTATCCATTGAGCGCGTTTGAAACCTATTTTTTTTGGTTGATTTTTAGAATATTATATTACTTTATTATATTTTTGTATACTAAAATATATATTATTTATACCTACAGGCTTCGAAAATTAGGTCATTATTTTAAAAAGCTCCAATTTTCTGCGTTGGTTTGGTGTGTGAAATTGTGAGTTATGTATTCAAAACTCTTTCAGCTTTTTTGTAACTATTCACAAATTAGCAAGATACTTTTATTTTGTTAAAGGTACAAAAACCAAGTAGATTTTAAAAGATATTTTCTAATGCTCATTAGTAAAATATAAACAAAGTAAAATATTTCAAAAAGTTAGCACTACAATCCTAACTGATTGCCTTACATAATCCAATTTAATGTATCCAATTTTAATAAATTCGTATACATACATATGTACTTATGTATGTATGTACATATGTATGTATGTACAGTACATACATAATATTCATGAAATGTAAAAAGCAACTAATTTAAAACTTCCAATTTCAAATAATATACCTATACCTAGATTATATATACCTATGTTTACATATTCCAAAGAACGTACCTTCAATCCTATTACACATCATACCTACATATATATACACACCCTACCGCTACCACCATCCTCCTAATCGACCATTGCTATAGCTATTGTCGTCATCAAAAACGACCCCCCTACCCATATCTAACCCCAACTCTTTAAGCACATACGATGCCCAAACACTCGAAACTTATTATAATACAAAACTCGTTTGCTCTCGTATTGCGATTCTCAATTGCACACATACATACATACCTACATTATATTTGTATACATTAGAAAATATACACAATACCACCCCCTCAGATGTACAACATAGGACATTAGTTTTGGAAATAGTACTGGTGCAAAAGATATCCTTCTAAATAACCTTCACATAAATCCATTACGTATACGGACCATCCGTATTGATTTATTGCTTTTCACTGTTTTATCCCAGCCACCTTCGTTGTTCGTGCCGCTCTTCTTCTCGGACGACCCAAAAACTGACAGCCTCCACTCAACCAATGCTTAGATACCCTAACCCCCCTGGCCCCCGCCGAAAGGCCAAGCTCCTTCCACTTAAGCGTGTATATTGAGAGTATAGTTTTGTTCTTTGTTTTGTTTTGTTTCGTTATACGAGAGTAAGTCGTGTGTGTAGAAACTCTATCTAAGCCTTTTCCTATATTCACCACCATAAAGTCCAACACAAAACCAAAGAACAACAACAACAGCAAAGGGGAAAAAATCTAATAAAACAAAACGAAAACTTTTATAACCCATCCCAACATACCTATTTTGCCCCCAACTCCTGGAACACTTTCAATTCAAAGTTTTGGCAAGTAACCAACTTCAACCGCACACAGTACACACATTTTCTCTGCCTACCTTAAATTTCACTTCTGCCATCCGTTCCCTTCCCGCACACACACACAAATATAATGAATGATTCTCAATACAAATGCAGGAATATAACAAAAAATTTGGGTAGATGGTCACCCCAAGAGGCGCCCGCTCGTATTGCCCCCACCTCCCAATACCACACCATTCATCTTTGGAACGAAACTTTTAAACAGAGAAATAGATCTTCTATTTATTTTTGCACCCTCTCATTCAGCAAGTACTTGCCTCTTGTCCTTTTACAAATACACACATACAAACACAGTTAAACATGGGCCGAAAATTCCACCTTTTTATATTCAAACTATAACGTAACATCTACGCACACACATGCTATCCTTTTTTGGTGTTTTGATATACGATGAGAATTTCACTTCCCTCCCCCTCATCGTAGTCGGTTGGTTGCCCCCCGCCACTACCATCGCACATGTCCTTAAAAGTTCCTACATCCCGTTTTAGGTTTTCGCAAACCCAACTTTGCAGCTTCCCCAATCCCCACCTCTCACCCAACCGAACACTCTTCAAAGGATAGTGAAAATGTTTAGTACTGATGGTTAAATCGGAAAATGCCTACGACTAGCCATAGGGCCAATAACTCTCTCTAGCATTACACAACTTATACGGAAGGGAATGTGTTCTGCGTGCGAAAGGAGAAAAAAAAAATAAAAGGACGAAA
This sequence comes from Epistrophe eligans, assembly GCA_951394125.1. Classification (NCBI taxonomy): domain Eukaryota; kingdom Metazoa; phylum Arthropoda; class Insecta; order Diptera; family Syrphidae; genus Epistrophe; species Epistrophe eligans. The sequence continues at coordinate 41,742,189 of OX596030.1, forward strand.
CGATGTGTGTATTATATGTGGGTGCTTGTACGGCAAGTGAAAATTGATGGATGAGTTATGGCCTGTTCCTAAGAAGAAGGGGGTTAAAAGAATATACACAAAAACTTTCTTTCTCTCTACTGACTCGTGTATTACGAAGAACATGACGAAGTATAGAAGAAGTATCCTTGCAAGGTTTCGTATACATACATCTCAAAAGAAAGTCCGAAAGTTTTTTTTTTTTCAAGAATAATAATATGTCCAAGTCCATATGTAATTGTGCTCAACGGACATTACAATCATGAAAAAGAAGAAGAAGAAATAGAAAAGAAAGGGAAGGGAAGGATTTTTGGGGGCAGGAGTAAAGGGTGGCAGCACATTAAATCAACTTATAGTGTCCTAACCCAACACTAATGGACCATCCACCCGGTACCACAGTTAGGATATGGTAGATGACATGCTTTAGAAGTGTGCGTTTATATGGGTGGCAGTTTTTGTACGTATGATGGGATAAGGAAGCGCTGGTAGACGCCTGGCCGGTTTGGGGATGTGCTATCTGTCTTTCTATTGAATCATTTGAAATTTATTCTATATCTAAAATATTGTACACGAGTATATGTAAAGTTGAAGATAGTGCATGTTTCAAGTTTCAATACAGTGAGCGGCGTATTTTAATAAGACAGGTTATATTTTACAAAGAAAATGTTATGTCAAATGGAGTTGCACACAAGGTTGGCTGAATTAACTACGCTACATTTTTTACTTGAATTAACTACGTGCCTTATTTATTACAATTTAAAATAGAAAAATAAAAAAATTAAATAAGAAACTGAACATTTCAGCTCAAATTTCAAACTTCAAAGTGACAGCTGACAAATCATTTGACATTTATAACTACGTCTGCTTCAAATTGTTTCATTAACTACATTTAACTACGTAGCAGATTCAAGAAATCTTCAGTGAAGTTAATGATTCCGTGTGAAAAGTGTATTAATATCCACTGGTGATATTTGTTTGTAAACAAGACTAGAGTTTTGAAATTCCCAACTTTCTTTTCTTGTCGATAAGAATGAATGGGATCTACAATTTTCCGCCGAATCCGCACAATTTAATGGCATGTGATAGGAACTCTTGGAGGATTTATCATAGTTTAGTTCTATACGCACTAACCATTATGGGCTTTTACTTGTAGGTACGTCCTTATTGATAAAGAATACGTAGTGATCTTATAATTTATAAATTAACTAAAACATTGATCAAAAATTAATTTAAATATCCTATTTATAAACAATTTACTACTAATTCACGTCAAGTAGCAAATCTTAACAAAAATCCGCTAAATTCAACTAGAACTCTCCTGTCACCAAAGATAATTATTTAGTCTGCATACACATACACTTTCTTTGCACACATACACTTTCTCATTTTACCTTGTTAATTGCATATACAATATAATGTGACACTATCGTTTGTTTTTATGATATCTATTGTCTTTGGAAAAAATATCAGAAGTATTTTTAACTTAATAACTCGTTAATCCAAATACTTAGGTACATGAATAAGCTTATTACAATGAATTAACTTTAATTTTGTTTTATTGATAATATTTTGCACTTAACTCACTGATTAAAGATAATTCATATTTAGTTTGTATTGATTAATAGAGGTTTAAGACATTAGCGCCAAAAATAAATTCTCTTTTTAAATTTAAAAATCAAGTCTAGATTAAAAAATGTAAATGTTATTCAATTCACAAATTTTGACTACATATTAATACATACTATGATTTATATAAAACTATTCTATTTTTTAGCAGGTGATCCATTTAATGTGTCTCTTACTGTTTATTTGTTCATGATAAATCCGAATCTGTCTAAAGAAAGATGCCGACCGACCGACATTTCCATTATTTTCTTCATCGTTGTCCTTCTATTTGTTCTCTTCAAAGACTTGAAGTTAGGTATAAACACACACAAAATATACCTACCCGTATATATGTATATAAAATTATCTATGTGTTTTTTTTTTCTTATGCTTTTCGTTTTCAAGACCCTTGGCAAGAAGACCAATAAAAGCGTCAGCAAACACATCATTGAAGTGTTGTAAAAAACATTTATATTTTTTTCCTGTTCATAAACAGTTATGTACGGTATTTCCTTTTTTTTTTTTTTTGAACATGGTTTGTTTTTTTTTTCTTACTCTCATTTTAAGGTGGTCTTTGCACACTTCGATTTTTCAACTTCAAAATAACAACAGAAAAAAAAAGAAAGGATTCAAGGAAATCACAAAAATTGAGAATAAGAAAAAAAAAAAAAACTTCGAAAGAAAAGAAAAGCAGGACATATAAACTTTTCTCATTTCATACTCTCTATATAGGCATGTATTCACTTTAAGTTGAGAGGAGATAAGAAGAACGATGTCCTCCTGCCGTCAATTTTAAGTCCTCCCACCTATCAAAAAAGTATGGGCCAAAGCCGGATATAGCATCCCGTATGCTATAGAGTGTCCTTATGTTTGTTTCAATCTTTTATTTTATTTTTTTTGTTTTGTTCACCATGTGTCCTTTTACTTTAGAAAATGTGCTCGATAATTTTTTTCTTAGCTTTAAAGAACCTATATTCTGCACACAATAACAGCCAAAAGTAATGTTTGCAAAGTTTTTGCCACTTGGGAGCAAAAAAAAAAGTTATCTAAAATAGGAGTAAACACGCGCGTATCAGAATAAAAAATAAAATAAAACTTTCTTCTGATCAGCTTTTCATTGTACCTACGTAATATGTATATGTATATAAGTTTGTATGTATGTTTTTCTTTGTATGATAGCATCCTTTTTTATCCACGTTCTGCAAAGTGAATCCTTGGTCAATGGCATTAAAGGCAACCAAAGGATGATGATGATGAAATCACATACATTCCGGACGATGACATATGTGTAATGGATTAATAATACTGCGAACATGTGTCCAGTATAAACATAACACAAACACGTGTATGGTATTGAACAAAAAAAAATTCTTTGCAAATTTGAGAAATAAAATTCAATTTTAACGTAATCAATCTGTCGATTAAAATGGAAAAAATAATATTTATGCATTTAACTTGTTCAGGGATCGCTTTTGCGATTTGAATATTATTTTATTCGATTTTCTTTTTAATTATTTCATAGGTATTGGGCCTCAAATACATTTAAACATTATTATCGATGAAAATATCACTTAACTCATCATATTAATGAAAGTTTTCAATAGAAATGGAAAACATTAATTTAAAGAAGTTAAGAAATTAAGTTTTGTTAATTATTTGTTGACATTAAAAGAATATTAAAGTTAACCTTATGTACAATTATGTTATGTTGAAGTAGACCTTAATTTTAAAATATATACAATTAAATAGAAGGCTGAGAGTCAATTTTTAATTTCCTGGCTTAATTCTGAGTTAAACAAGTTTACTTAGTGTTTTGAAACCCATCCGTTGGAAAAATTTATTCAGTTAATCCAGGGTTAACTCATGCCTAAATGCGATAAGTTAACTCGGGGTCAAAATTGACTGAAAAAACATATTTCAGGAATTAAATCAGGTTTAACCCAAGTGACTTCAACTATTTTATGCGAAGCGACGCGATTTTTATGTCTAGATTAAACACAAGTTTCACTTTTTAGTTTTTATGAACACTTCCACTAAGAAGTTATAAATTTAATGAATTTATATAATAACTTGAATGTCATCGAAATCTGCCATCGGCATTTATCGGTAAAAACTTGTCAGTCGACGAAATCTGCCATTAGTGTATAGGTATTCGTTGGGAATAACATTTCGGTCGCTTCTGTAAGAAACGTCACTTTAGGTCTGAACTTTCACTTTTTTATTTCGATAGTTATATAAAATTCGATGGAATTTGACAATTTAACTTGACTAATAGGGGATTAACTACAAAATTGGCATACATATTACATAATTATAATGAACGATTTTAGAATGACAGCTGTCAAACTATTGTTTTTATTTTTTCTTGTTTCACACTGATGATGTATGGTAGAAATTCCGAATAATAATTGAATGGTCGCGTTCTGGGAGCTATCCGAATAGATTTGTGGAATAGGAAAAAACAGCTGATGAACAAAACATGTGTTGTAAAAAAAAACTCAAGCTATCCCAAAATTTTCAGTAAGTAGGTATACACTTATACAACTATCTTAACTATTCGGTTATTCACAAATACATATATCTGATACTAAAGTATCAAATTATACCAAAAATTCCAAAACTTTATCGCAACTATAATATGCACTATATCTGCCTATTTGCATAGTCGTTTTACTGAAAGGCGCATCCAGTGAGATAGGTAGATTTTTGTGTGCGTAGAAACGAGAAGGGTAGATTCTATCTCAAAATCCTTCTCGTTTCTACGCACATAAAATCTATCTGTCTCACTAGATGCGCCTTTCAGTAAAACGACTGTGTAAACATTTACACTATTCCTTTGTTATTGTTTACAGTGTACGCCTACTTATACACTGGCCAATTAAATACGTCTCTATACCATATACAGTTTTCAATTTAGAGAATCTCGTCGGACATCCAAAGGCATTTATCGGATTGATGATGACCATAGTTATAAAGCAAAACAAATTTATGTCTCACTGATATTAAGTTTGATAGTTCTGAAATATATTCAATTGACTACAAACGTGACCCAATGAAAATCTCATTTTCAACTAATTGACACCTTTATATTTGAAAGGACAAAAACATAGTTTGTACTATAATTATGTATGTACTTAACAACTTCATTATATGAAACACAAATCATAAAGAATAGCGGGTAGAAGGGGATCATCATTCAATCACCCGGCAATTGTTTACTTTTACCTATCAATACAAATTTAATGAATATATAATTCCATTAAGTCATAAACTGCCTATTGGAATTTCGCTTAAAATGTAACTACACAGCTTTGGATTCTCTTTATCTCCAAAGCAGGCTTAAAGCCACATTTCAAATGAGGTATACCTTAAACTTTACCTACTGGTCACAGTTTACCAGCCTCTTTATAAAATGTCCCATTTTTTCTTGCGTTTGATATATTCGATTCAATTATATTCAACTCTGGACAATAGTATAAAGGTGCTGTTGTTTCTTTATACTGACTATAGGTATATTTACCTTGTCCGAAACATGAAATCCAAAATAAAACAAAAAACACTCGTAAAATTGACGTTCCACTCTGTAATAATAACATCTATTGTAATTATAATGTAAAACAATAAAAAATGTACTCTCGGCAATAATTTATGTTCCACTGATTTCGAATAGAACTTGCATATATGTAGGTAGTTATATACATATATATCTGGATTTTATTTATTTTTTTTTTGTAAAAGTGTGTTTTGCCACAAAAAAAAAAAACTGCAATAAAACACCGGCATATAGAATAGCAAACAAAAACAAAAATAAACCAAAATAAAAATAAAACAAGTGAAGTAATATAAAATCCTAATTCGCTGGTATGTATGTAGGTATATATATTATAAATGCTGTATACTAGTAGTGTACATGAAACATAATAAAGATCCTCTGAAATCGTTAAAACTTTTGCCGTAAATCTTTTTTCTATACATGCCAAAATAATACAAAATAAAACCAGTACTTTGAGAGCCCCAGAGACTGTATGAACAAAGGGGATGAGGGGTAGGTAGGTATAGTACATGATGGTATATAGTGGGCAGGACTTGACGTTAAAACGCAAAACACAAAATCGGAGGAAACTATTAAATTTTCGATGAATTTAATGGCAAAGTATTGTGGCGTTAACGGAGGGTTTTTTGGTTATCTGAAGAGTGGGGGTTCTGGCAAAGATTTCTTTCATTGATCCCACACATACAGACACAAGAGGGTTAAAAGGGAGGAATTAAAACAAACCAGTATGACTAATCTATATAGTTGGACGATGCACAGTGAAGCATTTTTATTGAAAAATCGACGAAAAATAATTATTTTCCATTTTGTATGACAATGTTTCAAAATAAAAAAAAAAATAATTAGATACCTACGCAAAAAATATTGGCGCAAAATTTTAAACAGATACTACTTAACAATTTACTAACTTTAAAGCTCTTTACTAAAATGTTCTTTGTTTTAAACATTTTTTATTTAGTATCATACTAAACCTATTTTATTAATTCGATTTTAAAATTGAATAAAACAAGTTGTATATGAGATATCAATAAGGTTTTATCTTTATTTGAGAGCCCTATCAATGACATTATGTGTGAAATATAACATCGTTGAAATGGCCGCCGCGGCTTCGCTGGGTGGCGCGGATTCGAAAGGTCCAATTTTCGATGACTTTGGCGCATAAATCAGGCTGAATTTGACCGATGGCATCGATTATGTTGTCTTTGAGGGCCGCGGTGGTTTGCGGCTTATTCGCATAGACCTGCGACTTAAGAAAGCTCCACAAGAAAAAATCCAAAGGGGTCAAAACACACGATCTTGGTAGCCAATTCACGTCGTCGTCGCCTCGGCGCGAGATAACCATGCCATGAAACCGCTCGTGCAGAATATCGATTGTGTCTTGAGCTGTGTGGCACGTAGCGCCATCCTGTTGAAACCATATGTCTTCGGTGTCCATATCATCCAATTCAGGCCACAAGAAGTTGGTGATTATCGACCTATAGCGATCACCGTTGACGGTTATGGCCTGGCCAGCATCATTTTCGAAGAAGTACGGACCGATGACGCCTCCAGCCCAAAATCCACACCAAACAGTATTTGGATGCATTGGCACCTCGTGAATCTCGCGTGCCATTGTTTTTTTGAAGTTTTGTCTTCAATTTGATAGTTTTCAGGACTTAACTTAGGTCTCGATAAAAACGGAATTACCATTTCGCTATCGATAGATTGTATGAAAACGCCAAAATATACATAAATGTGTTAGAATTTGTAATTAGTTTGCGATCAGTGACTTGAAATTAATTATCAAAATCTCGATTTCGACCTTTTTTACTAATGCATTACCTGCCAAATTGTGAGTATGTTTGTGAATTACAGAACCGATTTAAACGATGTATGGCGTATGAGCACTTTTTGAGCAAAATACAAATTTCATTTTGCTATTTTTATTAAAAGTTAAATTAGGTGTATGTAGTTCGTTCCAAAAACAAACCATTTATATAAATATGTAGTTAATAAATAGAAATTCTTTTAAAGTAAATATTATGTTACGAAAACTTGACTTTGGCCAACATTTCAATGTAAATATTCCTATGTATATTTTTTTTTTTTCAACTATGAGGATAACTTTATACTACGATGTGAAACTTTATCAGTAAAAGCAATAAAATGTACTTATTCAAATATATACGCGTCTGGTTGATATATTACATCGGCCTCCACATTTATACCCAAGATGAATTCAAACTATGTAATGTGTATTTTGGAGACTATTCGATATCTTGATGTGACATACATAATAAAAATAAGCAATCTATATAAGTAAAATGATAAATGCTAACACAGGAAAAAAAAAATAGAAAAACATCGGCGAAAGAATATGGTCAAACGGCCAGTCAATTTCCGTTTCAAATCAATTTATATGATGTTTCAAGATGCGAAAAACTGTCGTAAAATATGAAAAATTAGAAGAAGAATAACACGTCTGTCGTCTTGATGTTATAAACAGGGTTTGAAGAATCAGCGGAAAATGTCAACAAATTAAATCAAAGAACTATAAAAAAAAAAATTGATTTGATAGTTGTATATTGTGGACGAAAAGGGTAATTTTCGAGCAATAAAAACTTTTTGAAATTAAGTCGTCATGTTTGTGTCCAAGAAAAGAAGAATAAAACAATTCCAATTTTAGAGAGATGGCATTTTGGATAACAGAAATTATTTTTTATTTACGAGTATCATTTTGATTTTTTTTTTTTCATTAGAAATTAAAATATATTATGAAAAAGATAATAAAAATAATATGCATAGGCAATTTTAAATGTAACCTATATAATTTATAAAGCAATATAAAATTTAAAATAACGTAAAACCAATATAAAAAAGTTTCAATTTACTATTGTTGTTTAAGACTTTCTAATGAAATAATTAGTGCATTCATCAAACATATAAAGCTGTGTTTAGGTCCTGATTAAATATTTCTTCATCTATTTCATTTCTCAACTGTTCTTAATTTTTCAAAAGGGTTTTCTTATAAAAAAAAATTTCACGACTGGATTGTTCTTGTTATTAATTAAAATGTAACTCTACTTATTTAATCTTTAAGAAAAAATTAAGAGTACTAAAAAAATAGTTTTTCTTTTAATTAAAAACAAATATTTTCAAAATGATTAAATATAGTGTATTGTTTGATCTATTTATAGAAGCACCAGATTGCAAAATTGTAACAAAATCATTCAAGCTATTGAAAATTTATACGTGAATTACTCAAAAATAAGTCAAGCCAATTAAAAAACGTCAAAACCCCATTAGAGTTATTCGATTTTGTTGGCGAAGTTTAATTAATATGTTATAAGAGGCGTTTTTATTTGTTTTACCTTTGCAAGGTCACCTTTAAAAAAACAAACTATCAATAATGAACTGAATGATTTTTAAATCTGTTCTATTGGAGGATTGATAAAATTTGAACAGTTAGAACAATTAAACCGTGTTTGAATTAATTGGTTTAAAATTTTGGGTTGAATTTTATTCGAGATTGAATTTTGACATTTCCAGATATAGATTCAACTTATTAGTGTCAAAAAATATAATTTGGATAAAATTTAAAGCAGTTTTAATCGAATTAAAACACAGCCTTAATGATATAAAATATCCAAGAACATTAAACACCAATTGAATACTTTAACTCCCAATACGAAAACACAAATAACATGAAAATGATTCAATTTAGAAATCATTTTTTGGTAAAAAAAAAAAAATAAAAAAAAAACTAATTTGTCAACACTCACAACCCGCAACAGCAAAACAAAATAAAAAATAATCTACTGATCTATATATGTGAAAATATTTCCAAAAATTGATTTATGGTTATTATGGACATAATGTATCCATTTACCAACTTTTTTTTTGATACACATCGATCTCTTGTTTTCTCATTCATTGTCTCGCTATAACCCTTGCACCCTAACTTGTTCACGTCACGCACACGCAATATTTTTCATAATTAAATTATATTATCTTAATCAAATTGATTTTTACTTTTTTTCTGGGTGTGCGAATTTAAAAAAAAAAACTATTTTTAACATTCATACATAAATAAAACTCGAAGAAATGAGTTGGCACTTATACCCCACTATACTCTTCCCTTATTATATACATACAATAAACATACATACTTAGATTTTATCGAACATAATGATGTTCGATTTTGACTATTGTTTTTTTTTTCTCGAAAATAAGGTGTGTTTGTCTATTATCCTGCGAAGAAAACTCGGCACGTAATAGCAATGCGAATCCCTAGCAAAAATTAGGTCCTTTAAGGGCTAGTCTCTCCTTGATGGTATTTTTTTTTACTGTTTTATCCTTTTTACGTTTATACGAATTATTGATAAACGTATTGAAATTGCATGCACAAAAAAGCTTCCCGGCTTTTCTTTTTTTATGATACATGTACGGGGATAAAAAAAAAAAACAAAAATTAATGCGGGTCGAGAACGAAAATCGACATGTTATTCGTTAATATTTCCCGCCTCATCGCCAATAACCAAAAATAAATATTATTCAAAGTATTATGTAGATTTTTTTAAGGGTGTGCTTAATGCCTTCGATAGTTGCTGCCCGTAATCGTTAACTACTTTTGTTTTTGTTGTTTTTTTTTTTTTTAATTTTGTAAAGGATGATATAAGAATGGGTGGAAAGTATAATAATGCTTTTATTATTCCAATATTGAAATGGAATGTCCATTTTAAGGATGGTATGAGCTATTTTTCCCATCATCAGACATGCACACATTTCGTATGCAATATGAATTTCGTTTGTTTTTAGTTTTCTTCTTTTTCTTGAATAATATACATTTTATCTATAAGATCGTGTATTCGTGGAAGAAAATTGTGTACAGGGTAGCTCATTTTCAGTTTATGAACTTTAATGAGCATATAGGGCCAGTTTGTAAAAAACTTTTAAATCAATGAATTAAGTGTAAAAAAATTAATTCGTATTAATTACCTAATTTATACAACTGAAGGTGGAATTATCGAGTAAATAAATTAAAATTACCGAAGATATTTTTAACAACGACTTGAAATAAAAATGGAAACCAACGCTAGTGATATACATGTAATAATTACAAGCTCAAATGAGAAAACAAGTGTACAAAATCTTACACTTGATGAGAAAGTGTATGCGTGCAGAGTGCAGACTGAATAATACTCTTTGGTGATAGCAGAATTCTTGTTGAATATATCAGATTATCGTTAAGATTTTCTTTATAAGTCTGCTAAGTCTGCATAAACCGTGTTTTTTATTAAGCCCGAAGGAAATTGGATGAAAAAACGATTCGGGGCTTAGCAATTTAAATGTTAAATGCAACAACTACTAATCCTCAGTTCAGCTTAACTTCAATTAGTAGTTAATTGTTTATAAATAAATATTTGAATTCGTGATTTAATTGGATGTTAAGTTTGAGAATTTTTTCGATCTCATGTGTTTAAAAAAAAAAAAACATCAAAATCGGTTGAAAAATTCGTAAAATAAAAAAAAACATCATATGAGAGGTAAATATGTTACTGTTAGTTTTCTTCTTCCAAAAGATCTATCTATCGACACGAAAGATTATATAATTAATAACCAAACGACGACAATTTTGTATCAAATTAAATAAATTGTTTCAATCTTCTTAACCAACGAATATGTCCATCAAATTTTTTAATGAATGCAAAATTAAATAATCGACAAGAAAGCGATACCTTTAAAATTAACAAAGTATTCTCCAAGTTATCTTTAGTATAATTTTAAATAAAAAAATATCTTCTAACATCTTTTCAATCCGACAGTTAAAAAAAAAATATATATATAAATATCCATCCATCTTATCTATAATATCTATTGAGGTGGTGAACGAAAGCACAACCCCCTTAACGCTTGAATGCAAACTTACTCAACATCTAAACCAAATTGATTTTAAGAATTAATAAAATTTTGTTGATGCAATTTCATACTTCAATTGATATGCACTTCTCCAATCGCAGCATTATATCGTTCAATCATTTATTCATAGGATCATCATCAATATCGTACCAATATAAAAACTGGACAAACGCGTTCCTTATAGTCTCTCTCAACTTTCGAAAATAGATTTTTGCACTAAAATACATATATGTAGCTTAAACTGTGTGCACTTTCGGGATGCGAACCCAAAGAAGAATAAAGAATCCTTTGTATTTAATTTCATTAATTATGCACATATAAGTCTCCTCAGTCCTCATTCTGATATACTAAGACGAGTATATGTAGGTACCGAACTTAGAATAGACCAAAGAACATCGCAGATTTATCGAAGAAGAAATATGCGAACTGCATTGTATGTCTGTATGTATATAGATTTATAAGACAAAGCATACCCTACACACACATCCCTATATTCATTGTGTGCACTTAATGAAATATTTTAATACTAAAAGCCATTTACGGTCCTTGCACTAAAATTCATCTCTGTAAAGTTCGTTCTATATACGAAAATGGTCCGTTTTCGAACAATCCTTCGGAGACTTTCATGTCATGTCGTCGCACCGAAATACCCATTCCCTCTCTTTGTCATCATTCTATAGTCGAAGTTATCCGTTTGTCGCTCGTCCTTCGCATGCTCATAGTTCGCTGCTACAAAATAATAATATCAAGGGTAAAATTATACGACTTCTAAAGATAGTCGCCCATCATCATCGTCCCCGTATCATCCTCACATCTCACACCATTCTATAATACCCCTAGTCTTTTTGTTTGAAATGCATCCGAAATTTCATTCAAAATGGTTCCTGTGTGCATATATATTTTCAAGTGAGAAAACGCCTTATTGTGGGCTTGGATGTGGATCTATACTTGTCTTTATGTCAGATAAAATAATCTATGTTCATCCTCGTTTTTAGATTATTTATTTATGTAAGCCAAATGAAGTGGTTGGACATCATCGTTTTAGAATTTTGTAGAACTAAAAAATGTCTTCTGCTTTACTATAATTTTGTCTTATTCATTGTCTATATCATCCGTTAGATATAGATACGAAAGTGTTATATCGGTCTGTAAATTTTATTCAAAGAAAGAATAAGGAGATCAATATAACCTATACATTAGCTTCTATTATAAAATTTGTTTGCTCGTTTAATTAGAACTTATTCGCTGGAGGTATGCTGTGTTAGTTATTAAATGCTCCCAAGAATATTGTTATTGTTGAAATATTCAAAGAATTTATTTCGAAATAGATTTTAAAATTCACAATGAATATTAATTTACGTTTTGTATGATTAGATTAAAGAAATTTTTTTATTAAATAAATAAAATAGATTATTTGTACTCTGCAGCTTGATATTAAAGTATCGAGAGACTAGGCGTGTTTTTTCGTAGGTCCGAATAAATTTACACGTATAAAACAACAACAACTTAAGTCCATAACTTAGCTAAGTCTGGATAAACGGTGTTTTTTATTAAGTCCGAAGGAAATAAGATGAAAAAAACGATCCGGGGCTTAACAATTTAAATGTTAAATGCAACAACTACTAATCCTCAAGGGGCTTAGCTAGACCCAGATAAGTTTCGAGTCATAACTTAACAGTGGAGAAAAACTGCATTACCGGTGAGAATTACATACTTGAATGTTATCGATAATTTGTATGGACACATCATTTTTATTCTGTAATGGCGTCGCTAATCATTGATGTCGTATTTTTTCCAGAATTGGAAAAAAAAACACTTACATATATTTTTCAGCACTTAACTGTAATCCCGATAAAAACTGTGTTACCGGCATCTTACTATAGGTAGTTTGTATGGAAAAGTCAAAAAAACTATCTAAGCCATTGTATGAAAACGAAATGGTAATTGTATTTACTATCGGTGTCTTTCATATTCATTCTTCTTTTTATTTTAATATAGCATGGCTGATCAGTTTTTGTTTGGCATGTTTGCCAGAAAGCTAAAAGGTTATAGTGATGTCATTATGTGTTGGGCTTGTTTGCTGTGATGACTTTGGTAAGTCCCGATGTCTTGTTTTCGTTCAATTCTATCTGGACTTACAAGAAAACACGCCTATTATGTCATACCCATTTAATAGTATTGAAGATATATAAGTTATGATCTGCCTGTGAATACATTTGATCTTTTTCAGTTGTTCATGTTTTTTTTTTTTTTTAAAAAGACTAAAATTCTATATTAGATCTTTAAACGAATGACACAATCTGAAGTTTTGGAAATTTGGAATGCATTCACCTGCACATGTAGATAGATGTAAGCATTCTCTCCTGTCAAATCGAAAATATCTTTATACAGTCATATTATTCAACAATTTTTTTTTTTTTGGGATTACTAACTTTTAAAAATGCTATACCAACAAAAATTCCATTCAAATACCAAAAGTGGTATAAGTACGTATTTAAATTTTAAAAGAGCTGCATTTGAAATTGATTTCCTGATATGTTTTGAAAAGCAGCAACGTCACCTTGACAGCTGTCAACTAGAAAACAATGGCCTTTTCGATTGGTATCGGAATGACAGTTCTTTTTCTGAAAAGAAGCCAAATTTTCTTATAAACTTACTTGCCCATGAGCTGGGATCTGCGAATGGGAATTATATCTTTGAAACCGAACTGTCAAACATAAATTCGTAATCCACAGTATCAGGGTGTATTTCACAAACCGGTGAATCTTCTAATTCATTCGAATTTAATCTCATTTTATTTTATATGCCTTTTCGCAATTTTCAGCGACCACTCTTGGGAATAAAATGTAAAAATACACGACCAGTGGCAATTCGAAGTTCGCTAGTAAGTTGTGTCTCATGTACAAGGCACTTAAAAAAAGTAAAATGAGTAGATGAAAAGCATATAGATAAGTTTAACAGCGAAGTCACTTGCATTTCCTTGCTTCCCGGCTTACTCGCCGTCTCAATAGGAATTATTTATTGCAGTAATATATAACAACGAAATAATAACAAAGTTTACTGACAGGAAAACTGTCAGAAATCTTTTCTTTATTTTGTTCTCAAAAAATAATAATATTGGTGTATTATTACCATTTTCAAGGATTATTTTATGTAATGAAAAAAAAAAAAACTACTCACATAAAAGTAGAAAAATGCATTATTGCTTTACGATTTTGGATGTCAAAAACAATTCTAATTATTCATTGAATGGAGCTTAATGTTTAATTCATTTCTACAATGTTGGGGGGATTCCACTCTTGAATCCCAGTTTATCACATATAATATAAACCATATATATATCTATGTGTTCTGCTGCTATGGGTTGGCAGCTTGTAGAATAGCGCTATGGGTAGGCGGCTAAACAACAAAATCTTCTTTCCAAAGGAAAACCAAAAGTGTGCTGTGAAATAAAGTTTATTTGCAGTACCAATAATATTAATAAAAAACCAGTTTTGTAATTTTTACCTTTAGCTTTAATTGTATCACTTTCTTCTTCAAAATTTACTTAATAACTAACTTACAATATTAGACTTATATTTAATATCACCGACCGACTAGCTCGGTGGTGAAAGCTTTTCTTAGAATGGTGAATACATACATAATTGAGTATAAAACATTTAGATAATAACTAAGTTTAGTATGTATCACTCAACTTAGTATCTATACTTAATTAATAGCAAGGCGCCTAAAGGTAGGCAATTTAATTTATTATTTTAAATCTTGTATTATAGTATATTATATATTGTGGCGTAAACATTCCGGCCTCCCTTTGCAGCAATGCAAAAGAGTAAAATCCAAATATTTGAAATGGCTTTCAATCCAACGGAAATCCAACGGTGGAGGTATTTTGTTAAAGAAGCGCCTCGATTCGCTACTCAGGAAAAAAAATAATGATTAGTAAATCCATCGGTGAGGGTTGATTAAAGAGTGCCCTTACTCACTCGAACATGTTAGAGGAAAAATGAAATGGTAAATGTAAATGTAAATTTAATTTAAATGTATAAGGTGCTGTGCATTTAAAAACCACAAATTAGACATAAAAAAGATATTTCTATTTTTTTTTTTTTTTTTTTAATTAAAAATCAATCCATCTTGTGTAAAGTTAGATATACCTGGAGCAATTCTTGATCGACGGGCAAAAGACACAATTTAACTACAGGGCGCAAAATATCCCCCTGCTGAGTTTTAACGGTAGCAACGCGAACCCTTCCATCTTTCCCTGGGTGAACTGCAACAACTTTTCCTAACCGCCAGAGATTGGGTGGCAAATTTTCATTGCGTACCACCACAACATCTCCAATTTTGACATTTCGTTTTGGAAATTTCCACTTTGTTCTTCGCTGAAGATCGGTTAAATATTCCTCTTTCCATCTTTTTGAGAAAGACTGAAAAATCTGTTGCACTTTTTGCCAATTATTTACGGTGGTGCCTTCAATAATTTGACCTTCAGGTAAGGAAAGCAAGGGTGCACCTTTTAAAAAGTGACCTGGCGTTAACGGAAGAGGTTCAAAAGGGTTTTCGCTTATGGAAGAGATAGGGCGAGAATTTAAACAAGATTCAATTTTGACCAGCAATGTTGAAAACTCTTCGAAAGTGAGTTTTGAGTTTCCAACGACCTTTTTAAAATGGTTTTTAAACGATTTTATGCCGGCCTCCCAAAGACCGCCCATATGAGGGGAACCTGGTGGAATAAAATTCCATTTTAAATTCTTGGGCAAATATGATTTTTCAGCTTCTGAGGTTGCATCTGCTAAGGCCTTTCTAATATCCTTTGTAAGGACTCGACTGGCACCCACAAAATTGGTGCCGTTATCGGAGAAAAGTTGTTGAGGAACGCCTCTTCGCCCGACAAATCTATCAAAAGCTGCTAAAAACGATTCTGTGGAGAGACTTCCTACTGCTTCCAAATGTATAGCTTTTGTACAAAAACATATAAAAAGACAAGTATATCCTTTTATAGCTTGATAAAATCGACCCTTTTGGACCTTTAGTTCAAAGGGACCAGCGAAATCAAGTCCAACATGAGTGAACGGAAATGAAAAGTTAACTCTTTCAGGTGGGAGACTACCCATTAACTGATTTTGAAGTTCCATTTTGTGCAAAACACAAACTTTGCAACCGTTGAGACATGTTTTTATTAAATTTTTAAGTTTTGGAACCCAATATGTTTTACGCATCAAATACAAAACTTGCTGATTCCCACCGTGTAAGGAAATCTTGTGTACAAAATTTACCAACAGTTTTGCTATTTGACACGAATACGGAAGAATAATGGGAAATTTTTCATTGTAACTCAAATTCGCATTAGTTAGTCGACCATTTACTCTAATAATTCCTTGAGAGTCCAAGGAGGGGTTGAGGGATAAAATTGAGCTACGCTTGCTCAAGGGTTTCGAATCTGAAAGAGCCTTGTACTCTTCAGCTAAATAAAAACGTTGAGCTAATAAAATAAGGCGGGTTTTCACAAAAACGACTTCATGGTGAGCCACATTTATCGAAGAATATCGATAATTATATAATTTTTTTCTTTTGCGGGAAGCTAAATTTACAAATCTGAATAAATATGCTAATACTTTAATTGCACGACCAAAACAAGAAAATCTTCTCAAAATATCTTCAGTTATATTTTCGCGTACTACGAAGCTTTTAATTTTCCTTGTTTCTAGGTTCCAATTGGGCTCTTCTTGAATTTTTGTAACTGGCCAAGTTTCCTGAGACGAGCTAAGCCAACTTGGGCCATGCCACCATTGAGCGTTATGAATTAAAAACTGAGGCATAACACCTCGGGAACTAATATCGGCAGGATTATGTTCAGAGGGAACATGTTTCCAAATACTACCTGGAGGACTCTCAGTTTGTACTTTGGAAACCCGATTTCTCACGAAAGTTTCAAGGCGAGATGGACATTCACGAATCCAATAAAGAACTATCATAGAGTCCGTCCAAAGGTAGACAGGACAATTTTTTAGTTTGAGACTATTAAGTACAGCGTTTACTAACCTTGTTAGCAAAACAGCTCCACATAGCTCTAATCGCGGAATTGAAATGGCTTTCAAAGGTGCCACTTTTGTTTTTGAGCTGAGAAGGTGGGTAAATACATTTCCAGATAAATCTGAAACCCTAGAATATACGGCTGAAGCGTACGCATTTAGAGACGCATCGCAAAAGCCATGAATTTCCACACACATCTCAGGGGTAAAGTTAATCCATCTTTGGATTTTTATATCTTTTATTATTTGAAAAGATTTTACAAATTCTTTCCATGTTTCGTGATGATTGGATTTTATGGGCGCATCCCAATCCGTTTTATCTTTCCAAACATCTTGCATTAAGATTTTTAATAAAATTGTTGTTGGAGCTAGCCAACCAATAGGGTCATATATTTTAGCAATATTTGAAAAAAGTTCGCGTTTTGTTAACAGAGATTCTGGAAGAGGAAATAGTTCACATCGAATATAGAAAATGTCTTCTTTTGCATTCCAACCTATGCCTAAAACCTTTGCATTTGAAGACTCTTCAAAATGCAGAAAGTGTTGGTCTAAAACATCCCCCCTAGGGATGTTTTCCAACAAGCGAGGATGGTTTGCAGTCCATTTCTTAAGACTGAATCCTCCAGACGAAAGAAGTCCTTTCAATTCTTTTTGAACTTTGATGACTGTATCTATATCGAAACCTCCAGAAAAAACGTCGTCAACGTAAATATCTGATAACACCACATCTTTTGCTAAGGGATATTTATTTCCTTCGTCGGAAGCAAGTTGGTGTAATGTTCGGATGGCTAAATATGGAGCACAATTTACTCCAAAAGTAACTCGATTTATTTCATAATCTGCCAAATCTGATTCTGAATTTCTAAAAATTATTCGTTGGAATTTTTGGTGGTCTTTATGAACATGTATTTGGCGATACATTTTTTCAATATCGCTATTGAAAACATATGGATATTGACGCCATTTAAGCAGAATAGCTTGAAGGTCATTTTGTAGAGCAGGGCCACTATATAAAAAGTCGTTGAGACTTACACCCTTATTGGTAAAAGCACTTGCGTTGAAAACGACCCTTACTTTAGTGGATGCACTATCTGGTTTAACCACTGCGTGGTGCGGTAAATAAAAATGCTCACTGGATAGATTTAAGTTACTTTTAGGTATAACATTCATATGGTTTAAGGAAATGTATTCCTTAAGAACTTTGTTATACTCTTCCTTGAGAGATATGTCATTAAGAAGTCGCTTTTCTTGACGTAGATATTGTCCCACTGCGATATTTTTTGAAAGACCTAAATCCGACATATTTAAATGGGGCTTAAAAGGAAGTTTCACTACATAACGACCTTCCGAGTTTCGAGTTGTTGTATCCATAAATAACTTTTCACAAAAATTGTCTTCCTTTGATAAGGGTTTTACTTCTGGAACTTCTTCGAGTTCCCAAAATTTTTGAATTTGTTTTTCCAAACAAAGTTCACTAAAAAATGTGTTCAGGGTGGATTTATTTCGACTTTCGTCACATGGACCCGAAAGGATCCATCCAAAGACCGTATTTTGTGCAATTGGAGAATAATCTTTTTCTCTTTTTATACCTTCACGTAAAAGAAGATGGTAAATATCTGCTCCAATCAAAATATCTACAGGAGCAGGTTTGTCGAAATTAGGGTCTGCCAGTCGTAAACTTTTGAGCTCAACCAAGTTTGATACGTCAATTGTTTGCGATGGCAGATTACCTGTCAACCTTTTCAAAACAACGGCTGAAACTGGTATATTCACATCAGGGTTGATGCGTGATTCGAGAGTGAGAGGACACATACTCGTAGAAAATTCACTTTGAATTTGTCCAATGCCACAAATAGATGCATTGCTTGAGCGGGTGAAAAGCTTTAATCGGTTCACTACAGATTGCAAAATGTAAGTAGCCTCAGAACCAGGGTCGATTAAAGCTCTCAACAGAAAGGATTGGTTATGACTAGTAATCTTCACTAAAGCTGTAGCTAGCAAAACGTTTCTTTTCTGATTAACAATAAAGGTTTGAAGCGTAGTAGAATCAGATTTATTATCTTCTCCTAACTTCATTGGAGCCGTTGATTGTTCTTGTATCTTCGAAGTGGACTGTATAGGGGTTGTGGTAAGAGAAGAGTAGGGTTGCGAAACAGATTTTGTTTCTTGACTGATTGGGTTTGGTTGAGTAAAGTGAAGTAAACTGTGATGTCTTCTACCACACTGCTCACAAGACACTTTACTTTTACACTCATACACCGAATGTGTGAGTGCAAGGCAATTGTAGCAGTACTTTTGAGATTGTACTATTTTACGTCGGGATGAGACATCCATGTCCAAAAATTTCTTGCATGAACGCAAGGGGTGGTTACTATTGCATAACTTGCAACAAAAATTCTTTTGTTCAGCATGAAACGAATTTACTTTTCTTGAGTTAGAACTTGAAGATTGATTATTATTGTTTTTACGGGGAAAGTTTTTGATTTCTTCAACAGATTCAAGTATCTTGTATCTGTAAGCAAGAAAATCATTCAAAGATTTCCATGTAGGAATTTCATCTTCTTTTGGAAGACTTTGTTCAAATAGGAATAAAGTCTGTTCAGGAATTTTTTGAGATATTATAAAAATTAGAATCGGATCCCAATTTTCAGTTTTAATATCGTAGCTTGAGAGTATTCCTAAGCAATCGGTTACGGTTCTGTGAAGTTTTCTCAAAGCTGAACCACTTTCAGTTGAGATAGACGGAATGGAAAATAGTGCTTTAAGCTGCGTATTTATGAGGATGCGTTTATTTTCATACTGGGATTTCAAAGCATCCCAAGCAAGCTTGAAGTTATCTGCGGTAAGTGGAAATTTATCGACAGTGTCATGTGCTTCCTTTTTAGTTTTTAAACGTAAATGAAAAAGTTTCTCTACATCACTTAATCGCGGGTGAGCTACATAGATTGAAGTGAACATGTCACGAAAAGTAGGCCAGGATTTGTAGTCACCTTCGAAGCATTCCGCATCGCAAGGTGGAACCTTAATTCCAAATTCTGGTTCATATCTATGACTCGATTCACGAGGCACTAAATTACCTTTAGTTTCATTGCTAGCACCAGTTTTTAATGAATCGATTATACTGCCAACTGTAGTGAAATAACTAGCTGACACCGAAGCGTATTTAGTTTTTACTGCCAATAATTTCGTATCGTCTAAACTGTTGTCTTCGTTTTTAAGACACTTTGCATACAATGCTCTAAACCCTTGCCATAAAACCTCAAATTCTTGTTTCCATACCTCCAACATACCAGAAGTCAAAGTTTCTCTATTAGGAACCTCACGAAAACTTTTTATGGTTTCATTTATCTGTCTTACACAGAGATAAAAATCTCCTGAAAGAGACATCTCGAAACAGGAGGAATTAATATTGATCAGATCCGAAACAAAGAAAAAAGGGCACAAAATATGCAATAAAATATTTAAAACAAGTAATAAAATAATTTAAAATTTCTTTTAAAATATTTCAAAAACACCGATTAAAAATAACAGGATAGAAAAACTGTATTCTATTTACCGAAGAAAGTTGGAAAAAACTGTAAAATCACGAGATCAAATAACCGTAACGCGAGACTGTACTTTTGCCTTTTTATCAAAAAATCTTCCAAATACATCCAAACCGCACACAGACTTTGCAATTATTTTTCATTAAAAGTTACCAAAAAACTGCACATTAAAGTATGCAAAAACTTAAAAAAACAGATCTTAAATTTTTTTTTTTCACTGTCAAAATAATCACAATATCAAAAAATATATTTCTTAATTGAATAATTAATTTGTTGATCAAAAATATTTTAAATTATGTTGATTCAAAATAATATTTAGTGCACAGCACCTACCTTTGTTATAGGATATGGGGATGGGTTTTCCAATAATAATTATGCACGATTCAGCATAAATTGTTTCTCCAAAGGGTTCCAATCCGGCTCGACTGGATCAAAAAAAATGTTGGGGGGATTCCACTCTTGAATCCCAGTTTATCACATATAATATAAACCATATATATATCTATGTGTTCTGCTGCTATGGGTTGGCAGCTTGTAGAATAGCGCTATGGGTAGGCGGCTAAACAACAAAATCTTCTTTCCAAAGGAAAACCAAAAGTGTGCTGTGAAATAAAGTTTATTTGCAGTACCAATAATATTAATAAAAAACCAGTTTTGTAATTTTTACCTTTAGCTTTAATTGTATCACTTTCTTCTTCAAAATTTACTTAATAACTAACTTACAATATTAGACTTATATTTAATATCACCGACCGACTAGCTCGGTGGTGAAAGCTTTTCTTAGAATGGTGAATACATACATAATTGAGTATAAAACATTTAGATAATAACTAAGTTTAGTATGTATCACTCAACTTAGTATCTATACTTAATTAATAGCAAGGCGCCTAAAGGTAGGCAATTTAATTTATTATTTTAAATCTTGTATTATAGTATATTATATATTGTGGCGTAAACATACAATGTGTATAAATGTTAAGTACAAACACAAAAAAAAACAAAAAACACAAGGAAATAAAGGGTAAACCATCACCTAAACTTCTATAGCCAAATATACATACCTAACCTATAGAACAAAACAATAAACGAAAGGGATTATCATAAAAACAACGCGGAGCGAGCGGTTAAAACATGATAAATTTATAAAATATTGCGATATGAATATATACGAGGTCGAAAAACAAATTACCATTAACCATTATCATTACTGTGGCAAAAGCAAAAATAAAATAGTTGTTACCAATCACACCCCTAACCATGTTTAGCAAATGACAAGGTAATGCCAATAATAATATGTATAAAAAGGGTTGGCTTTGGCTTACTTATAAGAGGGGTATACCTTATAACGCAATCTGCATGCACACATAACAATATAGTAAGACATTCCTGAATTACTATTGAATGTTATTATCGCGTGCTGGATGACTGTTAACAGCACCTTTCTGGTATGCTGCTGTATTTTTTTCTTATACCCTTATACTCTTTTATAAGAGAGCTTCAATAGAATGAATGTATAGGACCATCTTCTTTGCGTCTAAAGAAGGTGGTATAGAAAACTATCAAAAGAAAAGTATATAATGACATGTAGATTTGCTATAAATCACATTAAGACAAATATACCCTAAATGCACATACTATATGTGGAATATATGCTTTAGGATTTTGTACCTATATTGTTATTGCTATTGGTTATCGAATTCTTGAAATATTTTGGGTGCGCACAGTGTTTCGAATACAAACAAAAAACTGATAATAAATCTATTGAATATTGGGGGTGTGTGCTTTAAACGACATTAAGAAGCAAACTGACTGAGTATTGAATTATGCAGGCATTGATGTTTATATTGGGAGTAAAAATTTGAGGTTGATGAATTTTTGCCGAATTATATTCCATTTTTCTTAAGGCCCACGCCGAAACCCAAACCACCCTCTTCATAAGAGGATTATAATTTTAAAAACTTTTATATAAAATTATTTTTCAAATTTGCTGTCAATAAACCCATAGAAAAAAAATCGGTTTTTTACAATTCATATTATACCATTTGAAATGTGTTTTAATGTTTTAACGGGTATTTTTTAAGGCGAAGAACTTTAATTCAAAATAAAATACAAACGGTGACTTTTTCTGCATGCTTGTGAAAATGAGGCAATTTAATTTTAATATAAGCCATTTAACAGAAATTGAGCATCATATGAGCTCAAAAAAACACGATGAATTTTTCGAGTTGAACCATGTTTTTTTTAATAAAATTGAACAATTTAAGTTTCCCCTACGTCAGTCTATTCATGATGAATTGCTAAACCAAATTAACTTCAAAAGAGCCGAGAACTGTCAAATCAGTGTAGCCAATTTAAACAAAAACACCCTTTACATGAATATTTTTAAGATTGGTTCTTAGATCTTCACACATCTGAGAAATTTGACAGTCTCATAGAATTCTTTCGAACTTTCAATTCGAAATTTGAGATAATGTGAAAGAGCTTAAGGTTATATGAAAAAACGTGAGTGAAAAAGTGGAATATCTTTCCATATAATCCATTCTTTAAATGTTTATTGGTTTCTGAATTTATCAAAAATATAGCTTCTTCTCTTTAAAGTCCTATCTCATTTAAGTTATATAAAAGGATGCCATAACGGTTTTTTTATTTTAATTAAATTTTTTATTTATAATTTGCAGTTTGTATTGTATTGGTAAAATGCATTTTTTATTCGATTAAATTTTAATTTGCACTCTATTATATTAATTTTTCAATTATAAGTATGTATTTTTAATTTAAATGACGGCCGTGATCTCATACAAAAATATACTATAGTATTTTTTCTAAATTTCTTTATGAAAAAAAAAATTATTAAATGTAATATTGGCTACAAATTGATTTTTTTAAATTAAAACGATAAGAACTGAATAAGTAGATAACAAACAAAAATTGGCTCGTTAAAAATTTATATTTACATTATAAGAAACAACAAAAATTGGCAATGGATATACGAAAAAACTATAATTGTTAATTCTAATAAGAAAAAAAATAAAATTATTCTAAACAAAACAAAACAAGTGTAAGTGAAAAAATACACATAAAAGAAAACAAATTCAGTTCTGTTGTTGTTGGTTGTTGAGATTTTGTTGATGATTGCAGAATAATATATAAATATTGTGTCATCTTCAACATTAAAACAAAAAAGAAAAAAAATTAGATCAGGGTCGGATAGTGCTCGAATGTGATTGCCGAATGAACTTTTTAAATTAAAAAAAAAAAAAAAAAAAAAAACAAATATAGTACATAATACATATAATCTACTTTTCTATATTATATCTCACATTACATATCAACCTACATAATAAAATCAGCTCATTCTCTAAAACAAACAAAAATAAATAAAATGTTCACTATAAAATGAATGTGTTTCTAACACTGCGATCCCTTGCTGTCTAACGGTTTGCAGATATTCAAAACAAATACGGATTAATGGCTAATGTCAAGGAGGAACTCGTTGACAATTATACAACCGATGAACAAAATTTAAAAGATTTGTCCTCGTCACCAGCATCAGCGGATGTACATTCCAATGAAATTCCTAAATCCGAATGCAATGGTGTCGATAATTATGTTGATAAGGAACCACATTCAAATCGTCCGAAATCACTTCCGCAAGCTCTTAGATCTCCATCACTGGAAAACTCATCTAATGAATGCTCTAATGATTCATCATCATCGGCAATGTCATTGACTGTTAAACATAATAACAATAATACTCAGAGCACTGATCCAACATTGTTCCATTCGTTGGTGCAGCAGCATCATCATCACCATCAGCAGCAGCATCAACAACAAAATAATCAACGCCAACAACAACAGCATCAACATTTTATGCAGCGACATCATCAAGACAATAAACGCAACCTAAGTCAGCTACAAATGGACGAGATACAATCTCATCAGCAACAACTAACAGCGAATCTTTTTATGGCTAGGACCATAGCTCTAAGTCGATCGCGAGATTTTCCTGAAATTCTGCAAAATACTACAGCAGCTGCTGCTGCTGCAGCTGCAGCTGCCGCTTCAACTACAGCAACAGCTGCCAGTAGTAACTACCTTCTTCCTTGTCCATTGTGTGAGACTCCATTGGAGCAAAGGGTATTTAGACAGCATTTAGACCGGCACTATCCACGCGACAGTCCAGTTTGTCCTGTTCTTGAATGTGGGCGTAGATTTGCCCATCCTAACTCGGTGCGCAATCATATGAGAATAAAACACACGTTGCAGTGGGCCAAAATGAAAGCTATGCGTTCGTCCGGTGGTCCATTCTCTGGAATACCGGACTTTAAATGAAATTGTGAGTGCGGCTAGTTGACCATTGTAGGGGTTTGAATAGAAAAGATGATTGGACAATGTCATGACTCTTTTTCGAAGCTTTATTTTATATTCAATAAATTTTGTTGGCCTATTGAATTATATTAAACAGAAAAATAAAATAAATGTTTTTTCTAGGATTAGTTAAATTATTATAACTTTTTTTTTTAATAAAATTATAATTAAAAGGTGAAATTTTATCCTACAGAAAACGGATTCAGAAACTCAAACGACCTCTAATTTTGTTTCTCATCATCAAAGAAAGGACAAAAGTGTTAAGAAATTTTTGCGATATTAAATATTAGTAAAATTGATTGGCAATTAACTTGCAAACTTTTGCGGTGCATTTTAAAATTTCAAGAAATATTAATTCATTCTTTTTGTCTGTATTTTCCACAATTCGGATCGTAAATACAAAATTTTAGATCGATAGCAAGGACAACGCTCTGATATAAACGATAAAACGGTTTTTATATTTATTAAATATATACGTTTGTTTGTCAGATAGATATATTCTAGCATCCCTATTAATAAACTGAAATGAAACATGAATTATCTATAATCAGTGAGTTAAAGTCGAAGAAGAAATAAAATAGAGGTTAATTTATGTTAATTGACAAGTTATTAAATTTAAAAATGCCTAAGATATTTTTGACAACGACTAAAAATTAAAAAAAAACAAACGCCAATGACACATGTCATTTACAAGCTAAAAATGTGAAATTATGTGTGCAAAAGTTTACACTTTGTGAGAAAATGTATCTGTGCAGACTTAATAGGTCTGTTTGGTGAGGTGAAATTTCTTGCGAATTAACCACAAATATTCACAATTTTCTCACAAAACCCATATTAAAAATCACAGCTTTGAGAAACTTGTTAAATAATTAAGTAACCAAACAGGCATAATAATACTCTTTGGCGAAAAGGCAGCTGAGTTTTTGTTGAATGTAGAAAATTTTCGTTATAAGATTTGCTACTTAACGTAAATTTGCAGTTAATTGTTTATTATTGAATTCGTAAATTTATTTTTGATCAACGTTTTAGTTGATTTGTGAATGAGTAGATAATTAATCGTTTTTTATTAATAGGGGTGTAAAGAGCTATAGAATGTATCAATCGAATTTAATCCATATTTCAATCCAATAGACAAAAGGCTTAAGATTTAATGTTCACCATGTCTAAGGGGGTCTTACTTTACTTACAAAAAAAAATAATAAAAAAATTTTGAAAAGAACAAAATTATTTATCAAATGACATTGTCTCCTCATTTCTATATCCGGTTTTTTAATGCATTTTTTTTAAGTATTTCATACAAAATATTATTTTTGCAACTAGCTTTGATTAAAACAAAATTTTAAAAGTCCTATAAAAATGAATTGTTATGTTCCTATTATTAAAACAAAAAAAACTAGTGTATTCTATTGTAGATACATAAATAACTATTGTAACATTCTTAAAAAATATATATACATACATATAAATGAAGAAAACTATCCTATTAGCTCATAAGAATATCAAAACATACATGTTTAAATGTATATTTAAATTATTTAACTTTGATTAAATACAAAACAAAATTAAAATCAAAACTACAAACAAAAAGAAACTATGTATATTATAAGAAATAAACAGTATTAAATTAATTGTAGATAAAACAAACTATAGTATATAAAAATTTAAAACTAATAGTAATTTAATATTAAACAAAGAAAAAAAAAAAAAAAAAACAGAAACAAAATAGAATGTGCCTGCATACTAGTAATTTTAGACAAAAAGAAAATCTAATGACAAAATTGTAAACATGAATTAAAAATAAAAATATAAAGTAGAACTTTTTAAGGAGCTCAATTTTTTTATAAATAAAATTCAAAATAAAATTTTTATTTAGTAAATACATTTTTGAGAAATATAATAATTTTATTTGACAACTGAAAAAAATAATAATTTCAACAGAATTTCTTAGGGACAGTTTAATCAAATTGTTAATTAATTAATAATTATAAATACTTTTGACTGCGTAGCAACACTTTTACCAAAAACAAGACTATATGTAAACAAAAAAAACTGATTTGTCCAATTTCGGTTAATACAACAACAACTAGTTACCTTCGGGCTTAGCTAAGCGCACAGAAAAACTGTTAACGGCGTGAATTACATACTTGTTATCGATATTTTGTATGGAAACTATATTTTTTCTGTAATGGCGTCGCTCATCCTCGATTTCGATTTTATCGTCCAATTAATTCCCGCTTGCAAAAACTACTCCTAAGGAGCTAAGTTCAGCTGCTGCATAAAATTACACATTTTTTAAATATTAATGCTAATAAATTGCATCTTCAGTCAACCGACTAAATAAAATAAAACTTTGTTATTACTCTAATCAAAAGTTAACTGGCAGCATTAGAAACTGAAAAACTTTATTTAATATCTGTTTGCATTGAAGTTGAACTAGGACAACGCTTACAATTTCGTAAGAATCAAAAATATTTTCAGTTTGTCAAACAAAAATTAATTGGATATTTAATATGTATGCTTATTGGAGAAAATATCTAACAAGTTTCTTTTTTGATTCTTAACTTTGTATGGATAAAATTAAAGTATCGAAATTAATTATGTTTCCAAACGAGATATACAAACAACATATGTTATTTACAAAATATTTTGATATTAAATTATTAACCTATTTCGAATTTTCAAATTAATTTAAAAATAAATTTCTTTATTTATATTTAATTAATTATAAAAAGTTTATTTTGAAACAAAAAACAGTATCCTTTGAAAATTAAAAAAAAAAATGTTACGCATACGTAATCAAGGTTCCTATTAAACAACACTAATAAAAGAATAAACTACCAAAACATTATATAATTAAATAGTATTTTTTAGTATTGAAAGTCTCGCAAAAAAAATACAAATAGTATATAACTCAGTGATATAATTTTAATTAAAACTTTTTAATTTAAACAAAATTTTGAGTTCAAATTTTGTTATTTAATAATAAAAAAACAATTAGAAACGAAACACTGCATTTGTTTTTTTTTTAATTTATATTATGTTAAATAAAAATATTATGTTACAACAACAAAAAAATGTAATTCTTTTGGAAAACTGAGACAAAAGAGCATATATACCAAAGAAACCATATAACAAAAAGATGGCAAATATATTTTTTAAAAAAATAACTTGGTTTATTGTTTTCTTTTATTGAGCTAGTGATTTAAAAGCATGTTATTTGAAATTGACAAAACGTTATCGTTTAAGATTGCTGCTTCCATGTATTTACGTAACTATATCTCGAGATATTGCAGGTGTTCAAAAATAAAAAAATATGCTTATTTTCGCATTTTTTTACAATTTTGTATTTAATGTTTTTTATAAATTTCAACAAGAGTAAAGAATGAAACTGATTGTCAATTTCGAATATCTTTTTTTTTTTAACTTTAAGTAACATTTGTAATGCACTAGTTAACAATTTATTTTTCTTTTACAGTATCTCGCCGATCACTTGAAATGCGCGTCCGAGCAACCGATCCCCGTCCATGCCCAAAATGTGGCAAAATCTACCGATCCGCCCATACCCTACGTACTCATTTAGAGGACAAGCATACAGTATGCCCTGGATATCGTTGTGTCCTATGCGGAACAGTTGCGAAATCAAGAAATTCACTCCATTCACATATGTCACGTCAGCATCGGGGTATATCTACAAAAGACCTTCCAGTTCTGCCTATGCCAAGTGCATTCGATCCAGAATTAGCATCAAGGTTATTGGCCAAGGCAGGTGTGAAAATTTCTGCAGCTGAATTACGTGCTCGCGCATCACCCACAAGCGGTGCACAAAGAGGTGGTTCAAAATTAGATTTACGAAATGCCGGTGACGACGAAGATGACGATCCAGAAGATTTAACAACTGGCAGTGGTTATGGCAATAATAATAACGATATGAATCGATATCATGAAAGTTTGCTTAGCAATTTCGGACATACGAATACAACAATTACCCGCATAAGAAATGAATCGATGAATCAAAAAAACTCAAATGATTCAAAGGACATGATGATGGGAAATCAACTTACTCCAACAAGTACGGCTGCCGGACAGTCGTTATTGGATACGTATTTACAGTTTATCACAGAAAATACATTTGGTAAGTAGTGTTAAATTTTTTTTAAATTTATACATTCTAACAGAAACGAAATCGGAACGCTTTATCACAGAAAAAATATCATTACTATCACTATCACTTCAGTTTTGTATTTGGCAAGCATGCAGTAATAAAAAGAATTCATGTTCAAAAAATTAGTCGATATAGCAGTCGATTAGCAACAAAAACCATCTGAAATAAAAAACAAAATTAAAATCTTTTTTCAAGATGGTGATTTCTTCCCTTCTAATAGCGGCATTCTGTTCTATTAATATAATTCACTTTTACTTCTACAAAATGCTACTTCGCAGAAGAAAATTCTTTTTTACACTTTATTTCTATGTTTCCTGAAAGTACTTTAATTTTTGCAACTTATTCGATTCGTTTCATTTGATAACGCAAATATCTTGATTTGTTAAATACTCATCGTAAAAATCTAATTATTTCATTTATCTTACAGGCATGGGAATGACTCAAGAGCATGCAGCAGCAGCACTGCATGCAGCCAAAATTCAGGCACAATTCAGCGCATTGGGACATGGATTAGACAAATTACCATCCGGAATACTACCACCACATTTCGATCTCTCCAAACTTGCCCAAAACAACGATGTTTCACGGCTTGTCCAGAATAACTTGCACAACAACTCAGGTGGCTGTAATTCGCTTGGAGGAAATAATGATCTTATAATTGAACCTGCAATGCGTCATCATTCACCAAGTAGTTCGGGAAATCACTTAAGCATACCAACCTCTAACGGTCCAATGGGCACTGACATCCGTCGTGACTCGTCCGAACCAATGGATTTAGGGCTAGATAATAATCAATCAGGTAGCAATAACGATGGTGGTATCTCAGATGCTGATGATAATTACTCAGAAGATGAAGGTGTTCATAACACATAGGCATATATGCAAACAGCGCATATTTAGATAGTTTAAGAATAATTTTTATATATATAAAATTATATTTGAGGAAAAAAAAAAACAAAAAGAATTTTAGAAAATTTTTGATGCGTTATTTAATAGAATTTAAATTTATGTTTGAGAAAAAAAATATTTATTTATAGTAAAAAAAAAATGCATGCATACATACATACATACATATATACCAACATGAAAACGAGAAGCCTTACCGATGTATACCACAAACAAAAAATCTATTTTTTGGAACAAAACATTAATTAATCAGAGTATACGCATCACTAAATACGATTTACTAAACAAACAAAAAAAAATATGAAAACAAAATATAAAGAAATGGATAAAATTTCTTTTACTACAATTAAGAAGTATTTTTAAAACAAATCAACTCACCTTTGTATATATTTATATTATAATATTTAGACTTAAATTTACAATCGTAAAAAAAATATTACTTAATTCATCGTAGATGGCAAACATAAAAAGCAACAAAGAAATAAAATAATCGCAATTTATTTATAAAAAAAAATCAAATTCAAAATTCAGTGGTATTCTGAAGAAAATGTAGATATTGCTTTAAACATATTTTTTTTAAGTTTTAATATTAAAATATATTTTACAGTGTACAAAACAAATTTAAAAAAAATAAATGGTAAACGTGAACAATTTTTTTTTATAATATTCAACTGTGCCATTAATAATAAATATAATTAAAAAATTTGTTTTTATGTTATTAAAATAGAAAGCATATAGAGCTATTAGTAAAACAAATAGTAAATACAAAATAAGCAATAGAAAAAGTCATTTACCACAAATTCTTCCATTCAAAAAATGTTTCGTCTATTATTATACAAAAAGTCAGTACCTTCAATAAAAGTAAAAATACATTTATATAAAATTAACAAATAGTTAATCAAGAAAAATAACAAATGGGAGCGAAATAAAGGTTGGGTTCAATACAAGTTAGATAATTTTCAAGTAGCTTACCAATAAATATAAAATTATTTGTTAAAGTGTAAGCAATTGCAACAGTAAATCTTAAATGTCTTACTTGTGTTGAAAAATATTAATGTAATGCCTTTTCTTGTGAATGATATGCATGTATTTGAGTACCTAACATTTTTATAAAAGAACAAGCAAATTAATATGACAAAACAGTGCCATTTATAAATTTTTAAAATAATCGTTGTTTAGTAAAAAATCGCATGATGGGCATATCATCTTGAAATATAAAATGTATTTAAACTTAAAAAAAAAAAAAAAACAATTACTTATTAAGTTATGTCTATATATATATTTTTTTTTTTTTGTCTTTCGATATACTTCTTTTAACTTCATTTAAAAAACTGAAACACCATTAACAGTAATTTTCTGAAAAGACATTACATTAGAAACTTAATCCCCACCGTATTACAAAATACCATTCGAATAAATCTCAGGTTATCTGACATTCCATATCAAAAAAATAAGAAATGTGCTTTTATATAAAAAAAAATAGCCGCAATATTTTTTTTAAAACTCACCAAAACTCTACCTCAAATAGCAAAGAAAACATTTAAAAATAAATGAAAACAACTGCCTCATACTAAAACTATGCATTTCAATTTAAAATGTAATTTTGAAAGAAAAATCAATCTCAAAAGTGATATAACATAATTATACAAATTGTAAAAATACATTTTGCAACCTCCTGTCACTTTACAAGCAATACAAAATAAAATAAAACATTAAATCTTGCCAATAAATAGAAATTAAAATATGTATATTTTTTTGTTAAACAAGTTCATGTATTATTCATGAATAAAAAATTTAAATTTAAGCTATGTAATATCACTCATCTCAACAAATTAATCATAAACTTATTTATGTATTAACTACGTGTGTGAAAAATAACTACGAGTAAGTAATTACTAAATGACAAATGAATACCTCATTATCCTCAGATATGCAAATATAGAAATGCAATTTTACTTTATTTGTTTTAAGATTAAAGGTTTAAGAAAGAAAATAGGATTATTTATGTGTTTTAAGTTTTTTTTTTTTTTAATTTAATTATATACATACTTGAGATTTAATTTGTGAGTTTTTTTTATTATAATATAATTTTTGTAACTACATAAAATATAATTTTTAACTTTATTATTTAATAAGTCTACCTCAAATTAAGTTTAATTGAAGTTTAAAAAATTATTATAATTAATAGGGTCTTATGATTTATTATTCATGGAGTCAAAATAATTTTTGTTTTATTGAGCAAAAATCAAAAGAAAAAATAATAAACTTAATTTTTAAATCATTTTAAATATTTTTTTTTGTTTTATTTCTTTTTTTTTTTATTGGTTTAGTATTGATTTTGAGCTATTTCTAAAATGTTATTTTTAACATTTCAAGAATTTGTAAAAATTCTTCCAATAAGATCAATATTTCTTTTATCAAGAATATTTTATTTGTTAAAAAAAAATGGGTCAAAGATTTTTCACGATTCCATGCAAGAATTATGATAGGGTAGAATACTGAACGCATTGGATGGTATACAAATAAAATAATCGACTTTTGTCAGACTGGACATATTTAGTCGTATTTATTAGATTTTTGTCTACTTAGACACTGCCTAACTATTTTCACATGTGTCTAAGTTAGGCAACTATAAGACAACAATAAACAAGGTTTTTGCACACATTTTCCAAAGTTGGACAGTTGTCTAAAGTTAGACAACTTTTATAAATAAGACCAATTAAAGTCTGGTGATAAGCGATTAAAAGTTTAATATCTATATAAAATCAATAGCGCAAAATTTTAAACGATTTAGTACGATGTTAAAGCCATTTTGTCATAGTAAAAATGCTTTAACATCGTACTAAATCGTTTAAAATTTTGCGCTAATGATTTTACGTTAATTGATCGATGGACCTAGCTACAGACAGAGACTGAGTATCTAATGCTATGTTTCCACATTTATCATTTACAAACTGACGAAAAGCCTATTTTGAAGAGGTTGTTTGACATTTTTGCTCATTTTTAAGTAAACCTTGTTAAAATACGTGTTTCTTTCATCAGTTTGCAAAAGTCAAGTGGAAATCAAGGATAATGGAAAGCTCCTTTATAAGAAAAAATGCGTGAGTGCCTGGAATCAAGATGTATGAAAGGCTATCTTTCAAGAGAATATTTAAATTGACCGTGAAGAAAATAATAAAGAATACCATTGCAAAGATTTAAACGCACAATATCATCACGGGCGTATATATTTAATAACCGAAAATTTACGTTTTCGAAGACAACAACTCTTGATTATGGTTTCGCCTTGTAGGCTTAATTATTTTGTCAAAACATTCGTTTAAATACTACAAATACAAAATTTTCCCGATACATGGGACTTACATGTGTTTCGTATACCGAGCAATTTAAGGGCTAGTTTTTCAGTGCGAGATCATCCGAGCTTCGTGAATTTAAACACCAAATTGTGTAAGTTAACCTCAAAACTCGGATGATCTCAGTTTGAAAATATAATGTCGATTCGACCAAAATGGAAGATTTTTGTGTTTTTAAATTTGAAAATTAAAGTAACGCTAGTTGAATTCATGTGGGTCCATGGCTTTTTAAGTATCTCATAATTTGAATCCTTGTGGTTTATTATGTATTTACATAAACGGAGCTCGAATGAGTTTCATAGTCAAAGTTAGTAAGAGTGCCGGGACTCACAGCTAACGGTTACGATATTCGGGCTACATATACATATAAACATTTCCTTTTTTAATATCACCTGCAACTGATCTGAACTGAAATATTTTACATGCTCCAATTTGTTTTATTTTTAAACAACTACATACATACATACATCATTATGTTTGTACGATATCGCAGTTAAAATATCCAATTATTTAATTATGAACTGATGAAATAACTATATATTTACTAAACATAATTCAACTCACCGGCAAAGTACAAAAACCATTCACCTCAAAATTAAAATTCACAAAGCGTTTTTGTTTTTGTTTGATGTATCTCATTTCTTCAATATTTTTGTAAAAACAAATAAGTAATGACCTTTCTTACCTGCAAATAAATTATAATTATAAATTTAAAAAAAAGAATAAGAAATTATATACATATATCATATACCTATACAAATAAATACCTATACTATTACAACCGTACTTAAATATTAATTTCAAAAAAAGATCAACATTTATTTGGATATTAATTAAAATAATTGCAATATCTTAAAAAATAAACAAACGTTATACGACATACTCAATAAGCTATATTTTGTGCCTTTTATTTTAATCAGTTTATAAAAATTATATTTAGATTGAATCATAACACTTTATTAAACCTAAGAAACAGAATGAATTTTCTTTGGTTTTTCATAAGCAATTTGTTAATCTTAAATCAAGAAACAAAATCTAGGTAATATGTATAATAAAGAAATTTAAAAAAAATTATGTATAGATAAATGCAAAGTGATTGAAATTAAATGTGTAGTAAATATAAACACTTGCAACGCAATACTATTTTTAAGAAACAATCCGCTTAAAACAAAATCAAACGATGGTTGGACATAGTTTTAATTAAATTTAAAATCGGTGTTAAAAATTTGGTTTAAATAAAAGAAAAAAATAATAGACAAAATTTTAAACTATAGTTATTGTATGTAGGCATTTATGTAGCGCTTTTACAACATTAAAATTAAAAATGTCAAAATTTGTTTTATTTTTGAAGTTAAAACAAAATTCTAAGCTTATAACTTATAAGCTTATCGAATAATAAAGAAATCAATCTTTTTTCATCCAGATCTGTGAAAACAGTGATTTTGAAAATTTTGGCCTCTATTTGGCTTGTGTCTTAGCCTTTC
Source organism: Epistrophe eligans (assembly GCA_951394125.1). NCBI lineage: Eukaryota > Metazoa > Arthropoda > Insecta > Diptera > Syrphidae > Epistrophe > Epistrophe eligans. Next base: position 41,777,113 of record OX596030.1, read on the forward strand.
GAAATATTTGTTGAACTGTAAAGAAAATAATTAACCCGATATTTCAAATACAAAACAGAATACAAAACTTTGAAAAACTATTCTCAGTTAAAGATGCTTCAAGATCGCGATTGTGAAAATAGGGTTGCCTCCTGAGATGGTTCAAGTGTGTGTAACTGCGCGCTCCGATGGGCCCCGCGCCAGGTTTAATTTTAACGTGAATAGTTTGATTAAATTCATAGACAAAACTTTTAAATTTGATTAAAGAAATATGATCCAAGAGTATATTGCACTTACTTTTATTATAATAGTATGAGAAGCTGGAAGCACAGTTACTTTAGTTTTTACCTTTTAAAAAATATTTCAAAAAATCAGATATATCCCAATCTTCTTGGTTTCATAAAAAATGTAGGTATACCAAATTTGTGCAACATACTCGTGGATTATATTTCTGAAGTCTGAAATTAAAAAACCACTTATTTTCGCCAGGGGCCAATAAATTTGTAGCGACACATGCCTCAACTTTGGGCCACGGCACAGCCGCCCACCGCCCGCCTCTGGTCACTCTTTATAGTTCAATTTTTGGGATTATTGAATTATGTTTCTGACCTAACCTGACATATGTATATATAAATATTCATATATAATATGAAAGGGAATTAAATTTAAAAATTTTCTTATACGGGATCTTTTTAAATTCTAAATTTGATGAGGGTTAAATATTTTCTAAAGGGAAGGTAACAAAGAAATAATTTGTTTTAAAATCAAGAGACTTTTTTTTAAATACAAGTTAGATAACAAAAATAATAATGTTAAAAATCAAATTATTCACTTCAAATCCAGTGTGAGATGTTTGACAAATTATTCACTTTAAATCCAGTGTGACGTTCTTTTGAAATAAAACCTTGTTAGAAAGTTAGCATGACACATTTTTATTTTTGGTCAAAAAGTATTTTTGACTAGCCCAGAAATTGCCGATAAATTGCGCCGTTAATACGCCGTGAAAATAAAAAATTGGCCGCTCTAAATAGTAATAAAAGCTTTTATGAAGCTTATTATTGCCTAAGGGCCCTACCAATAATTAAATTTAGAGACGATTTAAATATTTAAGTAAAATGGACCATAATGGTATATACTCTATATAACAAATCAAACATTGTATATCGACTAAAATATATAAGTAGCCCTAAATAATGAATATAACACGGTATGGACTCTTTAATATGAAACATGTGATGTTTGGTTCATTATTTATAGTCCATACCAATATGGTTCATTTAACTTGAATATTTAAGTTGTCTCTAAATTTTGTTATTGATAAGGCCCTAAGTGTTGGTGTTAGGTGGCGTATGTGGAACATTTTTTTTTCAAAAGGAAGTCAGATGATTGGAATGTTTATAATATTATATAGGTAAGTACCTACAGTTACCTGTACATTTTTGTATTCAGTATTCAGTGTTGTTTCATTCAAACCTTCAATATTGATATGATGGTGAGAAAACTTGGCAGCATAACTGCAAGTAAAGTGTGATATCACACAAAAGGCCCTTTTAAATTGAATTTATTTCTTGACCTGCGTCAAATCTTTCATACAAATCTCCTTCCTTATAGTATGTTCAAGGAAATTGTTGGCTTATAACTAAATCAAGTACAGAGAAAAAGAAAGAAACCGAATGTTCAACAAACAACTTGTGTGTGGCTAGTAAAAAGTGCTGGTTGATTCAAATGCAGCTGTCAAACAATAAAACTTAATTTGGGATGGACCCAGAAAATTCTCCGGGCTTAATTTAAGCACACAGAAAAACTGTGTTACCGGCGTGAATTATGTACTTGCTATCGATAGTTTGTTTGAAAACTCAATTTCGTTTCTGGGCTGTCGCTAGTCCCTGTGGTCGTTTTTTTCGTGTAATTCCTCCCGAGCATGCAAAAAACACACCTACTGTCTTTTTTCCTTACACTAGAATTTTCTCTTCCTTACCATTTGCAAAACTAAAAAACCCATCTACCCGCCAGAGTAAAAACTAATTTCTGGAACCATAAACGAAACCTAGAATCTAGATCCAATAATAGGCGTGTTTTTTTGTAAGACCAGAGGGAATTGGTCGAAAAAAACAACGTCGGTGCTAAACAATCACCATGTTAAATACAACAACAACTAATCCCCTACGGGCTAAGCTAAACCCAGATAATTCTCCGGGCTTAACTTAAGCACACAGAAAAACTGTGTTACCGGCATAAATTATATACTTGTTATCGATAGTTTGTATGGAAACTTCATTTTGTTTTTGTGTTGCTATCACTAATTCCTGTGGTCGTTTTTTTCCTGCAATTCCCACCGGGCTTGCAAAAAAACACGCCTATTTTTTGTATTACGTGTTAAGATAGATAACCCAGACCCGTAGAAAATAGGGGAAAACAGGGGATTAGCGACACTATCACAGAAACAAAATGGTGTTTTCATACAAACTAACGATAACAATTAAGTGTGCTTGATTTAAGCACGGAGAATTCTCTGCAGGGGATTAATGGCCGCGTTCTGGTGCACTAGAATATAGCCTAGATACCCGAGCTTACATTGACATTTTTCATAGAATAGATGAGTATGCAGGATTTTTAGGATAGCTTGAGAACTATTTTTGGCAACAGCTGCTTTGACATCAGCTTTTGTTTTTACATGGGATTACAACATCACAAAGGTATCCAGATCGCTTTGGATACAAATCTGAACGCGTCCAAATATTAGTTTGTCCATCAAGCTATGTTGTCAAATAAGATGGTCCGTGTAAACCCCAGCTGATTGATTTTGGTGTGTCAACGCATAATGTACACTTTGACATCTTGTTCGCATTTAATTTTTGCATAATAAAACCATAAAACAAAAACAATGAATTCCACAATTCTTACACGAATTTCTCGATCTTTTATTACAAATATAAAGAATTTAGCAAGTAAACAAAACCGAAACATTAGAAACACATCATCAAGATGCCTTCAAGAAGTTGTCATCAATCACAAAGAACGTGCATATTCGTTTTCTTCAACAAATTATATCAATCCAATGGGGCTCCTCCTCGGATTTAGTTTTTTTTCTTCAAAAGATGATGAAACTCCAGAAGAAAAACTTATTATGACCATTAAACGTTCAATACTTGCAATTCAACGTAAGGAATATGATAAAGCTGAACAAATGCTTCATATAGCCCTTCGTATGGCTCAAGATCTTCAGCATAAGGATGGAGTCACTTATGTCTATGATGTTTTGGCCAATTTGGCAATGGAAAGAGGACAGTTTGAGAATGCAGAAAAACTATTTACTGATGTCATGAAGAGACTTTTTGCCAAAGGAGAAACTGAAGACAGTTTAAAAGTAAGCACTTGTAGTGTTGTTGTGCAAACTGAACTAGGTCTATAATGAAATTCTTAATTTTAGATCATTCATATGAGTTCTAAAATTGCTCATATGGCACATTTACGAGATAACTTTGAAAAAGCCGCACAAGGTTTCAAATGGACTATGGAAAAGTTAAGAAAACTCCCTGATTCTGAAGATTTGAGGGAAATAAAAGCTATAACGTGTGACTGGTTAGTTATTTTTTCTTTTTCATATTTATAAGATATATCTTTTTTAACTGCTTTCTAGGTATGGCCAGATGCTTGTTGAACAACAAAAATATAAGGAGGCTATAAAATGTTTTCAGGAAGCTTATGATCTATTTATTGAGCGCTATGGTGAAAGTTATTCTGAACTTATTCCGATACTTAACAATTTAAGTGTTGCAGCTTTAGGAGTAACAACTGCTATTTTAAATCAAACTTCTTGTCTAAAACTTTAAATTTTAGCTAGATGACACAAAATCAGCCAGAGAATATTTAAAACAAGCATTGGATCTTGTTAAGAAAATTCCCGAAGCTACAAACGAAGGTCTTTTACAAGCCAATTTGGGTTTAGTTTATCTACGAGATGGGTTATTAGAACAAGCTAAAATGACATGCGGTTATGCCTATAAATTAGGCAAAAAAATGCAAGATGATGATTCTGTAGAACAAGCAAGCTATTGTTTAGAGGAAGTAAAGAAAATTTTAAAATCCCAAAAGGATTAAATTGTTGAATTACATTTTGTAGATGAGTGTACTTGAGTTCTTATTTTTTACATTTTTAAAATTTGTTGTTGTTATAAATGAATACATATATAATATATTATAATATATACATAAAGTTTAAACACAGGGATTTACTCATCTTTCACAAGATCATTCAATCATCGTTTGCCAGAAAATTTGGTGGTCAACCAGCTTTTGGCGATTTCGTTTTCGGCAGTCATTTACATATTGATTCTTGATAACTTGGTAATCCAACCAAAGATGCCTGTAACCCCATTAGACAAAACAAGAATTTGGCAGAAAGAAATCAATAACTTAAATATATATAATTGGTCCTTAATTCTATTTTACATAATATTACATTGAAATTGTATGACACATAAGGGACCTAATTTTGTGTTCAGGAAAAGAATATCTAAGAGATTACGATCGGTCAAAAAGTTAAAAACGAATCCAACATTTTTTCCTCAGTATTTCGAAAAAAAGCTGAATGAAGGCTGAAGCAGTTTAACCAAAAATAAACATCCAGCCCTATTATGAATTCCATTGTAATCGGAAACTTTTCCGAATCCTGAAAATATCTATCACCGAATCCGTTCGTAATGACAACTCGTATGAGATTTTCCACTACGATGGAATCTGTGATATTTTTTTTCGGGATTCGTAACAAGTTTCCGATTACGATGGAAATCTTGATAAGGCTGATTGACTGAAGAAGATCAAGGTGAGAAGACGAAATTCTTAATAAATATTTTTTATAACTCGATTAGATGATTTTGTATTTCCTCAAGTATATCATATATGTACATATGTTACATATGTACGTACGTAAATATAATATAATAACATAAAAAATTAAAAAACTGCACTTCCAATTTCAACTTAAAATCGCCTTTATTTAAAGATAGGAATTTATTGATATAATTTGGCTTCATTTATGTAGCTACTAAAATTATTTCACGCCCCATTCATCATCCCATCAAATAAATCTGAGTGGAAATTCAAACAGAAGTTGTGTTCAAGACTAAAAAACAAAACCAAAATACACTTCCTGTGTTTCTATTCCTTAAAAAGCTAGGAGTAAACTTTTATTTGTATAAAAAAATAATTATAATAAAATTTAACTTTTTTACCTTTCTATACAACAATTTCATACATATCAATCTCTTAAGTCTAACCAACAATGGCAATCCCGACTGCAGTTGCACTTGTGTCAATTAACTGTTCTTGTAATTAGCCACAGTGCTTATTATACTTAAAACACTCACGGCAACAATAAGTTCACTCCTTTGCTATTTATAATTAATCTTACACAGCCATCAGAAAAAAAAAACTCATTCAAAGTTAGCTATAAACACCATGAGTCCAACCCCAGCGAGTAACGCGGAGATTTCTTTAAGTGACTGACCAAGCTTGGTGGACTCTTCTAACAGTTCAGGCAGTACACTTACAGTTGCAATGTATATGAAACCACCAGCTGTGAAAGGTAGAACCCAAGTAGCTGCAGCATCTCCACCAGCACCCATCAATGCCAATGCTGTCCCAGCAAGAGCACCAAGTGCTGTTACAAGTTGCAACATCATTGCTTTACGTTTCGAGCAGCCAGACTTAATGAGAATCGCGAAGTCTCCGATCTCATGAGGGACTTCATGAAGCAGAATCGTGATTGTCGTGATTATACCAATGCTATTTCCAGCCAAATAGGAAGCACCTATGGCTAGACCATCTGTGAAGTTGTGGGCGAAATCGGCAGCCAAATTAAGGTACCCAGCAATCTCGACTTCATCGTGTTTCTCATCAACTTTCTGAACAGACTTTTTCGCCGCAGAATCTTTAGATTTCTTCGATTTTTCATCGGTTTTGGGTTTTTCTGGGATGCTCTTAGCTGGGCCATGACTGTGTCCATGACCTCCTTTAATTAACCTAACGAGTTTCTCAACGGCAAGGAATGCTATGATCCCACCAAGCACCCAAAGACCGATAGTCATATCGTGGGAATGGTTGTGAACTTCCTCTCCCTCATGAGAATGGCTATGAGCGTGGTGGTCATGCTCGCCATGAGTATGAGGATGTGCCGCATGGGGAATAAGATGGAGGAATGCGTCTCCCAAAAGGCCACCGGAAGCGAAAGCCAAAAGTATCTTAAGTCTCGGTCGCATCGCCTCACTGTTGTCCAGTGGGATAATATAGAGCAATACAAAAGGAGCAGCACTGATGAGAAGAGTGGATCCGATCGAATGCAACCAAATTGTGGACATGTCTGGAGTGAAGTAGCAAGAATTAAAATTTTGTTGCTTTTGTACATTTTCTTACTCACCTAATGGTTCCTGCGCTCTTTTGATTCCTTCTTTGTGTTCATGAGCATGATGTACATGATCATGGGCATGATGATGTCCGTGATCATGGGCATGATGATGTCCGTGATCATTAGCTTCATGATGTATGTGATCATGAGCATCATGATGTGCATGATCATGAGCATTATGATGTTCATGGCCATGATGATGGTGGTCGTGTTCATGATCATGGATATGCGGCTTAGCTGCATACTTATCAAAATTCTCATTAGCCTCTCTAGAATATTTAAAACTGGCAGGTTGCTGAGCGCCGTGTGACTTACAAATAGCCGGCAACGAAAGAAAAACAACAAGAACCATCGCGGCTATGGCTAGATTTCTTTTCCATTTGTTGTTATTTTCTGCTACTGCCGTTCGGGATTTCAATTTTTGTATGGAAGAAGTTTCCATGATGGCAACAGGGAAATTTCTGTGATGTGGTTTTATTTTAATTTTATTCAAATAACCAAGCTCTATTTTTTTTAACACGTCACACAACAGTATACAGATTACAAAACAAAGTCCAACAGAAGCTGAAAAGTGAAATGTCAAATTTTGGTCCAACACGATGAATTTTGATAAAGGGATAACTAGATGATGGCCTTGTATATTCGATTGGGAGTAAATGAGATGGAATTTGAAAAATTTTATAGTAAAAGGAAGACAGAAACCAACTTGTTAGAAAAAGAACGCACCAATGACGAAAAAACAGGGATGGTGTTGATGGAATCAAATTCACTGACCCAAATTTGTCTCTTTCTTGGATCCTTGCAAAACGGAGTGTCTTACGCAACGCAAACCTACACAAATTCTTTCAGTCGTATTTAGGGGCCAGTTATAGCTTTCATTGAAAGTCATCATTGAACATTTTAATTTCTTATTTTGAGACACTTTGGGCCTTACTAATAACGAAATTTGTTTAAGAGTTAAATTAAAATCTCCAGGTTTCAGTAAAATCACATACTAATAACGAATTTAGTCCCTAGGTTAGGTTAGTCACTAGCAAGACGTTAAAATTTAATACACGGAATTCCATGTCTAAGCTGTACACTAAACAAATAAAATGGCGTTTTAGTGCTGTCTGTTGGTTATTTAATAGTACGTAAATATTTATTTAGTACACGTCTTAAATCTACTTTAATGTTATTTGTCGATTGGTTTATTCATTGTTGGTTTCAATCTTCAGATAATTTGTTTTGAAGTGAAAACAGACGTGATTTTTTATTGTTTGATTTTTTATGCCCATCGCTTTCTAACTGTAATATGTGGAAACAAACCCTGTCGTTGAAACTGTCAAACTGAAAGCGGATAATTAAAGTGATCCAGAAGAATAATGCAACGGGTAAATTCAATCTGCATTTTTACGAAGAAGGCGATGGGCATATAATGAAAGGTGGTGTATTAGAAAAATCAAATATGAGGAGATATATAGATAGCATCAATCCTATAGTTTTATATGAGACAGCGCGCACGTGTATGTGCGTGGACTCCCATTTAAACCTATAGGACTCAAAATTGAAACCAAACTGTTTCGAAACTGTTTAGTTACATGTGCGCGCCTGGCCTAAGTTCAATTTCTTGAAAAAAAACCCTAATTTCGTTCTTTCATTTCAGCATTTAATTTTTTGCGTGACAACTGTAGACTAGGCCTTACGAACTTAAAAGTAAGCGGTGTGGCCCGACCATACAATTTTAACCACACTACCCTATCATCAAATTCAGCCCTTATGTCATTCAGCGGATTGCTGAAACTGACGTCGTCAATGCAACCGCCTTGGTTGTTCAAACGCAAAATTAAAAAACATAAACGGACGTGATTGCACTTTTTATTTTATATTCCAATTAATTAATTTTAAATTTAATGTTCATTTATTTCATCAACTTATTATTTTTATTCCTTGCTAATATTTAACTTCAGTAAAAAATGTCTTCAAAAAACACTCCTGCTAACTTAAGACTTCACAAAATACTGCAAGGTAGTACACCAAAGAGTAATTCAACTCCAAATTCTATTCAAAAAAAAGTGGCGCGACCACTTTTTTCAACCAAGTTGACTGATAGCTTATCTAGTGATTATAATTTGGGAACGACGACACCATTCTTGCCATCATCTGCCGCTAAAACTCCAGTTTCAAGTCAAAAATTCAAGCCAAAGACATGCACTACTCTAAATGCATGCTATACCCCTTCTTCTCTGTTTAGATCGACGAAGAGTACTCCTCGGAGTGCCTTAGCGACTCCTCGAAGTACTTTGGCAACTCCTCGAAGTGGAGTTAAGCATGTCACAACTAGTACTCCAGAGTGCTCCTCAAAAATGTCAAACTCCTCCCGACGTTCAGAAGCCTCGGCTATGGAAGATTCAGGAATTATGTCCAAGTCTATGAAAGATGTCGAAATTAGTAATCTTACAGTGGCTGTGCGAGTAAGACCCTTAAATGCCCAAGAATGCATTAATCCCGGTGTCACAAATATTGTCCAAGTTGTTGGGAACGAAGTCATCGTCTACACAGGAACAACGGCAGACAACTCTGCAGGAGTGAGTCATTGCTTTCAGTACGATCAAGCATTCTACTCCTGCAACATGGATAGCAGCAACTACGCTAACCAAGAAGCAGTCTTCAATGGTACAGGAATGGGACTGATAGATAGGGCTTTCGAGGGTTACAACACTTGCCTCTTCGCCTATGGACAGACTGGCTCTGGAAAGAGCTACAGTATGATGGGTATAGAAGTCGATGACAGCGACGACATAGCAACCAACACTGAGGCTGGCATCATACCTAGATTTTGTCATGAGCTTTTCCGCAGAATTGACGCTTCCAAGGACAAACTTCAGGCCGAGATCGAAGTCAGCTACTTCGAGATCTACAATGAAAAAATTCATGACTTACTGTGTGTCTCGGACCACAGTGAGTCACATGTTAGTACTCAGAGAAATGCTCTCAAAGTGCGTGAGCACCCAGTTTGGGGTCCATACGTTGTCGATCTCAGCATTCACCCGGTGGAGTCCTATTCCGCCCTTCGAAACTGGTTGGCGGTGGGAAATAGTCAACGTGCCACCGCAGCCACAGGCATGAATGATAAGAGTTCTAGATCTCATTCCATATTCAATATTGTTTTGAATTTATCAGAAGTCGATTCAAATACCACAGACACAGAAGGAAAGGTCAAACAGACTCGCCGAAGCAAGATAAGTCTAGTAGACTTGGCTGGCAGTGAACGGATTACTCACACAGCAGGTTCGAATGGTGATCGAGTGCGAGAAGGAGTTAGTATAAACAAGAGTTTGTTGACCCTCGGAAAAGTGATTTCTAAACTGGCAGAGTCCAAGAAACAATCCAACTTTGTGCCATATCGGGAAAGCGTGCTGACCTGGCTGTTAAGGGTGAGTCATTAATAGTAATGCATTTACTTATCAATATTATTTTGTTTTTTGAGATAACACATTTTTATTGATAACTTATTGATAGGCCAGTCATGCTGTGACACGAATAGATACAAAAAAATGAGGTTTAATTATTGTACTTGTTTTTATTGTTTTTATTTTCGAAAGAATAGTTTATGACACCGAAAAGTGCATTCAAGACGATTTTAATGAAAGACAAGAAATCCATGTTACTCTAAATGAAAGAATACTATCCGTGCCCAAAAAATTGTCTAAACTCTTACACTCGTTCATAAATTCTGAATGGTGCACATTTATGTAATTTTTGTACAGGAAGCTGAAATGTTAAGTTTTTATATCAAAGCAATTCTTAAGGCAAATATGTATCTTTTCAATTTTTTTTGTATTTTTTAGAACTATTTTTTGTAATTTTTAACGAGCAAGAATATAGAGTAAAATTGAATCTGAGACAAATATACAATATACATATATACAAAATAAGTTAGGTCAATTCTAATATGAAAACAGAATGGCCGTAATTCCGTTATCCTTAAATAAAAAATGTTTCATGGTATTTTATTTTTGAGAACAACGCGCCTGGCAGTACTAATAACAAAACCCCATTCAATTTATTGTTTCAATATGGCTGTGCTATGCCAGGTCTTTCTGCTTCGTAAATCTAGCTGTAGGTTGCGATTTATCCAAATTTAAAAAGTTTCCATTCTTTCTTATCCCATCTCAATAATAGACGACCCTGGTAAACACTAATTTAACTTGGTAAACACTAATTTAACTTCAAAATTCTTATAAAAACGTCTGTGAGCATTTGTGATAACGTAAGTTAAATTTGAATTTTAAAGCTGTACAATTTTTTAATCAAAAATTGACTCAACGGTTTATTCATAAGAGAGTTGAAGATGGAGCTTTAATGTAGTCTTATTTTTTAATTATTAGGAGATATTTCATAGCTTATCTAATGCAAAATGTTAAAAATGCATTTGTGCCACTACCTGAGGTGAGGAACTAGTTTCTCGTTAATTTAATCGCAATATATGTATGTACCTGGATGATAAAATTTAAATACAAATTTCTCGGACAATTAATTTGCATAAAAAAAAAAATAAATAAATAATTTCAGAATAAGTTATAGTTTTTTATATAGAAGTGGCATTTTAATTTAATTTTAACAGGGTTGGGTGAATTTTTCAGTATTATTGTCAAAACTATCTAAGCGATACCATGGCGAATAACATTTGAACGGATATTGTAATATTTCAATACATATTTAGTTTATAATGATTTAAACTTTATCAGGTTTCCAAAGACTCACATATTAACCCTCCGACAGACACCTGGGTCCAGCCAAGCCTTTTTATTAGAAAAAGTCGTTATAAAGACTTTTGTAAAATCCACCTTCAGACCTACACATGGTGCCTGGCTGGACCCTATGCATTTTTTATGAAAACATGGAATATGATGCATTATGATCATTTTAGCTGCATTTTTACTTTTGCATTGAATATTAATCTTTTGGACATGTGCACACGAGTTGAATTCTTTCGTAGGAAAATAGGGATCCAACGGTATCGTTTTAAAGATAGAGTTTCATCAAAGCTAAATACTAGCGAAGACGAGTCATTTAAACAGAGAATGTCAAATTATCAATAAAAACAACTGATGCACAGATACTGATAGACCGAAAAACGTAGTGACAATAACTATTCAATTAAAAACGGTGGCAGTTCAATCACCTTATAATTAGTCTACGAAGAGAATTAGTCTTATGATGAAGAGAACGATTGAACGACCAAGAGATCGAGAAGCATAAGTTAAAATTTATTGAATTGGAAAGAACAAAAGTAGAAAATATTGTTGTACCTTAGATAAATATGTTCAACGCCATATAAAGTGTAAATTAAGTTTGATGACGCAAAATGTTATGTTAAACAAACAGCCGCAGTATAAAAAATTAGCAACTCAATGATAATAAAATAATAAAATGGGAGTATGTTTTAACCTATCATCGCCTCATGTTAGGAAGGGCATGACTAGCAAACGAACTGTAAAACAACAAACACTTCGCTGTTTGGTTGTCAAAGTAATACAAAAATTTGATTCCAGTTTTGTTTAAATAATATTTACCCAATTAAAAATTACTACAAATATAGTTGTTTTTGTGTACTTGTTGGTATTTTTAGTTTTTGTTTGCAAAAAACTGGAAATGATTTTCTTTACAATATGCACTTGTAGTACTTAAAATACATATTATGTATTTGCCAAGTCTAAAGATTTCCACCAACTTGTACACTTTTATTGTAAGAAAAATTTTAACTGCTCGGGATCACATTTTAACTTTAACTAATTTTAATCAATTTTAAAATTTGATTGTATTTCCTCTAAGTAGGGATACAAAAGAAATTATACCATTGACAAAATAGACACCGCTCTAGTATTTATGGTCTTACAACCCAAATATTTTAATGAGAAACCTTTACAATGATAGCTTTTGTCAAAAGATACTTTGATGATTAAGCTAAAACTATTACATTTAAAAACTGCAGTGTACGTCTTCTATACGAACAATAAATTCGTATACTATTTTCTTGAAACCAGGATTTTTTAGCTTTAAAAATAACGGCACCTGCCATACAAGATACAACCGCTATGAAAGAGGTTATTTATCTCGAAAACAGCTCTGACGATTTTGATAAAAACATTTGTGTGAACGTAATTAAGAAGTTTCATGCTTCTTTTCCATTTACTCAAATTTATTGGATTATTATTAATTAATTTACTACTGTTAATTGTATGTATAAATGTATAATATAAAATCTTTAAAACTCTCAGCTACTCGAACCCCAAGATCCAGTTCGTGCATTTTATCTTGATATTATATTTAGTCGCTTTTCTAAGTTTACAACTGATCAATGCACTGCCTTAAACTTCTGGTTATACATCATTTTATGACTGGTTTAATATTCGGATGCAGCACGGGCTTTTGAACTATTTAAATTCTTAAAAAAAGCAAAAAAAAGGAAGTAATGTAATTTTTTCTGACTGTTATCTTCCAACACCTCTATGTGAAAAATTAGTTGTGTATGTTTTTTTATTATCAGTTGATATTCATCTTTATTTGATATGATAGGTATGCTAAGAAAATGAGAATTCTAATTTATAATAAACAAAATTAAAACAAACCATTTGAAAGTAGGTATGTGTATTAAATTAATTTTTACTTATTTTATACTAAATTAAAAGCTTAAACTCAATAGATTATATCGGGGAATAGGTTCATCCGCTCTTTAAGGCGACGTACAATCATTTGATGTTTCTTACATTTACATTGCTTAGGATTGCATTTGCACTTTGAAGTTGGTTGCTTTGTAATTGCACGCTCATCTGCAAAAAAAAGAAATATGATAAAAAAACAAAAAAGTATTAAGTATTTGCTTTTAGTTCACTGAGTAATTTAAAGTTGTCTATTACAAATATATGGGGTTTAAGTAAAAAACGCACATTTGTGCAGAACAAAAATCTAACCGCTAGAAAAACACAATACACAATACAATACACAGATAAGTGTGGTTTTGCCAATACTAAATTTTGAAAAGATATTCAATTTTGTATTTTCTATAAAATAGTTTTTATAAACCATATTTAAAACTATGTTTATAATTTGGATATAGAAAATTCCTGTGTCATTGATTTTCTGTTGAGTTATAAAGGTGTGGTAAGAAAATAAAATTCGAGGAAAATGGGTAGGTAGGCAAGTAAAGTAAGTTGTGTTTTTGGTAAAATAATATTCCCCAACCCCCATAAAAAAGCCTTTGGAATATTTTCCACCATGAATTTTTCCCACCATTATTCCCCCCAAACATTTTTTTTTCCCACAATAATGGTTGGAAAAACCACCGATCTGAAAACACTACATTAATTTTATGGAATTTTTTATTTCAAATCTATAATATTGCATTAAATTTATTTATATTTTTTTTAGATTTTTCTATTAATTTTGTTCCTACTATTTTTGTCCATTGCACAAACAAAAAAAGGCACACTGACAAGAAGATGTATTTAAATATAGAATAAATAGGTTCAACAACCCTTTTTTTGAAAATAATGTTATAAAACTATTAACATTTAAAAAACATCAACAAATAATATTAATTACAAAGTTGTTTCAAAAAACCTCTATGGGCGGCTTCGTTTTTCAAACCACGACGGCATCATACATATTTTAAAAGCTGGTCAAGTGCTAAAATGTTTTGTTTCATTTGAAATCATTGGCCCCTTGAAAACTAGATGCCTTGTTGCCAGTGGAAATAAATACGGCCTTGAACAAATTAACAAATTGCTCACAACTCTCAGAGATTCCTGCTCTCAGATTATTATCAGAATAATTTTACTCTCAACAAAAAAAATAACAGAAATAGTTTTTGTTTGTTTTGTTTTTTTTTTTTTTTTAATGTTCTTTTTTGTTGTAATTAAGGGACTGCCTCAACATTCATAATATTGCTGTCGTTTCAATTGTTTCATTTAATAATAAATAATGATAAACAAAAGCAAACTTACCTCTTTTTCGTTCGCCAACTTTTGTTCCCTCTAATTTTGTTCGCTGACTAATATTTCTCAAGATTTTTGTTAACATTTTGTGCGCAGTTTAATTATCTGTTTTTTGTTTATCTTTCTCACTTTGTTTTTTAAAATACTTGTTTACAGAAAACCACCAGTTGACCTTCGTTACTTGATCTCGAATAAATTAAGTGCTTATATTGATCTAATTATGTATATATATTTTATTCAAATGGTTCATTGGGTCGGGTCGGATTGTTGTAATTATGAGGAGATATAATATTTAGTTTCACTCTGATTGACTTGATGTGTTCCTGTTGAATGAACATGCATTCATTGGGACTTATAAAGAAAATTTTTAAGTTATACTATTCAGTATGTGGTCGATGTGGTAGATATTATTTAAAAATTAAATAGACCCAACTGCCACATAATTCTTTTACATAATTATTGTGATAAAATTTTTGTATGATAATTGTTACCACCAAGAATTATTAAAATAAAAACAAACCTACATAATGCTAAATTATATATAATGTTTACCACGTGCATTATATTATTCTAGAATGATTTTTTTGTAAATAATAATATCCCCTTACTTCAATGATAACTTAAAATTTGAAGTTTGTTTAAATGCCCTTACAAGTTTTGTGTAAATCGTAAATCATTCCATTAAAGCAATAACAATATTGAGAAATTGGTAGAATTGAAGGCCATATTGGAATAATATGATAAGCTATAAACTTAACGTAGTTTGTAAATTTTTATCTTTTACTTTAGAAATATGAATTTTATGAAAACCAATATAAAATTTATCTAGCCTTAGAAATCATGATTATTTCTAATAGAATACGGCAGTAGGAATTTTAAAAAAGTGTCGCTTATCACCTTGTTATTCGAATAATTGAAGGGCATATTATTAAAAATAACATGATAAGCTACATCAAAGTTTTTTTCATTACATTTTTAAAACAAAAATCAAAGACGAAAAATGTTATGTAATTCTATGAAATATGAATATTATTATTGAATATTACTTGTCATAGCCATGATTATTTGGAATACAAAACGTGAATAAACTAAATTTAAAAAAATTATGTTATTCTTTGGTAGTCATTTAATTGTTAAGATTCTTATTCTAAAATTAAGCCAGTAGAATAAAATAGAAATATGCCAACCCTAATGGTACCACAATTAAAATTAAAATTTCTTGGATTTTTAATGCCACTAGATTTAGTTAAGTTTAGTGAAATGATAAGCCTGGTAAAAATTTCAGCTTTTGAAAAATAGAATTTAGCTCATCGCAATTTTGGTTTTTTTTTTCATACAAATCGTATGAGACATTTTTTTTTTTTTTTTTTTTTGTTCTTTTA
The DNA here is from genome assembly GCA_951394125.1 of Epistrophe eligans. Lineage (NCBI taxonomy): Eukaryota > Metazoa > Arthropoda > Insecta > Diptera > Syrphidae > Epistrophe > Epistrophe eligans. Next base: position 41,792,859 of record OX596030.1, read on the forward strand.
TAAATTTATAACCTGCTATAATATACAATTTCAAGAGTTGAAAATATTCGTAACAAGACAACACTTTAAAAAATTGCTTGAAAAATCAATTTTTAAGTAAAAAGTTGCTGTTTCCGTCGAATTGATTGCTATATGAACCAAAAATAACAATAATAATATGCCATTTTCAACATTGTTTAAATTTTTATTTTTGGTGGTTTTTCTTTTCTTAAAATATTATTTCTGCTTCAACAATGAATTTATTCCAATTTATCCAGAATTTAATTTTTAAACAAAATTTGTTCAAAATAATTAAATAGGTAAACCAGGTTTTTTTTACATATTGCAGATAACTTTTAATAAGTGTGTAAGGAGTACATACATTAGATAAGAAGTAAGGACATTTTTTTTAAGAACATTCTATTTCCATTAAAAATACATCATACAAAATAAATAATTACCAAACAGTAACCGGTTCTAAAGTTATAAAATAAAGAAGCAACAAAAAAAATGTCATATACGATCGGTATGGAAAAAACAAAATTGCGATGAGCGACTTCTAAATTTCATTTTTAAGAGCTGAAATTTTTACCAGGCTTATCATTTCACTGAACTCAACTAAAAAGCTAGTGGCATTAAAAATCGAAGAAATTTCAATTTTTTTGTATCAGTCCAATATACATACATATATATATTTGTCAGTCCAGGGGCAAAAATCAAAAACAAAAACTTCCAATTTAATGATTAGGAATTCTAATCTTGTTGGTTAACACTACACATTCGTCATGAAATCTATGTAAGATGAACTGAAATGAACCAATGACAATTTTTCAAATAGTTTTATAAAAAAAAAAAACAATGTATAAAGTTAGGCCCCTTATGTCCAAACCTAACTCAAAAATACCAAAATGTAATGTTAATATGCAACATAAAATTAAGAACCAATTGCAAATATATCTGTTCAATAAAAAAGTTAAACAGTTTAAACAAACAAAAAATGCGTATTGACAAGGCCCTAACAAGTCAACTAATGAGTCCAAGTGAGATCGCCGGGAGGAAACGCAAATTTGTTTGAACTAAAGGACCAATAGAGTGGAAAGTAATGTTAATATGTAATTGTTACACTCGGTCTTGTCTCCAACATTATTAAAATAGTTCTAAGCCTTCTACTTGGCTGATGTATTTCAGTTGTACATATATAGAATTCATATACATACATATAATTGTATTTAATTTATTATTTGTATTAAGTGTTAAAAACCTTTTAAATTGTGGATAATAAAAAAAATCTTTCCAAGTAAACCTACGAAATTTTAGTTAGTAATTATTAAATAAAAAAATTCAATTACAAGGTGTTTCGATATTATTCTACTTTTATCTATCATTACTTTTCACGGCTGATTTTTTACACACATGTTTTTTTTGTATAGAAGAACTTGGCTCTTTTTTAACATCTATGTTTTTGGTGTAATTTCACTGCTTTTTGCAAAGATTTTTTGTATGTCGAGTAACTTCCTCCAATATAAGATTTAAAATGTTTGAATTTTTCAATGCAATACGGTCCTAATTTTCTTCCTTGTGTGGAAAATATAATGTTCTCAATGTTTAAATTTGTATGCACTATAGGTACTACCGCTCTACTAAATTTCATAATTCTACAATAGTTGGAAGTGGGAAAAAGTGAAATGGATGCCCCGCCTCCTAATTGGAAAATCCCTAATTTTCAATTTTTTCACTCTTTATCCATAATTTTAATTATCAGTCATCAATTATAGTTTTAGCGATTTTTTAAGTCTTATAGCTCAGGAACCACTTATACTAAGAATTTGAAATTAGGTGAGGCGCCTATAGCGTAGTTTCTGTCTGTATTGGTACTTAAGTAAGAGAGGGTTAAAAAAGAGAGGTCGCCGTAATTGGTTCATATTAAAAAGATGTAGTGCATTGCTTGAGTAATTGGCTAAGTACTATCGCAAAGACAAAATATAATATTTGTATTGTTTGTATAAAATTTTCCCTCCCGACAAATCATGCAGTTAAGAGGAGAATGTTGTGTCAAACATTTTGTAAGGTTTAGTACTTTTTAGGTTTTGTTGATGTGTTAAGATACAAAATATGTTTTTGTGAAATTTCGCCATTTTCTTTTAGTTAGACTTTTTAAAACAAGGAGCCGGACGCCCTTAATATTTTCTGACCCCATTATTGTACTTTTTCTATTCGATCAATAGAAATTGAAATAAATCAATTAAAAAATAAATGTGACGAAATTAGGAATTAATTTTAAATTTGTGTATGTCTAAAGTCTAAAGCAACTTAAAAACAATAAAATGCGAACTCCCTCCCGCTACAACTTTATGTGATTAACTCACATTTTGTTTTGGTTTCACTGTTAAAAATGATATTTGTTTTAATATTTAATTTTGACGGCCGCCATTTCATCCCAAGTGACAAAATTAAAATTGTATAATTAAAAAAATTCTTGTAATTCAAGCTTAGCATTAAAAACAATTGGTCTAAGTTCATTATTCAATTACTATAGTGATCTATATACAAAATGTATGTATATGTATATTAATTCAATTAGTTCCATAGTTTCAATAAATCTCAACTTTATTTAAATTTAAATCATAAAACCTATGGGAGGATTCGAGGTGTTTTTCCGTATTTTTATTTCATTTTTAAAGAATTTATTGATCATTAATAATTTAAGCTTGCATATAGTCATCGGTTTTTTTTCAAATATTTCTCGAGATTTTAATATGATTCACCTCATATTTCTCATGCATCTAGAACCTGCATTTAATTAGCACGCTTAATGTTTATTTTTGATACGTTTTTTTTTTACAAACATTATGACAGAAAATTCAAACTTGTTTAAAATGAATTAATTAAAAACAATTATTAAAACTGGGCTTTACATCAATAAAATAATAAAAATTATTAAGAAAAGACAATTTCTCACAAAATTAGAAAAAAAAACATTAAGTGTGCAAAACCTTGATGTTGGGTTTCTTTAGCAACAATTTTAGTGAATAGTCATTAGTCATATTGTATATTTTGTAGCAGTAAAGGGTTAATTCTGCGCTTACTAATGCTGGCTTCATGGGGCTATTCTTTTGAAAATAATAAGTTTCAGAAACTCGAGTTAACGCATCAAATCAAAATGGTCTCCTTTTTGATGTGTAAACATCTATGCCGTCGGTAGGCTAGCTAAACTAAAAACGTGTGAATTTCTTGTAACAGATTACGGTGTTACAGATTACATTCATTATGGGGTATGTTCCCTTGTACAATCAATATGGTGTACGTTCCTTCGTACCTCAAACTAAATCGAAAGGTCGAGTTGAGTTTGGATTGAAATCCGGTTGACAGTTGAACTCGCCGCGTTCTTTGATGTTAAACCAGCACATGACTGCTTTTAGACGAGAGCGATTTTTAAGATTTCTTTTCTATTTTGGTTTCCTTTCAGTTGCAGAGCTGCTCTTGAATACTGCGATTTTGAATAAATGTTAACTTTGTTTTTAGCTTATGGTGAAGGTTTGACAGCTGTTTAACATTCAATCATTTTGGAAAATTGTCAATAATTATAAAGATAAATCTTAGCGGTAAAGTTAAATAAAGATTGATTTTTTTTACAAAACGAACTAACTATCATCCAAAATGGATGTTATGATTTACAAAATATATTTTTTTCACACATAATACAAGGTTATTGAATACGTTCAATAACAAAACTTGGAAGAACATTGATGTTTACACATCTTAACTGTGAGTCCCAGGACTCAGACATTTTTTTTCATTTGCGGAATAGGATGAACAAATAAATACCTATTCGACTAAACTCGAATCAGAGGGTGTCGGCCTATAGTGTAGATCTGACCTTATTGCGCTTTTTGCAATGCATTCAATACAAATATTTCATTAAAGGTATTCATGCAATGATATAAAACACTAGACCATTAACCATTTGGTTAAGTTTACGATTTGGTTAATGAACTGTCAAATTTTGTATGAGAAATGATTTACACAATTTGGTTAAAATTCCCCAAGGATTTTGCTGCGGAAAATTAACCAAATTTTTTCGGAAAACTTAAATGCCATTGTGACTTTTGTTCAAAAATATGAAATATTAGATATCGCAGAGAACAAAAAAAAAAACTGCCCGTGTTCTGTAACAATAGCATTGAGATTAGTTGACGATAAAAGTTGTGAATAAAAACGTTGTTTAAACAAAAAAAAAATAATTAGGACCTCTACATTTTGTGACTATTTTTGATCAGCATTGTTTATTTAAACCTATCCATATAATGGACCATATGGTCAAACAAAAGTAAATGCTTTTACTTGTAATTGTTATGCTTTCCTAATCGTTATCAAATTTAAAGGAACCATTTATTTTAATTATTCCTCTTTCACCAAATTTCAGTTAAGTTGAGCTCAGAACAACTTTTACTTACAAAAACGAAAGTGAACTTAACTAAAGGAAAAGATGATATCAACCATTATGGGCGCTTCGATAACTGCCGTGAGTTTGCGACCATTACAGTTCTTCATTTAGCCCCGAAATCGTTTTCTAATTCCTGTCGGGCTTAAAAAAAGTGACTTTTGTGATGTATCTTACATTTTTTTTTAAGTTGGTTTGGGAGAGGTTCTCCATTTAAAAATAACTTCGAAATCTGAGCACGTTATTTGTATACATATTTTGAAAATTAATATTTGACGTTTAACGAACAGCTGATCCAATTACACAGCATTTAACCAAATGAATTAAAAAGGGCGTTCATGCAAACTTTTAAACTTTTGTGTAAACTTATCATTTTACACAATTTGTAAACTTACGACGTTTTATAAATAACCTTATTATTTCTCTTTTATTGTTAATTTTGAAAATTAATTATTTAACCACGGTTAACAATAAAAAAATAAGAATTCGCTTTGTTTGGAACTTCCTGGGTTTAATTAGGTGTTAAAGTTCGATTTTAACAAAATATTTACTACGTTTTTAACCCGCGAAATTCGTGATTGGTCCCAATATAAGGTGGCAACTCTTTGATCATAAAACTTTGCATAGTAACCAAAAGCAAACTTACCCATCATCTATAGTACAATGCACATATATAAATATAAAATATGTCCATTAATACACCAAAGTAGCTCGTTTGATTGTTTGTATGGTAGGGGTTATCTCATAAACCACATGTATGATTTTAAAAATTCTTTTTCTTTTCAAATGTTGTATACAGGGTAATTCAAATAAGATGCCATAAAAGCAAAACCCTGTAGGTTGGGTCGAGACAAAAAAAAATAATAGGGAGGTGGAATCTATTTCTATCGATTTTAGCGAAATAAGCAATTTTTTTATAAGCTTACTTATAATTTAAAAAAAATTATCAAAAAACAACGGAAACACTATAAATTTTTTTAATCGAGAAGAAATTCAATTTTCCCAAAAACTAGAAGACATTTAAGCATCTGAATATTTATTGGTCTCATATATAAACGTTGTCTAACTTTAGACAACTTTCCAACAATTGTGATCAAAAATCTTGTTTAGTGTTGTCTTATAGCTGCCTTACTTAGACACAAGAGTAGATTGTCTTAACCGTGAATAATGTAATATTTATATTTATTAAATAAAGCATAAATTTCCACCAAATTGAAAATAGTTAGACAGTGTCTAAGTAGACAAAAATCTCAATAAATACGACTGTTTGTATTTGATTTAGAGTTAATAAGAGCATTGAATATTTAAAACAAAAACATTACTTATCAATGTTACATTTTGAAAAAAAAAATTGTTTAATTTTTTTTTTTTCGTCCAAAGAAGTCGAAACGGCCACTCTGCGAGGATGATAGATATGCATGTTTCGCATAGATTAAAATATAAAATTAAATTGTCATTAACTTTTTCAGTTCTTACAGGGATAATAAATATACCTAAATGATTGCATAACAAATTAATTATATCAATAATTGTTAAACAGACGCTATCATTTCGTGTTTAACCTTCTTGTTACCTTTGAAATATTTGATAATAAAAAAAAAAAACAATTAAATTGATTAAACATTCAAACTAATTTATTGACGTTTTTTTTTATTATCTTCTCTGTTATAAAAACGAAATAAGACGTTTTTTGAGCAATCAATTTTATTACATCATTTTGAAAAAAGCATAAAAGAATCGTAAAATAGTATCTACGTTGTGGATGGTCAAACATTTAAAGGGTCAGGAAGGTTTTAATTCTTTTATTTTAATGAGTAAGAATCTATTTTACCAAAGATCTTTATTTTATCTAAGCGCAAATAATTACAATGTATAAAATGTATTTTGATTCATTATATGTACATATATGTACATACATATATGTAACATGTATGTAGGCACATATCTAAGTATGAAAATTTTAATACAATAAATCGTGAAACTGTCCTGAATTTAACGTGAGAAATGACATGGAATAATCCAGAAGCGGACTTTATTTTTAATAAACATACAGGGGCCTCATCACGTAAAACGCAAACGATCGAACGATATCGTTTTGAAGATAGCTTTATTATTCTTTATTATTTTTTTCCAGATATAATACGTGACAGCAATGGTGGAAACGATATGGTCCGATTATTTTTGTAATACCATCTCTATTACAGAAATTTGATCACAATTGTATAAGATGTCAACGAGTTCTATGTGAGGTTTGGTTTGTGATAAAATAATTTTTCACCAACGATATTTTCAGATCTGGCAATCTTATGTAGGTACTTAGTTTTGCAGTAGTAGTGTAGCACAAAATATATAGAGTGTAAAGTTTAACGAAGATTTTGTTAAATTTGTATGAATAAAAATCGATGGGGTCCCCTCGGGATGCCAATTTTACGAAAAAGTTTTAATATAAAAGAATTTAAAGTACTGCAGGCACTTCATAAAAGTGTTACCCATATTGGGTAAAATATTCGCTCACTCACCGGGGCTCCATCAGACAGTTCCCAGTTGATCAGTAGCCCAATCCATCCCTGAAGGGGAACACCCTAATAAAAGGAATTCTTTTATATCTAGACACTGAATGACTTGATAAGGGGAACCTAAACAAACAATTTAACTTTGTACTATAATTTAATTTATGCTGTTTGGATAAGCGGATACCGTGAATTATAAGCAATAAACGTAAGTAAGCAAAGTTTATTATTTATTTACGACATAAGGCTATAGGTGTATTATAAACTGGAATATAACTGAGGGACACAGTTTAAGTTTAAATTGCAGGGTTTTACCCTATTTAGTGTATTTGAATTTATTTTTAATCAAGATTTGAGATTCCGCACCAAATAAAGAGGCATGTACAACTTAATACATCTAAAAAATACGGACATTACAAAATATTTATTAATTCATTAAGTTTAAACAAAATTCTATTTTTAATTAATATTTTTTCAAAGGCTCGTAATACCTTTTTGAATTGTTATTCATAAAAATATTTTGCGTTGCTGATAAGACATCATTTTAGTGTAATGGTTATTACGTAGGAAACGAAATGGGACAAATGCTAGGATATACCAGTATACATATATAATATGTTAGGTATTATTGATGAATAGCTGGCCTGCTCCAGCTTCGCATGGGTAGACTTATCGTAGTTTCGTAAAAAATCAACAAAAAAAGATATAAATAAATTTAACAGTATTATTATGTTAGACAGCAAATGTCAAGAACTCCAAAGTCAAAACTTTATTTTACTTTTTATAGCTGTTACCTGCCCTAGTTACGTACATCGACCCTATTCCAGAAAATGAAAAGAAAAAGCAAGATATTTTTTACATTTCCACAAATGCAAGATATTTTTTTTTAAATGCATTTGTGAACAGAACAAAGATCTTTTGAGTTTTGGGACAATCTGCTTTGTAGGGATGTTTAGGTTTGAATTTTGGAACTGTTTGCTTAGCATAATTTGCTCAGTTTTGCGTTTAGAAATTCGGCCATAGTTTTTAACAACAATATTAGAGTTGCTTTTTGAACCTCAAACGATATGATATGGTCTTTTTAATATAAAAAGAAAAAAAAAATATAAATAAAAACTTAATTTCTGCATAATAAAATGATTGAAGGGGACAAATTCAAACAAAAATACACAACTATTATATTGAGTTTAGGTTTTAGGGTATTGAGTAGGATACGAAATTATTTGAACAGCAATTTCAAGATAAATAAGAAAGTGACAGTTTGGTGTTTTGAGAGATCTTACATTTTTAGATTTTGTTAATGTAAAATTCACCAAATGCCTATTTATTCTTTTTAGTTACTAACTGTCACTAAGAAAGTGACAGTTTGGTGTTTTGATAGATCTTAAATTTTTAGATTTTATTAATGTTAAATTCACCAAATTGTATTCACCTATTTTATCTTTTTAGTTACTAACTCCAAATGTCAATGTGACAACTACGAATGTTAAAATGGTATATTTGATTTAGGTGTGTTCAGTTGTAGTTTATTAAGAAAATAAGTTTAGTATGATACCAGTTAGCCCGTGGTGTAATGGTTACTGCTTTTAGGACTGTTACCCCGAAGGTCTTGGGTTCGATTCCAAGCCTATACCACCTAAAAAAATAGAAATCTTTTTCAAGGGTTACTGCTACTGCCTCTAACAAGGAATTGACAAATTATTTAAGAGAATGGATGAGAGTGGGCCCTGGTTCTACACAAGCTGTTGCGTCACCCAATTTATTTATTTAAAAGTATATTTAATAACATTTTGTTAAATAAATTTAAAATTTTGCGCAATTGCTATTTTTTTGTATTTGTCTTAAAAAAATTTAGATTTTTTCTTTCAAACTGGCATGTTTATGTAAAATCAGAATCCATAATTCTTATTTAATTAAATTGAACTATAAGAATTATTTTAACTTTTTCTGAAAATTAGTTTTGGTTGTCTTCGAACAATGATAATCGTATCCTGTTATCGCTATGTGTGTTAAAATTAATTAATTTGTGGAAACTAGACCCCCTTGGACTTCAATCATAGTATAAATAGATACAATCATTAATAGTGTTCACGAGGTAGACGTTATTTTATTATTTATTTGCAAGAACGCTTAATCTTAATTCATCTTATTTCATTATGATATAAGTAATTTCGTTTATACTATGGCCATATAGTAAGAGAAGTTAACATCAAAGGAAATCAAGAATACAAAATCTGAGTAACAAGTATCAAGAGTTTCATTTTATTAAAAAAAAAAATCATGATATAAACGAAGAGATAAATGATTAAATTTCTTGATAAATATTGATTACAGTGTTTGAATTTTGTTCTAAATTAATTGACCAAGGTTTTTGATAAAAATAAAGATTAAATTGCCCTTTCACGTCGCGGTTTTAAGATAATATATCTACTAAAAAAGAAGTTTATTTTTGGTATACTTGAAATTATGTCAGGAAGGAATTTGTTTCACGTAAATTTGTGTTATTTTTGCCTAACTAATTAATTAGAGACTCTTCTTAATTTCTTTACTGAGTGAAAAATAAAGTTAATGCTAATAATTGTTTTATATATATTCAATTCTGTATTCAGATAATAGTTGAAATTAATATAACTTATATTATGAAGTTAACCCTTTGGTTGCTGGATAGAGAGAGAGTTCCAAGATCTGACGTTCCTTATACATAGGCTGAGATTTTCATCATATATAATAATAATATGTTATACAAAGGTGTTGCCAGAACTTAAAATGTAGCTGAAATATAATAAAAATGTCAAGCTATACATCTTCACTCGACGCAACGGCCATGCTCCACAATCCATGCCTAAAATAAAGTCCACTGACATTTGATAAAAAATGACCTTCGAAAGGCACAACACAAACAAAAAAATCTAAAAGCTATAAATTAAAGTAGAATAAACAAACATAATAAAATCTTAACCTTTGAAACGGTTTTCCAACCAGTTCTAACGTAAAGTGCCCGTTAAAAACGAAAATTAACTCGCCCTTTAATTGAAAATTTCTATTTTAAGTGCTGATACACGTACCTAGTACCTACTTATTTGGTATATTTTTTTTTTAATTTATTTGTTTTTGTTTTCTTCTTTTTTTATAAATTAGTACATATTAAGCTGGCGCACCCAAACTTAAAAATAATGTTTCGGCGGAATGTATTTGGATTCATATACAGCTGACCTACTTGCTATCAACGGGTTTTATCAAAATAACTTTAAAAAAAACAAAAATAATTGTATTCACAGTGATTAGAGGAGCTGTTTAAGGTAATATTAAAAAGCATCATGGAACATCATTTTTTAAAACAAAATCAGTGAATATTTTGTTACCGAAATAGAAATTACGACTTGAATTATTATTATTTAAGTCAGAAAATAATTATTCGTTCTCTCATTAAATTCTTCTTAAATGCACTTAAGAGGTTTTTGTTTGACAAACTTCAGCGCGTCAAAAACCCTCAGAAACAAAATGCAAGATTGAATCGTAGCACGAACTGGTTCTTGTGGTTCAAGTTGCTTAGAATTTTAAAATGGGGGTATGTTTACAGTCCCTGGCCAAATTATAATAAGCACTGTAGATTTTATTCAAAACAATAATATTTAGTTGGCCCTCCTCTTGCCGTATTTTTCGCTTTTTTTTAGTTGAGGTCACTTGAACATTAATAGAATTATATTTAATCGTTCCGTCTAAAGATAAGTTAATTTTTTTAATTTTCTTCATCTTCGTTATATCATCTTCAGCTGTATGAAATCCATTTGTTACTCATATGGATCATTTATATCACAAATACACGTCACATGAGAATAACTACATATATTCTATAAATTGCAACAATTTATTCTGAAACGATCCGATTATTCACAAATAACTGATAAGTTATTATCACATAGAAAGAAGATTACTACATATATTGCGCGCAACTTTTCGTTATCGTTTATAGTTTAATATTTATTATTGTTCATTAAATTTTACCTGCAAAAAAAATAAAGTCTTTATCTGTTAATATTTAAAATTCAGTAAAATTAATGAAAAACAAGAGCATTCTTAGGTAGTAGATAATAAATTATATACATAAAAATTATTATACATATGTACATTTATATACTTAATAAGATAAGACCAAACTTTGTTTACCCATCACGTGAAGATAGAAAAAGTGTTTACATCTTTGATTCACAAAAGTCATTTTATTTAAAAGTAAACGTGTTATTAGTTTATTTGTTCATGTGCAGCATTATTTTGTTAGATTTTTTTTACATACATGTAAAGGATGTGTTGAAAGTTTTCCTTGAAATTCCTCAGAGTCTTAGGATTAAGAAGAAGCTGATCGAACAATTTTCATACATAACTTTAATTCATTCAATAATTTATTTTAAAATACTTTTACCCACATATCAATCAATTAGAATCTATATTCAAACCGACTAGAAATTTAATATCTGCCAGAATTCAATACTAAATTTGTTTTAATTGCAGCTAACGTTGTAGGTACGGGTCAATTTTTGCATAAGTCAGCAAATTTATTTTAATCTAATTATCTAGGCTTTTTAGAATAAAAAAATCTATCTGTTTAGATAGGCTATGTCTTCGTTCATATAATAATTTTAGATCAAGGGTAATCAAAAAAATGTATAAATGCCATTGATTCATAGAATGCGCGGGGACATTGGAAATGACTGGTCTTATATAGCTTGCTAAATTAAAACAATGATAAAAGACTTCCTTGTTTATTTGTTTATTACCTCAAATGCGACATTTTAAGTGTGTCATACACTCGTCTAAAGGCCTGTATAAAATTATTATATAAGGTGATTCGCTTAAGAAAAAAAAAATTAAAAAACAATCACCCCTATCAATAATAAATGCTTATTTATCTTCTAATTTATACATCAACTAAAACGTTGATCAAAAATCAATTCGCGAAATAAAATATCTTATTAAGTATAGTTATAGTTAACCAGTCAACTGCTAATTCACGTTAAGTAGCAAATCCTAACGAAAATCTATACTACATTCAACAAGAACTCTGTTGTCTCCAATTTTATCCTCAAAGCTGGACAATTCACCCTTGCCCCAACAAGTCTTCTTAATTCTTAAGAAACAAAACTTAGATTTGCTATTAAAAATATTTTAATTAAAGCAATAAAACTCAATTTGTAACAGAAACAAATTAATCACCAGGATCAATGCTTATGCTGAACCTGACCTTAGCCACACACTGCACACACTTTTTATTGTAGCATGGTACCTACCGCGGCTTTTTTTTCCACTGCTGTGATTAACTTTATTTTGTAGAATACCCTGTGAACACTTAATAAATAACCATGAACTTTTTTTTTTTTACAAATTCGAACTGTTTTAAAAGTTTTCCTTTGGTTCATTTTGCAATTCCTTTTTCTGAAAAAATCCAATAATTCTGAAACATCCCGTACAGTAAAATTTGACATTTTTAAGCACTTCTTCCTTTAAGAAGAAACAAAAGTGTATGCTTATGTGTTCAGAAGATTTAATTTTTGCAACGAAAAGTCATTTTTCACAATAGTCGGGCGAAGGTCGTAAGATCGAATACCAGCCCAGTAATTGAGAAATCTCAAAAAGTTTTCATACGATCGGCTTCTATCGCATCGAACCTTGAACGACGCTCGCAATTAGAACCAATTAAAACAACAAACATAGGTTATTCTTATACATATATTATTAGTTCGTTTCATATATATTTCACGATTTTTAACAAAAGTGTTCAACATTCTGTATAAAATGTATACAAGTATATATTAAAATATTTCATATACATATCTATACATATGTAACAAAGACATACCTAATAATTTACATCTTTGATGTTTTTTTTTATAAACAATTTAATATCTGCTTATATATTATAATATAATAATATTTTTAAACTTTAAATACACATAGGTACTTTTTTAATTTTAAATTTAACAGTTTTTCTCTTTTTTAATATATTTTTTTGTATCGAATTTATAAAGCTTATTATTATTATATAATGTATTTGTGTCTAATATAGACAAATTAAATATAACAATAATAAAAAAGAAAAGCTCAACGAAATGTTAATGTTTATCTTTATGTTTTCTTGTCGAATTAGCGATAAATTTTCCAAAAATATTATTAGTCGTTTCAGTCTTAAATATAAATATTATTTTACTTGAATTATATAAAAAAAATTTTTAATAATAATAAAAGCTGCTTCTTGCAACTTTAAAAATGTTTGTTTTCGACTAAATAAAGCTGCTTATTACTTAAATAAAAGAAGAAAAATAATAAAATGGCTGCCTTAGAATTTTTACTTCGCCACCTGTTGATCGCCATGGTTGTGTTCTTCGGTTTCTTCTTGATGTTCCTCTTCTTCTTCCTCACAAATACTTTCATTATGTTTGCGCATAACACGGGTTCGCAGATACTTTGTTAATGGGCGTTTTTTGTGCTCCTTGCAAAATGGACATTCCTTCTTTGATGACTTTATAACTTTAGTTTGTTGACATTTTTCTATAATTATAAACATAAAAATTGTTTTGTTTAAAATTAAAGTGAATTCACAAAATGTACTACATTATGTATAATAATTGATATAAAGCATTTCGATTTTAATTGATTCGGCATTTGTTCAATGAGCAAAAAGATTTGAACCGTAGTATTACGATCCCGGCTATGTCAATTAGTCTAAATCTACCCGTGAGCCCAATTTCAAACGTACTATTAGGTACAGAGCTTTTTTTCTTTAACCCTATACTACAGGAATGTGGGATGCTTTGTCTATTTCTCCCTCTCATTGTGATATTCAGAAATTCAAAATCAATCACAACAAATGAATTTTAAATCACTGACAACATTTTTAATTTGTTCATCAATTAAAAAATATATATCTCTTTCCCATTACAGACTTAAATCATCTTTAAATTAGTAAGAAATAAAAATTACAGAAAGAGTTTTAGAAGAAGATCGATCAAGAGGGCCACCCTATACATGTACTCATAACTTGGCCTCCGCTACAACCTTTGAAACAGGGAATCTATATCTAAATTCAATTTAGTCCACTTAAAAAAAATATTTATAATTGTTTTTTTTTTTTTTTTTTTTTTTTAATTTATATCAAAAATTAGTTAAGAAATCAATTAATAATTATCTATAAATTTTAAAAATAGGATTTTAATCGTAAAACAAAAAATTATATTGCAAACAAAGAAGCCTCGAAATATGACTTGATAAGTTTTTGATTTATTAATCTTACCTTTATAACAAAGTCTTTGTTTTTTATATCATTCTGCCTACGTTAGCAGCATTTCTAATCACATACAAGAAACAGCAGTCAAAATTAAATGCGCATTTCAAAATAAAAATTGATCAGTTTTAGAACCGCAATATTTTTTTATCAAACTTCAAAGAATAAATATTAACTTAATTTACTTTATAATTTTGAACTATAGAGTTAGGTACCAATTTACAGATAAAAAAAAACACTAACATACATATTTATAAAAAATGCTTTATTATCTTCTAATTCACAAATCAACTAAAACGTTGATCAAAACTTAATTAAAAAATTGTTTATTAATAAATATTTTCATATTTATTTACTTAAAGTACCAAATCTTAACGAAAATCTACTATATTCAACAACGTTTTTTTTTTAATCTGTGGTCATTTTAGGCATTTTTAACTTAATTACTCGTTAGTCAACCTACTTGGGTTTAATTATTTAATTAACACGAATTAACTTTTTGTTTTATTTTGTTGATAGGCTTTCGTTCGTCTCTGATTAAAAATAATTCATATTTGCTTTGAGTTTATTTTTTATTAATAAGAATGTAACTGTCATAACTGCTTCCTACCTTACCTAAATCAAATCTTTATTTATTTAATAACTTATACAGAGTAAGATACAATATCTCATTAAATAGAGCAAGCTTCAATGGAAATTAGAATTAAAATTATTTGATGTTAGTGTAACATACAAATACAGTTTTAAGCTTGAAATCTAAGTTTTAAATGAATATTTAAAAAAAATTGTTTATTGTCCATCCAATATAATAATTCTTCAGTAAATTATTCATTAGTCTAAGTTAGATATAAGAAGAACTTTGAAATTCCAACCGAGGTTCATACTAATTGCATCAACCGTATAGGTATATCGCCATAAGCAATATCGACCATCACAATTTATCGGTTATAGCGAACAATAAACAATCTATCGCTTATAACGAAAATATTCTGGTATTTTTTTTTTCGATTAATGATGAGAATACAGATTATTTTTCTACTTCACTCATAAAAAATAATTTAACATTTTATTTAAATAATAGGTATTCGTTAAACATAGAAGAACAAAAAATCCAAATATCGGTTTTAACGTAACAGCGAATATGTATAACAAACAGATTCCACAGTCCCTTCGAGTTCGTTGTACCAGATGTCGACTATATTTAAATTTTAAATATCTAAATGATAAACACGGAAGTTCTAATAAATCATACATCACGACCTCTATTACATTACATACTTTTTAATACGAAAAATAAAACAAATTAAATTATTTTGCTTGCGGAAGTATCTTTTCAACCAACCATAGTTTTATAATAATGTAGTTGCAACATTAACCTCATGGATAAATCATCA
This sequence comes from Epistrophe eligans, assembly GCA_951394125.1. Taxonomy (NCBI): domain Eukaryota; kingdom Metazoa; phylum Arthropoda; class Insecta; order Diptera; family Syrphidae; genus Epistrophe; species Epistrophe eligans. The sequence goes on from OX596030.1 coordinate 41,808,459, forward strand.
CTAAATAAGAGTTAACCTGCATGCATCACGTGCCCGAGGTCAGGTAGACAATAAAAATACACCTGAATTGATAGAAGTTTCAGTTTGTCCGCTTATCATATCAGAAACAATAATGTGAAGAGCTGATATTGTTTAAAGTGTTGAATAACAAAAAATAGAAATGTTGGTGCCAGAAATAGTTTGAATGTGTGTCAAGCTGACTCAGATTTCGTTTGTTAGGTTTTTTTTTTTTTGTATACGTGCAAGGACGCACGTAATCGTTGTTTGTTTACGCTCCCTCATTTTTGTTTATTCTCTCTCATAGTTCTCGAATTTTTGCTGTGAGGCTAGGCGTGCCTACGTGAGACTAACTCATGACGTTCACTGTATTTTGAAACAGTAAAAAATTAGATACAACCATTGTTATCTGAAGTGAATTAGAGATGCTGCAGATTATTTAAGTAGTGCGTGGGGGCACGTCTGCCGTAAAAATTCTATAATCTCTAATTCAAGAAAAAAATTATGCGTTGAATGTTGCCATTGGTTTTAATTTTTTGATACATAATATTTAGTACATTGGTACGAAGTATGTTGATTTGAAATAACATACACATTTTCGCATTTCCAAAATGTTTACTAGAAACTTATGTACGATCATTATAATTATGTAGTTAGAATTCCAGGATTTTCAAATGCCTATAATTTTTTTTTTATTAGATTGCAGGTTTTTTTCAAAAATTATGTATGTATCTACAAATCTGTTTATATATTTATTCCTTTTTTTAATAAGTAATTAATATGTATGAACAAAAATTAAGAATTAAACAAAAATGTCCCTTTCTTTACAAATAAAAATAATATTTTAGTTTTCTGTGAGAAATTTGGTCCTGTTTCTAAATGCTTTTATAAAACAAAAAATATCCTAGAGGCAAAACCTCGATAGGTAAAAAAAATGCAAAATTGTTCAGGAAAAAGAAAAATAAAAAAAATAATTTCTGACAGATGCGTGTGTGTTAAAAAAAAAAATCGAAATAAAGAGGGCGACACTATTCGCATTGGCCTTTTGCATAGTACCGCACAGTATCACCCTCTCTGTTACGATTTTGAAAGCGCATTTTCATAGTGTTGTACTTTGGATTTGAATAGATTTTTGACAACTCTTCTTTAACTTAGAGTTAACTGGCCCTTATGGAACCTAGAAAATTTTAAAATGGTAAATAGTACTTGATAGGGGCAAAAAGAATTATTATTCTGACAGTATAAAAAAAGTTACAAAAATGTAGCATTAAAAAGACATTTAATCTTATGAAAAAATTCAGATAAGAACGAAATATTCTATAAGTTTACTTAAGTTAATACAAAATATGAAAATAATAGAACCGTTAAAGGAGTTTGTTTCAAGATTGTTTTTTTTTTTTAGTTTAATATTTTAAATTATTTCTTTGGTTTTTAATTTAACCCCATTTAATGTTCTAAGAAAAAAGTAGAAACAAAATAAATGAGTTAAATAAAACATTAATGTTTAATAAATTATATTAGGTATTGGTTAAATCTCACAAAAAATAAGATTATTTGATTTACGTGTGATTTGGCATGCAATACAAAATGCTGCATACCTATACAATTTAAATTGAATCATGTAGCTATAAGATATTAAAAAACCTCATATAAGGAGAACTGCACGTATGTACCTACTACTACTTCTACTACTACTACTATACTAATTAAGAAATTCTTGGATTAATCATATAAATTATGTATGGGCAATTCCCTGCCAACTGTGATTTTTAGTACAAAACTTTGCAAACATTAATTTTTATTATTATTTTGTTTGTTTTTACATTGACATTTTAATAAATATATACATAAAAACATTTTCTACAACTTTTAAAGAACAACAAATTTTGTGAAAAGTACAAAATCTTGAAGACATTATTGTATTGACACTGTTTTTTGTTTTTGAATTTTAATACGTTCTCAGTCTTTTTGACAAAAATTCTTAATTCCATTTTATGTTTTGACGTTTTAAACTTTTTTTCTTAAAAATTGTGTCTTTTTTTATTTTTGAAATCTATTTTTCGATGTAGCAATTTTTGTATACTGGATTATTATTAAAAATTTAAGTTCCTTATAATATTAAATTTATTTACCACGCTACTGACATTAAAGCTTTAATACAATTTGTTTTCTCAACACTTCTGAGAAAAATTATTTTCGAGATATTTTCTAAAAATAACCCCAAAAAATATCATAACACGCTTAAATAACAGGACCATGGTACTGACAAGTGACAAGTAATTTTGTGAAACACTTTTTTTTAGAATAAAAACAATTCAATGTTACAGCACAATTACGTTAATAATAAAATAAATTGATATTTTGACAATAAATAAATAATGACATTCAAACGCCACCACAAAAGTGCCATCAAACTAAAAAAAATGTGGGAAATGTTTAGAAAAAAATTCGGGGACAACATTCAATTATGATTATTTAATTCAAGAGCAAATATTTTAACTTGATATTGTCAAAATTTAACTAAGCATTTATTGCACTCAAACTTTTTTGAGAACAACATTTTTATTCGATGATACATTTTAGTAGAAAATTTAATTGGAAAAACAAGGAATGCACATGTCACTGTACTGAAATTTTAAGTAAGCTTTTTTCAAGTAGAGGGAAAAGGGTAGCAAATTTTTAAATAATCTCTAATGTAAATTGTAGTACAAAACAAACTTATTTCCCCAATTCAAACAAGAAATTCATGACAAAATATAACCTTAAGTTACAAATAAAGCACTGGACACAAAGAATCACAGTAGGCAGAGAATCACCCATATCGGTTTTTCTTTATGTAAAGGACCAAAAAAGGGTTTTCTGTTCTCAATGATGCATGAGTTGAAAACATTCAAATGATTGAAGTAATTATGCTCTGGCAATACCCTTTTAAATTACCAGTTTAAACAGATTGCACTTAAAACTAGTATATATGTAGGTACGTCTTGTTTGTTAAATTTTTGAATTTTTTTTCAAACAATTCAACTCATATTATAATTTATTTGTCTGTTGAAATTTTCTCTCCGATCAAATATTTAGTTGAGAGAAAGGTCATCCACATTGAGATTTTATTTATATCCCACACTTCGCAGTGTTTTTTATACTTTGTGGAAAAAAACCTGTTCTTGTATTAAATACGTACTATTTGAGTCACATTAACATGGTGATAAAAAATCCATTACAAAAAATGTATATCTACATATGTATGTACATATAAACGCAGCTAAACTGTTCCATAGTTTGTTTTTCCTTTATGATTAAGTTATTTATATTTTGTTGTTATTGTTGTTTGTTTTTGCATTCACTTTATCTGTCAAATAGTGTCATTTCTTTCGAAAACATGATAACAATAATGAAAAACAAATTTGATGGTGTAGATACCTTGTGCGTCGAATTGAGAATTGCATGCCAAATTTTTTTAAACTATAGCGACCACACCCCCTTTGTTTTGGTGGCAGTGTTATTAAGTAGAGGAAAAATAATATTAACTCGAGAAACGTCAAACAAATGCTACTCTTTTAAAAGTATTATATATGTTACATAGGTAGTAATATGTTGAACTGTAAGAGAAGGTGGAATGTGTACCTTTCACTTTACTGTAGGAATCCTTCGTAATCAGACTGGGCTGATTTTCAAGTGTTCCATAAGGAAATTGCTCATAGTCTCGGTAATAGTTATTCCGCATGCTACCAAAGGCCAAGCTGCCATCTCCAACAAATACTCCACAAACATCCATGACTGTTATTAATATCAAATTATTATTGTCACTTTGACTAAAGAATATTTAGTTAGGTTTTGTTGTTTTAAGTCACTTTTCAATTGAATTTAGGACACACGTAACGTAATAGTAACGTTCATTGACTCCTTTAATAAGTTTTTTTTTTTTTTTTATTCTCTTATTTGGTATTTAAGTTATTCGATACTTTTGCATACGTTACGAAAATAAAAATGTTTTTTTTTATTTCTAAAGAAAATTCACAAAAAGGAACGACTTGCGTTTGTTTAATGCTTTCTCAAAAAAAAAATGAATATTATTTTTGTTATTTTCTTCGCGTTTTTTTATTTTGGGTTTGTTTTCTAATAAAGATTAACTGACGCTTGCTGTTGTAGTTCACCATCGAAAGTTTTATTGAAACTGAAAGCCTACAATCACTTGCTACGGAATAAAATCCCGCGTTTTGTTTATACATACAGATAAATAATGTTTTCGTTCGTTGCCGTGGTGGTCGTCATCATCGTTGCTTTCGTGCTGTAGATGTGGACCTCGTTTCTGGCCGGATAGAGAAATGGATAAATGACGGGCGTGTAGGGCTGAGCAGGGAAGACTTTTGAACCTTGAGGAAGAAGGAGCGAGAGTGAGTGAGAGAACGAAATTAGAAGACAAAGAACGCAAGCAATAATACTATTTTAGGGGAAGTTTCAGGGGTGGTCATAAAGCTGACAGGGCCTTATTTTGTTAAAAAATAAAACAGATAGATATGTACATATTTTTGTATTTTGTGTTATTTGTTGAGCTATCTAATCGTTATAGATTTGATAAAGCCTTAATTTTTTATTAACGTGACAAACTAAACAAAGCAGTTACATTCATCGATGCTTTTATGCATCTCTGGCACTAGTACGATAACTTGGGAACCGAAAATTATGGGATTTTTGTAGAGGGGTCAAATACAAAAATGTTTTACTATAGAAGGGGGGTCTATCTCGCCCCGTTTAGGATGTAGGGGTGATTTTCGAAAAAACGACTTAAATATTAAAAAAACAACGGCAATACTTAAAATGCAAAACAATGACAGTTTTAAAAGCCAGAAGTCTGTTCTTTAATCCTACATTTAAATTATATTATTTGTGTCAATAGTTTTCAAAAAATTTGCATTCAAGCTCAAAATTTTGATAAAATAAACGCAAAAAAAAATGTTTGGATCAATTTTTCTCAAATTTGTGGTCAATGCTCATATCAATTCTGAATCGAACACAAAAAACCGAAAGCTTTTATGTCTTCTAGTTTTTGAGAAAATTGAAAATTACTGATATTACTTTTTTGGGATATTTACGGCATTACGGCTTCGTTTTAAAAGTGGATATGTGGCTGTCCCCTGCAACCCCCCTTCGGCGGCGTTTTAAAAGTGAGGTATGTAATGTAGGTAATCTCACAAAAAAGTAGTTAGTAATTTTCAATTTTCTCGAAAACTAGAAGCCATACAAGCTTTCAGTTTTTTTTGTTCAAATATAACAAGTTTTTAGTGGAGGTGCTTCGCTTACTTGATATTAATTTAGCAAAACAGTACAGAAAAACAATGAACGACTGATTTAAAATTTTCAAAACTAAATAACGGCTAATTATCCACATAACGACTTTTGCATTTGTGAACGTCGTCGCTTATTGGACATTCAAAGTTTGGTACGTTATTTCTGAAAATTTTCTGCAAAGTCTGTTTGTTGATATTGTGATATCATGTGACTTACAGAAAGTGAGCTGCATACAAAAAAATCTTGCCCGACAGTTAGAAATAATTATCAGCCCTATTCTCCTAAACGATTCGATCGAAACATTTGATTCACGTGAATTTTTCATTAAATTTGTTCTTAATTACTTTTTAAAATCTTCTGGTTTTCGAGTTCAAATCTTAAATGATATTTTTTTGTCTCTTTATTAAATGAACTTATTAAAACATCGACTTTGGCACGCTTTTAGACGGATATGTTTGAATGTTTCATTTTGTACTTAATAGAGTAATGGCATGTGATCATGTGATCTTGGTGAAGGTATACTTTCCAAAAATCTTGACTTTTCACCTCTCATTGAGAAAATTGTTAATAAGGCCAATGCATTGCTTGGTTTTATTAAACGTTAGAGCAACATCTTCCTTATACAACTCTTTGGTTCGTCCCTCCTTAGAATAATGCTAGTGTCCTAGTGAGGTATGGTCATTTCACTACTCTGTACAAATTGATCGCATCGAATTTGTCCAGGGTAAATATGTACGTTTCGCACTAAGCCAGCTGAGCTGAGAATGACCCAAACCAACTGGCTCCATATAGGAATCGCCTTCTTTTAAATAAGACTACTCTGGAAAAATGTTGATAAGCTACCGATGTTTTGATTTCACACCAACTACTTTTTAGTTAGTTCCATTGATTCTCATGTTCTTTTGGGCAAAATTAATTTTATAGTTAGAAGTCACAGATTTTGGAACTCTGACATTTTTCAGCTCGGCTTCCATCGTATGAAATAATTTTTTCGACTTTGAGTTACTCAAAGCTTATACACTTAAGAACAAGTTGTATAGGCGTTCTTAGTTCTTCAACAGTGTTGCCATTGTTTGTTTGTTCATCTAATGTTATTAAATTTGTAATTACTAATTTGTTTCTTAACTAAATGCAAGGCACAAAAAAGAATCGCTACCTTAACTTTAAAAATTTTAATCCTTCTTGAAAAAAAAAATTAATTTGAATTTTTTTTTAAACTTAAAGGGCCCCTTCAACTTGAGTATAACTGCATACATCCCAACTAAATTCGTAAGCCGCCCCTTGAATGTAGATTGTGTATAGTAGACAAAATGACACAGTGGAAGAGTGAATACGAATAGAGAGAACGATGATTTCATGTTAGCTAGCATGAACCACGTAGTGAGTGCATTATTTGTGCATTGTATTGCTATTATGTTATGTCTTACCTACTTCAGGTATAGCTAGTTTCTGTTATTTTTTCTTTAATAAAAAGGCATTTTACGCGAAAGAGTTACAAAAAATGAAAATGAAAAACAAATTTCTCTATCTTCTACCTGTTTTGCTTCGAAACTTTTTTTTTATTATTATTTCTATTTTTTTATACTTTAGTTATTTATTTTTTTCTACTCTATACCACCATTATCAGTTCCATTTCAATTATAATTTTATTTGATAATTTAATTTATTTCTTTTTGTTTTTTTTTTTTATTACTTTAATTCTTTTCAAGATTAAATAAAAAATAAGTAGGTATGTATATGCATATGTATAAAACAAAAAAAATTTTTTTTGTGATGGTAATTAAAGAAGTTAACAAAAGAAGTTATCGCAGTTGAAATTCTTGTTTAAAAAAGTTACAAACAACTTATTATTCCAATTAAAATTCTTTAATTTTTTTTTATTTTTAATCTACCTACAATATAAAATAAACAATAAACAAGATGGTCCTTATAAAGGAGACGACGGAAATTTTTTTTGTGTGAATACTTTTTAATTATTTTTTTCAAAGCAAACTTTAAATTTTAATAATTTTGAAAAAAGTTCATGATTCAAATTTGGCACAAATGTTATCACTTATTATTGTTTATATAAAAATTTGCATTGGGAAATTTATATTATTTTCATAATTCAAGCAAACAATTGGTGAACAATTAATTATGAATGCACCCTTTATACAAGGTGGTGCAAATGTAATTTCTATTTAGACATTTTTAAAGTAAACAGAAAGAAAATACACGTCAACAAGACATGAATCACTATACTCCAAGAACACGGAATAATTGTTTAGATTTATTTCGACATTTCTTTGTGACAAATTTTGCGCCACCTTGTGCATCATATATGTATGTAAATGACCATACCTACATTTGGTTCAGTATATTTAGTCATGACTCGTATGAGAATTTAAAATGGAAATGGGGAATAATTATTTTGTTTGCCATCGCGAGAGTTACTTACAGGAGATCAAATCAAAGCATTCGACCCTTGCAAAGCTTCCGCCAAAAAAATTTAAGTCGGAGTTTGCTTAACAGGGGTTGAAGAGAAATATTTTTTTTTCTTTGTAATTGATGACTTTGCAAGTTGTGGATGTAGGGATGCCAGACGTCCCGCCAGGCGCGGGACTGTCCCGCAAAACGAATTTTGTCCCGCAAGTGTCCCGCCGTAACATTATGTCCCGCAATTTGATATACCTAATGTCCCGCAGGTCCCGCAAAATATTCAAATGATAAAACATTTCCTTTAATTGTGCGGTATTTTAAAAGTACACAGGGTGTCTGTATAAAACTAATTAAATTTTATAACTTGGAATCCGAAAAATCCAAAGATATCGCCGATTGTCTCAAAAGAGTAATTTGTTCCTTAAATTTTTGTTTTGAAAACATAACTGCGTATTCAGCTGACAACGCCAATATTAATTTTGGTAAGAACCAATCTGTTTGTACAGAACTAAGAAAAGAAAACAATGAATTTGTACACATTAAATTGTTTTATGAATATGAATAAAGAATTATTAAAAAATCGAAAAATCTGTTGATATTTGGGTTAACTTTTTAAAAAAAAATTCAACACCTAGCTTTGAAAAATTACGTGATATTTTCAGTTTTATAAAAAAAACTCATGGCATGAAGAAAGAAATAAAGTTTCTAATCCGGTTTAAAAGGCAGAATTATTGATTTAACAAAATTTTAATGTCATGTAGAAAATTCAAAGAATTCTGTAGATCCGATTTTGGTTTAACTGAGATTGTTTCCAAGGTTCCATCAGCAGTAAAAAAAAATTATACAAAACTTATTTATTATTCACCTAAAATCAATTTATTTATCTTGTAAAAATATATGAATTATTATACTTTTATTAAAAGACTATTAGCTACATATATTAATGCTTAGTTTAATAGTTTTTAATTTATTGTTTTTGAAGTAATTCGTAGTTGTTCGTAATTATTATTGGCTTTTTTAACTCTTAAAAGTTCAAACAAAAATTGTGCATATTTTTTTTTAAATGAATTCAATATGGGTATAAGACTTCTCCATTAACTTTCAGCTTCTTCCTGTCGTTTCCTGTCTAATGGTATCCACACTGTTGTGGTGTTGGTCTTTATCTTTCATCTCTTGTACGAACTATCCGTAATAATGGTTTTTGACTTATAAAATAAGAATATTAACTAAAAGACTGTTTTAGAATTGAAGTGTTTAGTTTTCGAATTACTTTTCAATATTTTTGGAAAAGGTGGTTATGTTCTCAAATTAAATTTGTCCCGCAAAGAAATTTTTCAAATCTGGCATCCCTATGTGGATGTAACAAGAATTTCCGCAAATCTATATAGGAAACTGTATACATGTGTAGGTATTTATGAACTCTCAAACGTCTAGTGTTCATTTTAGAGTTCATTTTTATTGGAATAATATTTAACAAACAAATGCAATTTTTGAACAAATTATTAACATTTTTAAAAACCTCATTTATGAAAATGGGTGTACGCAGTATGAGAGTGGGAAAAGGGATTCAGACTCTAAAAATAATATTATCAACATATTTGAAATAAATCAGAATGATATTTGATGGGATAATATTTCATAATTTCAGAAAGGAAATAAAAACAAATTTTAGCCATGCTTCGAGGAATTTTCGAATTTCCTTTTTTTTGTAGAGAAATAAATGTTTAATTATTTTTGTTTTTCTTTTTAGTGGATGGGCTCAAAAATCTTAAATTTTAAGGAATGATGGAAATTCTGGAAAAAAAAACTTGAGTATACAAACTGTTTTACTAAAAATTAAATAAAAAAAAATACTCTGGTTTGCACTGACATCTGGGGGAGGTTCTTGATAGAGCATAGCAACCAAGAACCTAGTAAAGATAACAAAATTTATATTTTGCCTGCATACAGTTTTTACCATGCTGGTGCTCATATTTTTGCAAAGTGTTAGGTATCACAGTCCAAAAACTAAAGAAATTGATTTAAAGGTAGATCTAGTATTATACCGCGTAGCACAAGATCATCTGAAATATCATTCCGCGTGACGACGGCATCAATTAGAATTTTAAACGTAGTTTGATAATTTTTCAACAGCTTAGCCTTAACAAAAGTAAGTTTTTCAGCAATCTGTATCCTTTTTGGTCAAAAGTTTCAATTCTAATACCCAATGTAAACAATGAGTGACTAAAAGAGACCTGTGTCTGTCATTTAATGTACATATGTATTCTCAAGTGATTTAATTTATTTATATCGAAATATTATCTTTTTTGTTTTTCTTGCTAACGTAAATAAAAATGCAAAATTAACCTGTTAGTTGGGAATTTAAAACAAAAGGACCTGTTTTTTAAACCAGTTTTCTTCCTACCCAAAGTTGGTTTTGTTAACATTGCTTTTTTTTTAATAAATACATTTTTTTTATTTGGCATATCATTATATTAAAGCCAAGCGATTAAAAAGTCATTTCTCAACTATTCCAAGTCATTTTTAAATTGCTGCTGAATAAAAGCGAATTTAAAAGAATTTTCAGAGATTTATTTTTTTATGGTTTGTAAAAAGCGAATTCAAAAGAATTTTCAGAGACTTATTTTTTTATGGTTTGTTATGCCAATATTTAAAATACAATAAACTTATATAGGTATACTTAATAAAGAAGGTATAATTTGGTTATAAATATTAGCTATATTTAAATTGTTGTTTAGTAAAACATGAGTATAAATGAATTTTAATTTTAGGTAAATAATTTTAAATTGAGGTTTCTATAGGCGAAAACGTCCTGCTCACTTTTTTCTAAAAGCAAAAACAAAATAATTCTACAAATAAAACCGTTACATGTATACATAACATTTTCCCCCAAATTATTTTTACTCCATGTGTGATTGAAGTAAAAGTTACCAAAGGGTTAGTCTCGTTAAAATTTGACCCACTGTTTGGGTATTTATAAGGTAAAGTGTAGTAGAAAATTTAAAGCTATTATCAAGCAGGTACTGTCTGGTACATGCGAAGCGTTCGAGCGAAATATACATGTATGATCTTTTTTATGCAAAATTGTTCTTCAAGATGAAAGAGGCCGTTGTAGATAGATTATCAGTTTTTGACCTTCGTATAGACTATAGATGATCCTGAGTAACTTTGCGATAAGTCGTCAACGAAGCTATAGTCCTCAAATATCACCAAATATCGTCAACAATCTTGGCTCTAATGGAATGTGTGTATAAAGCACTCATTATTTTCAATGTGTTGATTCGAAAAATTTCGAGAAACAACTGATTATTGTTGTATTTGCATCAACAACTGTGGTTACACTGTCAAATTTTAGCTCTTCTCTAAAGTTTGTGAATAACCGTCTTACAGATTGTAAAAATTTGTTCATTTTTTTGGTTATTCATCTAACAAATTGAAGTTCCTTATTTTTTAGTCATTTATGTAAGTAGCATTAATTTTAATATTGCATTTGCCAGAAACGATTTCTTCTATTATGCTTTAAGATAATTGTAAATTTAAAAATTCATGATTTGAAGTTGGTACCTATAAAAGACTGGCTTAGTTTGTCGTGGAAAGCAGATCTGCAATACATTATTTAATTTTGGCTACAAATTAATATGTTTTAGAATGCATTTTCGTTTGCAAGTACCATTAAAATTACCATTTTAAATTATTTACACATCGCCACTGATACGTTCTATAGCTTTTTGTGGGTCTTTATGCGAAACACCCTGTAAATTATATATTCTTTACATTTTTCCTAACTATATTAACAATGCTATTAAAGCCGCACGGTGCAATTAAATATATCAACCTTATATGTATAGATTATATTTAATAGCCAAGTGAAAAGCAGTATTTTGGAAATATAAAATATTTCCTTACATTAATGACAAGTAGGTAAAAGATTAAAAACAATGTACAACTTTTAATATTCACTTTGCACGTCAAAATTGTTTACTAAATTGGTTACCCACAACAACAGCCACACCATTATACTTGAGTTTTCCTATTTTTATAATTGTTATTTTGATAAACAGTTAATTATTGTTTACAAAACAATACATAAAAGTGAAAACTATAGAGCTCAGATTGCATTTGTAGGGGAAGACGGACCTTTAACTAAGAAGGGTTGTGCAAAAAATCTCTTACTATAAGGAGCTGAAGTCCTATGAAACCAAACCTCAAAATCATTCACATGAATATTTTGCTTTCACGCCTTCATTTGAATGTGAATCTTTGAAAACAAAGGGTGAATACGACAAAAACAATGCTCAATTCAGTTACATCTCCTTTTCCACGGTCTTTCATGACTTTAATATGTATAGTTCCCTCAAGATCTCTCATAACTGGATTTTTCCCGTATAACATCGGTATTGAAAGCAGCGTTATCAGGGTTAGCCAGAGTTAATTAACTTTTGACATACATTTATTTATAAATAACTCAAGAAAAAGTGTTTCGTAAGTCCAAAGTAAACTCTTAAAATTTGGTGACTTAACTCGGTTGTACTTTAATCTCGCAATAAAACATTGGGATTAAAATACTATTATCTGCCCATGAAAATTAGATTTAAAAAAAAGGAAAAACTTCGAAAAAAGTTCTGTACATCGAAAGTTTAAACAGCCTTTGATTTAGTTCGGGGCAAAAGCGACAAATATTTATTTTTTTTTGTAAATATTTCAAAAATTATAACTTTTTTGGAAAAATGTCAAAACGTATTTTATAAAATATATTTTTTTTTCGTAACAGCAATGTATATTTAGAACAATTTGCATAAATGTTACAATATCAGTATTATTTTAATAATGCACTTTTTTCACTTTAAAATTTTTTGTTCACCTGGAATTTTAAAAGCTATTGTGAGTTTCGCTTAGTGGAACTTCATTCGCCAACTAATTGAAAATTTAGGCTGTCAATGCATTACTTTCCTCCTGAAATGAATGTTCACAATAAAGGGAATTTTTCGAACATGAAATTTTGGGTGAAACTCACAATAAACGAAAGGTGAAATGTCAAATTTTACAGATGGACTGTTATTCCGGTGAAATTCACAATACTTCGTGTTATCTATAGGACGCGTTTGCGTACGTTTTTTTAAATATTTTGATCATACCAAAAAGAATATTTTTTGTGTAAAATTTTTTAAGCTACAATCTGGCTTTGGCAATTAGGTACAAACATTTTTGTTTCACCTTTTAACCCCACAAAACCGGTCCAAATTTAATATACTTTTACAATTACAATGGAAATGCTTAACCCAATATTCAACTCTAAACCCAATATTTAGCTTTGTCGGATTTTTTTCGAACTGAAATGGAAGGCAAAAATTTTACTCAGAAAAAGTAGATTTTTCCTGTAAATACATTACATATTGTATGTATATTGTCATGTTTTTAATTTTCCTTTTTTTTTGTCCAAAATAACTTCAGTGTGCTAATTTTTCGGTCCACTGTACTGGACTTTGCATTTTGGTGTTCCACAAAGTCAAGAATAAATACAAAAAGACTAAAGTAAGACCTTAGTTATAAAATAGTACACAGAAATAATTTAACAAAATCGTTGAAATGTTCGAGGAGCCAACTTTTTTTGTGTTCTCTAAATATAGTACCCTCTGTCAGGTTTGATTGAAATCTCCCGAGTTCAATTTGTTTTACAAATCCAAAACTTGCCCTTTAGTTCCTTTGTACATTGTAAAGTATGTATATCGCTAGTAAAAATATGAAAGTGTGCAAAAATTTAAGTTGGAAATGGTCACGATCCATTTTCGTACAGCGTGTAATATATTTATAAAAAATATTGATGACGTAATTCGCACGAGAGGGTTTATATCGAATATTATTTAAAATATAAAATTACAATCTTTTGAATTTAAGTAACTACACTATTTTGAACTGGTATAAGACTTTTTCAAGACAAATAAAATTCCTCCAGAAAAAACTTTCAGTTGAATACTCTAGCATCATGTTATGTTGCGATGGTTCTTTTAAGTTTAATTTATTGACGCGTTATAAAAACATTGACTCATCACAGTCACCTTCTTTCAGAACTCGGATGGAATTTTTGCAAGTCTTTAATTGCAAATGCATAACATCTATGCAGTTGGTGACTGTGCGTCGAGTCGTCGTCGGTCATGGTATACATGACTTTGAAAGGATTCATGGAGAAAAACCGGAAATATGTATCTCAGAGTAGCATACACATTCCCTAGATACTGGCACCGGTTTATTTTATATTCTTATTTCGACTTTCGCGTCTTGCAATATAAAAAATGATTAGCAGATCTATTTTATTTCAAGTCAGTGTTAATAAAGTTCTATCATATAAATAATAAACATCTAATGTTTAAGTCTTTTCTATACGTAAATGGTAAGGGACATTAAAACCCATGTGAAATTTCAATTGTCATAAACGAAAATTAATCACTCAACGATTTGAACAGAATGTCAATTAGATAAAAAACAATTTTAAATTGTTATGAGAAAAACTTAAATATAAGTTTTAAGTTATTAAATTCAAAATACAAAAAAATAGTGGCGGTATAGTGTAATTTTCATATTAACTGTGAGCAAAAATTGACAAGTGATGTCTCTTTTCGATACAAAATTATTATATTATAGCTCAAGCGAAGTGAAGTTTTTTTAAATCTAATTTTTTCACGACTGGAAAAAAAGTAATGATTTCACATACAAATGTCACTCTTCTTCTATGTATAAACAAACTATAGTCATTGTTAAATAAATTTTTGAAATTAGAAAACTCGACTTTAAATGATTATTAAAACAAAAATGGTAAGACAATATTCATATAAATGATATTCGGTCCTTTTCTTTTTCGGTGTTATGTAATGTACATACATACATGTATCATTTTTTGTACACATCTTCGGATTCGGCGTGCATTATTAGCACTTGCGATTTCGATCGCTCGACTTTTCAGTTGCAAAAAAATAAAACATATGATATGAGTTTCAATGTAAATGACCCGAACCTTAATAGATTGAAATTATTTTCATTTTTCTGGCAATGCGATTGTCGCAAGTTAAAATAAATCAAATGTTATTACAGTTGCGATTTAAATTTCGATAACCAAAAAATCGCAGTCGCATCAAGAAATAAAAACATCCACGCACTTTCAACCGAACGATCATTTAGTCGCAAGAATTGATACACATGATTTTAAATGCAAATGCAGAAATAAGCGATAACAAAAATTATTTTCACTTTGCTATCGTAAGTGGCAATTATTTGTTTCAATCTGTATTTTTAAATCGTAACTACGGACAATCGTAAGTGCGTTCCTATCCTTAGAGTGAAAGCCAGAAATTCATTCTTTAATTTTCTTTTTAAATCAAGTTGTTTAAGTTAATAGTTTTTGAAAAATGTAATTTCATTCAAAATTTTTGAAAAAAAAATAAAAAAATAAACGCAACAGATATTTTTTCAAAATTAAGTTCTTGATGCTTTGTTTTTAATATTCAATATGCTTTAATTTTTTTCTAAGTTTCTCTAAAGGGTGTTTTGCATAAGATGCATAAGCTGGGCGTTTAGGTTGGGACAAGACAAGAAAAAAATCGTATAGAAAGAGAGTGCTTGTTTTCCCCTGTCTAGGCGGGGTATGAAATTTTCTAATTTTCAAAATCGACTTGGGAATAATGAAAAAAAAATCATTAAAACTCAATGGCAATACTTACAATATCATGTTATTCCTTTTTTTGAAAGCTATGAATCTATTTTGTTATTCTGTTTTTAATCAAAATGTTTTAGTGAATGGTTTTGGAAAATTCAATTTTTAAATCAATTTGAAAAAATTAAAAATTTTGTTCAAACTAATATTAGTCAAACACTAAAAACCAGATGCTGTTAGTCTTCTGAGAAAATCGAAAATAACAAAAATAAGTTTTCTTTAATTCGATTTCAATCCGTTGTTTAAGTTGCTCCATTACCACTTAGTAAGTAGTAAAATAGATTTTATTATTTTCGATTTTCTCAAAAACGAACAAAAATTTAAAAAACAATATTTTTATTTTCAAAATTTTGAGTTTGAAATTAAATTTTTCAGAACTATCACTAAAACAACTTGGTTTAAAAAAGAATGATTGTTGGCTTTCAAACAAAAAAAACTAGCATCAAACTGCAAGTTTTTTTTTTTTATTTTAAGTCAATTTTTTAGTAAATTGCGCCTCTAACCTAAACGATGGAAAGAGATTCCACACACATAAGATTTTTTTCTTGTTTCGAAACAAACTACATATTATATTCAGGCTTGTCAGATTGTGCGCTGGCACAAGTACACTAACTATGGCACCAAAAACTGGTAACGGTTTTTCGTAGAGGGGTCAAAAACAAGCATTTTTTACTATGGGAGGGTCTATCTCGTCCCGTTTAGGAGGTAGGAGCAATTTTAGAAAAAAAAAATACTTAAAATGAAAACAAAATATTAAAAAACAACGGCAGCACTTAAAATGAAGTATGTACTATACCGGTTTTGAAAGCCCGAAATCTGTTTTTTAATCCTAAATTTAAATTAAATTATTCATGTTTTTAAAAAAATCACATGCAAACTCAAAATTTTGATAAAAAAAAATGAAAAAAAAAGTTTAGACCAATTTTTTTCAAAATCACTGTGAAATGAGTGCTGAATTGGCTGTTTGTGATCAATGTATATACCAATTGTGAATCGAACACAAAGGACCGAATGGTTTTATGTCTTTTAGTTTTTGAGAAAATTGAAAATTACTAAAACTAATTTTGTATGAGTGCTAGCACCCAGCAATTACGCCGTATAAAGAGTGAGTATATGTATGCAACCCCCTGCTTAGGCACACTATAGGACTTGGGGTGGGTGCGAGGTTGGGTGTATGCAAAGTTTCTTTTACATTTAAAGAAATTGGATTTAAATCTCATAAAAAAGTAAAAAATGCTTGTTTTTGACCCCTCGTTATCGTAGTCTCCCCTGTGCGATTTTTCGCCAAACAGGCTATTAGAAATTTTATCTGGCGACACGAAAATCAGTTTGGCGTGTTTTTGTGAAAAAAATCATATCAAAGTCGAAAAAACAACCTAAAAATTATTAAAAAATGTGTTTGATAATAAATTGCGGGAAAGTTGTATAGTAGATACAAATTTCTAACTTTTCTCGTTTAAATAAAAAAAAATTCAAACATCGGTTGTAGTTTGGCAAAGTTAGAGCCAGTCAAAGGAAAGAAGAATAAAAATAAAAAAACCGTTATAAGTCGAAAACGAAGCGAAAACGAGAAAATTACCTCTTAAGTTTTTTCGTGCAACATTTGTTCTATAAAAAATTATTTAGACGTCTCGTCAGCTTTCCCAAGACGCAATTGGTTGCGTTGTTTGGGCATACATATATCCGGAACAAAATAAACATAAACACTACAGAAAACAGATTACTATTTCTTTTGTAAGCAAAAATCACAAGTGGATATAAAGTTTATTAATGTACATACATACATATCTGATAATACCTAAACGTGTGACGTTTAATAAGCTAATCAAAGCACTGATAAACAAATGTTTAAGATAGCAGAAGACAAGTTATCGACTTCTCATATATACATACATACCTCGATACAAAGAATTTTAAAGAACTTACTGCGCAATGGATTTTTGCCCCTAAAAACCCAACACGTAAATACTAATGATTTAGTCCAATATATACAATATTTCAAATTTTAAGAGGAATTCTTTAAACAAAAAACTATATATATTCCAATTTATTGATTTTTATTAGTTTTTAAATTGTATGTACTCGAACATATATCGGGTTTTTCAATAAGAGCGCTACAAAAGTTTTTTTTAAATAAAACAAAAATGGTTTTGGATATCAATGAAATTCTTTATTCCTGTGAAAGTACGTTCGATGCCATTATGTATGGAACTCGATTTCTTTTGCATGGCCACCACGGGCACGCTTGCCGGTTTTCATAAATCGGCCGATACTGCTGCAATTTCACGTTCGATATTCGTACGAAGTTCATCAATCGTCGCTGGCTTGTTTGTATAGACCATAGACTTGACGTAGCGACTGGACCATTTCGTAAGATAACACGTTCTCCAAACTTGGTTTCCAATAAATTGATTGTGACATTCGCTGTGTGGCTTGTGGCGCCGTCCTGTTGGAACCACATGTCCTCAAAGTCCATATCATCCAATTGGGGCCAAAAATATTCGGTTATCATTGAATGGTAGCGGTCCCCATTCACAGTAACGTGCCGGTCTTGATCATCACGGAAGAAGTACGGCCCAATGACGCCGCCGGCCCATAAACCACACCCAACCGTAATTTTTTCGGGATGCAATGATGACTCATGGAGTACGTGTGAATTGCTGCCTGACCAATACCGCATATTTTGTTTATTGACGAAGCCAATTAGCCAGAAATGAGCCTCATCGCTGAAGATGATTTTTCGATGAAAATCCGCTCTTAACGTTGAGGCCACTGACTCCTAGTAAATTTTAATAATTTCGACTCGTTGTTGGCTCGTATATCTTTCCATCATGAAATGGCAAACCTTACTGAAGAGAAATGTCAAAAGAGTCCCTGTTGCTCTACTTTTGTAGAATCCCTGTTGAAAAACCCTTTACTTAAATTATTTTTTTATACACACATTTTCTCAAAGCAGAAGACGTCTTGATTTTCTTTTTGATTTAATATCTGAATGAACAGATATCATAGCAAGTGGGCTTAATATTGCATTCCCCATAACGCTTCGGGACACTGTTTTAATCCTTTTCATAGTTGAAAACGTTCTTTCAACACTAGCTGTGGTCACTGGAAGCGTGGCCAAAACCGTAAGCAAGAAGTTTATACCTCTAAAGTAAGTCTTGTCACATATATCAAGCAACTTTAAAACTTCGATAGAAGGGTCAATCGACGATATTTTTTCGCACCAGAGAATGTACTCAGCTTTCACAGCTGACAATGAAATTGCATTATCAAAGTAACATGTTAACTTTTCCATTTCGTTGACTCGCCCAACTCCAGAAAAACCTGGGAGAAGAGCTTGAAACGATGGTAGAACGTCTTCGTTGACCATGAATCTGTCCGTAAGATTTTGTATTAACGAATCTATGCAAGGATTCAATACAGACACTCTAAAATAGGATTCAGTAGAAGAGGTTTCTGGATTGGAACGCGTTGTTTGTTTCAATGAGCTCTTAATTCAACTTCAAATAACCCCTCGGTAAGTTTAGCTGCGGATTGAAAAGCCTCTCTGAAAAAATCTTCGGCTTTTTCTCTGATGTTCTTAAGAAATTAAATTAAATACCTACATAGTCTCCCAAATTCAATACAAAATTGTATTCATACCTAAATAATCTCTTGTTTCTTAACTTGTTACAAGTATTTGAGAACTTCAAATAAACTATACCTACCTAGATAGTCTCCTTATTTTTATAGATTTGAATTTAGTATATTAGAAAGTTTTAATTTTTATTTTAGACTTTCGGGGGGGAGGGGGCTTCAGCCCCTCAAGCCCCCCCTCTGGCTACGTGCCTGAATGTGAATCTACTATTAGATGAGCTTTAGTTTGAGACAAGAGTAATACCAGAGTCAAAGAAAGTCTAAACGTGATTCTACTAAAGGCTATTTTAGCTTTGGGCAATGGCCCAAGATTGATATATCTGAAAGTAATCTTGCCTACTAGCCGGAGAAAGATAGATTCTAGAGTCGAAAATATTAATTCGATGCAGAATATCACCATCTTCTGCTTATCCAAACTCTTTCAAAATCCCCTAATTGGCTTTTCGTACTGTTAGTCATCTTTTAAGAGGGAAGAGGGGGAAGATGAAAGTTTATCAACTGCTCCGTCTTCGGGTGCTTAATCGAAATACCTCGTGATTGTGGGAAATCTATGATAACAAGCCACAAAGAAAGCTAGGCCAACTAAATTTTGAATAAATATCTAAATGTCTAATAAAATAAAACCTATAATCAATTTAAGGGTATCTTCCCATATGAATATCTACAAGCTGTTTTGATATTGTTTTTATTATCTTAACATTTGGAAATGAATATCATTTTATTAATGAAGAATCTATATGAGCATTTCAATTCAGAAAGCAAACTATTTTTAAATTTATCACATTTAATATTTGCCGTTAAAAAACCCTCACCCGGTCTGACTTTTTCGTTAACGACTAAATTGATTTCGATCAATTTTGTTTTATATAGAAGGTGGAAAATATATTTAATTTAGCTTGACAAAAAAAATTATTTTTTTTTATTTGGAATAGGTATAATATTTTCAAAATGGCTGTAATAATTTTACATATATTTTTCCATACATACATACAATGGTTTCGATTACCTACCGTTTCTACTTTGAACCACTTTTTGGTTCACCCTTTCCAAAATCGAATTTGTTTTTTGCGTTTCACCATTTTGCTAGTTATGAAATGTGATAAATGCCGAAGGAGTCTTTCGACCATCATTCACGTTCCCAATTTCCGAAAGACCGAAACATTCAGCCCTATTAAGATTCCATCGTAATGGAAAATTTCATACAAATTGTCATTCCGAAAGGATTCGGTGATAACTTTATTCCGATTTTTCGATTACGATGGAATTCATGATAAGGCTGATTTTATTCGCGATAACCCCAACATCTTTGATGAATAATAAGGAAATTTAAATAAATAGGTACATTAATAGATTATTTTTAAAGAAATTCATAATAATCTAATATATTCCATGGTGGTGTCTTTTATTAAAACAAATAATTTTTTGTGTCCTTTTAGGAGAGCCTTGGAGGCAATTCAAAGACTTTAATGTTAGCAACAATATCACCTGCCAGTATACATATCGATGAAACTCTTGCCACATTGCGTTATGCTTGCCAAGCTCGTACAATAATCAATCGAGTCAAAGTAAATGAAGATCCACATGACAAGATTATCAGGGAACTACGTGCTGAAGTTGAAAGATTACAAGCTCTCCGCCAGGATTATGAACGTCAAAAGCGACATTCAGCGTCAAATAATGTTCCAGCTCGAAAAATAATCATAGAAACTTCTGTAGATGAAAGTGAAGTAGAAGCTCTGCGGCAACAGTTAGCTGAAACAGAAAAACAACTTAATCGAGCTCAGAAATCTTGGATGGAGCGTTTAAAAGAAGCTGAAGATCAAAGAAAATCGGAATTAAGACTGTTAAAACGAAAGGGTTTAGCTATGGAGTTATCTGCAGAACAAAAACAAGCTTGTCTAGTTAATTTGGCTGCTGACCCAATATTATCGGGTACTTTGTTTTACATCTTACCAACTGGAACAGTAAAAATTGGTCGAACTAGAACATCAATATATTGCAGTCAACCAGACATCGTACTAGATGGACCACTTGTTGGCTATCATCATTGGTAAGATTGAACATTCGGTCATAATAAAATAATATAAAAATGTATTTCTTTTCAGCACAATTGAGAACAAAAGTGGAAAACTTTTTATTACTCCGGACAATGAAGAGTTTGAAACATATTTGAATGGAGAATTAGTGACTGGATCAATTCAAATGTTTCACGGGGATCGTTTGGTCATTGGTGGATCTCACTACTTTCGAATATCCAATCCTTTCTGTTCGAAACGAAGAAGTAAAAATATGGTAAATTTGTTTGCATTTTCTTATTCTGCAATGCTTGTAAGCAACATATGAGCCGTGAGCTATTTAATGAGCGGCATTTCTGTACCCAGCTATATACCTAACACAACTTAAAATGCAGAAATTTCGTAAGTTTTTGATGCTTGTGAGTTGAGATGCAAATAGTTCTGACTGATAATATCGTTTAGGGCATTATAATTGGCGCATTATAATCTAAGTTGTCTTTCATAATAAGTTCAATAATTATTGTTAAATATTCTAATTTATTCATCCAATCAAAGTCTAATTCGCTTGTATTGCTTGTCTGTAGGTTGTAGACTTCCAATTAGCACATCAAGAAATTCTACAAAAGCAAGAACAACAACTACGTCGTGAACTGGATGAAGAAAAACGTGCTGCATTATCACAAATTGAAATGGAACGTGCCGCCAACGAACGCAACTACAAAGAACGCATGGAAATGTTAGAACTTGAACAGTTCAAATTCAAATGTAACAAGGAATTGCTTGAGACTGAGAAAGAAGCTTTAAAAGAAGAAACCGGAGACAAATTGGTGTACACACCATCATACAAGTCAACTTTGCTCGATGACATTAATCGAATTATGCAGAATCCCAGTGAGGAAAGTCTACATAAGAACCAGCTTATGGTAAGTTAAATTTAGAGCGATATTATGAGAAACTGTTAACTATTATTCTTTCACTCGAAATGTATTTAACTTTAAATTTTTTTGTCCGCCCGGAATTTTAACGAAATTTTGTTAGCATACTAAAAATAAGTGAAAATTTAGGCTGTCAATAGCCAGAGGGAATTCTTCGAACATAAAATTGTCAAATTTTCTGCGTGGAATATTACAGATTTTATAAGATACTAACACTTAAATGTAAAAATCTTGAGATTCTTGGCAGTTTACAAAAGTAAAATTAATATTTTAATCAAATTATTATCATCGTTACATTATGCATATGAAAAACCAGATTGGCAACTTTTCTTTTTCGTTGGTTTGATTCAATAGCTACATTCATGAACTGGTTCATCAAACAAATCAATTTAAATGCTAATCACGTTGTTGTTTTGAGATTTATGGTGCTAATTGACCACCTGCACTCTCTGAATTAGGAATGTTAATTTTGCTTATTAGACTGAAAACTAGCTACCTACTTCATAATTAGTATTATAGGATGGAATCTTTTATAATCATAGGAGGCGAAACGAAACTAGCTAAACTTTTAATAATTTTTTAGTAACGCAGACATGGCGTCAAATATATGTTATTAGTAGTGTTGTTACCAGCCCCCCTTTATGGACCACCACATCCTTTTTAGCATTTCCGCCCATTGTCCCTTGAGGAAAATGACAACAATCTTCGAAACGTTGCGTCGGGAAAAGAATTGAAATTTTTTGTAGTTAAGTTTCATTGGCAATAATGTGTCAATAAAATAGGCATGTACATTGGGTTTCTATTATTTTCTTCGTTAAGTTTGTATTATTAATCTATCTATGCGGAACAACGGACATTGACAATAAAATTGATTTTTAATAAATTTAGTAGAAAAAATAAAAAAAAATAAAAAAATTATGAGTAAAATTACTTTCTAGAAAATATGTACATACATATGTATATGTCAATTGAAAAAACATTAATTAAACGTAAATAAAAAAACAATAAAAACAGACGCATATAAACTCACATCATCCACTCCGACAAAAGTTTTTTTCAATTAAAAACAATCTTACTATGTGTTTTTTGGACTGGACAGATAACCAAGTAAGGATTCATCTCCGATTAACTGAGTCGTGAGACCAAATTTTATGAAAACCTACCTTAAATTAAATATTGAAGGTTTGAATGAAACAACAACGCTTGGGTAAGATGCCACCAAGTTTTTTTTATAGGCTGGAGTTATATAGCTATTTCACGACTGCCAGGCCGATTTTATAAGACTCCTTTTAGTGGTGCTTGGTCACTTAATTGAAAAACTTTTTGCCTAGCTGGGCTTGAACTTAGACCAAGCTCCCTCAGAGCCAATGCACTTCGCATTGGCTACCGAGGTCACGTGATCAAGTACATCCCAATTTAGGTTTTATTGTTTGACAATTGCATTTGAAACCAGCATTTTTACTAGCCCCACACAAGTTGTTATTGTACATTCGGTTTTTTTCTTTTAGAATATTATAATATGATGGTGCGAAAGCTTGGCAGCCTAACTGCAAGTGTGTTATCACACAAAAACACCTTATACCTTTATTTAAATTTATATCAGACTAGCTGAAGCGTTTATACAATTATATTTTTATTCTATTTATGTTACCGTCGTACATACAATAATGTAAAAAAAAAAAAAAATGGAAAAAAGAGCAGCTAATAATATGTACATCAAAAAATTCAGAAATGGGTAAAATGATCAAAAAATTTTAAATAATAATATGGGATGAATGTACAATGGCGCATAAAAACAGTCATTTTCTTATTAAGTGATTTGAGTCAAACTTTCTGCCCTATTCTGCTAAACGTTCACATGAATTTTCGTATTCTGCTATCAGTCGGAGGAAAACGAATGTTCCAAAAAGCATATAAATTGCGATAAAAATTAAATTGTAAGATTCTCTCAAGACCTTCACAAATAATTATTGATAGAATTCAAAACTCGAAAGATTGAACCGGATAGCAGAATAGGGCTGTTTAACTGCTATACCCCGGTGAACAATTGCAGATGAACTAAATGTATGTCTTAAATCATTAAGTTAATGGGTTTAAGAACGTAAATAGTTCGAAACGATTTCTTTTTGTTTTAAATACATTCATATGCCCTTCTGATATTTTTTCAAAAAATGATTCCATGAAAGTTCAAATACAGAAAGTTCAAAAACACCGGCCGCCATTATCACCTTGTCTTCTTTAGATTCCTTATTCACATAATAACATGATAACTGATAACCTATTTATTATTTATTTTATTTTTCTTATCAGGTCAAAGAAGCTACCCAACGATGCCGTCAACTAGGTCTCCAGCTGGACTTCAAACAATCGCAGATACTAGATGAATTTGGATTTTTCCATGCAGTTGTTCTTATCATAGATCGGGAGAAGAAACAAAAGGCTGAATGGCCCACTGCGCGTTTGGACGTTTGGCTGAACATGTTGCGAGACAATGAAGTCGATCGAAATGATGTCTTCAGATGCGTGGATATTGAATGGAAACCCTTAACAGAAGATCTTGATAACACTCTGAGTGATTCCTTAAATTCCAGTCGTATATCTCTCAACTTGAGTCTTGTGAAAGAGGTGATGTTAAAGCAACCTTACGAAAAATTTCAAAATATATTCTCCTCGAATAGCAGTAAGAAAAAAGAAACCCTTGGTAAATCTGCTATTTTGAATTGTTCACTACGCAACACAAAAAAAATGCTAACTTATGATGAACAAGATACTAATGGCTTATCTGTCGGTGAGGGCAAGGCGTGTACATCTTCTGATTTGGACTTCAGTTCATGCGTTAACGTTCAAGTTCGAGATATTCATCGATCAATTATAAAGCTTAAGAAACTGTGTGACTGTTTCAATTCAGATGAAAATAATTCCAAGAATAATATTTCTACTATTGAACAAGTTCGGAAGTCGATAGAACAACTAGAAGGTGTTTTGCATGGATTACGAATAGCGACCAGTGAGAGTCTGTACAATGAGACTTCGCCAACAAAGACTCCAAAGTCTGTAAGATTTTTAATAGACTAACTCATATGTTGGTACTTTATTTTATTTTATGTAAGAATACATAATGGAGCATGTACTTTTCTACTATGAATGTATTACTATTTCCTAACTACTGTTTAGTTTTTTTTTTTTTTTATTTTATTTTATTTTATTTCTTTTTTATGTTAGTTTTGTAATGTTTAGTTAATATAAATGAAATTTTATTGAAATGTTAAAAATTATGTTTTTATTTTGGTATTTTCTGTGTAGGGCCTTGGGAAGAGCTATCCATTGTTGTGGCATTCAACTTACATATTTTAATGTCGTCGCTCTATGAAAACTCCCTTAGTCTATTATTTTTAATCAATTACATAAATGCTATGGATTTATTACAAAAACTTGAACATTTTTGAGAAATTTTTTGTTTTGAATTGTGGCAGCATAAATGTTGAAAAGTTTTACAGAACTTAAATCTTGATATTTACTTAAATATGGCAAGGATAGGTATTTCAGTTTAGAAAGAAATAGACTTAAGCCGGAACCAAGCCTATCTCGTGTGGTGTGTTGTGGAGTGATGTTTTGTGTCGCTAAATGTACAAAATAATCAGAATTTCGTCTTGCAAACTTAAATTTTTTGTTTCGCTATTTACTTATACTCTTCCCCGACCACTCTCTTATCTTTCTCACTGAAAAATATGTCTCCGACACAGCTTGGTTTGGCGCAATCGGTAAAAGATTGATTTCGATACAACACATCACACGAGACAAATATGGCTCTACGCTTATTAAATACATTAAAGCAATAGCGACACACGACTCCACAACACACCACACGAGATAAGTGTGGATCCGGCTTTAGACTAGACGAGCACAAGCTTGTGTTTGTAGTCACATTTTTAATTGTTGCGAAACTAAAAGTTATACGTGAGCGCCTAACCTAAGGGTGTTTTCATAGATCGACGAGACGACGACGTTAAAAGTTATTCAGCCCTATCACGAGTTCCATCGAAATCGGAAACTTTTACGAATCCAGAAAAAAAAACAATGAATTTCTTACTTCATAGTTGCCACTTTTTTTCAAAATAAATTTCCCTGACTTTTCCTGACCAATTTTAAAATTTTCCCTGACCAAATGTTAAAAAAAAAATTAAAACAGTCACTCTTTGAGAAACATTTTAAATACTTGGTTTTATTTAAAAAACGTTGTCTAACTTTAGACAACTGTCCAACTTTGGAAAATGTGTTCCAAAACCTTGTTTATTGTTGTCTTATAGCTGCCTAAATTGCCTTAATCCTTAAATGTAGGATTAAATAACAGATTTCTGGTTTTTAAAACCTCACAAATATTTAATATACATATGTATATGTATAATTAAAATAATCACTGAAATTAAAATTCGTTGCAACCAAAACACAGTTTATCTTCTGAAAACACAGCGAAATTAAATTTGAGATCTTAGAAATGTTAAATCCTGCTAGTGTGTGTGCAAATCGGTGTAAATTCAAAATATGCAAGATTTGTATAAGAGAAAAAATTCGATTCTTTTTCCACATAAACCTTCATCCCATTCTTTCTTTGCACAAATCGAATGGCAGTATTTAATAAGCTCACTAAATACACATACATAGTTTTTGGCCCAAAAATGTGGAAAGAGTTCAGCGAAATATTTAATTTATTTCATTATGAAAATAATCTCAGCTGAAAATGTTTTCCCTGACCGATTTTGAAATTCCCTGACTTTTCCTGACTTTCCCTGACTTTCCCTGACCAAATTTTCGTTCCCTGACTCTCCCTGACTTTCCAGTTGAGTGGCAACCATGTACTTTAAGCTATAAGAATTAAATGCTGGTGGTGACGTTATTTTTTGATATCTCTCTTTTTTTAAAGAAAATGGCTCCTCCTTTACCAAAACGGAAAAATATACACACGGATTCTTTTCTTTTTACCCAACCTACACTACACAGCATTAGAACCCGTAAACCAGTCAATAATTTTGCTAAGTCAAATTAGTGTAAAAATCTTTATTTATATATAACAATAGTTTGAGCTTATTTACCCTCATAACAACATAATAAGCTAATAAAAATACAAATGCATTTGTTAGTAAAAAATATATAAAGCTACGAAAATAATATTACTGAAAGCATTCAACTTTAAGGCTTATGCATGTGTGAACATTTTTTGCAATCGATATAACTGAGTATTTTAATTCATATATCACATTCTAAGCAAGAATTCAAATCAATTACCCATTGACAAAACTGTCCATCCTTTAAATTAACAAAATCTCCTAAAAATACGTTAACAGTAGGTTTATCTCTACTGTCAAATGGGCCGGGTTGTTGTGATGTAATCCAAGGATGAAGCTTGCTGTCGACTTTTTTTGCACTGTTTCGTAGAGATGAACAAAACCTGTCAATTTCAGGTGATTATTTTATCATACCACAATTTTTTTTTTTTTAGAAAATTACGAACAAGCTGATTCTTTTTTTGTAACGATCTTATGACGTCCGAGAAAATCCAGAATGAAAAAGACCTCTTCAATCATTCCCTTGGGACAAAAATAGGGTTCGGATGACCTTGATTAGATAAATTTGCTTTTTTATTTCAAGTCTGAACTCAAGAAGCACTAATACATTCAAGCTCAATCGTCGAAGTATAATTAAGGGTAAATTAGTGTTACTTTACTTATAGGTTTTACTAAATTTTGTGTTCAAAAGCAAAGTATTTAATTTTAAATATAATTTATAAGCAAGCCCAAGGAATCTATTAGACGCTTCAGTCATAAAAATAAAAAAGTGACTAAAATTCCAATTCCTGACAGTTTTTTTTATAAAAGTACTGGTTTAACAACCCCGGAGGCCAGCGACCTGCGCCACCGGACACCCAGACTTTTTTTTAAAGCGTTAATGCACTGTTATAACTGTAATAAATAAAAAAAAAAAAACAAAAAAATATAATTTCAAAGTCATTTAATTGGATTAGAGCGAGTGAATTTAAACGGGAGAAAAAGTTAAAGACGAAAAATTTGTCAATATTTTGCTACATAAAAAGTTGGGCAACGATTGTTTACATCGGTTGATTTGATAATTGATATTGTACAGCATCAGGTTTCCAAAATCTCCGTAATAAATCCGAATTTCTTATCCAAAACTCCGAATTTCTATGAAGTGTGGTCAAAATTCTGTCAAAAATTCAGATAATAAAGAAATAGTAGTGTTCGTAGAAATTCACAGCTTTAGACAGAACACGAATAGTCATACTATTTCAAATTAATTCGAATCAGCTTGTTCGAATTTTTTGTATTAACTATCTTCAATCTTATTTGTAAAATCAACACCTTTTGTCTTACCTTAATGTAATGTACCTAGCAGTGGGTGTGAAAATACACTGTGAAACATATCCATTGATTGGCTGACGCGTCAACAATGCCGTTTCCAAGTAATTTTCCAGTTTTTTAGCACTGCAAACATTTGGCCATGGAGTTGGCCAACTCAAACTTGGCCAAAAATCTTGGGGTAAATTGACGCTGCAACGGCGATATATTATTATAACTTGCTTGCCTTTTGGATGGCAATAGTTAAGCGTGCATTTAGATAGTGGTCCATCATTTCTTGTATATAACTTTGACCCAAACATTTGCTTCAGATAGTGGTGTAATCGGGTATGGTGTTTTGGTTCCATTGCGTAAAAATGTTGAAAGTCCAGAATTACAAATTCTTTTGGGCGAGAATCTAAAAAATTTATAATTTCTAAAAGCGGTTCGATAATTGCCATCGAATACAATCCATGACAATAGTAAAAATTTTCTTCATTCTGACAAATACGTAAATCGAAAAATCTTCATAAAAAAAAAAAAGTTAATTTTTTTGAAAGAACGAAGGTTGTAGTTTCTTACCGGACTCCAAGTTTTAATTGTTGTACTACATCGGCAGACTGCGTGATAGCCCACCGACGAACGAAACATGGAAATACATAATTTAAACGTCGAGTAGATGCATCAGCATCGGGTGCAGGTTTTGATTTTGAATTAATGCCATAAGTCATGGAGTTGTGTGATCCTTTAATACATTTATTAATACAAAATTATTTAATGTTGAAATTATTACCTGGTATTGCAATGTTTATTATTGACAAGTTACGAGCATTTTCCGATAGTTGACCCATCCAATTTTCATTTGACATTTTTATATTTAAACTGGTACAAAACTACCATTATCAAAATAAAAAATTAAAATACTAATTATTTACCGTGTTTCATAGTGTAATTGTTAATTTGTTATGTGCCAAAACAATAAAGATTTGTATTTATTACTGCAACCAACATGACAAAAATAGAAAAAAGACGTCCTTGGGGTTAGTATGTATGTATTGACATAATTCGAAATTATGACTAATGTGGAACTCCTTTCAACCAAAGATTCGATTCTGTTTTGAAATTTTTTTGAAAAGAATCGATTTTTTTCTGTCAAAAAAATCCATATTTTACAAGATTTCAAAAAGAATTTACACCGATTTGCACACACACTAGCAAGATTTGACATTTCAAAAATATCAAATTGAATTTCACTGTTTTAAGAAGGCGAAGTGTATTTTTGGTTGCAACGAATTTTAATTTCGGTGAATATTTTAATTATATATATTAACAAAAAAATACTTTTCGCTATAATAACAATAAGTTTCATTTAACAAATATGGTACCTACGTAATATACCGATTTTGTTTGCGTGTATAGCACACAATCACAAAAAAAAATTCGATTCTTTAGGGATTTCTTTCAACAACAGAAAAATTCGATTCTGTTTGGAAAAATTCGATTTTTTGGTTGAAAGGAGTTCGACATTAAATAACAGAAAAAAGACATACGGGATAATCGCGATCCAGTGTTACAGGCCCAATAAATTTTTGTATTTTTTTTTAGTGGATCTTGTACGCACTTTTTTAATTTTGTCAAACACTGCAGCAAATTCAAAAAAATTCACGAACAAATAACAGCATAATATCAAAAAAATTTTGTTATCCTGTAATTGGTCAACTAAATTTATAACTAGTAGATTTATTATTATTATTTATTATTATTACAATATAAATAAATTTACATTATAATACAAAATTAAAAAGCGCTAGCTACCATGACTTGCGGCTTGAAATTTAAAAATATTTAAGTTGATAAAAATTGGGGTGTAATTTAAAAAATTTATAAAATGGCACTTAAAGATAAATATCAAATGCAATTGTGACCGTTGACAAGGACAACACGTCCCGAATGAAAACAACTCCATACAGGGTGTTTTATATAAGATTCATCCGCGATTCGAAATAAGAAAAATTAGGATAGTAGCAATGCGTCTACCCCCTGTGAAGCCGGAACAACAGCAACACATACTCTATCAGGCTATAACTTTTAAGTAGAGAAATCTCTCTAGAAATTTTCTTTTCAAACTAAGTTGATTTAAATAGTTTTGGAAAATTTTTTTTAACCAATGTATTTTTTATTAGAGTGCAACAAAATATTATTCTTTTGCACTTTTACAATGACTCTACACTAGTTGCAGGGGGCCGATAGTATAGAAAATAATTATTTATAATAATAACAGCGAACCACACACCGCAATTTTGAAAAACATTGTTTTAATAAATATAGGAAATTTCTTTTTATGATTTCTGCAACTGACTTTCAGCAAAACATTTTTACTTTTTGATTATGGTATCCTATTATTTATTATTAAAAATCTATAATTTGTATATACATACATACATATCTCTTGATAGATTCAATTTTGTTAAATTTTTATCTTGCTCTGCTTTTCAAAATTATCTTAAGACTAATTTATAAGATATTTTATCTTACAGTTATTAAGAATTCACGATTAAATAAATATCCTCAGGCTGAAGTAGGATTTTTGTTAAATAAAACCGATCAAAAATTGAAACCAATATTGTTGAATGTAAGATAAATACAGAGAATGACATAAGAAAGAGACCGAGGTTAGTCGACGTTTACAAAAAACATGACTATTAAAATAGGCTGGTCACTAACTTATCAAAACTATAAGACCAAATATGGACAAAAGTACTGATCAAATGGGTTTTGATTTAATAATTCATATACCTATCTCGATTTGTATTTCCAAAAATAATACTTTTAACAGCTCTGCATTTTAAGATCATTGGCTTTGTCATCGTACATTTAATTTCTTCGTAAAGGTAGGTACCTATTTGACCTATACTCTGACTTTGAAAACAAAAAATCAAGTTCAGATTTCTTCCTCTATATTTATATCAAGCTTAAATGATATAAATGTTTAATTTTAATTGATTGTTTTCCAAAACAGCTGTTTGTATAAATCAGATCATTAAATAAGCTACCCTATGATTGAAAGTAAAAAATTATTGATTCAAAGATAATTGAATTTTTATCAGGACCAAATTTTAGATAAGCATGACATAATAGTAAAATTTTTATAAAATTACTTATCAATCAATTTTTTATTTTTATTTTATTGCAACGAAAATACTTTCAAGAAAATCCATCTTAGTGTAGTTTCTTAATTCTAAAAGACCCAATATTTTTGTATCAAAACTAGACAAGATATTTTGCAATTAAAAAGAACTTAGGTTTTACAGCCATATAGTTAAAAATAAATTTTATTATTATGAATGTTGATCTTAAAAACAATGAACTACTCCCAGGCTATTCCATCTAAAAACAAACAACAATAATGTTTAAGGGTACCTACTGCCTTTTGCGGGAAAGTGACAAATCCTTAGCCTTTCGGCTTAGCCAGAAAATTGTAGGGCACCTCCCTTCCTGTCCTTAATAACGCAAAAATCGTTCAAGGTTGTAAGTTAGGAATGATTTATAATAGTAAAAATTTCTTTGATTTTAATCTAACTTTGTACTTATTTTCAAATTAACATTTAAAATTTAGTTTTTAGGGGAAATTAAAAGATAAAGATTAAAAATTAAATAAAAATAATTCATAATTATAAACAAAAACAAAGATTTGGAATTGGAATTCGACAGAGTTGTCAATACTCAATTGTCAACTAAAAGTGACGTCATGTTCTACTGGAAGTGGAATGAATTCGCCTGAAAAAAAGTGTGTATCGGGGTTGTATTGGTTTGCTCTTAACATGCGTGGGCGGCAGAATTTTTGATGTGTAAACATCTATGACTGCTTTTAAACGCTGCAATTACTCTGTAATTACCCCCTGCATTTTTTAAACATGTAGGCGGGGGTCGTATGCGGTGTCCGGGGTAGACAAAGTTGCAGAGGTTGAAATAATTGCAGAGTTATCGCTCTTTCTTCTTTGTGCTTTTTCTTATGCTTATGTCTCAAACAATAAGAAAAAGCACAAAGAAGAAAGAGCGATAACTCTGCAATTATTTCAACCTCTACAACTTTGTCTACCCCGGACACCGCATACGTCCCCCGCCAACATTCTTAAAAATTGCAGGGATAATTGCAGCATATTTGCAGCGTTTAAAAGCAGTCTATGCCGGCGGAACCTTACGTGTTATTGCGTTCCTTGTCACACATTAATGCCTGTTTACACAAGCGTTTTATTGAAAGGCGCATCTAATGAGGCAGATAGATTTTATGTGTGTACAAACGTTATTGATTTTATCATGCACATTCGATAGTTTACCAGTTGCAATAATTCTTGATTAAAGATGATCAGCTGTGAACAAACTGACACATTATGAAAGTTTGCAACATCGCACGTTTGATTAGTGTGCACATTCAGTGACACTCCATATTTCCACAATCGATGGAAAATGTTTGTGAAAAGACCTAACTCATAGAATATCCATAATATCTAGAACCGACTTAAAGAGCTTTTTCTCTTTCACCGTACAAGCTGCACTGAGAGGATTTCCTCCACAACGCTCAGTATGTACTACGACCCAAACGCAAAATAGTTGGTCTAATCATCAATTTACATATTAATCTTTTTTCCTACTTAAATTTACTGGTTTTAAGTAGTTATTTATTTCTAAATTTGTGTCTAATATGATAAAGTAATTTTACTTAGTAAATAAGTCCAAAAGAAAAAAAATTAAAACGCATACAGCTAAACTTTTTGTATTTATCCCAAACTAAGATAGGTGCATAACAGTTGATCTACTCTCTTTTGAATGCAAAATAGTTGGTCTAGTGATATTTAAATAGAGTTTTGATAAACCGTTATGAAAAAAATAAATCCACTCGTTATGTTGTTGAATAGGTATTCTATGCTTTTATGCAAGTGAACAATAGTTACATGTGAACCATGGCGCGTGGCGTTGCATTATCACGAGACCTAAGGGAATCAATAATTAAGGCATTTAAAACGGGATTGTCGAGCTATAAAATTGCTAAAAATTTTAATTTACCACGCTCATCGGTACAGAACATTATCTTAAAATTCAGGAATTCAGGAAATGTGGAAACAGGTAAAAAAAACGGGACGTCCACCAATAGCAAAACCTCGTGATTTGCGGGTTTTAAAGAAAATAATAAAAGAAAATCGGCGCCAAACTGCTGCTGCAATAACTGTTCAATGGAGAGAACGAATTCAAAAATGTGTATCGGTCGACACATGCAAGCGGGCGATGAAAACAATGGGATACAAATTTTATAAGGTTTGTTTCAAAATATTTGAGTTCTGCTTAAGTTTAAGTGTTACTTAACTCGTTAAAACTCAGGCAAAAGAAAAACCACTTTTGACACCTAAACAGAAGAAAAGGCGACTTGAGTGGGTCAAACAACACAAGAACTGGACGTTAAATCAATGGCGTGCCGTTATTTGGAGTGATGAGTCGAGATTCGAAGTTTGCGTTGGTGACGAACGCAAACGTGTAATAAGGAATGCAAAAGAAGCATTTCACAAAGACTGCATTAAACAAACAGTGAAGTTCCCAGCATCTCTAATGGTATGGGGATGTATGTCTGGGCGTGGTGTGGGCAGTTTACATTTTGTCAATGGAATGGTCAATGCTGCCAAGTACCAAAACATTTTGGAAGAACATCTTCTTCCATCAATACTACAACTTCAATCAAGTGAAGGAGATTATGTTTTCCAACAGGATGGTGCTTCTTGCCATACGGCTAGATCGACAATGGCGTGGTTATCTGCTGAAGGAATTCCTTTAATGGAATGGCCTTCCAGCAGCCCTGACCTTTCACCAATCGAAACTTTTTGGCATAAAATGAAACAAAAATTGCGGCAGGAACCAGCTCGGACTCTTCAATACTTAAGAGACAGAATAACAAATATTTGGGAAGCTTTTAGTGCTGAAGAATGTCAAAAGTTAGTTGACACTATGCCACGACGGTTAGACGCAGTGATCAAAGCCAAATGTGACGCAACACAGTGGTGAAATAAATAAAAAAAGCTCATAGACCAACTATTTTGCGTCTAAAATAAGTGTATAAAGCATTATTTTGTTGTGTAATATGGCTCAAAAACATTATTTCATTTAAAGTAATATATTTTTTTTCTTTTTCCTATTTGAAATGAATAAATCTTTATATAAAAACCAAAAAAATTGTTTTATATTCAAACAAATTTAAGAATCAGCACATGTTTGTATCCATTCCCTGGTAGACCAACTATTTTGCGTTTGGGCTCGTATCGCCCATCGGAGCTGCGATGATGGAAACAACGCCTGCGTGCACATTTTTTTTTCGGTATTTTTGTGTATCTTTCAAAATTAAAAAGATAGGTAAAGAAATTAGAAGAGAGCTGCGCTATATCTACAATTCACACGTATTCACTGACAGGCAGAGTTTTCTCTTACTGTGCTGAAAAAGAATTTGCGGGTGTTTTAGGCAAGGGGGATACAAGTCGGTTCTTTAGGTACTCTATGACCTAAACCTAACTGGTGAAAAAGTTCAATAAAAACGTCGTTCGGGTCTGGCGAATTGTTTCTCGTTTTTTCTCATGAATCCATAAAGTAACCTTCAAGAATATCTGAAGTGTACTAGATTATAATAAAAATTATTTTGGTACCACTTTAATAGCGCCTCAAATTTTATTTGACATTTAACGGCTTTCAAATATTCAAAGGAATTGGTTTCCAAATATATTTATTTTATATGTTCACTATTTATTTTGCTGCTGGTTAAACTTTTTACTAAAGATCTTAAAAATGGATGTGTACGAATTCGATAAATGCCTCCTAAATCGACTTGAAGAATCAATGGACGTTCTGAGTTGGAAAGACGGTGTTATCCCGGCATCTAGAGTTCGCCTGGAATGGTCTTACTACATAGAGCTTCAAATAGAACCAGTGGGTTAGTTATTTTAAACATTTTGTTTTCTAGTTTATATTTACATATAAAATAATGTGATATCCATTTAGGATGGCAAGCGTTATGGAAAATTCCACGAGTAATCTGTGAAGAACTGAATCTTCGATATCCTACGGTAGTGTTTGGGATGGTGGAGCAAGTACTCTTCAAGGAACTTAAAGCGATCATCGTCATCTTAGCAGTCCAAGATGAAGATGTGCATTTACCCGAACGGCAAGAAGTAAATCTTGAAGATCTATGGCCAACAAAAATTCAAGAAAACTCGGAGCTAAATATCGAAAGGACGGCTGATTGCATTGACCGTTTAAGGTTTTTCTATAGTCATGTTTGGATGCCTTGGGACAATGACAACGATGACGATATGAATTGGGTCGAAAAGAATCTGGAGTCGAGAATTCGATTCTGTTATGATTTAAAAAAGAAAGGAATGAATGGCAGCTCATATAAAAACTCTATTGGCTGAAGCCAGGTATATTCAACAAAGACGCGAGTATTTGGAAATTGGGTTGAGTGATGATGAAGAATTAGATCATACTCTCGATAAGACACAAATCACTGATCTCATGCGATTGCATTTGAGATTGACTATAATAAAGAGCGAAATCGAAATGCTGGAGAACCCAGAAATGAGAAAAATTTATGAAGAAATTAAATTTGATGATGATAAATGCTTGAAGCGTGCATTGGACGAGAAAGTAGATGAACGAAAGCCGATTGCTTATATTGTTACCGAGCCATTCACGTTCGACAAACAAATGCAATTTATGTTGTTGGCTGGTAAATTTGTAGGCCAAGAGAAACTCATTCAAATGTGTCCTTCATTGCAGGTAAAACTGAAAAAGTCTAATATATTTTTTTTAGTTCATATGGTCGCGTCGGCTTTAATTGAATCATTACAGTTTATTTATAGAAATCCTAAAAAATATACAAAACTATCAAATTAAGTTATATATTGTAGTTGTACTGAAATAATTTTATCTTTCTTTCTGTTCGTCTGATCGGTACAAGTTGATATCCAGTAAATTAAATTCCAATTAACTTTACTAACTAGATTCTACAAATAATGTTGTTGATGTTGATTAAACAAAACTGCTAACTCCATTTCAATTTTTTTTTTTTTCAAATAAATATATTATTTGTATAAAACCAAATTTATTTTAAAATTCCTTAAAGGTACTTTACATTTTCGTTTGCTAATTTTTTCGTCTTGTCCTATTACATCCCATTGTATTTATTTATATACTATTTTCTCATTTGAAAATTAATGTCTACTTCCTCACCTTCGTATAATGGCAGACTTCGCTCTTTGCTAAATACGAGACATAAATTGTGGACAATTTGTTCGTACCAATTCTGCTAATACGCTGTTCTAGCATTTTCGCAAGTGTGTCGTTACTCGCGAAAACCTATAAAATTAAACTTGGTGTTTTATATGTTTTAAAGACTACAATCATCTGTGAAAATTCAAAAATAATTTGAATATTTTCTTGTTTAGCGACCCGAAAGTCTAAGTATGCATGTATTCCAGCATCTGCAACTTTTTTTTTTTATTTTTTTCGATTTTTGTAGGTATGTATTTAATTTTGGATTTGTGATAAGAACTGAAAATTATTAATATTTTATTTATTACGAGCTGGACTACCCGGTTTCGCAAAGAATTTCATCAATTTTAAAAATAAGTGAA
The DNA here is from genome assembly GCA_951394125.1 of Epistrophe eligans. Taxonomy (NCBI): domain Eukaryota; kingdom Metazoa; phylum Arthropoda; class Insecta; order Diptera; family Syrphidae; genus Epistrophe; species Epistrophe eligans. The sequence goes on from OX596030.1 coordinate 41,845,473, forward strand.
AATAAAAATTATAGGGCCTTGAAACAAACCTTTACATTGTTTTTTTTTCACCTCTCAAACAAATTTTATATACAAATGCAGCGGTTTGAGAGTGTAACGCCATCCGTTGGGAATCCCATTTTCAAAATTATCTAACTTTCAATTAGTAGGTAGTACATATTTGCCATTCCTTAGAACCAAATGGAATGTCTAGATATAGACACCAATATGCAATTAAGGGTTTTCAAGATTTTTACACCTTTCCGGTCAAAATTTCCTGTTGTGTATTTACCTGTTTTAACCTAAGTTGGTACGTTTAATTGGTGGATTATGAAAAAAAAAATTAAATTAAACTTTTAAATATAAGGCGTGATTGCGGTGAACTAACTGCGATGAACATATACTTCCAAAAAAGTCACTAAACAAACTGAAAAAAAAACTGGATAAACGTTGCGATCGAATCGATTTTGCAGTGTGCACAAGCAAATGGAGAAATTATTTTTAACATTATAAATGTTTAAACAAATAGGGCGAGACGTGAGGGGAATAAACAAAATAAACAAAATAAGCAAAATAAACAAAATAAACAAAATTATTTCGTTCATGCTTTGTTCTTACTAGTCTGAGGAAACAGATTACGAAGAAGATGATCAAACGGACACAAAAAAAAGGAGAAATGTTCGGAGGAAAAATATAAGGATGTTTTTGATGATGATGATTTTTGCGAAATCTGAAAAATACCCGATTTGCGTTTACTTCAATGCTTATATCTTTCGATCCAATTATCCGATTTTCAATATTTAAGGTATATAATTAAAGGAAAAATGACAGGCGTGTTAGATCAAACAAAAAATTTTCAAAATCATTCAAAATTTCATACTAAAAACATGAAAATAAATATCGGACAAATAATTTCATTCGCGTCGGAAAAAAATGCTAAATGTACATACCATACATTTGTAGTCGATATAATTATTGTAAAGATACATTGTGGTTGGTTTGGCTTGCTTATAACTTCGGTTCTAATAATCCGATCAGTAACATTAAGGTCTTAAAATTTAGCTAGAATATCGGACTTTATTTTTTTTATTATAGGTATCATTGCACAGTCACATAAAACTATATATGAAAAACCTTATTAAATTGCATATTTAATAGAAACAAAAATTTAATACAAAACAATTTTTTAAACCACATGTATTTGACCCTTTTTAGGAAAGTTATGATGTTGGTATGTTCAGATAAGATGCTCAACATTTAAATTTGACATTCAATGTACCTATGTAGATTCCGGGTTTGAGGAATAATTTTATAGAATACCTTCTGTTTTTTTCAAGATTCTGAAATTCATTTGATAAATAAAAAACAATCGTTAAGTGATAGTTATCTGAAATTATCTAATTTTTCTTTCCGTTAGAACCTTCTACAAAGTATTAGAAAACTTAAAAAATGAAATGAAATCGGTAAAGTTGTTCTTAAGTTATGGCCTGAGGGGAACAGGGATTCATTTTTATATATAAATATATATTATTTTATAAATATATCATTCCAGGATGTTCTGAACATTTGCAACGCATCTGATGATATATATCTTCCACCGGGACGACACAGTATTAAATTCCTAGAATACTTAAACGATGATGGTAAAATAATTGGTCTAAATAGCTCCTCTATGGTTGCTTCCACTACAACAAACGAAGACGAAGTAGTCATTATGTCTCCTGATGATGACACAATATTACTTATTTTCGATGGCAATTTTACCCTCACAAATCTAACTCTGGATTGCCGCAATATACGTTCGGGAATTTTGCTGAAACATGGAGAAGTTGTACTTAAAAATTGCAAAATATTAGGTGATGGAAAGTCATCAACACAACAGGGAATCATGTGCTCTGGAAGTTCTAAGATATCCCTGCAAGAATGTTTGCTTGAAAATTTTTCAAATGGAATTGTAGCAAGCGATTCAACCGCAGTAACCCTCTCAAATTGTAAAATTAATAATTGTCGAATAGGAATCGATGTCAGCAGCACATCTACTATCCATTTCGAACAATGTACAATTGCGAACTCTAAAAAATGTGGTATCTATTTGGAGTCCAAATCTTTGAATAATAAAGCCGAAGGTAAAAGACTTTTGTTAAATTGTCTAGCTGATTTATCACAGTAAGTTTTAAAAAAAATCTTGTGTGATTTATATTATTTAAACACATTTTAGGTATATTTGTGGAGAAATGCCATGGTTTGGTGAGTGTGATTTCGTGGATTGTCGTTCAAATATTTTTATTTTGAATGAAAAAGAAAGCGGATTCCCCAAATCTCTGGGATGTATTCTCGCTGAAGACAATGATTGTGAATCAAAAAAAAATTTAAAGGGCGCAAGAAAACGACTTGATGATTCGGATGTAATTGTACTGGATGATTCTGTTGTTGAGATTAATTACGACACGGAGTAATTTTTTTCTTCCTTATTCCTATGTAAATGATTTTTAACAAGTTTCTCAAATACATATAAATATATGAATATTTTTACAGAGTTTTATTTATGGATTTTTGTCATGTTCACTTATTTTAAGTAGGGGAATGAAATTTCGACTGGGCGAAACTAAAATTCCGGATAAACAAACAATTTGAAGGTGAAATATTTTTTCGGGTGAGCTCACTATAAAGGCCGATTGCTCGAGTTTTTTCACATTTTTTTTTTTTAGATTCGAAAAAAATCCAATTCGGATATGAACTCAAATGAATTCCAAACCATTCAAATTTGAAGCAGCTTCTGTGTGAATTTTTACCGTTAAATTTTACCTAACTAGCTATATTATCATTAACTCTAATTGAACTCCAGCGAAAACCAACTGTTTTTTGAAAAAGTAAATAGACAGCTCAGAAAAATTTTAACACGTACCTACAAAATAACGAAAAAAAAATGTTTATAAATATTTTGTTATTTTTTTGTTTACAAAACAAACAATGATTTGTTATTGTTTGCGAGTAAAAATTTTGCAGAGTTGTTATACACTTTCACCAAAACACGGCTATTGTACTTAATTTTTGTGTTGGCATTAAGAGTTTTTAGTTTAGAGTTCCAGACAACACGAGCATTTCGTATTAGCAACTTTATTCTCATTAGAGAAAATGCTAACTAAATCAAATATTTAAAAGAAAGAAAAGCATAGTCCTCTTTTTCATTATTTAATTAAGTATCAAGTTTTTGAAAAAAATGTAAAAAATACTAGATTTTAATTTGTTCATTTTACTTTAAAAAAAAAATCAAATATTCAAGCAAACCTTGCTTCTTAACTTCCGAAAAACACTAACAAAAACTTATTTTTTCTGTTTTACTTGGAAAAAATCAAACATTGAAGCTTGTTTCATAACTGGCGAAAACCATTTTTGTTTATACCATGACAATGGTACTTCTGGGTACATTTTACGGTCCTTGCCAGCAGGAACTATTGTTATCACTTGTTTTGGCTGTAAAAACGCCAAAAATCGTCGTATTTCAGTTTCGTTTGAATGCCCAGAATATTCAATTTCGGCAAAATTTATTTGACCTTTGTAAAGTGCTCTACATTTATTATCCACCCACTGGTTGGGCTTTATTGCCAGCATGACATCATAGGCATCTTTGAATCCCTTCCAATATTCATTGATACAATGATGGCTTATATTTGCATGTTGAATCAAATGCATATCAGCTTGTTTGGGATTTGGCACAAGTCTTTGGATATAATCTTCATTTCCGATGGCAGATAGAATTTTAACACGAAATTCATCTGTCCACACTTTGAAGTCAAATGTATCAGCTATTTGGAGCCATAACTCTTCATTTCCCAGAACATGGTGACCGAAAACAAATAGTATCCGTTTGTCCATATGGGCTTCCTTGAATTTCCGAATGAGTATTAAAGCATCAGATATACTCTTCTCCTGAGACTGACATGAGACCTTTCTCAGGCTGAGATTGTTCTTTTTGGATATATAAGCCATGTCCAAATATAAAAGATCGATATTTCCTGCTTTAAGAAATGGATTAAGTTCCATTTCCAATGATGCACGAAAATCTCCTGTGTATAATACACGCAATCCAGATGACAACTGAAACAATAGCATAATTGCTCCAGGACAATAATTAGCATCCAATGCAGTAACCTTTACACCATCGACCATAATAGTATTGTTTAAATCCATAACGTTTACCATTGATTCATTTGAAGATTTAAGTTCTCTTAATATTATTGCAGTTGTCCTTGATACGTAAATTGGCTTTGATAAATTCCTCTTTAGATTATGATATTGATCAGAGTGGTAGTGTGTTAAAAAAATAGCTGTTACGTCCTCTATTGTCCTATATCTGAAATAATCAACGGCGAAATTTGTGCCCGCAATGACTTTATGGTAAGGAGAAACGAATTGATTTAATGATACTTTATCAGGAGACTTGATTGTTGGTTTGTAAGTGTTTGCGCTTTCAGAATCTAAGAGAGGACCTTTTATTTGAGGTAATGGTGTTGAATATGTATTTTCATCGATTTTGTATTTTGTGGTTTCACTTTGAATTGCAATGCCTTCATTATTTAAGGAAATGTTATCTCCTTTCTTAAATTCTGGGCTCTCAAATTCAATTAAATAATCATTACCACGAGACACTTCAAAATTTTCTGGAGACTTTTCTTCTTCAATTTCAAGTCTGATGGGTGCACAGAGGCAGTTTAAGTTTTCTCCATTACATCCAAGACCAAACACTGTTTCAACAAATTCCATAAGACAGAAAGAATCGTCTGGAGGTTCAATCTTAACATCATCGGTTGCATTATTTTCTTCAAGGAGGACAGGACTCACTTGCTCTGGTAGATATTCTATGTTAAAGTTATCAGAAAACGCTTTTAAAGTTGTTGAGAGAGTTTGACTATTTTGAGATTGTTCTTTCTCCAGATCAAGACAAACATTATCTAATTGGGCTGGATCAATCTCAAGAAGACAAGATTTGCCTGATAACTCTTCCTTGGATTGAATTAAATTGTAAACAGGACTATTTGTTTCATTTTTAGAGTTTGAGTTAAATATTTCCAGAATTGGACTTACACAATTTGTTTCTGTTTGCAATACTGGAGGATCGTCTTGCAGCTCTTTTGTAAATCTGTCGGGATTTTCTTTGAATTGGCTTAGTTGCACTCCTGTTAACATGTTGGCACATTCTGAATCCTTTTCAATATCGTTCATTTTAGATTTAAATTCTTGACTACCGATTACCAAATTTTGATTGCTATTGAGCTCTTCTAGACTTCTGACCCGTACTTGACCGATGTAATTCATGGCATTTATTATGGAGAATTTCTCACAAAATAGTATGTTATTACATAAATCAACCTGAAATAAAAAATAATCCTTGAATGGAAAATGTATTTTTTAACAAACAAATCAGAATTTTGTTCTTAAATACCCGAATGCATATAAAAAAAAAGTTTTTCTTCATGCTCTATTTTACTTACTTATTTCACATACATGGTGGAGCGGGCAGACGTATTGTTTTCGAATTGGAAATACAGTACGATTGAATGTGTGAATAATTTTTCGTTTATACTTTATATTTACGCTCAAAATATGCGTAAATAAATTTTCCTATCAGTGTACAGGTTAACTGACAATAAATTTGAACTTCATTCTTGCAGAAAGGCAAAATTTGATGTCTACACTGGCGCTTGTAAAACTGGGACCCTGGTGCCATTTGACCGTTACGATATTTTAAACCATATAAACTAAATATCGCAATTTTGTACAATACAAAAAAAATTTTCTGATTAAATTATTTCTATTTTAAAAACAATGTCGCAAAATTTTAAACGATTTAGTACGATGTTAAAGCATTTTCAATATGATAAAAATGCTTTAACATTTTACTAAATCGTTTAAAATTATGCGCCAATGCTTTTGTCGCAAGTGGAGAGTCCCTAAGAGTGACTCAGTCATACCAAATAACTCCGAAAATATTTATGTCGTTTTCCTTTGTATGTTTACTCGGACGTTCCTACTACTACGAAAGCTTTGGATTGACTATTCCTAGAAATGTTTTCAGATTTTCTGTTTCCAATTTCATAAAAGATGTTGTTTTCGATTAGATTTTTAGAAAAAAAAATTTTTATCCCTTAATTTCTTGACTGATAATAGGTTTTTCCCAAACGCAAATCGATTTAAACCAACCGCAAATAAATTTTACCAAGCGCGTTCAAGATGTTCCAGATGAATAAATGGAAGAAAATGTTACCATTCATCATAGTTCATCATAATGATGACTCCACTTCTAATTCCAAAAATGTTTGCTTCTTTCTCCAAGAAGTGTCAGAAAAATTATGGTATCTGTAACGACCGCTTTTGTCGAACCTATTCTTACCTAATCGGTAGGGGTGATTGTTTGACAAATCAAACCCGCCACGCTGATATGGACTTATCAGGTTGTTGATGAGCGGTGTCATGAGTACACGCAATATGAGAGAAATGATCTTATAGGAAGCTCCTAACCAAGCCATCATCCGTTTTGAGTAGCAAGGCCGTCATCTTCAGCAGCTTTTGGGGACTTTAGTTAAGTTGAAGCAAACTAATTCGCCCAGGTCGGGTGAACTGAATTGTCGTCTAAGTTAAATTTTATAATCTGCCTACAACGGAATTTTATTTGACATCGCCGTTATACTATTTGCCCAATTCTTGTTTTGGAGGTATTCAGAAGTCCGAAACTATACCTTACCTATAATGAGGTAGGGGTCCGAGACAACGTCGAAACGTTCGGAGATCCATGACTGTGTTGGCGTATTTAGCCTTGATACCAATTTTCGCGAGGCCCTCATTTATACATATAATTGAAGCTCAACCCTTCTTGCTTTAGTCTGCCTCCAACGAAAAATCCTCATCCAAATAAACGATGATGTTGTTTTACATCGTTTATACCTACACAGTACGGAACCTGAAATCAAACATTATTTGCTATAGAAAATAAGAGATAAAGACGTAAAAAGAAGCCAGTACTCATCCTTTTCCCACTATTCGTCTTGTAAACTTACAAAAACTAAGAAAAAACACCAAAAATGTATATAAACATATATCAACTTATTTTATTCTCAATTTTAGAACTCTTGAAATAATTTAACAATGAAGCTTGTTTTTTAATTGGCGAAAAACATTCCTTTTTATACCACGACAAAGGAACGTCTGGGCACTTAGTAAGATCCTTTCCGTAAGGAACCGTACTTATTACTTGTTCGGGTTTTAAAAAACTCAAGAACCTTCTCAACTCATTGTGACTCGAATGTTCAGAATACTCAATGCCTACTATATTTAACTGGCCTCGGAATTGTGGTTTTGAATTCTTTTCCCATCCACTGGGTCTTATGGCAAAGATCATATCGTATGCATCAGAGTAATCCTCCCAATATGCTTCGATACCTTTATATCCGACTTTCATCATTGATATAATATGCATATCAGCATCTCGAGATTTTTTAACAAGTCTTTGTAAAATTTCTACGTCATCTATTGCATGCATGATTTTTCTTCTATTGCTATCTGTCCAGATTTTCAAATCGAATTCTTTTGCAATTGGCAGCCAGAATTTTTCCTTCCCCACCAAATAAGCCCCAACTGCAAAAAGTATTCGTTTTCCTTCGTTCCGTTCTTTAAATTCTCGAACAATTTTCAAAGCATCATTTATGCTCTTTTCCTGAGTCTGGAAGGAGTAATTGTGCGATATATAAGTAGTATCCAGGTATAGAAGGTCAATATTTCGCTGGCTCAAATGAGGATCTGATTCCATTCCAATAGATGCCCGGAAATCTCCTGTATGAAGAATACGTCTACCACATGGTAATTGAAATAAAAACATTACAGCACCGGGACAATGGTTTGCATCTATGGCAGTGACGTTAACATCTTCAATTGTAATTGTGATATTGAGAGGAAGAATGTTTATGTATTTCTCATCGACCGGAATGAACTCACGCATCAAATTTGCAGTTATTTGCGATACATAAAGAGGCATTGAGAATTTCCTTGTCAGGCCAATATAATGGTCTGAATGATAGTGAGAAAGAAAGTACGCTGTGACGCCTTCTATTCGACCGAATTTGAAAGCATCTACGGCAAATGTAGTACCATCAACAACTTTATACGATGGGCAAATTGACTTCTCTGACTTCACAGTAAGAGGGCGTTTTGGCAGAGTAATTGGCGATTTAATTGTGAGCTTTTTATCATCATCACTATCACAATCAAGACATAAATCAATTACACCCGGTATCACTGTTGGTTCAGCAACAGTTTCCAACTCCTTGACAAGATTCGATTTTTCTCCTTTTGAATTATTTAACTTCCTTGTACTGTTATTCATTTTCGATTTTTGTATCTTTTTTTCTACCTCACTCTTTGATTTCTTGTTCAAATGCAGTTCGTCATTGGCATTTAAAATATTTCTCCGTAGAGAAAGATTTCTAAGTTTACGAGGCGGAGGTATTGCTTCAACAAGTGAATTATTATTTACATTTTGTTCAGGTGGTTTTCCTAGTTTTTTTGGAGCTCTTTTTATTGTTGAGCTTGGTGTGAAAAATGACAACAATTTTGTTTGTGAGTTATCCTCGTTCTTGGGAGCTAATGAGCTTACTACCAAATTTGTCTTTTGTTTAATTTTTAGTTTTGTATTTTTTTGCTTTGGTAACTGTTGTCTTTTTTTTCTTTCAACACGATTTTTTGCTGTTGTATTTTTTCTAACTGGAGACTCAAAAGTGTTTTCTGTTAGATCAACACAATCAAATGATTCAGTAGAATCAGCATTAACACTTTCAAATTTGATTGTTGTGGCACTTAAAATACTCTTTGAAACGCATTCAGTGCTGTGATACAATGTTTCTACAATTTGATCGACGTTTTCGTTTGATTTTTTACTATTAATAGGAGATTCAGTACATGTATGCAGGTTTTCGTTGGATATGTAAAGACTGTTGGGAGGTAAAAGCTTTCCGAAGCTTTTTATACGAATTTTACCAATTGGATTCATGGTATGAGTAGATAAGTAAAACAGATGAGTTTAAATCCTACAATAAAAAAAAAATAAAATAAAATATATAGTTTAGTGAAAATATAGCTCAAAAATCTACCACGGGATATGAACAAACACGATATTGCATAAAATAATGAAAAATGAATTACCACCAAGCAAAAACTGATTAAATCAAAATAAAGTAAATTATTTCACATACCAAACCCAATCAGAATTAAAGAAAGTTTTTTTTTTATGTTAGAAAGATTTTGCAAACATGAATGAATTTTTATAAAAATATTTACAGAAAACCCAAACACAATTATTAGTAGTGCAACTTTTTATTCACATTCATCAGTCTATATAATAAATAATATTAGCTTGAAGAAACAATCTTAAGACTTGAACCTTATCATATAGCTTAGCGAAATATGATAATAATAATGTGCTTTTTTTGTTAGAGGAAAGATTTTCCGATAGTGAATGGTTATAAATATATTTACAGAAAACAAAAACACAGTTATTAGTTGTGCAACTTATTATTATTCACATTCATCCATCTACATACGTATATAATAAATAATATTAGAAAATCACACCTAGGATGAAAAAACAATCTTAAGGCTTGAATCTTTAAGAAATTATTCAAGCGACATGAGGAATTGAGAATAATAATGGTCTAAGTCCAACTTGATATAAATAAGTTTGTGAAGCTCTGTTTTTCAAATTAAAAGCAAATCGAAGTTCAAAATAAGTTTTTTCTCGTCCTGAGTTTAATGTTACCTTTTTTGAAACAAAAAATGAGTATTTTAGCCCAAACTAAGCAAAAATGGAACTTGGCCATTATTATACTGAACGCCTCACATGACTAGATACAAATAATGCTCGAATCATACCCTAAGGCAAAACAATAAGTTGCTTGCTTAAGCTATCATTGGAATGCATCTGCGCAGCACATCAGTTAAACGTTTGATTTATTTTTAACGTTGCTTTAGGTTAGGTTAGGTTTACGTGGCTTACGCTTGACACAAATAGACCATTAAAATCTAATTTCTAATCTTAATCAAATAATTGTAAAGGTAGTTGTGGGTAGCCATTTAGGCCTTGTCCCTTTTATTTATTAATCGCCTACCGTCTCGAATGAAGTACTAATTTCAACTGCCTCATTTGTGCGGAGCATTTTTAAATCTCTAAAATTATAGCAAATACTGGCAATTGTAGAGTTTCTAAATTCGTTTTTGACTGATGTGACTGAAGTATTCGTAATTGTTTTTTTTTTTTTAACATTAATAAATGTTAGAATAGAAGTTTTAGAAAATATGTTCTGTAAGAAAGTATTATTTAATGAAAAACTTGAGTTCATTCAACAGATCGACTCCATTATTAATAAAACCAATTCAATTCTTGGTTTGATAAGAGATTCAAGATATCCGATTCTTTATTTGTTATCAAACAGCTTCTATAGCATTTTTTAGACCCGTTATTGAATACGCTTGGTGATGAGGGTCTCTAAGAAGTCATTTAATTCAGCCTAAAGCCAAGATTCAACTGCCCACAAGGGAAACAGCACTATTCAGATCCACTGAAAAATCTTATTTCGACGTGGTCGGTGTGGACGAATTTATCAGATATTTATAGGCATTGTGAAACATTAAGTTGAGCCAACATAGAATAGATAAAATTAACGACAGGTTTATCTAGAAATCCATCCTAGGAATAACTTTTGTGCTGCTTGCACAGATAGAATTGAAAACACATGTTGATGAATGATTTTTGGATCGAATAATTAAAATAAAATTTTAACTAAAGAAGCAAAGAAATACAAATCAGATCAGATTGAGTTCTAAGGTGGAGAGGTTTTCTTTTTGAAGTTGCCTTTTTCTGGCACCGCAGACAAATTATTTATCTTTAACAATTAATGAAAAATTGAAAACTCAATTTAAAATATCGAATTGAAAAAACTGCTTGTCTAATATTTTTTTGGAAATTCACCTAATCCCCAACACCATTTAGAGCTTCTTATGATCTACATCCATACTTTTATTAATTTTGTTATTATTTCAATTTAATATTTATGTTTGATAGATAACCTAAGTATGTGCATAATATTGTGAAATAGTAAGATAGACTGTTTTGTCCAAGTTATTCTAAGTCAACGTACATACAACCTACATAATTCTCCATTCATAAGAATTATTATTATAAAAATTAATTACCTTTTTAAAATAATTCAGCTCAACCTTTTCTGCAATTTTATTTCAGCATGCGACATAAATTGATTTTAAATTAACATAAAAACGCAGACCTAGATTATAAACAGAAACAATTTTCACTGTTGTGTTTGTTTACAGCTGTTTTGTTTTGATTTATACAAATACAAAAATACCCGTTTTTCCCATCTTTTTCCCGAAAAAAGTATCCTATCCTTGTCTTTTTTTATTTGACATTTGAACGACAATGAAATAAATAGGGGTGTCCCACAAAAATAAATCTCTGAGGGCTCAGAATTTCTTAAGGGCCAGTTTGTAAATCTTTCAGTGCGGTGTGAAGAAAATAAAGAAATATGTTTAGAAAAATGAAAAACAATTTGAGAAAAAATTCTTGTGTTGTGATCAACAAGGCGAGCCTGGACGGCGACGCACGATGCTAGCTGCTAGCAGCACTGAAGAATCGGGCAGGTTTTGGATAAGTTCTTCACTTTTTATGTTCTTTTTGATGTTCTTTTATTTTCGTTTTATTGTATTTAATTGAATTAGTTTAAAATTAAAAGTTGAGATGCAGTATTGCAGTGGTCTTCTGTGTTTTGTTTTCTTTCTCTGTCACTAACTTGTCAAATGGAGAAAATCGTCGTCTCGTTGATTTTTTTTTTAGGTTTTCGAACTCTTGGCATGAGGTGACGACGAGAAACGTTTTATTGTGTATACTCTGGTATATTTTCATTGCTTGAAAGTGGTTTAACAACTGCGACGAGTTCACGTCACGCTCTCTTCTCATTTCCTCGTCGCATTGTGAATCAGGCATGATCCACGAAGATCCATATGGATCATCCCATGAAAATAAAACGATACGGATCATCCACTGATCTCTATAATACATGTATTATCTATAATACATGTATTATCTATAATACATGTATTATCTATAATACATGTATTATCTATAATACATGTATTATAGAGATCAGTAGGATCATCTCATCTCTATTTTTCTTGTGTTTGTTTATTTTTCATGTTAGATACTAGGCGTGTTTTTTGTAAACCTGAATGGAATTATGGTCACAAAAAAAAACGTCAGTTCTAAATAATCACCATGTTAAATACAACAACTATAATCCCCTACGAGCTAAGTTAAACCCAGAGAATTGTCCAGGGTTAACTTAAGCATTGCAAAAACATGCCTACTGTCTCTTTTCTTTACACTACAGTTTACACTACCTTACCGATTTTCAAAACTGAAACACCATCTACCCACAAGAGTAACTTATTTTCGGATCTTTCAAATATAGATCTAGATACAGAGCAGGATCCCACGCTGTTGTTGTATTACGCGTTAAAACATAATCCTGACCATAGATACTGAATTATGAATCTTTATCTTTCGTACGTTTTACCCTCCAAAACCCATTTATTTACTTTGTTGTACCTAATTATAGTTTCATTTTGTGTCTATGGATAGATCTGAAATCCAACAAAAATATACATAAAAGGGGGTGTGCTACTACTATGTGTGAGGTTTTACTGATTTTACACATCCTCCTTGCATTCGAGGAACGGGTCGATCTGTTGGATTTTTTATGATGAAGTAATTTAATTTAAATTGGATGTGATGGATGAGTAAGACTGCTTTGACTGCTTTTAGACGGCAATTCTCTTTTAAGTTTCTTTCGGATTGCAACATCCATTTAAACGCTGCAAATATAGCTAATAGCTGCAATTTTTGTTAAATGAGAAGGAAACATATCTTCACACTCTTTACTCCGCTTATGTCTCAAACAATAAGAAAAAGCACAAAGAAGAAAGAGCGATAACTCTGCAATTAGTTCAACCTCTGCAAATTTGTTTACCCCGGACACCGCATACTTCCCCCGCCAGCATGCTTAAAAATTGCAGGGGGTAATTGCAGCGTTTAAAAGCAGTCTAACGTTTGATAGTCAATTGGGAAGTTCCCCCATAGGTCAATGTGACAATACGAAACAAGCAACAAACAAAATTGGGGAGAAAACAATGGTCGCGTTCTGCAGTGATTCACAATATAGTGTGTTTTCTTTTCACAACAAATGAGTAAAGAGGGGCCAAATGGCCCCATTTTCAGCCTCGGGACCCGTGGCCACCACTTTTTCAAAAATGATCAAAATGGCCCCTTTTTCTGTTTAAGTAAGATTTTTGAACGAATAAGAAAGAAAAAGAGCACTAAAATTAAGACTTGCGATTCTATGATATCTGCACTTAATTTATTAGAAACAAAAAAAGATTTGGGAAATTGGGTACCAAATAAAAACCATATACACAAAAAAAAATAAAAATAGGTACCTACACTATTTCAAATTATGTAGGTACCTATTTAGAATACATATTATGTATTATGTATTTATTTATTCTGTTTTTTTGCTATTATTAATTTTTTTAAAATGTTGTTTTGTTGCTGGAGTTTATTGTTTTTTTTTTATTTGCTTTAATAGTATTTGTGGAGGCCTCTTTTTTGGCATGGGCCCCTTTTTGGGACCCCTTTTGAATTTTTTTAGCAGCAACACCGCATCGGAGCTGCGATGATGGAAACAACGCTTGCGTGCAAATCTTTCTTTTATTTTTTTCAGTAATTTTCGTTTTTTCTTATGTATCTTTCAAAATTAATGGGCAGAGAAATTTGAAGAGAGCTGCGCTATATCTACAATTCACATTTCACACGTATTTACGGACAGGGAAATAAGGAGAGTTTTTTCTTACTGTGCTCAAATAAAATTTGCAGGTGTTTTAGGAAAGGGGGGTACGAGTCGGTTCACTAGATAATATAGGTACTCTATGTACTACACTACGCTGCCGAGTTCCGGTGCATGGTTTGTTTCTTTATTTTTATGTTTCATTTTCAGTGAATTTTCTTATTCTTTTAGTTTATTCGTTAGTTTTTTTCTTACATTTGTTCCATTTTCATTTATAAAATATCCTTATATCTGATTTTCTTTTCAGTTTTCCCTATCCACAAAAGCTAGTTACGCGAAAGAAAAATTTCACCAACAAGGTATTGTTTTCAGTTTTCAACTCTTTTTTATCCAAGTACTTTCATTAATTTATTTTTTTCTTTATTTTATCCTATGTAGGTAAACGTAATAGATTTCACATCTATTCATAGACAAAAAATTAAATTACAAATACAAAAATGTAAACAAATAGGTTTTGGAGGGTAAAAAGTATGAAAGATATCTTTATAATTTTTCATTTTCATTTTTTCTTTATTATTCAGTATCTTTGCTCTTGGCATTACATTCCGCCCGAAAAGAATGTTCAAAATAAGGGGAATTTTTCAAACATGAAATTTCGGGTGAAATACAATAGGCAAAAAGTGAAATGTCAAATTTTCGGGGTGGAATGCTATTCGGGTGAAACTCACAAAAAGGATGAATAATCAATACAGATCCATAAATAATAAAACACGGCTTAAAACACCTTAATTCGATACTTGTTAAGCCAAGTATCGCTTCTTTCGAACAAAAAATATGTTTCAGCTCTTTTTGGCTGGAAATACCCCTGCGTTCGTTGATGTGACGAGATCTTTTTCTTTTCACAGTTGTTCTCTATTAAACACAACGAGAGCAGCAATGGATTATAGCTATGGGTAGTTTAGTTATTTATCGACAATCTGCGTGTTTCAGTACCTACAAAAAAGTTCCATTACGCACAAGAATTTATAAAATCTACCCATTCGAAGTTATAACTTCGTTTTTTATATGGGATCTTTCGGGTTAAAGCCTTTAATGAAAGTATATAAAAATTATTGGGAAGGCGAAAACTTATTAATGGGTTTATTGAGTACACCGTCAATATTATTTTCATTTTTACAATATTGAAAGACAATATTTTATAAAATTATTACCCAAACCCTCGTCTACAAACGATGGATTAGTTTTATATTGATAAATACAACAGGAGAGGCGATAGCGGTACCTAACCTACTCAATTAAATTTTACATACAAAAATGTATTTTAATAGAAAAAAATAATTGATCCAAGTAGCATTTTGTGATTATTGAGATAATGAGCCAAACGCGTTTGCTTTATTATCACAAATGCGGCTAATGTGTTTATTACTATTTATTTTTTTTATGATAGATATTAATGTAACTTAGTCTTTCCTAGAATCTTTTACACTAACTGAATTAATGTTTTAGAAGTTCAATAACATACTTAGCTCAGTTTTTCAAAAAATGTACTTGGATCACTTCTGTTCTTAACTAGCCAAATATTAAAGAGTATTCACATGTTTTTTGGGTGCGGCGCTATAATCATCGATGCGTTCAGACATTGGGGAGATCTGATTTATCCATAAGCGAATGAACGACACAACATTTTAGATAAACAATCAAAAAATAAAACGTTACAGCAAAAGATAAGTAATCAATTTTTTTACTTTTGTTGCGTTCTTTAAATTCGCGAACCCAATGTATGGCTTTGGATATGCACTCCGCTTGAGAACTAATAATGTGTTTGTCCGATATGTGAGTAGTGTCCAAATATATAAGCTCGATGTGTTCCTGATTAAGATATGGATTGAGTTCCATATTGAGTGACCATCGAAAATCTCCTGTGTGAAGAATACGTTTTCCACAGGGCAGTTGAAACAAAAGCATTATTGCACCAGGGCAATGATTTGCATCTATAGCAGTGACGTAAACTCCTTCGACCTCAACAGTCGTATTCAAAAAGAGAATATTTAAAAGCTTTTTTTTGACCGAAATGAAACCGCGTATTAAGTTGGTGGTAATTTCGGATGCAAATATTGGCATTGAGAACTTTTTCGTTAGACCAACATAGTGGTCTGTATGAAAATGTGTCAGGAAGTACGTTGTTACATTTTTTAAAATGCCGTAGTTGAAAGCATCTACAGCAAAAGTTTTTCCTTCAACAACTTTATAAGACGGGCATTCGTTCTTCTCAGATTCAAATATACCGGAACTTTTTTTCTGAGGTATTGATTCTTTCTTTACACTGTTACTATCGTCCGAAAAATCTGATGTCTCAGACAAAGAAAAACAATCATTAATAATTTGTTTTCTTTTTCTACTGGCGGTATATTTTTTGTTGTTTGGCTTGGACTCCTTCACAACAGTGTTTAACTTTTTGTTGAAACTAACTTTACTTGGAATGATTTCCACGTTCCGAGATTTTACAATATCAAGTGGATTACTTTTTTTACTGCTGTGATTCGGCTTTTTTCTTTTTTTTTGATTTTTGGTACGAACTGCTTTTGGTACTTGTTCTTTGAACTGTGTCAAAACTGCCATTTCTGTGTCTTCAATTTCCGAACTTGAATCCTGACAAAGGTCAATAACTTCTTGGTTAACAAGGGATCTTTGTAGTTTTTCCTCGCCATTTAATTCTTTAGCGCTCTCTGTTTGCGGTAATATTTTGGCTGAACGAAAGAAAAAATTCAATTGTTTTTGTTTTAACTGTGCTCTTGTTGGTTCTACGACAGAGGTTGATGAATAAGTCGAACTGATTTTTGCTTTCTTTAAAGTCATAGTTCGTATGTTGGTAAGGCTTCCTATTGGAACATGCTCTTCTACGGGTGAAATACAGTGACTTTAAGCTTTAAATGTTTCGTTTCAAAGTTCACTAGCAAGCATAGACAAACCCAATTTTGTTTTATATAATTACAGCACCATTTTACTAAACGAATTAATTTCATCTTATAGGTATACGCTGAAATAAGTTTATTTTACACAATTATACACAACAGTGTAGTATACCTGCAAAGAAAAAATATATTTAAAACTTTCAAGACCATATTTTCAGGCTTTTGCATTCAAAAACTTTTTGCAAAAATCAATTTTTAGTTAAAATCACAGAATTCAGAGCAGAGTGAAAGGGTATTCCACTTTTTAAAGTAAATTCAACCCAATCTTTAAGTTCTTTTCTTGTCTCCTAGGTGACTCAGTTTCAACTTAACTAAGAGTTGGTATTAGATATGGATTACTTAGGACTTACTTAAGTCCTTAGAAATTTCGAAATTTCGTTCGGACAAAACTCACAATAGGTTTTTTTTTTGTTCGCCCGGAAATTAAAAATTTCGGGTGAAATATTTTTCGAGTGAAGTTCACAATAAGTATAAATCTGGTTAAAATTTCAGCCTTTTAGATTAATATTTAGAGGTCGATCATCAATACTTTCAATTTTCCATACGAGTCGTATGGGAACTTTTTTGTTTTGCGGCAAAGCATTATTTTTTATTTATAGAAATTAACACCTATCCACAAAAAATGTGAACTTATTGAAATCTATCTACCTCATACAACGCTGAAATTTCCAGCGAGTAATATTAATTTATTGTAATTGGGACCCATTTTACTCACATGTTACGGTTTCAAGTCATGTAGATCTCTCCAGTGGACGTGGGCAGATGATGGTAATCAAATGAAATGATTTATTTTACTTCCTTTATCTTTTGTTTTTTATTTTGGTTGGATGATGTTACCTCTTTATCAATTTTATAATGTATTTTTTTACATGCTAGTAAACATGGCTGTATGTATGGCTTTAGAATATAGACATAAGAAGTTATGTGAATACCTATCCTACAACTTGTCATGAATAGGATATGATATTTAATTTAGTGGAAGAGGAAATGTGTACATAATACATAAAATAAATAAATATGGTTAAAATGCGATATTCACCTGCTTGAAAATTTATTATTAATACTGCCCAAACAGATTTCTGTCCAGCTTCAGTGTTCAGTTTAAAAGCTGTTTTGTTTGTTTTTGTTTACCAAAGTTTTTGACATATGCTTTTTGCAACTAGTCAAGTTCAAGGCATCGTAGACCAAACAGTACACATTAGCCTAGTTCCTTAACTTTGAAACTCTGTGCCTTTGTGTGAATTTCTACATAAATTTTATTTGTGTATTATACGTTCATAACACAGAGCTTCAAAGTAAGGGACACACCTTTATGTGTGCTGTGTGTCCGGATTGGGATGTTCCCCCATACGTCAATGGTCTCGTTCGGGTATCAATCCAAAGCTATCCGAATAGATTTGTGTTGTTTTAATCCCTTGTGACAGAACAGCTGATGCAACAATAACCCAACGTATATGAAAATTTTTTGGAATAGGTGGCTAGCCTATCTGATAGTTTCTCGAACGCAAGAAATGTGACAGTATGAAACAAGCAATAAAAAAATTAGTCCTAGTTGGAAAAGTGTTTGTATATGTAAGTATATTTGTTTGTATTGCATTGTTTTCTCCCAAACTAGACTGCCAAATATAATATAGTTAGATATACAGTCGTATTTATAAGATTTTTGTCAACTTAGACGCTGTATAACTATTTTCAAATTGGTGGAAATATGCTTTATTTATTAAAAATAAATATCACATTATTCACGGTTAAGACAATCTACTCATATGTCTAAGTTAGGCAGCTATAAGACAACAGTAAACAGGGTTTTTGAACACATTTTCCAAAGTTGGACAGTTGTCTAAAGTTAGACAACGTTTATAAATTTGACCAATAGTTTTTGGAAAAGCCCAATAATAACGCGCGTGTGATAACGCGTCATGACGCGCGTCTATTGCATTCTCTGTTCTGCTAGTTATCACTTACCCCGTGCTGGGGGTTTAATAGCATGAACAGTCGCAATTTTTATAAAAATAAACAAAACTTTCAATCTAATTAAAATAAGAATGGCTGGTGCTCAAGGAGCTGACGAAACTTTTGACGCTGCAGATGTAAGTTAAACAATTAAATTTGTTTGAATTTAAAATTATTAACAAACCCATATCAATGCAGTTTGATGAAGATGAGTTAGGTGAAGAACAATTTGTGACCACATCGGCTGGACGCAAAAGGTTATTTAGCAAGGAACTAAGATGCATGATGTATGGCTTTGGAGATGATAAGAATCCTTATACAGAAAGTGTAGATTTACTAGAGGACCTGGTCATAGAATTCATCACCGAAACAACACACAAAGCTATGGAGATCGGACGAACCGGACGCGTGCAAGTCGAGGACATCATATTTTTAGTTCGTAAAGATCCACGCAAGTATGCTCGTGTCAAGGATCTACTTACAATGAACGAGGAACTCAAGAAGGCTCGGAAAGCTTTCGATGAAATCAAATATGTTGGTAGGTTTATGGTATATTGAATTTTGTGAATTATGTTTTCAATGTAAACGTTTTAGGAAACGAGGCCAAAATCAAGTAAAGAACGAAATAAGAGCAAAAAGGTAATTCAATCGAAAATAATAAATAGAATAAATATTTATTTATTTTAATACAAAAAGTAATATCTTTTATTGCCAATCGGGAATGCTTTTGCATTTGGTCGATTTAAGTTACGATAACGATTTTTATGTGATAGTTGACTTAAAGACTTGCAGCGACACCAATTTTACTTTATGGTGTAAAGCTTAACGGGATAAGGAATTATAACGTAAAAGAGATCAAGGTAATTTGATCATTAGCCCTATTCTGCTAAACGTGAGCATGAATTTTCTTATTCTGCTATCCACTAAAGAGAATGTTCCAAGAAGAAATATTAGGAATTAGATTCTCTCAAGAACTTCAAAAATAATTATTGATAGAGTTTTGAACCCGAAAGATTGAAGAGTTTTAAGAATAATTTTTGACAAATTAAGAAAAATTCGATCGGTTTGGATAGCTGAATTGGACTGCTTTAAGACGAGAACGATTTTCAAGCTTCGTTTCTCTTTTGATGCTTTTATTTTAAACTCAATTTTTCACCATTTTCTTATAAATTCAAATTGGAAAATTGAGCGAGAAATTGTATTGCGTAATAAATTTAAAAAATTCAAGTAAGCTTGCTAGTTTTTGCCCAATAGTCAAAATTGGCCGCGTTTCGTTAACGTATTAATATAATAATCCTTGCGTTGGGGAACCTATCTAGGCTAACCTAGCCTATCTACCTATCCCAAAAATTTTCAGATACTTTGAGTTGTTGCTGCATCAGCTGTTTTGTCACAAGGGATTACAACAACACAAACCTATCCGGATAGCTTTGGATTGATCCCCGAACACTACCAATGATTTGTGTGCTAAATTTTTCTTTCAATTGAGGAAATTTATCTAAAACCGTAGAAAATATTTTTTCCCAACATTTCATATCATCGGCCATATTGTGTGACGGATGGTATGACGATAACCTCTATTTTGGACTCCATAATCGTAATGTTGTGTATATATATTTGGTGGCGCGAAAACTTCTGGAGAACCAAGGACCAGTTACTTTCAACCTGAATGGCTACGATGAGAGATACTTGGCAAAAGGTAAAGCAAGTCAAAATGATTGTGATGAGAATACAATAGTCTCGAATAAACGGAGAGCAATTTGCCAATGCAACGTTTAAAGAAATTGGAAGACTTCCATGGCTTATCCCCGACAAGTATTTTTTGGGCTTGCGAGAAACCCTATTTCGGAATCCCATTTTAACAATATCAATAAACTACCAGAAATGCAGGAGCAAAGGTGCTAGGATTTTTCAACCTAATTCGAATAATTTTTCCGGCCGTTCTTTTGCAGTAATAGGTATAATAAATTGTTACTGTTAAACTCTGAAATTTGGTAAAACTGAACTTTTCTACATTGGAAAATATCATTCCCGTTTTCTTGAACAACCTCGGGTGACCAACTTGAGGTCCCAAGAATTTTAAGTCCCTCTTTGGAGCCTCGGTCCCTTTGAGGGTGTTTAAAAACAAGAAGGTTTTCGCAGTTGTTGATACATTATCACTTTTCTTATGTTTTTGGATTAGCCGCATTAATATGTATATGTAGGGGAGGGAAGAAATTAAAAACGTATTTTATTTTATTTAATGTAATTCAAAAATATGTAACAGATGACAAATTTAAGTTTAGAAATAGCAAATAATTATAATGAGTAGTTAATTTTGGAATAAAGGTAATTTAAAACTTTGCAATATCATTTCGCGTGAATTCTTTTCTTGACCGTAACAATTTACTTGACTTCTATACGATGCTCGAACGCAAGGATTGAATTTACCGCTTGACGTATGTTCTCAATATTATTGAACAGTTATTAAACTTATGGATCGAAAAAGAAATAGGGTACATTTTAAAATTTTTGGCAATTCACTTAATAATACTAATAATGATAATAAGAATAGGATACGTCATCCTACATTATTATATTATATCTAAATATCTGTTGTTTATAAGGGCGATTAATCCGAAAACTTAAAAAAAGGTTTTATGTTGATTTAAGTTTAAATAATTTAAAAACACCTCAATTTCAATTGAGTCTTCACAAGTTTGTTTTCTTTTTGTACAAAAAGTACACTTACATTTAACAATATAACTTTTAAGGTTTCCGCGGTTTACATAAGACATTTTTAAATTACTCGGATTAGCCGCGTTATAAATATTTAGCGAGTTCAATGTAGTACTCACCCCGGGGTGTGTACTAAACAAAACAAACACAGGACTAACCTGAAGTACGACTAAACTTTGAACATCAAACATTGAATAATTGTTTCTGCTGCTGGACTATAACGCACAGCTATTATGATCAAAGGTCACGCGGACCGGATTTGCTTTGACAAATAAATAGACGTACTATTGTTTACAAAATTTAATGCGGTGACAAATAGGAATTATATTTAATATTTTCTCGAGTTCTCGAGATTTTGTAAACGATAAAGAGAATATTTTTGCGAGTGAATACGTCAAATATTTTTATTTTAGAAACTGGAGAGGGATTATGCTGGAATAATAAATGTATTTGTGCTGGATTGAAAAAGTGTTAGCCCATTGGAGATGTTCAGGAATAGTTACCACTAACCCACTGACACAATTGCAAACAAAAATCATTTCAATTTAATTTTAAAAGTATGAAAAATACAAGCGGAAAAGACAATTTTGGCTTTTATATCTTGATGTCTACATTTCCATCCATCACCCAGGGACTTATTTAACCATATACATCATATTCGTTTGTTTTTTGCAAAACGATTATGGGATCAGGATTCGTAATTTTTGCTATCGCAATTTTCACCCGTTCCCTGTGACAAAAGCGGATATTTACACATCTTCACCGCGAGTCTCGATGTTCACACATTTTTTTAATAAGTTTTCACAATTTTCCTGTAAAAAAATGTAAGGGTCGTGTAGCTAAATCAAAAAAAACTATGTACAGTATATGTATATCAAAAAAATTCATTTATTTCAAAGCAAAATGTGCAATATTTTTGAGTCAGTTTCTAGTATATAATAGTACATAAACTATGTATCAAAATTCTGTATTTTAAAAGCATCCTTGGTAATTTGGGGAGAAATAGTATTAGTTATTATCTGGATTAATCTACCAACGTCCTCGACCACCTCCTCCGCCACCACGTCCTCCACCTCCACCACCTCGACCAAATCCACCACCACCACCACCTCCACTGCGACCGAAACCACCGCCACCACCACCTCCGCCTCCACCGCGACCAAAACCACCTCCACGTCCACCACCACCACCACCACCGCCTCTTCCGAAACCGCGGCCACCACCACCGCCACTTTTACCAAAACCACCACGACCGCCGCCTCGTCCACCACCCACACCGCCGCCAGGACCCTTTTTTTTGGCGCCTTTAGGCTGCGGGGGTTGCGGAAGGAACCTTTTGATAGGCAGTAGTTTCTGCGGATCAATGAAAAGTTTCTCAAGTGGCTTAAAACTCGTAGCTTTCATGTTCTCGGACAATTTTACTGATATGCAGTAGTCCCTCACGGTTCCAAAAATTTCATCAACTTTTCCAATTTGTTCTTTGTTTTCTAAATAAATTGGTGCATTGAAATAAGGCACATCATCGATTTCAACTTTACACACCAGATCATCTTGGCATGGGTAACTGAAGTGTCCCAAAGCAGTCACGCGCTCTGGTGGGCCAGTATCAAAGTTACCTCTGCCACCACCTCCACGACGGAATCCTCCACCACCTCCACCACCACCGCCACCTCCACCTGAACAGTTAAAGATCATAAAAAAATGTTTCTTTTCTAGAAATTAATGGTTTACCTCGTCCTCGAAAACCGCCACCACGGCCACCACCACCACCGCCACCACGTCCTCGGAATGACATTATTTTAATTCTATTTTTGTTTTAAACTGAAGAAGGAAAGATTTTTTTATTTATTTCGAGCAATAGAAATAACTTTTTAATAAAAGTAGAACTTAGGTTTACTGTACGCGAACGGAAAAATACATCATCCACGAGGTTGTTTTAGATTGAAAACAACTTAAAATTTGACAACCACGTGCGTATCTTTCAAATTTGAAGGTTCCACCGTTGTGTTTGTTAACTTTTTTTTCAACAAATTGGGGGCGTTCAATCCATAAGGTCTGTCAACTGAAATTTCAGAATTCTGAATTTTTAGAGCTTCGATTGGCCAGCTGTCATAAAAAGTTATATGACTTTTAGTTATGTTTCATCTGAACTTTCAGATAAGAAATTCTCATCTGAAAAATTGGAAAATGCCTAAGTAGCTGAAGTATACTGCACATAAAGTTTAACTTTATAATCTTCACAGTGGTTGGTATTTGATTTGTTAAGTTATGTCATAGAAATTCACGGTCTTATTTATAAACGTTGTCTGACTTTAGACAACTGTCCAACTTTGGAGAATGTGTTCAAAAACCTCGTTTATTGTTCTCTTATAGCTGCCTAACTTAGACACAAAAGTAGATTATCTTAACCATGAATAATGTGATATTTATTTTTATTAATTAAAGCATATTTTCACAAATTTGAAAATAATTAGACATGGTCTTATTTATAAACGTTGTCTAACTTTAGACAACTGTCCAACTTTTAAAAATGTGTTAAAAATCCTCGTTTATTGTTGTCTTATAGCTGCCTAACTTAGACACCAGAGTAGATTGCCTTAACCGTGAATAATGTGATATTTATTTTTATTAATTAAGGTATATTTCTACCAATTTGAAAATAGTTAGACACTGTCTAAGTAGACAAAAATCTAATAAATATGACTGACAGTGTCTAAGTAGACAAAAATCTAATAAATACGACTGTGAGTAATTATTTTAAAGCACAAAATTTGTATTTATTGTTTAGTAAGTTTAAAAAAAAAAATTGAAGAATTTCGCATACGATTATTGTGAAGCAATTATTATATTGAAATTTGGATTGCGGATCCCTACTGTCGCATACACATCATTCACATACACACATACTAACTAATGCCCTATCCGCAGTCGTGACAGTTCTAGCTTGCAGGTAAATTCAAAATGGCTGCTAGGACTCACATCTCAACTGTTTGATTTCGATTTTGAGTCCTATAGACATTTTATGAGACGGCGCGCATGTGCATGTGTTTTTTTTCGAAAACGATTGACAGCTGACTATAATCAGCTGTTTGTCAAACGCAAATCGATACATACTTTTGTTGGTCGCTGGTCGGCGTTTTATAATTAAATAGAAAATATACTTAACATTAATATTTTCAATTGTTCATAGTGCTTAAAATATTCACTTAAATTCTTGCTTCGATCCGAAAGATCATACGGGCGAATTAAACAACGTAGCAGTTACCCGAATGAAAAATTGCAAGAAAAAAATTATGACAGTGACAGATTGACAGTTGTGGAAGTAGTTTTGGAAATGTCGAAATATTTTCCGAAGAGAGCGCTAATGAGTTATTGGTGGTCGGAACACTCATAATTTTTGTTGTTGTTCTTTGACTTTCAAACTGGCTTCTGACAGAACACAGAACTTACCCGACGAAATTTCTCGGGTAAAAACTTGCAATAAGGGGAAATAATCATCTCCCTCCTGCCAGAAATTACACAAAATGTGCGTACGCGAACACGTTTGGACTAAATCTGGTAGTTTTTGGCTAGTATGCGAACGAACCTAATGGTAGTTTCTGTCTAGTACGCGAACGAACCTGTTTTATCCCTAGTGTCTGTCAACCAGAGATTATGAATTATAAAGATTGGAAAGCTGGGTTGTCATTCTGGTTTGCCTACAAGCTGGCGGACGGTGGTGAGTTCATATTTTTGGA
Organism: Epistrophe eligans; assembly: GCA_951394125.1. NCBI lineage: Eukaryota > Metazoa > Arthropoda > Insecta > Diptera > Syrphidae > Epistrophe > Epistrophe eligans. The sequence goes on from OX596030.1 coordinate 41,870,730, forward strand.
ATAGTTTCCATGTTTTAACGCACACTAGTGCAAAAATAGGAATTCACCTCCGCTTAAATTGTTGTTGCGATTCACATCTATTCATCGACACGAGATGAAATTACAAAAACAACAATGTTAACAAATGGGTTTTGGAGGGTGGAACGTACGAAAGATTCCTATCTTTAGAATTCATAATCTCTGTCAACCTTTCACTTCTGTCAAAGTGTCAACCACTTAAAAATTAACCTTAAAACTTTCAAATTGAATCAAAAGAAAATTTTTTCAATAAATTACACAATGTTGTATTTTCCGCGGAAAATTTCATCATGCATTAATCAATTATTACTCACAACTCAAAGGCAAACAGCGTCGACAAGCTTTGTTCGCCAATTTTCATTAACTAGTTTTCGTCATTGCACATCAAGTGAAAAACCTGCAGAAGGATCAGCAATTCAGATAAAGGAAGACGTCGAATTGACCGCTGAAGAAATAAGGAAGCAAAATTTGGACCGTACTAAAGTAATACCAGTGGACACTAGTTTGAGATACCTAAAAAGTGCTGCTTATCAAGAATCATATGGAAATTACTTAGTCTGGCAACAATATCGGTGAGTTTTTTATAAGCTTTGGCTTAAAAGTGAATCGTTTTTTGTAAGAAATTGTTACTTTGGTCACATTCTTATGTTAGTTAGAATTAATGCTTATGCAATGTTTAATTTGTCATAATACATCAATAAATTTTAAATATTTTTTTTTTTCAGCCGCAACCATAAGGGTCTCTTTGCCCCTAAAAAGACTCGCAAAACTTGCATACGACAAGGAAAAATTTCATGTGGCAATCCATGTCCAATTTGTCGCGATGAATTCTTAGTACTGGATCACAGAAATATTGATCTCTTAAAACAATTCATATCGCCACAAACTGGTCGCGTATTGAGTTATTCGAAGACCGGACTTTGTCAAAAAAGACATTTTGAATTACTTGTGGCTGTTGAACGTGCCATGGACTATGGTCTTCTAACTTTTGATGTTCCTTTTAGACAATTTGATTATTCTGAATATTATTCACATTTAACGGACGAATCAAATATCGCATAACCAAAATACATCTTTAAAAATGACAAACCCAAGCAAACAATTAGAAGCAGCAACTTTTTTAATCGTAGGTGGAGGAATTGCTGGAGTTACTTGTGCTGAAACCTTATCATTTCTTTGTCCGGCAGAGAGTATCATCCTTCTGACAGAAACTACCCTAATCAAAGCAGTCACAAATTTAGTGCCTCTTGCAAAACACATTCTCAAGTTTGATGTCGAAGAAAAAGAAGCACATGGTTCCATGAAAGATCAAATCACTGTTATTGTAGATCAGTTAAATTTTATAAATTCCAAGGAGAAACACATATTAACAAATTCAGGTAGAAAAATCAAATATAAACTACTTTGTTTATGCACCGGAGCACAACCGAAACTTATAGAAAATATTAACAAATATGTCATAGGCATTCGAGATACGGACTCTATTTTAGATTTCCAAAAAAGATTAAAATCTTCAAGGCGATTAGTCTTGGTTGGTAATGGAGGAATCGCTTCAGAAATTGCCTATGAGGTCAAAAACATCAAAATTGATTGGATCATCAAGGATTTGCATATATCATCAACTTTTGTCGATCCTGGAGCTGCACATTTTTTCGAAATGAGTCGCCTGCAGATTGGTGAAGCTATAAAACCAAGTATTGTAAAAAGAATGCGGTACTCTGAGGAAGATAACCTAAACTATAAAGAAGGCAAAAAAGGAGCAGCACTTGGCCCGGATTGGCATCGCATGATCGACGTAGTTGGCAGCCAGTGTGACATTAAGGATCCCGTGAAAATACACCATAGAACAGAGGTGTTGTCTATTGAAGAAACTCCATCAGAGGAATATCCTATCCTAGTCAAACTAACTAACGGTGAAATCATTAATGCTGATTTTATCGTTTCCGCTACAGGGGTTGATCCCCGCATGGACTTCAAATGTGATACCAGCTTTAACATCGGCCCAGAAGGCGGAATTACAGTTAATGAAATGATGGAAACTAATATTCCCAGTATATATGCTGCTGGTGATGTTTGCCATGCTGGCTGGGATCTAGCCGAACATTGGTTCCAAATGCGACTTTGGACGCAAGCACGACAGATGGGTGGTATGGCTGGACGAAGTATGGCAGCAAAAATGTGCGGTGATGAGATCTACCAGGATTTTTGCTTTGAACTTTTTGGTCACGTAACATCATTGTTTGGATATCAAATTGTTCTTCTTGGCAAGTACAATGGACAAGGCATGGGACAAAATTACGAGATGTTACTGAGAATGACACCAGGAAAGGAGTATATTAAATTTGTTTTACAAAATGGCAAATTGCAAGGAGCTATTTTGATTGGAGAAACGGGCTTGGAAGAAACATGCGAAAATCTTATATTAAACCAAATTGATTTAACACCTTTTGGCGATGATATACTCAATCCGGAAATTGATATTGAAGATTATTTTGATTAAATGTGTATGCTGCTATCTAATGTTTTGTAAAATTAAAGTTGACATTTAAGCATTCATTTATTATTTATTTTCATGGATATATTTATTTTTAATGATAAATTAAATTCACCTTGGAACTTTCTAATTGCTAAAATCATAAAAGAAATCTTTAATTTAACGCTTTTAATAAATATTCCGAAAGATGTAACTTGCTTTGCCCCTTTGTTTACCCTAATATCAGGAACTACATACATGTCCGAGTTAAAAAATTCGTTTTATGAAGTGTTATTTTTGAGGGATGGTTGTCACTTTGTCAGGGACTTTTTTAGGGTGATATGTAAAAAATTTTACAAAATTAATTTTACTTATGTTTTTCTTAGTCCCCTTTAACACGAGGAAACTGAGTTTCCGAACTTTCAGTTTTTAGGTAAGAAGGGCGCGAAGTAAGAGGGGGAAACGAAACAATTTGACGAGATTTTTATCCTCTTTTTTTTTTGTGTATTTAATTAGTTTAAAAAACTCTTAACACATTTGATACTTATAACTATAAAAGTCATAGTATACAAAATTATTTTTTAATAACGGTTTTAATAAGGATAAATATGGGACGCAATCTTTTTTATCACGATGAAACACCTTTTTATTACATATTCTACTAAATCAGGAACAATATCTGAACCCTTTAAATTATCGCACCTTATTTCACTAACCAAAGTGTTTCTCCAATTAGAAAGCAACTTATCAAGGCACTCTCTTCCAGGCTGGGGTACAAATAACTTCGGACCCTCAACATAATATGACCTACTCCAAACTAAACGACTCACTTTCACGTGACAAACTGACTTTAGCTTCAATACAACCTACAATCATAACTTAATCTCCCGAAAAAAAAATTTAACGACCGATTACTTTTTAAAATTTCAGCGTTTGGTTATAAACAAGCAAATATGCGTTACCAAAGTACAGGCCCCTGAATCCAGCTCCAGATATGCACTTATCATTACAAAATAAATAAAAATATATGGTCTTATTTATAAACGTTGTCTAACTTTGGAAAATGTGTTCAAAAACCTTGTTTATTTTTGTTGTATAGCTGCCAAACTTAGACACAACAGTAGACTGTTTTAACCGTGAATGATGTGATATTTATTTTTATTAAATAAAGCACATTTCCACCAATTTGAAAATAGTTTGACAGTGTCTAAGTAGACAAAAATCTAATAAATACGACTGATAGAGGATTATTTTCCATATGCAAATTATTAATATAACCTAAATTATTTGGCTCATATTTTTCGATTTCAGAATTCTTATTAATACAACTAACTGTTGTATGCTTACAGAGTAGAAAGTTCTACAGAAACTGCCCTAGTTTGAACTCACGAACTCTTTGCAAATTGCTTTGGACTCTAAAGAACCGGCTTTATGTGCCTTCTTAGATATTTAGGGGGCATTTGACAACACCTCTCATGAGGCTGTTAACAAAGCACTTATAAGGAAGTGTGTACCCATCCCTATAATTCCCTATAATCAGAATCAGATGGATAAGTGAAATGCTAGGCACAAGAACGGCAGAAGTACACGCAGGACAAAACGTCCAGAAGGTCATCACAACAAGAGGCTGCCCTCAGGGAGGTGTTTTATCACCCCTGCTGTGGAGTCTTGTACTGGATGAACTACTAGAAAGTCTCACTTCTCAAGGCATAAGGTGTATCGGCTTTGCTGATGACATCGTCATCACAGCCTTGGGTAAGTTTGAAGAAACTCTTTGCGACATAATCCAAAGAGGATTGTTAATAACAAGGAAATGGTGTCTATCAGTAGAAATAAATATTAACCCTAACAAGACAACAATAGTACCATTTACCAAGAAAAGGCTTCTGCCACGCATGAAACCTATTCAGTTAGCTGGCGAAGTAATCGACATCCAGAGCAGAGATTATGAATTATAAAGATAGGAATCTTTCGTACGTTCCACCCTCCAAAACCCATTTGTTTACATTGTTGTTTTTGTAATTTCATCTCATGTCGATGAATAGATGTGAATTGCAAAAACAATTTATGCGGTGGTGAGTTCATATTTTTTCACTAGTGTGCGTTAAATCATGGACACTAGTGCAAAAATATGAACTCACCACCGTCCGCCAGCTTGTAGGCAAACCAGAATGACAGCCGAGCTTTCCAATCTTTATAATTCATAATTTCTGATCCAGAGGGAGGTTAAATATTTAAGGAATTACCCTAGATAGTAGATAGTAAACTAGACTTTGATTACACGAGTCTTTTTTTCGTTCGTTTCGTCTTTCGTGCTTTTGACAGCTTGGGTGAGGGGTGTAGAAATGTAGGGGGAATGAAGTAACGATAGCAGCAATTAAAATTTGAAGATTCATAATCTCTGGTTGCAGTGTGGATGGTATGTGGAACGCGAATAGAGTTTGACAGTTCGTAACAATCAGATTGCAATTCGTGACGACCAACTCATTTTCTCAAATTTCACTTATTTTAGCAATTAAAACGCAAATTTTAGTATCTTAACATTAATTTAAATAAGTTTTCTACCATTTTGTCTAGTTTCTGTGAAGGATTTTAGACTTATTAAATGTTTTAAAACCCATTTGTTTTTTTATTCGTCGGTCGTTGGTCGCTCTCATGTGAATAGCCCTTAAAAGCACCGCCGTATAGTTAGCAGCACTATGTCGGGAATTTCAATTTTTTTGATTCCTAGAATTTGGACAATTTTGGAAAACCATTTTCAGAATTTGGAAAACCTTATTTAATTTGTTTTTAACAATTAAAGGTTTGGCGTATAGTTAGCAGCACATAGAAACAAAAGTTGACTTTTTTGGTATCAAACGATCGGGATTGGTCATGTTTTTCACATTTTGTTAATTATTTACTAAACTATGCTTTTCCAAATTCTAAGAAAGGTTTTCCAAATTTCAGAAAACCAATCCCGATCGTTTGATACCAAAAAAGTCAACTTTTGTTTCTATGTGCTGCTAACTATACGCCAAACCTTTAATTGTTAATAACAAATTAAATAAGGTTTTCCAAATTCTGAAAATGGTTTTCCAAATGTTTTCCAAATTCTAGGAAACAAAAAAATTGAAATTCCCGACATAGTGCTGCTAACTATACGGCGGCCATTTCGAAATCGAATTTGTATGGGATATGAAATGATTTCGAATCGAATTTTGAAATTTTTTACGAAATTACTTCATTAACCCTAGTGAAAATGTAGGCTCCCCCAAACCAACGCGAAACTGTCGCGGCGACGATGAAAACAATAATAACAACACGTGGTTGTGAATGAAAACAACACGTTGTTTTCGCTAGGCAATTTGTCGATTGGCTCAAAGACATATATGATTCGATCGTTTAGGAAGACCGTCTAGTCCTAGGAGGGACCCGGTAAAGTAGCTACTGAGGTCCGTCCTAGAGCCAATTTACAAAATAAAACATACTCAAAAATTAAGGACAAGCGGAAAGAAGAAAGGGCGGTAACTCAGTATTTTTATCAACTTTAGCTTTTTGTCTACCCCGCCACCATACACGTCACATAGTTAAAGTTTCTCCCAAACCAACGTAAAACATTTTTAACGTCACGTCGCGTTGGTTTGGGTGGCAAGAGTATGATAACTGTGGCGCCAAAAAAAGATAACGGTTTTTTGTGGAACACTTTAATACAAGCATATTTTACTATGGGAGGGGGGTCTATCTCCCCCCGTGTGGGCGGGAGAGGCAATTTTATGAAAAAAGTACTAAAAATGGAAAAAAATTAATAAAAAATAACGGTAATACCTACAATTAAGTTTTTTTAAAGCAACAAATTGCGAAAATTAATTCACGTTGCCAAACAGACCTAGTGTGAAAGGGCTGTCTGTGCTCAGTTTTCTGAACTGGCCAAGTGTCACGTCAACTAGAACTGAACTGAAAAAGGGACATTCCCATTAATTTTACTTCGTTGTTCCCTTTGTATTTCGAAAATTTCTTTAATCATTCTAGATTTCTAGAACATCCCGTATTCGTTTTAAACTGACTCACCTTTAATTTGTTTTTGTGTAATCTTGTATATTGCTGTCCAAAAATATTAATCACAACCTACTCCTCCTTCGCAAACAGCATAAAGGATTGCAAGTTTATATTTCGTTATGGAAGAACTTCTTAATGATATCGTCTCAGCAGCTGAGCTAGAGGTTTAATAATAATTGCATCTACATATATTAAATTGTGACTATTTTTTTTTTTTTTGCAGAAATTTGAAAAAAAGTATACAGAGGCAGAAAACGCTTCCAACGAAAACACATTTGAGTACGCTTTTTGCTTAGTGCGCAGTGCATATACCAATGATATTCGTAAAGTAAAGAGTTGGAAAATAAAGCCATTATGTAGATTAATTATTACTCGTTAATTTATAGGGAATTCACTTGTTGGAACAATTGGCTAATAATGATCCAGGCAACAAAAGAGATTACATTTATTACCTAGCTTTGGGAAATACAAGAATCAAGCAGTACATTGAAGGCATGAATTATTGCAAAGCCTTTCTCGAAATAGAACCAAATAATGAGCAAGTCCTTTCCCTAAAGGTAAACCTCAAGAAACAATTAAAAGACTGCATTTTAATTATGCTTATTATTATTCAAATAGAAATATATAAAAGACCAACAGGATAAAGATATGATGAAAGGTGTAGCAGTAGCAGGTGGAGCAGCATTAGTTTTAGGTGGATTGGTTGGACTCGGAGTGGCCTTAGCAAAAAAGTAGAATCTTTTTCATTTAAATTTTGTATGAATATGTTTAATGAATTATAATTAAAACATTGACATTTTCTTTTTTTTTTATAGTAGACGTACAACACAAGACAAACAATGAAGACTGCACACTAATAATGCATAAAGATTTCGCTGTATAGATTGATTTGATTTAAACGTTCATTCGACACTGCTGATGTAAATATGATTAAAATTTGATGTTTCTATGTAAATACTATTATTTATTCAGTAGGCTTATGTTAAAATTCCGTTAAATTAATATAAATCTACATATCGTTACATACAAAATGGATTTTAGTATAAACAAAGCATACTTATTACTTAGTAAGGTGAAATTCATCTCAAATTCAACTTTAAAAAAGAGGCTGAGTGCGACCCACACCGGTCACTTCCCATTGGTGCCCGTGGCAACTGGATACCCAATATTATTGTTATAAGGAAATTCCTAATTCAAAATCTTAAAAACCTTATAAAATGATCAATAAGTGATCAAGTGAAAACCAAAGTTGGGGCGTATTATATTTTTCAACTATGTATTTAAGTTGTATTTTTGGCAGATGTTTTTGCTTTACAAAAAAAACTATCAACTTAATTTTTTTACAAACCCCACCAATTCACAGTTACAGCATTGTGTGTAAAATAAAATTATTCCGGAGTCGATAGCCTTTTTTTTGTTTTCCAGATATTCGAGTTGAAAATTGTTGATTTAAAAAAAAACTGTCAATTGAATAATTCTACAAACCTTACTCCACTTATTTCTTAAACAATAAGGAAAAGCACACAGAAGAATCAGCGATAACCTAAGCTGTTAAATATTAAAATGCTAAATGTATGTGGAATTCTTTTAAACCAAAGATTCGATTCCATTTAGAAAAAGAATCGATTTTTTTCTGTCAAACAAATCTTGCATATTTTGGAAGATTTCAAAAATAATTTACACCGATTTTTACACACTAGCAAGATTTAACATTTCTAAAATCTCAAATTGAATTTCGCTGTGTTTTAAGAAGGCAAACCGTTTTTTTGGTTGAAACGAATTTTGATTTCAGTGATTATTTTAATTATATATATTTATTATAATTATTATAACTTTATTTATATGTAATAAATTACAATATAAACTTAACCTATTAGCACTAACTACCAGAGTCTGCGGCTATAAGATATATATTTAATATGTATTTGTGCGCTCTTTTTTTAAAATAAACAAAAAAATATATTTCGCTATAAAAACAATAGGTAAGTGTCATCTTATACAATTTCTTATGATATTAAAGATTGAATTTTCTTTTTTTTCAAGAGTGTCAAATAAAAAAAAATATCCTTTTTTCATATTTTATTTAAAAAAAGGTGCGATATATTAAAGACGGAAGTTGCGCTCTTTTCTAATTTGTTTTGATTTGATCGCATTCACCCATACATGTAAACAAGTTTTCATGTCTAAAAAAAAATACTAGTGTCCGACCGAAGCTTCGGCTTCAGCCCTCGGCTTCGGCCGAATACGGCCAAAAAAACAACATTCGGCCAAACCTTCGGCTTCGGCATTTTAGGCCGAAGCCGAAGAATCTGTTTATTATATCGAGCATCGTACTAGGCCCCGGAAAAAATTTCAATTTTTGAATAACTAAGAAAAGATTGCAATCTTTTCGTAGGTATTCAAAAATTTCAAAACACATGTGTGCCATCATAAAAATTATTACTAAAAATGAATTATTTATTTCTTTTTTCTTTATAATTACTAATTAGTTATTAGTTATTTTTATTTTATTTGTCTTATGTTTTTTAAGCAATAAATTTTAATAAAAATAATATTTTTATCCAATTGGAAAGGAGAATTCTTGACTTTTTTCAACCTTAGGCTTCGGCTTCGGCCGAAGATTTTCTTTCAGCCTAATAATTCGGCTTCGGCTGAAAATCGACCTTTGGTCGGACACTAAAAAATACCTTTTGTTCAGTGAATTGTATCGTCACAAATACTACTACATAATTATAGGTCGACATGTTTTTATTCAAAAAACCAATTCTCAATGTTGAGAGTTTTTCACATTGCAATGAAAAACGACATTACATTTTAATACACATATGTACATACATACATAGCTAAATACAGTCCTGTATGTAAAATCAAATGAAAAAAAAAAAATTTGATCCGTTCTTTGAGAATAAGGGTGAACTGTATTTTCATGTGAACATGGAAAAAAACGAAGGCAGAAACTCAAAAACCTTTTCTGAATTGCTTCAAGTCTTGTTATATGAATGGAGTAGTAAGGCGCCCATACTACACAACTACATTCAAGTATTGGTCTTACAAATGAAACAAAGAGAGCATAAGGGCCACGGAAATCGTTAGTAGGAATCGTAGGACCCTATTAGCTTTTTAACTATGTATTTTAAATGATTATTAAAAGTTATCCATCAAGGGATTTTGCGTCATCACCCGGTATCTGGTTCTTGATTTATTGGCCAATAAGGCAAACTTCCTCTCGGCCTTCTGCCACTGTGGCAAAACTGTTATCGAATTTATTCCTCGTACTTTTCATGTTTGGCCAGTGCACATACATACATACACTAATAGGGACTGATCCAAGAAGCAAGTTAAAATCATTGCAACTCGAGAGGGCAGTATATTGTACTGTTAATCACAAATCACGAACGTTATATGTATGTACATATTTTTCCGTGCAAGTGAGTAGTTTTAATAAGGACGGATACCAAATGACAATAATTTCCTAGAACTAGTTTTTTCGTGTAGACGTGTAGGCCTAATAAAAGCCAGTCGTCCTTGCAGTCAAGTCAGTGCAAACTTAAATTATGTTTATATTAAATAGAAAATAAAATTCCTCACAGTCAAATAATTATTTATTTTGTATTTTGCAGCGCAGATATCTGAAACACATTTTTTACTTATATTTTTTGGTGCAATATTTACTTTAATATTCAAAAAAAAAAACAATTACGAGAAATATTTTACTTAAAAAAAAAAAATAATAAAACTATAAAAGGTATCTAGTTTTTACGAAAACTTTGTAAAATAGGATAAATTATCTCAAGACATTCCATAATATCTTTTTTTGCTTTTGCCCCTGTGAATACAATTTTTCCATTCACAAATATTAATAGTACCATCCGAGGTTTCACCATCCGATAGATCAACCCAGGAAATAGTTCAGGTTCATAAGAACTAAATTGTCCGTGTACTTGATTAAGGTTCTCCAAACGAATGGGAAACCGCAAGTCTACGGTCGCCACTATGTTTTGCATTTTAAAGTCATTGAATTTTACAAAATAACCAAGTTTCTGGAGTATTCGAGCAAACTTGCGAGCTCCTAAATGCGCTTGGGCTTCATTGCGCGCTCCGGTGCAAATGATTTTTCCCGTACGAAAAATTAAGGCTGTACATCGGGGTTCCCTCATTCGCATAACAACACCGTGAAATCTGGAAGGATTGTACTCCGAATTTCGGGTCCTAAAGTTGATGTCCTGAAGATTTAACTCACATGCTACCGATACAGTTGCGACGACATTTCTTTGGAATGGAAATGTGTGGTAAAACAATAAGTTTAAATTCACTATGTGGACTTACTGAATTTTAACCTCATGGAGAGCGTCTTTTGGGCCTACTGGAATTACTGGAGCTGATGGGGCAATTGATAAATGCGGGTTGGCCTACGAATATTTTATTGTTACCCGTATAATTTTTTTGTATTTTAATTTTCCATTACCTTGTTGATGTTTGGTGACAACAGGCTTGGTGGTTTTGAAGTCATGGTTTTACTAAGGGAATTATAGCCAGTTATATTAATTTCATTTTTTTCTTTCCCGAAATGAATTTAATATCAATAGTTCCCAAATTTCAACCAATTTGGTGACGCGTCAACAATAAAATAATTGAAAATTAATATTACATTTCATCTTCCATCTGCAAACCAAACCAACAAAACACGATGAATGGGCGAGTCCAACAAAGCATAACGTTTTACATCTGAATTTTCAGATTTCTGAATACGCAAGGCATGTTCAGGAAAATGATATCTCGGAGATTTTTCTCACTCAAAAGGTGAGCAAGCGAATCCAAGATTTTTGCATTCAAGCAAGAACAAGTGAATTGAATTGTGTATAACAAATTTCTTTGTAAATATGAGAAATTGTTCATAATTTTTTTGTTATTTATTTGATTCATGTAATTATAGACGAAATGCTGAGAGATCAAAGCAAAGCTCTGACGAGATTATGTTCGAAGCCCTCAGATTTAATTATGAAACACACTTGAGCACTGAACTGTCATTTCATACTAAAATAATAATTTTTTTTTTACCTGAAGTGGACGGACGACTGGTTTTAGCATCCATGTTTAATTTATGGCATTTATTTTTTTTTCATGTCATGTCTGTCAAATCACATAAAAAATAAAAGTGAAGTCGGCTTCGCTCAGCGTTTTGCTTCATTTGCTCGGTCATTTTATTCTGAGCATACAGAGCATGCTCCGAGCTAGCTCCGATAAAAAACATGACTTATGTGCTCTGATTTGTCTGAGGTAAAAAAGAAACAGAATTTATTTTTGACAGCTCAGTGATCTGCTCTGAGGTAAAAAAGAAAAACACCAGATGTAAAATAAAAACCCGAGCAGCCGTGAGTTTTTTGACAGTTGATTGACATTCCCCAGGTCGTCCTGGGGCAGAGAACATCGAACAAACCTAAAGGCAAAAGTGTTGACAGAAAATTTTCCGACGTCGTACAACGTCTCAATTTACCAAACAAAACAGACGTTTGTTGGGATTGGGAATACACTAGCCAGTGAGGTTGTACGTCATGGTGTGTGTATGGATAAGAAGAAATAAATGGACGGCATTCCTTCTTCTGTAATTTATTTTTCTAAAATATTTCAACTCAACCCTAAACCCAGCTCTCGACTCAAGTCTCAAGTGGTGAAAACCCCGGGTCGAAAATGCAGCTCGATCTTTCGATCTTACATATAAAGAAACTGTAAAGTTGGATAATGTCATAATTAATGAACGCGGCCACAGATAAATATAGTTTTTTGTAAAAATCGTTTTAAAAATATTTGTATAGTAAAAAGTGAAGAATTGATAATTAAAAAATACCCGATATGATCGAGGAACCTGAAAATTGCCCTGGTGTTGAAAGTGCAAACGCTGGCTTCGGCAACGCATGTCAGGGCTGTCCTAATCAGAGGATTTGCAGTGACCCGAACAGTAAAAAGGAAGATACTGGCAAAGTTCTTGTAGTGGAGCGCTTACAAGATGTGAAAAAGAAACTTTTGATACTATCTGGAAAAGGTGGTGTTGGCAAGAGTTCAGTAGTAATGCTTTTGTCGCGTTACCTTGGTAAAACGTTTCCCAATCAGAATTTTGGAGTTTTGGACATTGACATCTGTGGACCATCACAGCCTCGTATTCTCGGAGTGGAAAACGAGAATGTCCATCAGTCAGGTTCCGGCTGGTCGCCTGTAAGTGTAGAAGACAATATATGTCTTATGTCAATTGGTTTTCTTCTGGGATCAACCGATGATGCTATTATATGGCGTGGACCAAAAAAAAATGGCATGATTCGACAGTTTTTAAGTGAAGTCGATTGGGGCACCCTAGATTTACTACTGCTAGACACTCCGCCCGGTACTTCTGATGAACATTTATCTGTAGTTAGTTATTTAAAAGACGACAAGGCTCCAACCCTCAAAGCTCTGATAATTACTACTCCCCAGGAAGTATCACTCTTAGATGTCCGAAAAGAAATATCTTTTTGCAAGAAACAAAACATTCCTATAGTGGGTGTAATTGAGAACATGAGTTCATTTATATGTGGACATTGTGGAAATTCGTCTGATATTTTCCCAGCCAAAACTGGTGGTGCTGCTGCAATGTGCGAAGAAATGGAAGTCAAATTTCTAGGATCACTACCCATTGATCCCGCAATAGCAAAAGCGTGTGACTGTGGGGAAGACCTAAGTAGCTTAAGTGGTAATACTACCAAGGCTTTGGAAGAGATTTGCACTTTAATAATCCAGAACTTGTAATTGTTTAAATAAAAGAAGAAATGAATTGTTGATTTTTTTTTTAATTTCAAAGGAATTGGGTTAATTGAAGGGAAAAGAAACTATATGTTCTCCAATCCTTAAGAAATTGAGTTCATGGGACGAATCTTCTTTCGCAATTGAACAATTGCAAGATAAATGAAAACCTTAATATTAAGAAATTTATTTTTCGGAATGTATCTGAGCATTGCTCTCAAGGGCCTGCTCTTTTCTTTCATATTATGTGATGATATTATTACCATTTCGTTTATTATATGACATTTTGACCTCAAAAACTAAGATTAGTAGGTCGATGTACAGACAGAATGGAACACACCTTTCTCCATCGTGCTTATAATCTTATATCACGATTGATTGAAATTTCTTATTCAATTTTTGTTTGCCCTATAGTACCTATTATGTACATATGTATGTATTTTTTAGTAAAAATGTGGAAGACACATTGTTCTTAAGTTACTCTTCACGGATTTTTTTTCATTAATTTTTGGTAAGAAGAAAAAACATTTGTATGTTTTTTTGTTAGAAATAAAATTTTTTAATAGGGTTTTAGTTTGAACGTCGTCGGAAGTCGTCTGGAAGTATTTCGAACAGACACTTGCACACTTTTAACTTCAAAACCGTGAACTATCATTTTTTTAATTTAATTTAATTGCGCATTTATAAAGAAAGTAAGTGAAGTATGAAATTAAATTCGATTTACTTTGTTTTATATTTTGGAATATAATTCTGTTATACACATGTAATTTCTCCTTTTTCTTCAAAAACAAAAGTTATGCAGATAGAGTGATCATATTTGTTGCACGATAATATGAGAATTCAAAAAAGAAAATGTTTTGGCAATGATATGAATAGGTGAAACATTAATAATTTCATCAGTAATAATAGCTGGAAAGTGTTAATGTTGGAGCTTCGATAATAGATTCGAGCTGTGATCCTAGCAAAAAACTTATATTAGGAAAAATGGGCTTACCGAAGATCCAATGCAAATACCACATAAGAGCTGCGACTTAAGTTTCCATTTCGATCACATCGCTGCTAGAGTTGTTTATCGCATCTCCAACTGCTCCTTTCGACTGTATAATTTACAGGTTATTTTTGTCTGGTTCGTTTCCGTTCTTTTCAATAACTAACAACGGCCAAAAAATAAAAACAATATTAACTGACTTCTTTGATTTGTGAGGATGGTCAGTAAGTTTAATTAAAAAAAAAAAAACTAATTTTAATAGTTTTAATATTTTATTTGTATATATTTTTGTCAAAAAAAAAGAAGAAACAAACAAAAAATAAAGATAACACGTTTACCAACGTATACAAAAGAACAAAAAATGCTTAGATTAGAAAAAGGGTAACTTAAAACAAACTAGGTTTTGTACAGTAAAGAAATAAAACAAAATTAAATTCTTTTTTTTTTTAACTACACTCTGAATAACTAATATTGAAGCTCTTAAACAGACGTTGCTGGCGGTGGTGGTTTGGGTTTTTTGAAAAATGAATCAGTAATACTGCTCGTTGTATTTAGTTCTATTGATGATACTTGGGAAACAATGGTGTGCTCATTGTTCACAATGATAGCCTGAGATAAGGCAGTGCTTTCCGACGGCGGTACGAAACCCAATTCATTTGATGTTTCATTCTGAGTCAACCTGATGGCAGTTGATAGAATTTTGTTGCGAATAGTTACAGCATCTGTACAATCACGTACTTTAAAGATACCAACTATAAAATCGGATAGCTCAAACATGTTGGAACGCAGCGATATAATAATGAATTGAGCATTTTTTGTTCTTTCCTGTTAACAAAATTTTGTATGAGGGTGTATCAAATAAAAAGCATTTACTTACCTTAATGTAATGCGCCACAATAGAAACGTTCTTAAAATCTAAAGCCGCGTCGATCTCGTCCATAAAATACAGTGGCGATGGTTTATAGTAATGTAAGGCGAAAACAAGTGCCAACGATGAAAGCGTCTTTTCACCACCAGACAAATTCGAAATATTCTTCCATGTTTTCTTTGGCGGTCGCACACTGAATGATACCCCTTCTGTAAATGGATCCATTGAGTCAACTAATTCCAGCTCAGCATCACCGCCTTGAGTGATCATTTGGTACATTTCCTTGAGCTTTCTCGTTATTATATGGAAACCCTGCATGAATTCATTGTACCGTTTCTTTCGCACATCATCGTACAACTGTCGCATCTCATTACGCTTTGTGGTGATATCTTCTAGAACTTTAACTCGTTCCAGATAAACTTCACGCTTGTTTATATATTCTTGAATGCATGATAAATTTGGTTTCTTTGATTCCAGTTTTTGTTCCTGTACTGAGTACATGTACTGAATGTCTTGCAGTTTGTGAGTGGCAAGCTCTTCTTCAGTGAAAGTTTTCAATGGTTCTACGGGTTCCGTTTCGCCTGGTATTTCGTGCAGTCTCAACGGTTTTAATTTGTTTCGCCAATGAGGCAGTTCTCGTTTAACGTCGGAGATTTTCTTTTCGATTGTTTGTACATTTTGTTCTATTTCAACCCGCTTCAAAGTTAATGCACTCTCCTTTTTTTGAATTTCAATAATTTCTTTACTGGCATTTGAAGATTCACTGTTAGCATTCTCCATCTCAGCTTTTGCTGCAACAAATTTTTCCAATAATTCAGCTACAAGCACATTTAATTTTTCTCGATCCACACTAAGAGCACGAATTTCATCCTCAGCAGTTTTAATCTCAACTTTAAGGCTCTCGATTTTTTCTTCGGTTTTTTTGCAATTCCTATCGGATGTGGTAATTTCTACATTAAGTTTAGCTATATTATTGGTAAGTGTCTTAATTTGCTTGTTTAAATTGTTGATTTTGTTTTGAACTGCTTTAACTTTTTCACCGTGTACATCTTCGATTTTTTTCTTAATTTCGTCAATTTTTGTTGATATCTTATTTGCTGCCTTTTCGGACTTCTCAAATGATTTGCGTTTGTTTTCGATCTCATTCTCAATCTGACTTACTTTGGCTGCATCAGAAGTTGTTTTTTCCATACGAATTTTTTGTGCTAGCAACTGATCTTTAATTCTTGGTAATTGCTCTTTTAAGCTGTTAATTGTGATGTTCAGTTTGTTAAGTTCGGCTTCCAGACTTTGCTTTTTGGAATTAAGTTGGTATAGCTCACGTTCTAAGCGCCCTTGTTCTTCTTGGCAAAAATTAATTCTAGACTGAATTTCTTCGGCCTGGACTTGCATGTCCTCGAGAACTTTTTGTGATATTAGAGATGAGTTGGTATCTGATGGCTTCGTTTTAGTTTGAACTTTTGTTCCCATTTTTCCACGAATTTGTGTACGGCCACCTCCTGACATTGTTCCAGATGTTTCAATTAAATCGCCGTTTAAAGTAACAACACGGTATCGACGAGCTCCGTATGCTATTCGAGAGCCTTGTTCTAAATCTGTTGCTACAAGAGTATTTCGAAGGGCGAAATAAAAAGCAGGTAATACACGCTCATCTTCTACTCGAACAAGGTCAAATAGTCGTGGAGCGTTTTCCGGTCTATGTGAAACGACATTTGAGATTGAAATTAAAAAGAAACGTTTGAAATTGTATTGCAACTTACGTGCTTATTCTCTGCATTTGATTTTGAAGATGACTAACTTTCTCTAAAGCAATAAATGAAGCTCTACCTACATCATAACGCTTTAGATATTCAATACACTGTTGAGCTGTGTTTACACAATCAACAATAATGTTGTCAAGCCTTCCACATGCTGTTGATATTGCCACATCATATCTCGAATCGATAGCTCCCAAATCACCCTATTAATAATATGTAAGTTGGTAATCTTTTCTTTTACCTATGGTTACTTACTAGTCTTCCCAATATACCCGGAATGTTTCCTTCGTTCTTTTGCTTCATTAGAAAATCTAATACCTTGTTATTTGAACGTGTTGCTTGAAAGCTACTAACTTTTTCATTTATCTGAAAAAAATCAATATTGAAGTTAATTTTGTGCCTGAAAGTTAACTAACTTACTTCAGCTTTAAGCGACAATAATCGAGTTTGTAATGCCTCCTCCTCTTTGCGATTTGTTTGCAATGCAACTGTCTTCTCAGACATTTGTTGTATAAGCTCGGGAATCGCTTTTTGCAACTCATTCAGTTTTTCTTGCTTCTGAATAAGCCCTAACTCTGAATCATCAAAAGATGTCTTAAGTGATTCATATTTTCGCTTCTCTTGAGTTTCGTCATGTTTTAAAATTTTAAGTTCTTGCTCGGACAGAGCCAGTTCGGCTTTAGCATCGTCAACATTTTTCCTTAAACCTATAAGCTCAGTTTCCAGAACTTCACGTTGTTCGATAAGTGGTTTAGATTGTTCCTCAAGCTCGGCATAGTTTCGCTGAAGTTGTTCTTCAAAATCAGTTTTTTGTTTAGTAAGCTTTTCACATTTTTTTTCACACTCCTCGATTTCTTTTTTATTTTTCTCCGGTACTTTCCGTAAGTCAATCAATTCGTTTTCAATTTTTTCTAATTGTGTTTTATTTTGTTTCCGTCGCTTGTTTGTGGCTTGCATGGTTGTTTGAACTTGCGTAACATCACTCATAGCTTTTTCATGTTTTTGCTTAAGCTGGTCTGCGTTTTTTTGCAGCTTTTCAAATTGCCTAAAGAAGAAAAAATAGAAAAAATGGAACACTCAAATAGGCAAAAAAAGAAGGAGCTAGTTTATTCAAGTGCAGTTGTTGATGATACGGCAAGCCGCATCATTTCATTCGGATCTCGGTGGATCCATTGCGCTCCCCAGGATATAGGTAGGTATGTTTGAGGAGTAACGGGGAAGAGGGGAGCAGAAGTTTAAGTTTGAGAGGCCCTGAACCATCCTGACTTGTGAATGAAATTAGAATGTTCTTAGTGGCTAGATTCACTACTAGGATGAATAAATATAATAGACTAAGCACTACTAAAGGAGTCGAATTGCATAGAAAGGGTCATTGAAAATTAAAATTACAGGTCCAACATGTTAAGTTACGGTCAACAGTTAAAAGAAATAATATTTTAAATATAATATTAAATTATGTTTTTTTTTCATAATAATAAAATATTACGCCAGATAAAATTTATTTATTTTTTTAAAGTCATTACAAAAAACAGAAGCGGTAAGAGAATTTTTTGCAATGAAAAATGCATTTTGTGTGTATCGTAATTAAAGCTCTTTTCATCCTTTCTTTTCTTTCTGTATCGAACATCTTGAAAATCCTCTTAAAACTGTTTATTTAAGGTAAAAATAAAACAAATAAAATCAATTCGGAAAACAGAATTTTTTCAAACAAAATATACATTTGCATAATATGTGTTCTTAGTAAGCAGTTATGTTTGAACATATTGTCAATTATTATTGGACATACACATCCCTATTTTGCTATCCGATTCGATTGAATTTTTGGAACATTCTTTTTACGAAAATTCATGCGAACCTTTAGCAAAACAGGGCTGATATATATCGCAATTTGTTTTTACTTTAAAATATTTTATGTGTTAAAAGCTTCCAAAGATCTTCAAGGTTATAATATAATTATAATTTATATTTTCCATCAAATGTTGGAACGCACATGATGGTAACACACATAAATAAACAACAACGCTACATAACCTTATTCAAAAAATTTACTAGAAAAATAGAAGAAAAAAAGTCAACTCACGCCAACTCCTCCTTCATGGCATTTTCCTTTGTTATTCTTTCCGTTTTTAAAGATTCCACTTCAGCGTCATGCTGTTTTAACTCAGTTATAATACCCTCGTGCTCCTTTGTATATTCCTCGAGTTTTTTATTCTTTTCACTCATATACTTCTGGATTTGTAGATTTGTTGTTCTGGTAAGTTGGTTCTCTAATTTAAGGTATTCTACGGCCTCGTTGTACGGTTGTTCCAGATCTTTCATCTCACGTTCTGCCAACTTACATCGATTGTGTTTCTCGGTACGCTCCTCAGTGAGTTGTTCAACACGACTGTTGATTTTAACAAGAGGTTCTTTGTAGCGCGTTGTTCCAACAATGTCCTCTAGGTATTCCAGCATACCACATTCATTTTCAGTCTGCCCTTTCGGTTTCATCATTGCAATGGATTCTACTTCTCCCTGTTTAAAATAATGCCCTTATAATTGTTATGAAGAAAACATTTTGGAATATCAACAAACCTGCAAGATGAGAAATCGATTATGGTCAAGATCGATATTGTGTTGTTTTAAAAGCTTCGCCACTTCCTTGAACTGGACTCGACGGCCGTTTATAGTGTAATATGAGGTGTTATCACGAAATGCAGTTCGTTCAACGACAATCTCAGTATTGGCAATCTCCTCGCAGCTGCCATCCTCCTTATCAACTACTTGGATGAAATGAACAGCGACGGAACAGCGGGACATATTGGGATAACGAGCTGAATTGTGGAGCAGTACTGAAAGTTTCTTGCAACGAATTTTCTGGGCACGATAACCAAACACAAATAACATAGAATCAATGACATTACTCTTTCCACTTCCGTTGGGTCCAATAATGGCCGTGAAGCACTTGGCGGGAAAAATTAACTATAATTTGAGCGTTAACTTTATCGAGATTAAATAGCTTACGTGATGGAATGGTCCAAGGACAACTTTGCCGGCATAGCTTTTAAAGTTTACATTTTCGATTTGTTTGATCATTAGACGCGGTCCTTTGCTTTCCGTGGAGCAGTAGGGTTTTATTGGCGGGGGAATGTAGATATCGCCAATGCGTGTTCCTCCCTCTTCATCATCCGATAAATTTGCTGTGTCCAAATCACGGTCTTCGGTTTCAATCACTGTATTATCTTGACGCCTAGAATTTTGTGTAATCTTTTGTTGTCCACTTCCAGAAGGCTTCCCTAAAGATTTGCGCTTGGTAGCCATTGTGAAGATGCGAAAATTGTAGTTTTGTTTATTATCGCATTTATGTTTGAGTCGTAGATACTAATTTTTTGTCTATCTGTAAGTCATGCATACAAAAACTTCCTCAAAGAACACAATGATTTATTGTTAATCAAATAATGTTTAATCAAATAATTTAAAGAAAATATATACAATTTTATGAGAGGAATTGCATTTGTTAGAAAATAACGCTTGATGCAGAGCAATTTTTTTGAAAGTTTGACAATAACGCAGTTTAAACAACCTAGCGAAAATAAATGCTGGAAAATTGGTTTTCCGTTGAAGCGACATCTGTGGGAGAGACTAAGGTGGTAGCTTAGGAATCCGTTACACTTTAAATTATTAGCTAAATCAAATAATGACCAGTTTCACCAATATAGTTTTTCATGATACCACTGATCTCTATAATAGGGGTGTTTTTTTTGAAAGCCCGGTGGGAATTGCACGAAAAAACGACCACAGGGATTAGTGACAGCATCACAGAAACAAAATGGAGTTTTCATACAAACTATCGATAACAAGTATATACTTCACGCCGGTAACACAGTTTTTATGTGTTGAGCTCGGAGATTTCTCTGGGTTTAGCTTAGCACGTAGGGGATTAGTTGTTGTTGTATGAATACCCCACAATAATTGTAGAGATCAGTGCATGAGACGTTCTGGGGGCCGATTCTGGTTCTGTGAAAAAGTGAATCGAATAAATAGCCTAGTTCCTTTACTTTGAAACTCGGTGCATTTGTGTGAATTTCAACATAAAAGTCTGTTTTCCGTCACCACATACCTCACCGCTTAGGGGTTAAAAAATCGCATCGTTAAACAGCAGTCTATCACTGTAGAGACCTCACAGTTGCAAAACTTAAATTTCCATGTATGCGATGCGCCTTGACTAGGCTTTTGCTGATAGCCTAAGAAAAAAAAGAAAGTTACTAAGTCTGGCAGGGCAGGAATTCCATAAGTTTCTGCCAAAAGAGGAACAAACATTTTTATAAACTAATTGAATCTGATTTTAGGTTCCCCCAAACCAACGCGAATCTGTCGTTGCGACGATGACAACAATAATAACAAACGTATTGTTTTCATTGACAACCACGTGTTGTTTTCGTCGTCGCCGCGTAAGTTTCATGTTGGTTTGGGGGAGCATTTATTTTAAGAAATTATTTTGCTTATTATTATTATTATTATTATTATTAATTTATTAAACATGCAATAAATTACAAGCTAATAATATATTAATGAGCTTCTAGCTGCTAAAGCCTACCGCTCTAGGATACATAATTATAATTAAAAATTATGTTAGATCACCATAATTATATATTATAATTAATTCATTGATTTTGGCGTTTGGCCAAGTTGGATTTATTTGGGATTTGCAAAAGTTCGATTATATCTTTTCCTTCTAATATGTTGTTGATGAATGGCTTAAGGCGGTTGCAGTGGTGGAGGAGGTGTTGAAGATTTATAGTGGTGTGGCAGGTTGTGGGGCTTTCACTTTTAAGGATGTGGAGGTGTGTGGCAGAAGTGTGGCCCAGGCGCAGTCGAATAAAGTTTTTTATTTCCTGTTTAGGGACATTTGTAGGATACATAGGCTGTGACTTTGAGGGGTTGGCTTTCGCATAGTGGTGTTGATAATGGCTCCATTCAGTTAGGTGGGAAGCAAAGAGTTTGTTGTTGATAGTTTTAATAAGATCAGTTTTGGTACCTACATATATGTATTGTGAAGATAAACTGGCGCTTTACTAGCGAAGTTGGCAGCCTCGTCTGCTGCTTCATTTCCTCGAATACCAGAGTGACCAGGAGTCCACATTATCTTTATTCGAAGATAGTTTTTAATTAATAGGTGGCGGATGTTACCGATAAGAGGTGAGTTGTTGTTGGTGTTTCTGATAGCTTTTATTGTAGATAGACTATCTGTACAAATAATGTACTTTCTTCCAGTTTGTATTGCCTCCTGAAGGGCGATTAGAATAGCAAGGGCTTTTGCAGTGAGGATGGATGCGAATTGTGGGAGAATTCCATGTCTTAATGTGGTGCCGTCATCGAATGCGATTGCAAACGATGTACAATGCGTGGTTTTAGATCCGTCCGTAAACATAAAATACCAATCCTTGACCTTGTATTCCGTTGAAATATCCATTAACAGTTTGCGGTATATGTCGTTAGGTATCTGTTTGTGTTTTCCCATAAGATTATAAATCTAGTATGAAAGATTCTGACTTTATGAGCTATGAGGGTTGTAGGTCTGAAGATTTGATTTTTTTTGAGTGTTGGGAGTTCGAAGCCTTTATTTGTTTGGAGAATGCTATATAAAGCAGATGGGATCCTGTTGACACGTTTTCATTCCAAGATAAGAGTAAGTGGTTTGTCGATTACAGAGTTGTGCGAAAATGCGTAAAGTTTAGATATAACTTTATCTCTTCTCTCTTCAACTGTGGGGAGGCCGGCTTCTGCCAAAATATTCTTAATGGGGGATGTGGGAAAGGCCCCAACGCTGCATCTTGCTGCCTGGTATGTAGATTTTATAATTTGAAGTGTTGATTTCGGAGAGTTGCCATATATAAAGATGCCGTAGTCGATTTTACTTAAAATAATCATTTTGGTTATAATTACAAAGTGTGTTTACATGTACGCTACTTTTTCTACTAGATAAATACTTAATAATATTAGACCTTGCAGCTAGTGATTTTTTAAGTTCTAAACAATGGTTACGCCAATTGTATTTATTATTGAAAATAAGTCCTAAAATTTTTAAATTTTGTACATTTTCAATTTCTATATCGTTATTGTTGATTAAGTGAGGTGTGCAGAAATGTTGCGGCATACATGTAGAACTTTGCATTTTGGCAATGAAAGTTTGGCTTCTGACGAAGCTGTCCATTCTAAGATGTCATTCAGAGCTTTAGTCAGAACTGTTTTAATATCGATAACATTTTGGCTTTTGGAGAGTAAATAGACATCGTCTGCGTAAAGGCAGTAATTTACACGTTTGTGCTTGGATAAGATGTCGCATATATATTGAAATGCAATAGAAAACAAAACTACAGATAATGGAGATCCTTGTGGGATTCCGTTGTGTAGTGGATGTGTGGCAGAATAAGAATTGTTAAATTGTATACAAAATTTCCTATTAGTGAGAAATGATTTTACATAATTGAATATTTTGGGACCTAGACCCCATTGTTTAAGTTTGTTCAAGATAACATGGATTCGTGTTCTGTCGAACGCTTTTTCGAAGTCTAGAGTAAGTATTGAGACATGATTTTTGGAGCTTAGTGCTCTAGAGATATAGTCATCCATAAAAAGAAGGGCATCTGTGCACCCTCGGTTGGCCTTGAATGCTACTTGGTTTAAGCTGAAGAGTTGTTTCGATTCTGCGTACCAAAGTATTCTTTTTGCAACAATTTTTTCGAGCGTTTTAGCCGTACATGAGAGCAGAGAAATTGGTCGATAGTATTGAGGCTGTTTTCCAGCTTTGGGGGATGACACCAGTACTAAGGATGTTGTTGTAAAGGTTGAGAAGTCTTTGCATCATCTCCAATGGCAGATTTTTGATCATTGGATAGGATATTCTGTCTCTACTAGGGGTTTTCCCTTTTAACATACTAAGACAAGTTTCAAGTTCAACTATGGAGATATCACGCTCGATAAGTTGAGCGTGGGTATTGCCTGCGCTTATGACGGTGGAGTTGGAAATGGTCTCATATTTCAAAATTTGAAATTCCTCCGTAAAATTTGAGTCGTTGGAATAATTGGACCAGCATTGGGCAATGTAATTGCCGATTTCTGTTGGATCTGAGATTGGACCAGTTGGTGTAACAAGGTGATTGATGGTGAGTGGAGTTTTGTATCTTTAATTTAAGTTCATTTGTTCTATTTACAAAAATAATAAAAGTGATGATCAACATAATGATGATATATTACATAATTAAATTCTAGATTTTGACTATTAGATATTGCCATGAAGTAGGTTATTATTAGGCGTGTTTTTTTTGGCAAGCCCGAGGGAATTGGACGAAAAAAACGACGTCGGTGCTAAACAATCACCATATAATAGGCGTGTTTTTTTGCAAGCCCGGTGGGAATTGCAGGAAAAAAACGACCACAGGGATTAGTGACAGCAACACAGAAACAAAATGGAGTTTTTATACAAACTATCGATAACAAGTATATAATTTATGCCGGTAACACAGTTTTTCTGTGTGCTTAAGTTAAGCCCGGAGAATTATCTGGGTTTAGCTTAGCCCGTAGGGGATTAGTTGTTGTTGTATTTAACATGGTGATTGTTTAGCACCGACGTTGTTTTTTTCGACCAATTCCCTCTGGGCTTACAAAAAAACACGCCTAATATGTTAAATGCAACAACAACTAATCCCCTGCGGGCTAAGCTAAACGCAGAGAATTCTCTGGGTTTAACTTAAGCACACAGAAAAACCGGCGTGAATACTTGTTATCGATAGTTTGTATGAAAACTCCATTTTATTTCTGTGATGGTGTCGCTAATCCCCGTGGTCGTTTTTCGTCCCCCGGGCTTGCAAAAAAACACGCCTAATAATAACCTACTTGATGGCATTATCTAATACTTAAAATCTAGGATGTAATTATGTAATATATCATCATTATGTTGATCATAACTTTTATTATTTTTCAGCAATTTAGCTGGTCAATAGCATATCGTCATCGTTGCCGTGTGGTGGTTTAATGTTTATGTATGCTACACTACACTAGGCAAAAACAATTTGCTGTCATTCTGATCTTTAATTATATTTTCATGAAATGATCTAAATATTATGATAATAAAATACCGTTAATAATAGCCATATTTTATTATCGATTAGTTGAGGGTCCCGCCGTAGGACTATCTAGCCTATCCTACCACATCGAGTTACCATATAAGAGGTATGCATTTTTTAAGGTAGTGTTTTTGATTAAACAATTTGTGCCTAAGTTGTCTAGTGAAATGTGGTTAAGGCTTGTCAATGTTTAAAGTTAAATTTTTGGGTTTATTCAATTATCTGACCCAGCTCAGTTTATAGGTTTTCGGGGCAGTTTGTTCACAGCTGATTATCTTTAATCAAGGATTATTGCAACTGGCAAATCATCCAATGCGCATGGTAACCAAAATTTTATCAAGAAATGTAGAATACCAGAGTTATAATAGAAGCTGTCCAGAGATATAATGAAATGACCACGTTAAGTTAAGAAAGAAGTAGGTATATTAATATAGTAGAAAGAAAAAAGGTTACAGGAAATTCATTACAAAGTGATTTTCGACTTTATTGAAAGTAATTGTGTAAGAGTGCGCGTTGAGTGTATTTAGTGTTGACATTTATTATTGGGTATATTTAATACACCCTCAACACATATAAATTCAGATCAGATATTGTATGCGTATTTACGAAGTAAAAAATTGCTTCAGATATAATATGTGTAATGTAGGTAAGTAATAAAAAAAATTCAATTTAATTTCAATTAAAGTATTCAAATTAAAAAGAAAAGTCAATTCTCAAAAGTTAGTCCAAGAATCTTAAAGCAACAAGGATGTTTAACTTACATGCTATAAAAGTTGCACGCAATCAAAGTTGCATGAAGTTCCATGCAGTTGCATGCAGTTGCATGCTATAAAAGTTGCATACAGTTGCATGCAATAAAAGTTGCATGCAGTAAAAAATGCATGAATTGCATGCAATAAAAGTTGCATGAAGTTTCATGCAGTTGCATGCATTTGCATGCAGTAAAAGTTGCACGCAATCAAAGTTGCATGAAGTTTTATGCAGTTGCATGCATTTGCATGCAGTAAAAGTTGCATGCAGTTGCATACTATAAAAGTTGCATACAGTTGCATGGAATAAAAGTTGCATGAAGTTGCATGCAGTAGAAATTGCACACAATCAAAGTTGCATGAAGTTTTATGCAGTTGCAATAAAAGTAGCATGCAGTAAAGTTGTATGAAGTTACATGCAATAAAAGTTGCATGCTATAAAAGTTGAATGCAGTTGCATGAAATTGAATGCGGTTGCATGCAATAAAAGTTTCATGCACTAAAAGTTGTATGAATTTGCATGCAAAAAAAGCTGTGATGCAACATGTTGCATGCAATATCATACATGTATGACTTAACATGTATGATGAAACATGTATTATGCATGCAACATCATACAAGTATGATCTATGCAACTTTTATTGCATGCAACTTCATGCAACTTTTACTGCATGCAAATTTTATTGCATGCAACTTTTACTGCTTGCAACTTTTACTGCATGCAAATTTTATTCCATGCAACTGTATGCAACTTTTATTGCGTGCAACTCTATGCAACTTTTATTGCATGCAACTTCATGCAACCTTCACTGCATGTAAATTTTATTGTATGCAACTTTGATTGCGTGCAATTTTTTTGCATGCAACTATTATTGTATGCAACTTCATGCTACTTTTATTGCATGCAACTTTTACTGCATGAAACTTGTATTGCATGCAGTCTTTCTCGCATGCAACTTTTCTCGCATATGCAACTTTTATTGCATGCATGCTCCACTTTGCATGCAAGTTTTTTTTACGCCTACTAATTTTTGTTTTTATTGCATGCCACTTTTATTTCATGCTATTTTTTTACCTATGCTACTTTTCTTGACTGATGCTCTGCTCGAACTTTTCTCGCATGGTATTTTGGTAAAATTCAACATTTTACTGGTAATTCTTAAATTTGAAGTTTTAGCCGCCTTTTATTATTGCGTCGCGATTTGCGAATCCTTATGCTTGTTTTTTTTTATGTAGATACGTATGTCTTTTTTCTTCACACTACAATTTGCTTTACCTTACCATTATGTGGATCCATAAAAAACTCCGATAGACACATAGATCCTATGTCGTTTTTGTAGATAATAAAATGAGGCTTTATTTTAAATAAATGTATGTTAAATAAATGGTGTTATTTAAAAACGTTGACTAACTTTAGACAACTGTCCAACTTTGGAAAATGTGTTCAAAAATAGTAGACAATAGTCTAATAAATACGACTGTCCAAATATAAATTTCTGTTTTTTTTTTAAATTTAGAAATTCATTTGTAAAGCCCCATTTTGAACACCAAAAATAGGCAATAAGTACCTACAACTAAATTTAGCGACCCAAAGTTAATGGGCCTTACTAATAATCAAATTTAGTGTTAAGATTAAACGAAAATCTTCAGATTTTAGAAAATCCGCATACCAATAACGAAATTAACCTCCAGTTTAGTCGTTAGCAATATGTCAAAATTTAATAAGTGGAAATCCATGTTTAAAGTCGAACACTTAATAAAGAGTGTTGCCTTTGTGCTGTCTCATGGTACTAAAATTTGTATTTAATACTTTAATCTATTCCCATTTTATAAGGTTGATTTCAATAGGGTTGGTTTCTTTCTTCAGATTTTTTTTGAAAAGAATTACTTTATTTAGAAGTAGGTACTTTATTTATTGTTTGTATGTTTATGTAGTGCAACAGAAACAAATTATTTAATTTGTTGATGAATATTTAGTACGTTTGGACTTTACTTTAAATACGTGAGTGGTTAATTTCTTGATTCCGTTTTATATATTTCAATAATTACGCATATTTAAAAAGTTTTTTTTTTGTGCTGAACGGGAATCGATTAAAGATTTTGTTGCTATTGTATTGGTTAAATCTTGTTTATGCAAGCATACAGAAAATATAAGTGTCGAATACAATTTTCAAAGCCAATACCAATTTGTGTAACAGGTAGCCGAAAATTGTATTTATATTTAGATTTCCAATATTGGTTTGAACAAAATTATCATTTTCGTGGACCAATTATCGAATATGAACTTGAAGAAATCGGAATTTCGAATAATCTAAGTTAAAAAATATAAAAGCGTAAAAGTCGTCGTAAACGTTCGTAAACAGCCGTAAGCTTAATAGTCTTAAACAGATACCTATATGTACGTTGCAAATAAAAAATATTAAAATAAAATATGAGGAATATGTTTCCTTTTGAAGAAATATGGTGCCATAATTAAAAAAACAATTCAAAAGTCAACTCACTCCGACATTTCAAATTAATAATAAAAGTACTATAAATACTAAAATACTTGCTGTTAAAAAAGAATACGGCAACACTTAACTTTGAAGGTATAGAGCAAATTATGACAGTTCCTGATTTGTTTTATTTTTTTATTTATGTTGTGACTGTCTGTCTTATTTCTGTGCAGTGATCACATTTGTTTTTAATAAGGAACAAAATAATAATAACCAAAAAAAAAGTATCCCGCAATAAAATAAAAATTTAAATATTTTTGCACGAAAACAAAACATTGAACTTTGGTGGAAATTCTGACAGTTCATGCAATTATGTTTCTTATTTGTAGTAGATTTTGTAATAGATTCAACGAAAGTCTGGAGACTAGTTAGTGAAAGGGTTAAATTGTTTATTGGTAGCATTTTGTTAAAGCTCAGCACTTTGTTTTAACCTTACAGTTAACTAATAGTCGACATTAGCGTTTGATTATTAGTAAGGCCCAATAAGTCTTAACATTCTTCAAGATTTGGCGTGGAAATTAATTTTTGTCGTAAAAAATCAAAAAAACGGACCACTTTGCAGCTGCTGGTAATTATAGATTAATTATCTTCGGTAAGTTGCGATGCTTATCATTCCACAATCACAACTGAAAGAGGTATGAACCCTTTTAGTGGGGATTGCAGAAGTGAAATTCTCAACTAGGGAAACGGTGTACAAATTCCTGCAGATCATTAATGTTATATATATTTTTTAAAGGACTTGAAGTAGGTCGGATCATTACTTTGTGTATACAGAAACTCACAAATTGTCAAATTTTGAAGAGTAAAGATGAAAATAAAAAAAAATAAAAAAAAAAATAAAAAATAAAAAAAGTTTCCTTAGTACACATTAGACTGATGTTAAACGCTGCAATTTTTAAGCATGTAGGCGGGGGACGTATGCGATGTCCGGGGTAGACAAAGTTGCAGAGGTTGAAATAATTGCAGAGTTATCGCTCTTTCTTCTTTCTTCTTTGTGCTTTTTCCTATTGTTTGACACATAGGCGGAGTAAAGAGTGTAAAGAGATATTTCCTTCTCATTTAATAAAGATTGCAGCTATTAAAATTTGCAGCGTTTAAATGGATGCTGCAATCGGAAAGAAACTCAAAAGAGAATTGCGGATAAAAATTGCAGTCGTCTAAAAGCAGTCAAGGTATTGCTTATTGCAGAAACAAAAAAAACACGTTTTTATTAAATTTTTTCCCCATTAAATAAATAAATATATCCTGAGTAACAGAGCAAGAGGGAAAACATCTGAGCGAGCACGCAAGAGAGAACTTTTTGCAAAAGACAAATAACTTTCTTTCTGTGCTTTACTATCAACAGACAAAAAGCTTTCTTGCCTGTTGATCGGCTGTCTGGTGTAAACAAAAATTTCTTCTATGGGGATGCTATATCTGTATAGTTTATTATCTGTGGTAGAAGACTATAAGAAAAGAGAAACAAAACAAAAGGAAAACACAAGAATTTTAATAGAAATTGGTCCCCAAACAAATGAAAAGAAGAGAGGATTTATGATTCCATTAGAATTATAATATTA
Organism: Epistrophe eligans; assembly: GCA_951394125.1. Classification (NCBI taxonomy): domain Eukaryota; kingdom Metazoa; phylum Arthropoda; class Insecta; order Diptera; family Syrphidae; genus Epistrophe; species Epistrophe eligans. The sequence continues at coordinate 41,900,551 of OX596030.1, forward strand.
ACACCCGTTCTTATTAAGTTTAATAGAAATATTAATGTTTTCTAGAGTCTTTTTTGGTTTTCTCTTATGGGAAATACATAGAACGTCAAATACATTTTTTTTATCCCGCGTTGACTGCTAGGTGCCGTGACTCCAGATGTCAATAAACTGTAGTGTACAGTAAAAAGAAAACTAATTCACGTGAAATAACCAAACGAAAGAAAAAAAGATGTGAGCATACAACACTATCTTGTCATTCGGTTCCGTATCGTTTTATTTTCATGAGATAATTCATATAGATCTTTGTGGATAATAAAACGCGGGTAATATATCTATACCTAGCCTAGTCATATTAAAATAATTATTTCATTGATACCCGAAACCATAACAAAGTTTAAATTCAAATAAATTTTTATTTTGATATCATTAAAACTTAAAAGTATAGTATCTAAACATGCTTTTGCAAATATTAGTTAATTATTAGTTACATATGTATGTAATTGTCAATTTACAAAATAATTTTACAACACAGATTATGATATGATTAAGACACTACTTGTAGAGTTAAGTTCATTCGTTATTAAAGTGGTCTTTGATTAAATAATGATTATAATTGTTTCATTTTTAAAACATCATGGGGGATTGATCCTCTGGTAAATCCCCCTAAATCGCCATTGAATTACGGCCAATCTACGTTAAATCACCTTTTTTTTTCTCGAAGTAAAAATTTGGAGCTTCCCAAGGCAGGGAAAAAATGTCAAATCTTGAAAGTGTGTGTGCAATTCGATGTAAATCTGCAAGATTTGTTTTTATAAAAAAATAACGATTTTGTTTAGAACAGAATACAGAACATACAGAATCTTTCTTTTGAAGGAATTCGATATTGTTTCCAAAAATCACTCAGGCCAAAACACGAAAAAAAAATAAATAAATAAAAAAGTAAACTAATGTGTAGAAACTTTGCCGATTTCTATCTTTTTAGACATCAACTACAGAGAGTCGAACTTAAGAAAATAAATTTTTAAAATTGCAAGCTGTATATTGTTTGCCTATTTTTTTTCAATTTTGACTGATCAATGAAAATTGAAATAGATTTAAAAAAAAGCGAAAGGGCCATCACACACCAGAGCAATTTTACCTGGGGAAATCGATGTTTGTAGGCGAGGGAACTGAAGAATGCGGAATGAAACGAAAAAAACTTTAAACCTTGTTTTAAGTAGAATAACAAAGTATAATTATCTACTAATACAGACAAAATGTTTGTTTCTAGACAAAAAAAAAACAATAATCCGTTATAATGAGCACTTCAAATGTTATTTTTCTAAAAGCGATTTTTTGTTGTTCGGAGGGTCAAATTGAAAAAAATATATTCTTACAATTAAAGCTGTTTCATGTACATAATATCTTCAGTCAGCTTTTTTTACTCCGTGTGTCTTAGATTTTGAGGAAAAATAAAGTTCAGAGTTCAGCTTTTTACAAATTAATGTGATGTCAAAACCTATGTTTGACTGTAATAGGAATTTATTAATATTAAATATGCATTTGTTTAAATTTTTCTTTGTATGTACCTACATAGGTAATGTTATATGAAGGTTTTAGGAATCAATTATACCTACATAGATAATGTTCTTAGTGAAAATATTTTTCAAAAATGTCCTTGAATGAAGGGCGCATGCAAATATTTGATCGCTGAATGATCTTGTTTTAAACTATAAAAATATTTAAAATATACCTACTCATATGTTTGCATCTCACTGAATGATATGTATATAAATAGCAACCCCTATACGCCTCTTTGCCGCGCATGCTCTCCAACGTCCATATACAAAATGACCTATTCGATGAACCCCACTTGAAGTTCATAATCTATCCCCATTGATAAGAATTAATATATTATTTCTTTTTGCGTTGCGTTTTCTGTTGGTTTTGCGTTAATTTTATATACAAGTTCGTAATCAAAACAAATTCATACTACATATTGATCAACTTTCAAAGATTAAATTGATTCTCTGGAGTCAGCACAGAATTCAGTTTCTACTCAGAGCTCAACGAAGTTGGATTAATTTTAAGTTGTTGAGTCAGAGGTCCTAAAGCGGTATATATAGTTAGGGCTTTCAAGCTATATATTCTGCTTCACTCTCGGATTGAGGAAAAACTTGAATTTCTTACCTTGCAAAACTTGATTTAATAAGCATAAGACAGATACTACTTTTAAACAATATAAGATGAGTAAAACAGAAACCCGATCATGGATGGTCACCGGAATAGGCAGCAAATTTCCAACATATCGGAAATCTAAATTTATCACTACATACAGGTATGAATTAATTTGAATAGACCACAATAATAATAACTATTGTCATTGTTTTTGACGAGTATTTATTGGAGTTGTTTTTTTTTTTTTTTGTAATAGATATTATTATAAAACTTTAAACACAGTAATCAAAATAATTAGTAAGTAATTGTACTTTTATACGAGTATATAATTAAGTTTAGCAATTATAGTTTGCTAGAATTTAAATAGCATAGTAAATATTGTGAAGACTTTGGTACAAATTAAAACAAATTAATGAAAGAAATGTTTTGTTTTTCCAATGCTTCGACTAAGTCTTAAATCTTGAAGTGTGCTAGTTAATGAATGATAGTTTTATAAATATAATGTGTGTTAAATTGATAACAAGGCACATTAAATTGCTGTTAAAAAATAAAGATAACAAGGTACCTAAATAATAAAATACATTATATGGCTGCTAGTACGCTATGGTTCGAGTCTTTAAACAGCAAGGTTTTGATTTAGATATGAATATATATTATACAAATAATATAAAAATAATATATATTAAATAAATAAGTCAAAATTACCCGAAAAATAATTAATATTTTTGTGTATTTCTAATGAAAAGGTTATTTCTTAAAATTTTGGCCGATATTTTGCATGTATTGTATTTAATTACAAATTAAAAAGATGATAATAGATAGATGATAATAAATAAAAAAACAGTAAGAGCTATATTATATTTTAGGTTTTGAATGAAAGAACATTCTCTCCTCAAAAACCATTGAACATATCACAAGGGAGTTTAGTAAAAAAGCATAAAAGCCGTCTTCGAAAAAAGTCGAAAAACTAAAAACCACTCTTAAGGCAGGCGAGAGAAACTTATAGGATTTGTATCATGGTGTAAGTTTTATGAACCTATGGGGGACCAGTAGCGTAGACAGCTTTTTATGATGGAGGGGGGGGGGGAAATCAAGTATAAAAAATATTTATATTCTTTATTTACGTATATATGTAAGTAAGTTTACAAAATTTCGTAACAATAATAGGTATACGTTTTTCTTGGATAAATCATCCACTATGACTAAGTCTCCAGTAATTCCAAATTCACAATGAATTACCAGAGCAGCCTAACCATTAAGCGGTTCTAAAATAACAACAAAACAAGATAAACTTGAGTTTTCCATTCCGCAATGAAAGTCAGGTGATCAGAAGGGAACTTCTGAATTTCTGTTGTCCTATTCATTTTTATTGGATTTATACGTTTGAAACTAGAAAAAGTTCCTTCGACAGTGTAGCTTATATCCTAGCTACATAGTGATATTCGAGAAACTTTTTTCTGGACAATTATCCAGCGCTTTAATTGAATTGAAGGCTCCGAAAATCATTCTTATATACTTTATAATGATTAGAAATTCTTCTTGCTGTAACGCCATACAACCTACATAGGTATCAAAAATAATAAATAATAGGAGATGAACACAGTTTTTGATAAGGTTTATTATTCATTAAGAACTACATATGTACATATACATATAAAGGCACTAGGCAGTAGCTCTAGGTATATTTTTGAGGTTTTATGTCAATTATTGATAATTTCACATACCGCAGAAGTAAACATGAAAGAAATAAACATTATCATTAAAAACAAAACATATGCAAAATATTTTTCTAAAACAAACAATGCACGCCACTTGATTGGAAACAAGAATTAAAATTTTGGTTTTATTTTTCCGAAAATGAATCAATATCGAAAACAATGAATAACATGAATTATTGTAGAAAATCTAAGCTATTGTGTTTTTTTTTATGAGTGAGGGTGATAAGCCATAAATAAATAACCTACAGGTTCTTTCTGCATTATTTTGTTTATTTAATTTCATTTGACATGGAACTCTCTTCTAAAAAATAAAAAAAAAAAAAAAAAAAAAATAATAAAACAAAATGCTAAACGTTCTGTGACCGCAAGAAATATGTTTCGATTTTATTCAAGTGGTGCGCAGCAAATAAACGATTTTATCGACAAGAGAATGTATCACTTAGAAATTAAAACTTAGGCATCATGAATCCCATGAATTCGATCTTATAAAAGTTGTATTTTATTATACACATTTAAGTTGTTTTTAAATAATGAGCAAATATATATTCTTAACACGAATACAAATAATATTGAAATATGTAAGTTCGTTATTTGTTTGTTATTTCACCTTATATGATACATTGGTAAAGAAATAAATAAAAGATCTCAATTAAAACAAAACAAAAATTTTTTTATCAAAATGTAAACAAATTGAGTGCCCGGGAATTCTGTTCACAGAATTTTTTTTTGTCATAACTCATAAGTTAATAACATTTATGTATATCAATGCCTGAATAGAATAATGATTAGGTAGGTACTAAGTAATTCTAACAGAAAACAGAGCTCGTGAAAATTAAATAAAGTTTAGGTAGGTTAGGTATTTTCATATTTTCATAGGTCAATTGGTTTCAATTTTTAAGGATATAAACTTTTGTTATTATAAATTTGTTTAGGATCGCAGATGTAAGAAGTTTCAAAATGACATAGTAAAAGAAAAATTCTGGAAAAGTAAAAACTAGAAATTACTAAAATATATTCATTTTTTGATTTTCTATTTTGGTATATACAACTAGATCTTTAAAACACTTGAATTAAATCGGTAGAACTAAATAAAAAGAAATGCTGAAATCACATTATGTAATAGGACGTTATTAATTTATGCCCCAAACATAAGGTCCAGAGACCATACAAGTAAAAGAATTTCGTTTTCACTTCTATCTTTATTTTGGACTTGTAAAAGACTAAGACTACTTAATACTAACTTAATTGCTAGAGCCCTATAATGCATTGGATATCTTGCAGCTTTAACCGGAGTAATAGAAGCTAATTAGCTTATATAATCGTATGTATTAAGAGTTAAACAAATTTGGCAAAGCAACGCGAACACGGGTCGGCTAGTAATATTATATTTACAAGCTCTTTAAATTTATTTTCAGCTGGCAAATGGGAAAAATTGAAGACGACCGAGCTGAAGGTCTATGGCGAATCTATGACAACCTTTATGATTTTACCGAGTTCATTGATCGTCATCCTGGGGGGTCCTTTTGGATCAAAGAGTCACAGGTAACAAGAATTATATTTGTGAATGATTGAAAGGAACCATTTTTGCAAGCCCTGGGGAATTGGACTAAAAATTGTGTGAGTGCCGGGACTCACGGTTAAGATGTGTAATTAAATATTCAAGTGCTGGTTTAACATCATAGAACGCGTCGAGTTTGAACTGAACAGCACAACGTAATGTGGTGCAAATATTTTCACGTTTTTAGTTTACTCTACCGCCACAGAAAAACTTTGTTACCGGCATGAATAAGATATTTGTTATCGATAGTTTGTATGAAAACTCAATTTTGTTTCTGTGATGGAGTCGCTAATTACGTTGTCGTTTTTTTTTTTTCAACCAATTGTCCCCGGGATTGCAAAAAAATACACCTGTTATTTGTTTAAAAGTTTTTATTTAAAATTTTAGAAATTTTTAGGGTACTGACATAACCGAGGCTTTTGAGGCCCATCATATTTCATTGGGTCCTGAAAAAATGATCTCTAAGTATAGAGTTCGGGAGGCTAAAGCGCCAAGAATTTATAATTTAACTATCAAAGATGGAGGCTTCTATAAAACACTTAAATCTCGAGTTAGAGATAAGTTAAAAGAAATTGACTACAAACCTACTAAGACGACTGATGTAGGTTTTTTGTTTACCTACATATTAAATTAGATATTTTTTAAGTCTTGAAACAAAAACAAAATACTTTTTTTTTTATAGCTCATCCATTCTGGACTTTTGGCAGCAACTTTTGCATTTGCTATTGGAAGCGCATACTACCAAAATATTATACTAGGTATTTTAGCTGGAATATCTCTTTGTTGGAATACAATTGCTGCTCATAATTATTTCCATCGGAGGGATAATTGGCGAATGTACACATTTAACTTATCTTTGATGAATTTCTTTTCGTGGCGGATATCACATGCTTTGTCGCATCACATCTACCCGAATTCATTGCTTGATCTCGAGCTGTCAATGTTTGAGCCGTTTCTCTGTTGGTTGCCAAATAAACATTTTAAAACACATTTCCAAAGATATTTCTCTATTTTGGCTGGACCTATTGTTTACATGCTGACATTTTCGAGCCAAATTATAATGAGGTAACTTGTAAACAAATTTCGTACATAATTATCTACTACGTATTTAATTTTACTCATCGAAGTCTACTTCTGTTTCTAGAATTATATATTCATTGAAGTGTCACAATGTGATGCACTGGCATGATCTAATCGGACTAACCATTCCTTTTGCTATGCTCATTTTTTCCAACCTTTCTCTGTATATGGTGATCCAGAGGTGGCTGTTTCTTAATCTAGTTGGAAGTTTTTGTTTTGCAGCTATTGGACTGAATGCAGCTCACCATGAACCAGAAATTTACCATGATGGCGATGCAATTCGAGAGGACAGAGATTGGGGACTGTTCCAAGTCGACACAATTACCGATCGAAGTGATTTGAAAGGATCACAATTTTTGACTTTAACACATTTTGGTGATCATGCACTTCATCATTTGTTTCCGACTCTGGATCATGGAATTTTGCCCCAACTCTATCCTGTTTTTTATAAAACATTAGATGAATTTAAGGGAAATTTGCGAGAATTAAGATATTTAGAGCATATTATTGGTCAACATAAGCAGTTGCTGAGAATTAAACCAAATAAGATACCACCAGGTTCTGGAAAGTGAAATAAATATATGCATGTGAATAATTAAAAATCTGTTTAATTAATGAAAATCTATAAGCAAATTGTTTGTAATAATCCTTCTCGAATAGTGCGTAAAATATACAAAAGTCGAGATATGCAACTATTATATATCCAGTAGACGCTGAATACAATTTTAAGAAACGATCGTCTTATTAAAATATAATAAGGGGATTCATGCAACGTCGTAAAATACTAGATAAGTTTATCTTTTCGATAAATTTATCTTTTGGTAAATGAACTGTCAAATTTTGTATGGGAAATGGTTTACGCAAATTGGATAAAATTATCTAAGGATTTTGTTGCGGAAACTTATACAAATTTATTTGGATAAACTTATACAAACGTCATTGTGACTTTTAACGTGACGTTTAACGAACAGCTGATTCAATTACGCAGCATTTATCCAAATAAATCAAAAGGACGTTCACGCAAACTTTTGCGTAAACTTATCTTTTTACACAATTGATAAACTTATCTCGTTGCATGAATACCCTTAATGTAAAGATTTGTACATAATTATTTTCATAATATGGTCGTTTATACAAATTTTATTAACATTAGAAATGTTTAAACGGAGGCATACAATATAAAAAAATCAAAAAAAATATGAAACGCCTAGTAGACAAAGGGGGCGAAACGTGAGGGGAATAAACAAAATAAACAAAATAAACCAAATCAACAAAATAAAAAAAATAAACAAACTAAACAAAATAAACAAAATTATTTCGTTCATGCTTTGTTGTTACTAGTTTGAGGAAACAGAAAACGAAGAAGATGATAAAACGGACAGAAAAAAAGGAGAAATGTTCGTAGGAAAAAAATGGGTATGTTTTTGATGATGATTTTTGCGAAATCCGAAAAATATCCGATTAGCGTTTACTTAAATGCTTATATCTTTCGATCCAATTATCCGATTTTCAATATTAAGGTATATAATTAAAGGAAAAATGACTGGCGTGTTAGAGCAAAAAATTTTCAAAATCATTCAAAATTTTATACTAAAAACATGAAAATAAATATCGGACAAATAATTTAATTCAACGAGGAAGTTGATTAAAAAAAAAAGCATTAAAATACTTTCAACCACCAATTGGCGAGAGGGAGATAGTATTCTGAAAATTCAGATGACAGATGTAATTCAATGAACCCGCCCACTTTAAAGACAAAATCACTGATTATTTTGATGCCATTGCCAATATAAAGCTGATAACGCATTTATTACTTCTAGCCAAAAAATATCTCATTTAGTCCCAACCTTTCACGTAAAACGACTTCGAAGTTTTCAATGATCAATGGTAAGGTAGTTCAATCATCGAAATAATGAAATTTATTTCATGTCAAAGGTTGGGCTTAAAAGAAAAAAAAAATTGACACAAATTTGAGTCATCAACTTTATATTGGCATCAAAATAATCACCAATTTTGCTTTTTAAATGCCTCAAAACTTAACACCAAAAATTCCAATGATGCACTTTAAGCACTTTAAGCCCAGTGTTGCGGTCTGAGTAAGTTGTTCTTAAGTAGGTAATATAAGAGACTTAAATGTTACTTATTCAGTTAAATTTACACTGTGAAATTAGGCGTGTTTTTTTGCAAGCCCGGGGGGAATTGCACGAAAAAAATGACCACAGGGATTAGCAACAACATCACAGAAACAAAATGGAGTTTTCATACAAACTATCGATAACAAGTATATAATTCACGCCGGTAACACAGTTTTTCTGTGTGCTTAAGTTAAGCCCGAAGAATTCTCTGGATTTAGCTAAGCCCGTAAGGGATTATTTGTTGTTGTATTTAATATGGTGATTGTTAGCACCGACGGACGTCGTTTTTTTCGTCCAATTACCCCCGGGCTTACAAAAAAACACGCCTATTGCCACTTAAGTGCCATTTACTTGATTGAAGAAACTGGACCTTTAAAACACATCACCATGGCAAGTTACAGTGTCGAGCAACACGTGAAAATGATAATTGACTGGAGCAGTCAGGTTTCCGGATGTGTGACGATTCTACCAAGTGATAGCAGATGGCAATGCATCCGCAGAAAGTCTCTGGTTGGTGTTATTTGTAGCGCAAAAGCTGTAGGTACCATCTGTCAGTACTTCTTCGAAAAAGACGATGACATTACCTTCGCTAAAAATGGAGATACCTGTCGATCTGTGATAACAAATTTTTGTTGGGCCCAAAATGAATGATATGGATGTGAATGACGAAAAGATGGCGCTACGTGCTACACGGTTGATACCAACAATGGAAATTCTGCCTTAGTAAATTTAAGGCATTTTTATCTGATATTGATGTGAAGTAGTAATTGTGTAATTTTACCCCATTATATTTTTCTTGTGGGGTTGCCTTAATAACACATAATCCGCCGCCATGCCATCGCTAACACTGATCTCTATAATATACTGGATAGCGTATCCATACAAAATAGGTGACTCCATTTGAACAAATGTTATACTTGAAGCTGCCTTTTTTTTGTATAAATGTATAACATATTAACTATGACATTAGGCGCGTTCCTTTATCTACTGCAAAGTACTTCTGGCTGCAGTCAACTAATTACTTCTACTCTGTGGTCAAAGTACTTCAAAGCACTTTAATAATGTATTAACGAAATAAATCCACGCAAGAAAGCGACACCATCAATAAAAAGAAATTACTTAGTAAATTATTGTTGTTGATGTTTCTCTTATCTAAATTAAAGTACAAACAACAAAAATTACATCTACTTTAAGATTAGATTTTTCTTTTGGCAAAATTATAATTATTATTCATCATCTACTGGGAAATATTAAAAAGTAATTTGCAAGGCCCAAAGGAACACACCTATTGTCCAAAGCTATACGCACAACAATGGAACACCAATCATCATAGCGAACCAGTCTTTTCAACACCTGCACTTTCTTATCTTCGGATAAGCACTAATTCCTCAATGACATTGTAATTGTTTCCAAGAAACACGACTGTGGTGTTTGTTTTGAAAATATTATCAAGCTCAGCGCAGAGACCTTTGACCTTTTTGTGTTCTTCAACTAAGTTTTCCCGAAAAGCGTTTTCGTGTTTTTAAAATAATAAAACTTTCTACTTCATAGATAGCTTTATTTATTCTAAATACATTAAATAAATGGCTGAAAATTCTCACCTTTCCATTTTGTTCTGTTTGCTCAGTAACAATTGGTGTGTTCAGAAAAATGAGACCTCTGTTCATGTAATAGAGATTGAGATCTCTGAGATCTCATTCCCCTGAACACGCCTAGTTTGTGCGCCAGACGTCAAAATACTTTTTTTTTGTGCTCGGCAGATGCCAAATCTTGAAGCTGCCTTTGATAGTGCCATCTTCAATTGGAGTCAAAAGAACTGTTATACTTTGTAGGGAATACACTATCCAGTGTATTATAGAGATCAGTGATCGCTAAGCGTATTGTTTCTACAAATTTGAATCAATTCACCAAATAATGACAAACACGTGTTTTTTTATTGATTTACATTTATTTTGTTCCTTTTTTGTATATTTTTTATTTTATAAATTAAATAAAGTATTTTCGATAAATTAAAAATAATAATGTAACATAAGCTCCATAGTGTTGTGTGTGGTTTTTTGTTTTTTTTTTTACATATAAATTAAAATAAGAAATAAAATTATGTTGATGTGTGCTCTCCCATCGACGACGACAAGTCCTAGTTTTTTTCTTTTAAGATGACGGGCTTTTTTCGTATAAAAATAATAAATACATAGGTAGGTAAAATAGCCTTTTTTGTCAACGAAAACGTTTTATTTTTTGATTTGTAAATGTCGTTTTTTTAAGTGCATAAAAAATTATTAATTTTTGGTTTTCCCGTCGTTCGAAGTTACTTTTATTCAAAAACAAAATTAAAATTAAAAAATAAAATTGCAAAATACTAGAAAAAATAATCATTAAAATATTTTTCTTTTGTTAAAATTAACATAATTAATTAATTATAAATAAATTAAATGGCATTTAAAATTCGTTTTCTGGAGCAAGGTCGAATCTGGGTGGGAAAGCCAATCCGTCGAGTTGTGGCCTAACGGACGCTCGGGGCTGTAAATTAGAGAGTTATTATAAAATAAGTCTTTTTATGTATAAATTATAAACTAAAGATTTAACGAAATCAAATCGAAATCGAATAAAACATGCAAACAAATTTGTAGAACGAAAATATGTGAACAACTTTTTTAATGCTATTTGTGTAAATGAACAAACGATATAATAAATGTATATATTGGTGGTGGTTTCTGTAAAAGAAAATGCACGTTGTGTGGTGCTTCAGCAATAAAACAATAAACAATACAGTAGGGTCTGTGTTTTTTATGTCACTGTTAATGGGTTGCTCTAGAATAGTCAACGGCCGTGTTGGCTAGTTCGACTATATTTAATTTTTTTACAGAGCATTGTGAACAAAACAAAAAATAATTTCTTAAACTGTTAACAAAAGGTAATGTAATTGAAAAAAGAAATGTAAACAAAACAAAAATCAATGAAACGTCACTTGAACATCCATCACACAAGACGGCATAATCAAACAACAGTAGCGGCCCGGCCAGTTTTATCGCACTTACAAATGTAATGAAAGAGAGAAAGAGAGTGTTGAATGAGAATTTGAGTGAGTTATTTATAGTTCCAGCGCACTCTTGCGGCCACTCTTAGGCGTTGTTAGCTGAGATAAGAAAGTAGAGAATTGTTTGGTTTTATTTTTTGCTTGAGAATCTATTCATTTTGTACAGTTTTTTTTTTCTTATTTATTGAATGATGGTTTTTTGAGCTATTGATATTCTGAGTTTTGGATTTTTGGATTGGTGAAAGTAGTAGTAGTTGTTGTAGAACTAGTAGAAGATTTAAGTGCTAGTTGGAAGATGGTCTACAATTCTCTTTGCAATAAATTCTCAATTTTTAATTTCATTGCCGATTGTTGTGCCTATAAATTTTTGGAATTTTGTTTGTCATTCAAATTTTGTAAGCATTATAATATTTTGGAAAGAAGATTATAAGAAAATTGAGTTATAAGAAAAAAATATCAAATACTTACCGCTGGGCTTCCACCACGGCCAACTGAACCAGCACGTCCCTTTGCACGGAATTTGCTGATTGCTTGTTCGGCCAAATCGGCGCGTTCTTCGGCTTCTTCCAATTCTTGTTGGGCCTTACGGAATTTGGCCAAGTTCAAGGCGGCAATCTCTTCGGCTTCTTCGATCTGCCTCTTGTATGTCTTAATCTTTTGTTGCAATTTGTCTACCAAGTCTTGCATACGTTCGTGATTCTTGCGGTCCTCTTCGGACTGGAAGGACAATTCCTTAATGCGACGCTCTGATTTGCGGAGGTTCTTTTGGGCATCGGCGTGTCTCCTTTGTTCACCGTCCAATTCGTTCTCCAATTCGCGGACACGTTGTTCCAATTTTTGAATTGCCTTCTTGCCTCCCTTAAGGGCATTAGCTTCAGCTTCATCCAATCGGACTTGCAATTCCTTGATTTGTTGTTCAAGTGCTTTCCTGAGTTTTTCTTGTGTTTGTGCGTGATCTTGTTCAGCGCGGAGTTCATCAGCAAGACGGGCAGCATCAACCATGGCCTTCTTGGCCTTCTCTTCGGAGTTCTTGGCTTCATTCAACAGTTCATCCAAATCTGAGTGGAGTGTCTGAAGTTCGGATTCCAGCTTCCTCTTTGCAGCGGAAATGGATGCGTTTTGGGCCGAGATTTCGTTAAGTTGTTCATGAGCATCAGCCAATTCTTGTTCGGCTTGTCTGCGGCCACGGTCGGCTTGTTCGAGCAGAGTACGGGACTCTTCAAGCTCGTTCTGGAGGGCGTTGGCACGACGTTCAGAGATTCCAAGTTGTTCACGGGCATCATCACGGGCACGTTGTTCTTCTTCGAGGGCAGTTTGGATGTCCTTGAGTTGTTGTTGGTAGCGTTTGATGTTCTTCTGGGCCTCGGCGTTAGCCTATAATAAAACAAAAACATAAGCGTCATGACACTAGGTCTTCCCAATTTATTTTTAAATAAGAGAAACATACCTTGTTAGCATGATCCAAAGCAATTTCCAATTCGTTGATGTCAGCTTCCAACTTCTTCTTCATGCGCAGGGCCTCAGCCTTACCCTTGGCTTCGGCTTCCAAAGATGCTTGCATGGAGTCAAGTGCGCGTTGATGGTTCTTGCGGGTGTTTTCAAATTCTTCCTCCTTCTCTTGGATGCGACGGTCAATTTCTTGACGTACTTGAGACAACTCAAGTTGGGCACGAAGAACCTTGTTTTCTTCTTGTTCCAAAGCAGCCTCAGCTTCCTCAAGAGCAGCTTGGAGCTCATCCTTTTCAGCTTCAAGACGTTTGCGTGCCTTTTCGATTTCATGGATGTTGCGACCACCCTCACCAATTTGGTCAAGCAAGTCCTTGACTTCATCAGCGAGATTCTTGTTTTCACGGCGGACGGCTTCAAGTTGTTCCTGGCCTTCTTCGTAGGCACCCTTGAGACGGAACAGCTCGGTAGAGTAATTGCGGCATTCCTTTTGTGATGCATCCAACTCGGCGGCCAAATCGTCGACCTTGAGTTTCCATTCTCCAATAATCTTGTCGAATGCCTTTTGTTTCTTTTCAGCTGCGTTGGCAATAGCACTGGCACGATCAACTTCCAATTGCAAGTCTTCGACTTCGGTAGATAGGCGTTGTTTGGTCTTTTCGAGAGCAACACATTTCTGGTTGAGTGATTCGATGGTCTCTTCGGCTTCGGCCAAACGAGCTTGGAGCTTCCTCTTGGCTTCTTCCAATTCTTCAGAGCGTGCGACACCATCAGACTCGTATTTGCTGCGCCAGATTTGTGATTCGGCATTAGCCTTGCTGAGTTGACGTTGCAAGTCAGCCTTGCCTTCAGCCTCTTCTTCGACTTGTTCGCGGAGGTTGTCCAAATCGTGTTCCAAGTTGCGGAATTTGCCCAAAAGTGTTGCACGTTCACGTCCTTCTTCATCGGCCAATCTCTTGGTATCTTCGAGTTGTGTGGTAAGTGAAATCTTGATCTTTGACAACTGTGATACTTGTGATTCGGCTTCTTCCAATTGACGCAACAAGTCGGAGTTCTCGATAGAGAGCTTCTTCTTTGATGCATCGAAATCGTTGAGAGTCCTGTTGGTTTCGTCCAATTTCGATTGTACTTCGTTGAGAGTGTGTTGCAATTGCTTGGCAATCTTTTCTTGGGCAGCCTACAGAAATTGCAAAAATTTTATTAGAATCGGTTTTTTAAAAAAAAGCACTTTTTTCGTTTTTGTGTCGTGTAGTTTCTTTCACTAAATTAACAAGCAAGCAATGTGAATCATAGTTAGCAATCACAGGTTTGGGGGGGGGGGGAATTTATTAAGTTTAAAAATTATGTTAGAGAGATAGGATACTAGTGCATTAGGAAATATAAGCTAGGATATTGGAATAATTTTTTTTTTTAAATTAGATTTTAGAGCTGAAGTGCTGGAGCTTTTATCCTTTACGCAACAGTTTTTCTCTTTTTGGATCATCGGCAGTAAACTAGGCGAATTTAAACAGCGAATACAGCAAAATATTTACAGCGAATGAAATTATTATAATAATTGCACAAAATTTGCAGATAATTTAAAATTTGTTGTTTGCTTCTTTTTAATACCTTCTCGTTTGCGAGGTGATCAACACCGGCGCGGAGGTCATTCAATTCACCGTAGTATTGGGCCTTCTCCTTTTCAGCCCTAAGGAAATAAATGTTTTTGTTTGTTTAGGTTAAATGTGTTAAACACAAAACACAATGCTTATAGAAAAAAATTTGGTTTAATAGTGTTAAATACTCATTTCGATGCTTGTTTTGGGGATATAAAAATGTCCATTTCCATTCAGCTGAAAATTGATCATAGTTTTTGATTTTGATTTCTGTTTTTTTTTTTGTATGGTTCCTCTCAAGTCAATAATGAGAGGATTGTGTTTTTTGGGGGAATAATATTATAGGGGATAGACACATAAAATAGTTTTTTGTTTTTGTTTTTTGAGCACAAGACGGACTCATGCGACATAATTCGAATGCAAAATTGTGTGTTTTTTTTTAGTTCTATTTGTTGTTGTGAAATTTGAAACGAGAAACAAATTAAATTCAGAGTGATTCTTTTAAATAATTTAGTTCGTTTGTCAATTTTACCTTTTCGCGAGCAAGTTGATCACATGCGGCACGAGTTTGATTCAATTCATTATGGCAGCTCTGACGATCGTGTTCAGCCCTATTTTATTTATTTAAATTTTTTTGAAATTATTAGAAAAATTGCTGGACAAATTTTGGAACAAAAAACATTGTGACATAAACTGACAAACATTTCGATAGAACAGATTTAAATATCATCAACAGTGGGTGCTATTTAATTCAATGAATAATAAAAATCTAGTCTTACTAAGATTGAAAAAGTTAAAAACCGTAAAATAGAGACGGAAATTGTTTTTCCTATTGAAATTTATAAGAAATGTGTATAGGTATGTAGTCACTTTTTGAAAAATTCCTAAAAGTACGATACCTGGAAATACTGTTTTAAATAAATCTTTTAAAAGAAAAATATTATCTCAAAAGAACAAAACGCAGAAAACAAAGATATTTTGTAGACATAATTATCCGGAGAAAAATATTAAAATGTGCTCTGCTAGTGATTTTACCTTTCAAAAACTGATCTTTGTTTTTAAAAGTTCTTTAACCTCGAAATTCGAAGTTAATTTTAGCCTACATTTTTTTGTTCTTCTTTTATAAACAAGACAAGATCACGAGTATTACACATAATATCTGAAAATATAAGACAAAATCCATATTGATTTTCACAGAAAAATACTTACTTAGCCTTCAATTTGTTCAATTGATCAACTTGTTCAGCCATTTCAGCAACGGAGTCATTGTGCTTCTTGCGCAAGTTAGCCAATGTAGATTCGTGTTGAATGTTAGCTTCTTCCAAGTCACGGCGCAATTTGCTTAATTCAGCTTCACGTTTCTTGTTCAATTCAATTTGAGCTGATGTAGCACCACCGGCCTCTTCAAGACGTTCACCCAATTCTTCCAATTCGCGAGCCAAATCAGCACGTTGTTTCTCGGCCTTAGCACGAGCTTGACGCTCAGCTTCGACTTCTTCTTCCAATTCTTCGATACGTGCTTGCAATTCCTTGATTTGTCTTTGCAATTTACCAACAACCGATTGTTCATCTTCCAATTTAGCTGTCAATGATGAGAGTTCCTTGTCCTTGCGTTGAATTGTTTGTTCCAGTTCCTTTTTGTTGCGTTCCAAATCTGATACGGCTTCTTGGGTCAATTTCAAATCACCCTCAACCTTACGTTTCGACTTCTCAACATCACCACGCAATTTCTTCTCACGCTCCAATGAATCTTCGAGTTCGTCCAATGTTTGCTCCAACTTAGCCTTAACCTTGTTCAAATGGTTAATCTTGTCTTCAGCAGCTTGGAGTTCTTCACCAGTCTTTTGGTTGGTCTCTCCTTGCATTTTCTTTTCCTTGTTCAATTTGTTGATGAGTTCATCTTGATGGGCGATCTCATCGTTCAAGCTGCGGATTTGATGATCCTTGGTGGCCTTGTCTTGTTCTGCCTTTTGGGTGGACAATTCCAAATCTTCAATATCCTTCTTCAAGCCGGAGATCTCTTGGTCGGCCTTCTTCTTTTGTTGGAAGAGTTGGTTGCGGGCATCTTCCTCTTGGGACAAACGTTCTTGAATGTCCTAAAAAAAAATAATGCAAAATGGTGGTTTCTATATTTAGACGCTCAAGTGGGGTTGAAATTTTTTCGTTTTGCTTTGCATGATTGATAATTGATATTTTAAAATAGATTTATGGCAGCAAATTTTAGCTAAATTAATTAAATAATTAAATTAATTTAAACTAACAATTCTGATTCCAATGATAATCAAATATTTTTGAAATATTAAAAATTAAAATAATTTACACTTTTAAAAATTTACTTTAACTGATACATAATGCCTATTATAATTAATTAAAGAAAAATAATACTTAGTAGGTACTTACGCGCAATTGGTTTTCGAGGTCATTCTTCTGGGCAGTAAGCTTGGCACACCTTTCTTGGAAATCGGAAAGGGCTCCCTTTTCACCGGATAAGGAATCCAAAAGGGCAGTCTTTTCAGCCAACAACTTAGCGTTGAGGCCTTCCAACTCCTTGCGGACCTTAATTTCAGCTCCCAAAGCTTCTTCAGCCTTCTTTGCCTTCTCTTCGAGTCTCTGTAATTTTATGTCATTAGTATCGATTGGAACTGAATTCGAAACTTCATCTTTTGCTGATGGTGGTTGCGATTCACTTTCGTCGGCCATTTTTATTTTATTTTTTTTTTTAACTTTTAAACTCGTTTGATTTTTATTTTAAATTCACTATTCTATTATAAAATCTAAATCGTTTTTTCGTTGGACCGTTGAAAGTATTTCCTTTTTCGCATTTAAATTCACTTATTTTAAAATTATTATTTAAGTTGTTGATTTTGTTTTATTATTATTATTTATTAATTTAGATTAATAAGAAGAAAATACTAAATACAATTTATTTAATTTCCCAATTAACTATAGGTAGGTCCGATTAGCAAGCTGCTCAACAACTGGAATGTTGCTGCTTCGTAGATTTCACTTCGATATGTGTGCCCTGTACTCGAGGCAAAGATAGATTAACACTCTCACGGAGTAGTTCAGGTAAGTTTTTGAAAAAAAAATATGATTTTTTTCCTTTTTACCAAAAATATTGCAAATTACTCATCTAATGGTGTATAGAGGTGCTTGCTTTGCAAATGTATATTTACCTATGTACTTTTTGTGAGTGTATATATCTATTTATCTCAAAGATACAATTTATCCCCACCACATCACACTTCTGCGTAAAAAACATATTAATTTCAAATTTATTGAATATGATTGCTCCTAGGGAAGCGCATTGCAGAAAAAAAAAATTGATGAAATTATTTTTCTATGTAGTAGTCATAGTTCTAATTAAGTGATTATGGGTGGGGTAGGTAGCTACCGTTTAAAAATTGAGGCAGCCTCTTCTCATCATATTCATCATTTCACAACTTAATCATCGCTAGATAGCCAATAGGAAACAAGCAATGAAGGCTTTAGAAACAATTTATTGCACTTTTATAAATGTATTAAATATGTACATATTTATTTGAATTAGTTTTTAAAGGCATGTGTATATAAATTTAAAGAGAACTATTAATTTTAATTTATTGGCGTTGCAAAAAGTATATTTGTAAATAAAAAGAATTCGCAGGGAAACATGTGATTATATAGATACATATAGTACATACATATGTACCAAGGTGCATCAATAAAATATTTCGTGTGAGGAGAGATGATAAATCGTATATCAAAAATATTTCTAATTTTAATTGAATAAGTCAGCGAAGTTTTGGTCAAGTGTGAGTGATTTACCATGATTTCAAATTATTTACACCGTTCCAGATTTTTTTTTAATCATTTAAAGGAAAAGTAGGTATTTTTTTCGGTTTAGCCCGTGTGCAGACTTTTTTTTGGCCAACAGATGTTATACTTAATTTAGTTTTGTACTATAAACATTATGTTCATGTACAACTCATACAAGATATTTAAAAGAAAAAAAGAAAACTGGAGGATCTCTTCACGAATCAAATTTGTCTAAAAATAGTTTTGTATCTAATAAAATTAACGAGTTCGTGGAGTGCGCAATGGTAATGGTAGGTATATAAACACCTTTGCACGTTAAAGACTTCCTTCTTTACACTTCCTCATATTATATTTTCATACATGATTTCTATTTTTAAAAAAGAACAGAATTTTGAATCGAACAAAACCATTTGGGGATTATAAAAATCGTTTTTATAGAAAGATACACTTATCCTATAAATATTTTGACCCAGTCAGGTTTGAGTGGTTTAACATTTTCAGTTGGTTACAAAACTTACGCGATGGGTAAACTTATTTTTTTCTTCCTTCTAAAAATAAATTTAAATTTAGTTGTGTGATTCTTAAATAAGATTTCAATTATTCAATTCAAAGTCTTTGGAATGTGTCATGAGAATATTTTAATTCTTTTTGTTGTTGTTGTTTGTCTGTAAACTTTCTCATGATGTGACTAATTGGACAGGTGGAAATTGTTTTCCACAATATAATTGCAATATAAATTATTATTTTATTTTATTTTATTTTAGTTGATAAAATTATGAATGTTGTTTTTATATTCTATTCAAAGAAATAAAGGAAGTAATTTTTTTGGTATGTACATAGATGAAATATGCAATAATTAATTTTGTATTTATGTTAATATGAGCACTGAGCTCAAGAGTTCTAACCCTGTTCTTGTTAAAATTTTGTTTTAAGTTTGAAGAAATATTCTATTTATCATACAATTTAGATTCCTGAACTTTCAAAAAGTATTCTAAAGAACAAAATCATATGATCTCGCTTAAGTGTATTAAAATTCATTTAGAAAAAGTCCTTTTCATTTGGTGGTTCATTTTCATTTGTTAATTTCGTTTGTGAGTAGATATACTGTAGAAATTCGTCAAATTAAAAATTTCAGTAGGATGATGAAAAGTTATTTGGCATCACTTAATAGTTGCTTTATATTCAGAAGTGATTAAATTGAAATGGGTAATGCCTCAATTTGAACTTTATCGACAATTCTTTTACCTAAATATAACTATCCCTATAATGAACTACGTAAAGTTCGTACCACCATCTAAAATCTTGACAAACTACAGATATATTATACTTACGGCAATTTCATCTTCAACACGGCTGACGTTGAGCAGTGGCTTGACCTTCTGCCACAATTTGTACCATGGCCATGTACGCAATTGCAAGTATTTGCGCAAGTTACGTTGGACAACCTTAAGGGCAATACGTTGCTCTTGTAGTTTCTTGAAGCCCTTACGAGCCAAGTAACCACGGGCCCAACCTTGCATCCAGGACATGATCTTGCCAAGACGTTCATCACGGAACTCTTCCATTTGACCCAGGACACCAGCACGGAAGAACACCTATATTTTTTTTAACGGGTTTGTTTTGACAGTTAGCGTATGTGTTTAAATTTGTCGATATATAGATGACGTAATGGTAAGGTAGTTCATATATATGTATTTGCTGAACTAACTTATCATTACACTTTCTTCTGATGCACAGTTAGTAGATTTCAAAAACGTTTGGGGAATTTACTTAGCGTTATTTACATTCATTTGCGGTTGTCAACAAGGAAAACTAGGGGTAAAACTTTTCTTTAGTGTTTCGATAAATGAAAAAAAATGAGTTAAAATGATGGTGTTGTGTTTTTTTTCTTGTGTGTGTTTTTTATAGCACATTTATATGTATTGTGTATGTGTGAGATTGTGTGTGTACCTTTGTGTTACCCAGACGATATTGATCTTCAGGCAAGTCAATGTATTTAATGATGATTTCAGTAGCCTTTTTCTCCTTAGGCTCGTTCTGAAGTAACTTTGGGCACATGATTTTGTAACTAATGATGATTTAAATTCGATTAGTATATAAAATAAAAAAAAACCAAATGGTATCTTAAATAAATATGTATGTTAAATTTTTGTTTGTCTACATAGTGGATTTTTCGTATAAAGGTTTCAAACTCTACTATGTGGATTTAAAATAAGGTTAGGTATACAATCTGTCAAACAATATGGGGTTTGGTTCTACTTTGTGGATTATGTGTGGGTAATGTAGTTTGATATAATATTATGAATTATTTGATTCAAATTTTCTTTTCAAAAAGGTTCTTATTTGAGTCAAAGGTATATAAATGTATAACAAAATATGATAAATGCGAGTCCGTTGTTTTGGGTTTTTTTTTGAAGTATTTTGTATGGGCAAATCGTTAAAGCAATGTGTCGCAGGCAATCCAAGATTTCTTGTAATATAAAGTTTCACCATTGAATTTTTTTATGTAACTAATTTTGAAGTAAGTTTGTTTTGTTACACAAAAAAAAAGCAATAGTAATTCTTGGAAAGCGAAAATTCAAAACAAGAAAAATCAGAAGAAAAGAACAATGTTTTTTTGGCAAACAATTGAATAAAGGAATCATGCCTTGGTGTGTCCAAGACGGTAAAAATCAGCATCGAGTTCAGTTGACTCAAGAATGATCTTAGCGGCCTTTTTAGGATCAGGCTGATCTTTAATTTGTGCAGGGCAAAGGATTTGGTACCTGTAAAATGAGAAAATAGGAGAGATATGGAGAAATGAACACAAAATAAAACAAAAAAATAAAAATAATAAAGTAAAGTGCTCGAAATGAAGGATACATAGTGCCAGGAGAAAAAAATATAGTTTATTTTCAGGTCTACAAGTAAATGCTGGATAAAAAAAACTATGAAGGTAGGTACGTTGATTATTTTAATATAAAACAAATTTTTAAGGATTATTCACATTCGATAACAAAAACACATTGCAATCTTTGCAGAATTTTTGTTTGTGTATCTTAATCATGAATTCCTCTATAATTGGTTTGACTAGAATAAAAAAGCATAGGGAATGCTTTTTGAATTTTTAAGGGACTCAAATTAAGTAAAATAGGCTGTAAATTTCAAACGCTTGGTTTCAAAATATATTGACAGTTGAACTGTCAGTTTTCTAAAGGTATCAGATAAAATTTTCATGCTAATAATTCACACTGGAGGGCGTATTGTGTTTCATAAGTGTATACAATGTTTTGGTGTGATACCATCTTTAATTTTTTTTTCAAACCGAAGACCACATCTTTCATCTTTAATGAAAAGAAGATTTAATCTTGTGAACAGAAAAAAAAAAGATTTTGAAATTTGAATAAACTTGAATAATGTAAAAATGTTTATAATATGTATGATGTTTAAAAAGAAGCGCTATAGTATAAAACAAAAACTAAATATGTACTTGGAAATGGAAATTAAATCTACATAAATACAAGAGGATTCAACACTATACAAATTGTTTTGGGAACTATATAGGTATACGCTCAATCATGTGGTTCACTTAAAAACTTTTAAGCTATTGGTAAACTTTACTACAGATGGATTTGGATTTAAAAAAATCAACAAATAAATATTTCTTAAGATCATTTATCGCCTGCCTTAGTGTGACCAATACGGTACATATCAGGATCCAATCCGACGCTTTCCAAACATTTAGCGGCAGCGTTCTTGGGTTGTTTTTCAGCGACCATGAGTGCTGGTGCCAAAATCATGTAGCTATATGAAGTTGAAAAGTACAATTTAATAAACAAGAATACTAAAATCTCCTAAACCCTGAATAAGTTTTTTTTTTACTTAATTTATATAAAAATTATTTTATTTGTTTAATACCAAGTTTAATAACTTACCGCATTTTGAAGTCAGGGTAGTTCATCCTGTTGGGGAAACCTTTACGACAAATACGGATACCTTCAAGTACACCGTTACATGTCAATTGATGCATAACCAAATGAGCATCTACAACACCAGGTTGTTTCATTTCATTGGGAATAATACAACGGACGAAATGAGGTTGTGTTGAACGCAATGTTGTCATCAAGCTGTTCAACTGTTCTTTGTAGGCTGAAGAGACAGTAGCGAAACCACCACCCTTCTTACCACGACCTCCCTTAGCTTGTTCACCGCCACCAGATTGACCTGGATGATCAGCGAAGATTTCAATCAATAGTTTGTTGCCAGACTTCTTGAACTGATCAACAACGGTGTCGTTCAATGGATCCTTGTTCTTTTCCAACCAACCGGTAATGTTGTATGATACACAACCAGCATAATGGCCAATAGCAAAGTGAGCAGCTTGTTGACCGGGCTTTGGTGGTTTTGGTTTCTGGAATGGTGCTGACTTACCCAAATGGGTGTTGGTCAATTTTTCAGCGAATGTTTGATCAGTTGCCTTGGGGAACATAGATTCTTCTTCAAGGATGGACAAGATACCCATAGGCTGTTTTTTGTTGGTGATAAAAAATAAAGAAAAAGGAATTTTATTAATTAAAATTTTAATAGTGATTTGCAGAACATCGAAGCTTTTAATTTTTATATTGGTTATTATCAAGCAAAATCAACGTATGTATACTTACCTTGGAATTTTTAAATAATACATAGAACGCTTTTTAGCAGATATTTTTTTTTTTTTTTTATTGTTGAGCAAGCTTTTTGTTATAGAACATAGAACACAAATTAGTATTTATTTTTTCATTTTTTGTAATGAAGAGAATGTTATGATGTTATAGAATTATGTTTTTGGTAAGGACGGCAACCCACTTTGATAGGGTTTTGTACCTTCTCAATTAAATCAATACACTGTTGTAAATCCATTCCAAAATCAATGAATGTCCATTCAATACCTTCACGTTGATATTCTTCTTGTTCAAGTACAAACATGTGATGATTGAAGAATTGTTGAAGTTTTTCATTAGTAAAATTGATGCATAATTGTTCGAATCCATTGTACTGTATTGGAACGAAGCAATTTCATCGGAATCGAGAGAAAATCAAACAAATATGGGGTTAGAAATAAAAAAATGAAGACATTAAACCATTTTCTTGTATAGGACGGTGACAGGGAAATATAAAAGGTAAATGGGATGATTTGGGAGTTTTTTTTTTTTTTATAGAATGGTTTTACACAAAATCATACATAAAATGGGCACAAACAAAAATAAAATTTTGAAAATCTTTTCCCTTAGGTATAGGACATAACTATACATGTATCAAAAACGGACGATAAATATAACCTCAATGTTTTCCAAAACATTTTTTTTGAGGTTTGTTTTTTTTTTTTTAGCATATTAGTTAGTTTTTCTTCCACGCAATGTTTGCAAACTGTGCAATTGTGCTATTCTTATATACCTTCTCAATCAAATCAATACAGGCGAGCAGATCCATGCCGAAATCAATGAAGGCCCAATCGATACCTTCCCTCTTGTATTCTTCTTGTTCCAAAACGAACATGTGATGGTTGAAGAATTGTTGCAATTTTTCGTTGGTGAAGTTAATACACAATTGTTCGAAGCCGTTGTACTAAACATAAAATGGATTTTGGTTTGTGCATCTTATAAATTAAGCAATCTCAAATAATTTTTTTTTTTTATATAATAAAAGTGCAAAAGTGCTAATTAAAATTATTTATCTTTTCAAATTGTGAAAATATTGTGGTGTAAATTTATGTATATAAACATGCTTAGCTGTGACTTATCTTCAATTTTCCGTCGGAGATTCCATATAATTTTAGTTTTTTTCATTTTTTGTTCACTGTTATTACTTCTTAGGAAATATAAATTTAAGTGATAGATATATTTAAATAGGAATTAAAAATTACAAACAAACTGGTCTAAATATTGAAAGGAATATGCACCTTTTCAATGAGATCAATACAAGCCAGCAAATCCATACCAAAATCGATAAACGACCAGTTGATACCTTCTCTTTTATATTCTTCTTGTTCCAAGACGAACATGTGATGGTTGAAAAATTGTTGCAATTTTTCATTGGTGAAATTGATACACAATTGCTCGAAACCGTTGTACTATATTATATTGATATTTGTAGTTTAGTTTTTAGAAAAAAAATTACATTACATATTTGATTTTTAGGAAGAATTTGTTTGTTTTGTTTCTTAATTTTTTTGTTTTGAAGGGCTCTTAAGATAAGAAAGCTTAGAATAAATGTTTCGAGTTGTAATTATTCATAGAAGAATGCTAAGTTTTTTGACAGTAAGCAGTTTTGTTTCTATTTGAATGACTTTATAAATAGGTAATAGGTATAATTTAGGGTACCAATTAAAAAATAAAAATTTATTTTTTTAGAGAAGCCATCTAAGTTTGAGGATTAAAAGCTAAGGATCGTATAAGCAAGATATTAATATTTTAATCTAGGCTTAAATGTGAATACCTAAAATCATAAATTCTTTGATTGTAAAAAAATTAACAAAATATAATTTTTTGAAGAAAGTTTTAGTTCCACATGTCGACTTCTGGTTTGTTTTGTTTTTTTGTTTTGTTGTAGGAATATATTAAATGTAAAATCCAATTGAATTGATACTAATTTTTTAGCACTTTCATGTATCGATTTTGTGTGTATCTATCTGTTTTTTTTTTTGTTTGAAAAGTTCAAATTGATGAAAACATTTTCTTGCCATAAAAAAATAGGAATGAAAATTTTTCACCAAAACACTATAAGAGATGTGAGAAAAATTAAAATGTATTTCTTTTAAAATAAATATTTTTTTTTCACCATCTCAAGCGTTTCTTCTTTAGGTATTTTTTTCTTTTCACATTTATTATTATTGTTCCAATACTTACGTCGAAAATTTCGAAACCAGCAATATCCAGTACACCAATGAAGTGCTGGCGTTTTTGTTTTGTGTCCAAAGTTTCGTTACACTTCTTAACCAACCATTTGAATAGACGATCGAAAACACCCTTACACAAGGCACCAATAGAGTTGGTAACTTGTTGGACGTTACGACCTTGGGTGACGAACTCGTTACCGACCTTAATACGTGGTTTCAACAAGTTCTTATACAAATCGGTTACATCACAACCCAAAAGCTTAGCAACACGTTCACCTTCTTCTTGACCATCTTGTTCAGCCTGTTCTTCGCGACCCCTTTGCTTGAATTTCATGCCACCCATGTGCATAACAGCAGCGGTAATTTTGTAGACATCTTCCTTTTCTTGTTTGGTGAAACCCAAGATATCGAAGGCTTGCTATTTATTTTATTTTTTTTTTTTGTTGGGGAGGAAAAAATTAAAATTAGTTTCTTTGGAAATTTGTGTTTGCTTTTTTTGTGTAAAGAGTTTTTATAGCATAGAGTTTTTTTTTAAGCAGAAACGAGACTTATCATGCAGATCACAAACACAAGCTCTTAAATATACTTTATGAAAACAAATATTTTACAAAACACACAAGTTACAAAAATATACAAAAATTATCTATATATATACTTTTTTTTCGTAAAGCAAGCTCTTAAAGCTACCTATAAAAAACATATTTTTTTTTTTAGATTCCGTTTTGTTGGATTTTTTTTTTTTTTTTTTACATCTACTCAAAAATATTTTGTCTTTTTTTCTATACATATAACAAAACTTTAATAATTTCACACAATTTAAAATAATAAAAAATAAAGTATCTAAACTTACAGCAAAAGAAAAATTTTCAAATTTTCGTTTTTTAAATTTGTCTTATTCCGGAATTTTAAGAATGAGAAGGTAAAATAAACTGCATTCATATAATAATTTTAACATAACAAGAACAAAATATTACACATTCCAAAATGGGCATGGAACTAAACATTCAAAGGATTTTTTGTATATATACTGACTATTTTTTATATAGCAGTTAACCAGCCTTAGGGAATAAGGCTGTCGTCTCAAAATATGGGGGACAAGGGGGGGAATAAAAGTGCATTTTCATATATATGTATATATAATTATATAAATAAACATAATCTTCAATAATATATTGATTGCTTGGATTACTCCTCTGTTGTTTTTTGTTCCAAACATCTTCATCACAATGCATGAAACACGAAATAAAAAATTATAATAATAAAAATTCAACATAACATAATTCATAATAAGGATAACAAAAGTGCGATGTGGATATAAATGAAATTTCTAATTTCCATTTTGTTTCGTGGTGTAAACACAGAACAAATATAAAAAAAAAAAACACAGCGAAAACTGTGCATTTTTTTTTAAACAGACACATCGGAGTGATAAACTTACATCTGTCAAAGAGAATTCCTCACCGTCATCCATGTTTGGTACAGTGATTTTACCTTGCGATACGTTAACGTAATCGTAAATATTGTCTGACAGGAAGCACATGGCTGTATAAAATATTGCAATTTTAAAGATTGGTACAATTAATAGTTTTTTTTTGTTGTAAAAAATACATAGATACATATTTTATGAGACGTTTACTCTGATTTCAGGGTCTTGATTTATCTTATATGTTTATGGAAGGAACGTTTATTCTGAATTCTGTTCGATTTATTTTGTTTGATGTCTGATACTAAATATTGAATAATTAAAAGAGATGAACAATGAAACGATTTAAAAATAAAAAAAAAAAAATATGATCAGACTTTTGTGCCACTTTCAAGAAAACTTTTTCTTAGTTATTCTCTAAATTTGTGGAAGATCTGTTCCTTTTTAGTTCTTTGACTTTTGCTTGCAATAGCTTAAAGAACGTAGACATAAATGAAATGACATACATTTCGCAAAAGTAATCACGCCAATTACAGAATCCGATGAATATTCTGCGAAGGAAACCAGACTCAATTTTGACATTTCATTAATAGTAAAAATGTCAAAATTGAGTCGACTCCTTCTGTAGTTCAATAATCGAATTTTATAATCGATATGATTATTTGTTGGTTATGGTTTAAAACGGTATCAGAGGGTTTCTTTTGTGAGCTGAAAACAGTAAGTACCTAATTGCGATTTTCTATAACTATCCTAATTTTTTGTAACTTATAATGTGTTCTACATCATCTAAGCACACCCGTTAAAGAAAGCCTTTTTTCGTATTCTCAAAAGTCAAAACTACTGAAAATAAAGTGTACATATGTATAAATATGTGTGTTTATGTAAAAAAAAAAATTTGATATATGAAATCATTTCAGTGTTTATATACAAATTTTGTGAAAAAATAAATAAATAACAAATTTAAGCCAGGAGCGGGCTTTGTTAAATTTAAATTAATAATTATTCTAAGAAAAAAATCCTTGAACTCAAATTGAGGAAACAATTTATGTATTTTTTTTTTCTAAGATATCCCAGTGTCAATTTTTATAAAGCCAATATATTTTGGAGACCTGCTCCTAGCTATTTTTTTTATTTTCGCTGGAAATTTATCTAAAAACAAGCCTTTCCAAACGAATAAGTTTATTTACAAATGTTTTTTTTTTCTATCTTTACATTATGTATATATTGTCAAATACAAAAGAAGATTTTCTATCATTTGTACATTATAATAGAGATAAATTCCGGAATATCAGAGGAGAGACATAAGAATGGGTATAAAAATAATATCACCTATATACAAAAAGATAGATTGAAAAGAATATTTGAAATAAAATATGTATAAATAAAATAGTTTTTTTTTCAAAGGATTTTTGATGGAATATAGAAAGAAGGAATGAATAATAGCAAAAAGAAAGAATTTTTCGTTTTGTACACCGACTTACATCAGTTAATTCAAATTCATCACCATCGTTGACACCGGGAATCCTTGTTTTACCCTGACATATTCCAGGATAATCGCCAATTCGTGGCGTTAAAAATGTCATTTCTAATAAATTATATGTATAACAATAATATAGTATATATTGATATATTATTTTATTGTTTAAAAAAATATTTTGTTTGTTTCCTCAATTTTTTAAAAGTATTTTTAATAAACTTTAACTCCTAACCACCATCCTACATAATTGTGTGTGTGTTTTTTTTCATTGTAATTTCTTATTTGTTTTGATAATGTTTTTTTTTTCTGTTGTTGATGCTGTGTGCAAGCGTAATGTTTTGCGAATGCGATTTTAGTATTTTAGTATTTTATTATTAATACTTATATAATAAAAAAAATTTTTAATTCATAAATACAAAGCAGACGGAGTGTTGATACAGTATATGTTTGCAAATTTATAAGGAAGATTAAAAAGTGAAGAAAAATTGAAGTTAAAAATTTTGGCCCAAAAATAAAAAAAAACACATTGTTTCAAATTAAAAAAAAAATGTAAATTTAAAAAGCCAAAACTTCTTAAACTTCCTTACACATATAATAAACGAGACAGTTTTGAATTTAAATAATTTAATCTGAATAAATTTTGTATGATTAAGTTTTGTATTTAAAAAAAAAGGCACATTTATGACGTAACAATTATTATTACAACATTTATTTTAGCCGATTCTTACGTCGGTAACTAGAGCTTCTTCACTGTCATCGATACTTTGAACAGAAACTTTTCCTTGGGATACAATACGATAATCGTAGATGTTGTTGGACAGCAAACAATATTCTACGTTTTTGTTAAATACAATTTATTGTGTGTGGAAATGTGTATTGTATTGTAATAAGCCAAAAAAACAAACAAAAAATAATTAAATAAAAATGTTTTTTTTTTTTAATGTCAAAATATGTAGTAGGTATATTTTAAACATTATTCAAAAAATATTTTTCTAACTAAAAGGGTTTCAATTGACAAAAGTTTAAAGTATAAAATAGTACACTTAACTGATTTCAAATTGAAATTACTTGGATTGGGTACGGTTTTTTATCGATTTAAAAAATATCGTTAGACGATTTTTAAAATTTCGAGATTTAAAATGTCATCAATGGTGTTTAATAAATGCTGTTCACATTTGTGCGTTGCCAAATTAAATTATGACAATCCATTTGTGTTTGAACATCAATGAACAGATTTTTTAAACAACAATTCGTACACTTCCTTATATGTATTTATATTCATTAAATTCGTTAAACTGATGTCAATTTTTATGGAACTGCAAGAATCAAGAACGTCTATTTGTTTTGTGTTTTTGTTAGTATTATTATCACCCATGTATGTTTTTGTTTTTTTTTCTTTTTGTGGTAAATACATATTCCCTCTGTCAACTTCAGGGACGTATGTATACTACACTCTTACTAAGTAAGCTAGGAATATTCACGCTTAATCCGTTTTATGGACTTTTTCATTGTGATGCATTCAAAAATTTATATATATATACATTCAATATAAAACAACTCAATAACTGTTAAATTAAAGTTTATAAAAATGGTATGTTGTGTCTCCTATAATTGCTGGCTGTTATAAAAGATCTGCGGCTTTCAAAAAAAAAATCATTGCTCAAGAAAGAGTTGAAATACAAAAAAAAAAAAAAAAATAATTTGGAAATTACATCGGTAAGTTGGAATTCTTCACCATCATCGATACTGGCTACTGAGATTTTTCCTTGAGATACGACATGGTAATCGTAAATGTTATTGGACAGGAGACAAGCGTCTAAAGAATTGAGTGTATAATAATAAAATTTCAAGTTAGTTATGAACAAAAAAAAAATAAGATGGTTGATAATTTTCTAATAATTTTCCTGGATTGTTTAACAACTATTATCCTATACCATTTATAAAATGTTCATTATTATTATAATATTGATGAATATATAATGACATTAAAATAAAATAATGGTTCGAATAAATGAATGAAATGAATTTTTATACCTTTAACTCCAGCAACGGAACCAGACATGATCTGGTAGAAAATGTGGTATGAACGTTCCAACGATTGTTGAGAGATGACACGAGCCTTCTCCAACAGATCTTTAATTAAAAGATAAAGATTTTATTTGTATTTGAGTTAAAATAAAAGTTTATTATTATTTAAACTTACAAGTTTCAATATCAGCACCAGCAAGTTTACCAGTTGGTCCAAAGTGAATACGGATGAACTTACCCTGTTCAATTAAGAAAGAGCATAATATTATAGATTATTTTGATGAACAGTATAATTATATAAATATGTATAACTTACGAAACGAGAAGAGTTATCGTTACGGACGGTCTTAGCGTTACCGAATGCTTCAAGCACAGGGTTAGTTTGGACAACTTGATCTTCCAGGGAACCCTTGTTCTTTTGCGAATCATCCTTCTTTGAGGCACCAACAGTTGCGAAGTAGGCAATTACCTTCTTCGTGTTTTCAGTCTTTCCGGCACCAGACTCTCCAGTAATCAACATAGATTGATTAACGTGGTCGGTTAACATGGCGACGTAGGCACCATCAGAAATGGCGAAAATATGTGGTGGCACTTCATTACGACGCTTGCCACGGTACATCTTGGCACAACGGTTGGTATATACGGGGTAACGCTTGTAAGGATTGATGGCAACACAGAAAAGACCTGAGTATGTCTGTTTTTTTTTGTGTGTGTAGAAATGAGGAGAAAATTGATAGAATTAGATTCATTTTTTTTAACATTTTGGTGTAATACAAAGTAATAAAAAAAAAACATCACCAGGATATTTTCAAATATCTTTTGGTGATTTCAAGCTTGAAAGCTACATAGTCAATATTATTTTAATTTCTCTTATTTTTGTGATTTGTGACTTTTGTGTGGAGCTTTCAAGCTTTATAGTAGGATTTATAAGAAAAAAACAAGCAAAAGATCCTTTATGTTTGGACTATAGGAAGGTTTTGTAGCTCATGTGAATCCATTTGGTCGGTATTTTTTACCGATTTACTAAGGTTCCAGTCGCTTCTACCATTTAAGAAATTTGTCTGCATGAACAAAAAGCCAATTAAAGCAAAATTTTTTATTTTTCAAAGTTTTTTAATTTAATTTTGTTTGTTCAGACTTGAATTTTTTTTTTTCTAAGCTGCAGTTTTTAAATTTCACATATACAAATGTTAGCGGATTTAGAGGAAGTTATATTTTTACATTGAATGGAAAGGTATACAGTATTGCTAATAATTTCTTATAGGCTTTAAGTGCGTTTTTTTCGAAAATTGTTTTTGTTTTTTGGTTTTTTTGTTAGTAAACATACTGGCGTTACAAACATAGAAAGCATACTTACGTAGATCAACTTATGGTAGTATCTCTGCCTCAAGTTATGCAAAACAGAGGCATCGTTAAGGTATGTCAAATTTGACATATCTTCGGCTTTTTCGTATTTTGGTGGATTCACTTGTTGGAGCAGATCTTTCTTTAAATCTCTTGTCTTTTTTTTTTCATAAAATATAAACAAAAAAAAAGAATATTAGTATCATTGGAACTTACATAAATCAGTTTAGCATAATATCGTTGTCGTAAATTGTGTAATACAGATCCTTCGTTCAAAATTGACAAGTCAGCCATATCTTCGACTTTTTCGAATTTTGGTGGATTTGTTTTTTGCACTTGTGAAGCTTTGACTTCCCTAATCTATGATTATGATTTGTATATATATCTTGTTTAAGTGTAAAAATGTTTCATAAATAAGAAAATTTATGTATGTATGTGTGTATATTTTTGATGAATATTGTTTGTGATTGTTGTTTTTTTTAAATAAGTTAAAAATTTAAAATTTTTTGCATCATTTTTACCTCTCCACCGGGCAAACCAACGCTGACAATGTCACCCTTGGTAGCCTTGATTTCTCCCAAGAGATAACCCTCTTTCTCATCGGGAATCCAGCAATTCTTCTTCGAGTCATATGGTTTCGATTGATCGATACGTCTTTGTTCCAATGAAACAAACAAGTATGGGGTGGGATCATCATCCTCCTGGCTGGCTTGTGGTTTCGGCATTTTTCTTTAAGTTTTTTTTATAAAGTTTTACTTCAAGAAAATAATTCAAAAGCACTTGAGAGAGCTTGGGGCTAGAGTTTGCACTTCTGATATGATATTAAGTCAAGTATTTTTTATTCTCAGCCCAAATGCTTCCCTGAAAATGAGAAGAAAAAAAAAATTATAAGTTATTAAAAAAAAGGTTTTCAGTCAATGTATATTTATGGCGAATGCTTTTTTTGTGAAAGGACAGGGTTTGTATATCTTTTCTGTATCCTTGATCATTTTTTTTTTTTGAGTTGAAAATTTTATATGGATTTGCATATTCTTTTTGGAAGTGACTAAAGAAATACCAATTTATAACAGTTTTGTTTATAAAGGTATACTATATATAATGTGGTCCTGACTCATGCAGCGGCAGAGCCCTCTGCCGCCGGTGAACATATTTCTGGCACCCAGAGATATATTTTCAAGTTGCGCCTTTTAATTGCTTAAAGGCTATTGTTAAAATTGATTTTTTTTTTCAATAATAGGTCTACTTAGTTATGTTAAAACTATCAAAAGATAGTTAAAACGGAAATATTCAACTGTGGACAACACAAATTTGATCTCGTCAGATGGGTTAATATTTGCCGACAGTATTTGTTATAGTGGGGATCACGAAAATTGTGCTTGCAATAAAGCAATTTTTATATTCCAACCAGCAAGATTATAATTCAACTTCTGGTGGTAATTTGACAAACAATTTGTCGAAGAAGATATACTTTAAAAATGTATTACAAATTGCATTCACAGAAAACACATAATAATTCATTATGCAATAAATTAAAATTTATTGATTTGTTTTTTTTTTTTTTTTTTTTTTAATTAAGAAAATTTTTAGGTTGATTACTTCTAATTAATAAATCGATTAGAAATCTATTGAATCATTTTAGTTGACTAAAAAACTATACAATTTTCTTTTGCCATGTATTTGATTTATTCTATAATAGAAGAAAGCTTTTGCTGAGGCCATAAAATATGTAATTTTTTTTTTAAACATATATTTTGTCTCGAAATCAAAATAATTTTCAATATTCTGTCTATTTAATTTTTAAATATTTTTTTTTGAAAATCAATTTCAATTATTAAAAATATTCAAATTGATCAACCCCTAAAAAACATATTATCCCCTAATATATATGCTATTACCTATATAGCTTGTATTTCTGTTTAATAAATAAAAAAAATATCCGCTTGAAAAAAAAAAATATTAAAAAAAACAAAGAGGAAATCCAATTAATTTCCAAATATGTGTTTCAAACTTATGCTTCTGTTGTAATTCGATAGCATGTCTTCCCAAAATGTACAATTTTAGAATATTTCAACACACATAAAATTTTCTCTCGCAAGTATGAGGTAATAATACGCTTGCGTGATGTACAAATTCTGTATATATTTGCTTCTTTCTTCATCCTATATTACGATTAATTTAAATCCATTTTATAAATGTGGAGGTATAGTGCAGATAGATATTTATATTTGTGAATGTTTATATATTAAAAAAAGTATTACGTAAGCTACGCGAAAATTTTGTAGTTTGCCAACAAGTGTACTATAGATTTTATTTTATTTTTTTTTTATAAAAATAAATTTAAAATTGATGAATTACAAATAATGTATGTAACTGAAATGTGTATCTTTGTACATTTGCATTAGCTTCAAAGCAATTCAATAAATTATTTGTTTAATTAATCTATTTTTCTTATATTTTTTTTTAAATTATTATTAACTGGCCGAAGGTAGAACTAAAATTTGAAACAATTAATATTTATTATTTTTAATTTGATTATTTTTTTGTATTTGTCATAAAAAAAATAGATTTAATTTAAGAATCAAAAGCTTATTAAAATAATTTCTAATTGAAATTAAATTAAAAAAAAGGCTGGATAAAAAAAATTGAAACACAAAATAATTTGAAGAAAAAAAAATGAAAAGCTTCACTCTCTCAAATGTCCTTTATTTAATTTTAAATTCACAAAGTCTCAAAAAAAAAATCATCCCGACTATCGCTTAAACTTACTTGAGATTCAGACTCACTTTTACTTTCAGATTTAAGAAAAAAAATTAATTAGATTTCGTATCGTTTCAAAGGATATATTTCCGATATCCTTATTTCAAAAAAAAAATCAAAACCAACAATTCGAAAAACCGACACGATGACGGAGCGAACAAAATAAATTCTTAATCGTATTTTAATTAAAAGATAGAACTGTTGATCTTAGACGACCGAGTTGCGAGATCGCAATGAATTTCTATCGAAGCTTTTTTTCACGACACACAAAAATGTTTGTTCTCATCAACAAAAACGCGTTTATTTTTAAATATTCTTGTACCAAATAGAAAAAAAAAAGTCGAGAAGAACAAAAAAAAAATAAAGATACAGAAACTATAAGAATGTTTCCTCTTTCTATTTCGATCTCGATCGCGATTTTTCGAATAAACAGGTATACGTACGTAACGTAATTCGATGTGTATCTATCTATATGCGTATGTATTTGTGATAAGATATTTTTCCCCTTTTCCCCTGTGCCGAAGCCGAATATGTCGAACTTTTCTTATAGATATATTTTTTTTTTGACATACAAAAGAAAATTAATATTACGAGTATTTCAAAAAAAAAATCTGTTTATTATGTCTATTCCATTCCATTGGTGGAGAGCGAGAGATATGTATGCAATGATCCAATTTTCGAAAATTTCTATTTCTGCTTGTATCAGGAAAAATGAGAAAGGAGCTATTTGCGTAACACTCTGTGTTTTTTTTTTGAAGTTAAAAGGCTATTAATTTTTTTTTATAAACAAATGTCATATTTTATTATCACTGTTAGAGATCTCAGCATACGTCACTTGCAAAGTTTTTCATTTAAATTATATACTATGTACATATGTTCTTGTGGTTTTGTTTTATTAAATCCACTTGTTGACTTTTATAGAAAATGAGTGTTGTCTATTACACAATTTATTACTTCATCACAGATGTTTGATTTTTATTTGTGCACTTTTAAAGGTTTTTGCAATTCACTTTGAGTGATTGTTTAAAAAATTTAACCTGGATTTTTAAAATGTTCACTTTTCACTTTATTTTTCTATTTTGTAACTTTTTTTTGAATTCAGCCTATGGTTAATCCTTTTTTATTGTGTATGTTAAAATTTATCCAAAATGTAATTAATTTTCAGGAGCACTGCACTTGAAATGCTGCTTGTTGGAAAAAAAATTATTGGTAGCAAGGATACAGAAAGAAGATATATTGTAGATTTATTTTTTTTTTTTAAATTGAGGGTACCAGAAATAGAAGTAAGAAATACAAAAATTCCTTATGAATGAATGAGTGAGTAAAAGAAGAAAAATCCCAGAGCAAATGTGTTGCACTTACGCGTTCGAAAGCCGTTCTGA
Source organism: Epistrophe eligans (assembly GCA_951394125.1). Classification (NCBI taxonomy): domain Eukaryota; kingdom Metazoa; phylum Arthropoda; class Insecta; order Diptera; family Syrphidae; genus Epistrophe; species Epistrophe eligans. The sequence goes on from OX596030.1 coordinate 41,936,318, forward strand.
CCAATACAGCCGGTAATGTTCCTTTTTATATGAGGCAATTTGATACCACATTCAGTTGTACGAAATTGGCATCGAAAATCGTATCGACAGACACCCGTTCCCGGGTTTGGCTCCCTTTTTAGTACACACAATGAAATTTTTTGAAAAAAAATCTATGTAGAAGTGTGCACCAATACTTTTAAATTATATGCAATGAACAAAAATAAGTATAATCTTTTCTACTACACAACATACTCTCTCTCTCCACACATTATCATACACAATTATACTGGCATTTTCCAAAACACCGATTGTGTGAGGTATATCCCCTTTGAATTTGGGGGCATTTTCAAACTTTTGAAGTTCGGCAAATATTCAGAATTTAGCGAGAGTTTAAAAAAAAAAAAATAGATGAAATATAAAAAATAAAAATAACCATAAAAAAATATTATTTTTGATTGTATTATAAGTAATCGGATGTGTATGTATGTATTTTCTTATTTGTTTGAAATAAGTTTTGCGTGAGATGACGGGGGGCTAGTCTAGTCATCCCTGAATCAATGATACAGAATCTCTTTAGTAGCAAGGTGGTATAATGATCATTTTATGGTTTGTCATTTTGGCAACACTGAACGGATATCATCTCTCTTTCTCTCTCTGAAATTCGAGGTTGCCACGGTTGCTGTTGCCGGTCGTTATAATCATCTTGAAGCATCGTCTTGTCGTGGTCATTCAGATTGACAGCAGAATTGTATACTTTTTTTTTTTTTATTTTTATGTTTATTTAATTTTTTTAAGAATTTAGTATTTTTTATTAATTTTTTGTGTTCAATAAAAAATAATTAAATAGAAAAACAATTTTAAGTTAATATTCGGACTTAAAATATTTTTCCCTTGATTTCTTTTTTTTTTTTGAAATATTCTCCTAAATACAAAAGTATTAACGAAAACTTCTTTATCCAGTTCATTTCGTAAAAAAGTAATTTATCTAATTTATCTAGAATAAATAATATCTATAATTTTTTTAAGCATACATCAAAAAAATTCTTTTCTTAATATTTTTTTTTTGTTATTTCACAATTTCTATACAGTTTCCTCTTTGAAAATATACCCAACCTGTATAATTTTCTACTTATTGCAGCAGTCGAATGTAGAACAAAAAAAGTTAAATTTAGAATAAAATATACATTGTATGTAGGTGTGTGGATTTTTGTCTTTTTATTACAGATATTTTATTTCAGATAAAATTTTAGTATATTCAAATGTATAGACATTGATTTTTTTTTTCTTAATCTTTAAAATCATTTTTCTACAATATTGTCTGCGTGTAAGATTAGGTAGGTACTGGTGTATTAGCTGTCCTTCAAAAATCTTTAATTTTCAATGTTACTATACATTCTATAGGGAAAATAGGAAATGAGATTTTTTTGATTTAGATGTTTGTGTTTAAATTTAAAAATGCAAATTTAAATTGCTTGAACAACATGTGAGCTTTAAAGTTTTAAAACAATAATAAATGTGCGAAATTTTTTGCAAAATAGTTTCTACATAGGGTGTTTTGATATAGAAGAAAATTTCTAGCATTTGTAGATGGTCAACAATTTCGTCTGTACTTACATATAATACATACATCTATTCAAAGCGAAAATAATATACCAAGATGTATATCAGAGTAGACTTTATTAATATACAGGGTGGGCCAAATATAAGTTTCTTTTTAAAAATGCAAAAAAGTGCACAAAATTAATATTTTTGTCCATGTATTATGGCTTTATTAGTAAGAGCAAACATTCTCATTAATTATGGAACACAACGTCGTTCAAGTGGCTAATTCGAATGGCTTCGCAGTAGCGCATTCTGTGCAAAAGATCAATTGTGGCATGGCACGCCATCCTGCATGAATCAGAGGAGATATGATAGTGACTTCCTGTCAATATTTTGAGCGGGAAACAGCTGTCAGTGTCAAAATAACCTATGATTTAAGAAGAAACCATTAGATGGCCCACCAGTTAGACTATGCGCTTAAAACTGAAGTATTAAAGTTCATGATTGTTTGATGAGTTTTAGCTACCCTATATCCATTGCGGGTGGCAATGGCGCAGTGGATGTAGTGCTTGATTGCTAACGTGGTATTTCATGAGATATTAAACACATTCAGGCTTATTTATAAACCAGTTCCAAAGTAAGTCTAACTTTGGACAACTGTCCAACTTCTACACCTTATTAATAAATAAATTCTGTCGGTATAGACAATGTAAGGTTGTCCACACCTAATCTCAAGTGGCTATGTTCAATGAGCAAAGAATTGTCAAATTATCATTAAATGTATTAAATGTTCATTGAAGGCATCCAAATTTTCACGAAATTGACAGATTACAGGGATGTCATGAGGTATATTCAGACAACCACTGGAATGCGTTTATAAATAAAGAGATGTCCAACTATTTAGACAGTAACTAGCTGGACAACTGCCCAAGAGTGTTCTAAGGAAATCTAATAAATACGATTACTTATTTCTCAGTCCACTGTGCAAAAAAGAATCTTTCCTATCTTTCTATTACTTCTTACTAGTGCCGTGAAATCCAGGTTGCATTTAAAAAACCCTACTGGCATATAGTTAAAATTATTATAATTTTTTTTATTATATTCATACTATATGTTCCTATTAAGGGTCTTATTGATAAAAAAATTAAATAAATTGGGCTGCGCAATAGCTCGTGTAGAACCAGGACCTAGTAACTAACAACCCTCAACCATTCATATGAACGTATTATTGTTAGGAATGGAGGGTTCCTACAATTTTCAGCCGAACCCAAACGGCTAACGGGAAAAGCACAAAAGTTACTCTTGAAGGGTTTGTCAAATTTCTAGTAAGAGGCAGTTACGCGTGAAAAACATTTCTGTTTTTGTTTTTAGGTGGCATAGGCTGGGAATCGAACCCACGAACTTTGTTGTGTCATAACAGTCCTACGCACAAAAAAAATTGCTTCCTACTTTTCATGGCAGGGGCCCCCCCCTGCCAGGGGGTCCACAACCTACAAATAAAATCGAAAAAACTAACGGGTTTTCCATTAAGGGCGGGTCGATTTTAAAATTGAATAAAACAAGTTGTATATGAGATATCAATAAAATTGTATCTTTATTTAAGAGCTCTATTAATGACATTATGTGTGAAATATAACATTGTTCAAATAGCCGCCGCGGCTTCGATAAGTGGCGCGGATTCAAAAGGTCCAGTTTTCGATGACTTTGGCGGATAAATCAGGCTGAATTTGACCGATGGCATCGATTATGTTGTCTTTGAGGGCCGCGGTGGTTTACGGCTTATTTGCATAGACCTGCGACTTTAGAAAGCCCCACAAGAAAGTAAAGGAAACAATATGACCGCAACGAGCTGTCAAAATCAACCCGTCCCTATTGGAAAACCCTTTATATACAAAATATTTTTTCTTTAAATATAATTATATAACTAGGATCACCATTTATATTTTGTAAAGATCACAGAAATTCTATTTGTCTTAAATTTAATTTTTAATATTTTTTTAAATTGTTGGGCTATTTAAATTTTGTAAAAATTTTAATGGTTAAAAATTGGTAGATTTGCCAGTTTTAAGAATTTATTAATTCGGGGATAAAAAACAATCAGACCATTTTTCAAATATACATAGCTTACATTTCATATGACTAGTACCTACTGTTATTTTTAAATATATAATATTTTAAATATTAGTTTTACTAGTCATTTTATGTACAAAATTGCACCTATTTAGACTTCCACTGGAAAGTAAAATATTATTAGAATACAAAATTGAGCCGCTTGGGCACTCCGCGTTCCTTGGCGTCGCCATAGTTACTGGTCTGTCGGTGCCCAGTCCATGCAGTTAAGGTGATTTTTTTGTGACACTAGAACTACTTGGAGCATTTTTCAATTCCTCGCAAAAGGCATACGGGCTACTACAAAAACTAAAAACATTAACCTCTCAATTTGTATGCTCATTATAATTCATTCAGAATAAATATACATGTGTATAATGCATACATATAAAAATTTTTAATAAAATTATTAATCAAATTTCTAATTTATTTGCATTGAAGAATGATATTTTTCAATTTCAGCAACATAAAATAAGTATCTTTAGAAGTAATTAATCAAAATGAAAAATTTTTTGGACGATTTGCTTCTTTAAATCAAAATACACTCGTGTTGTTCAGTTCCCCCTACTCAATTTAATTCTAATAGTTCATTGATTTAGTCAATTATGCATTAACCCATTTAATATATTTGAATTAAGTGAAGACTGGGTAATTTGATTTCAAGTCTTTTGATATTTTTATTGGATTTTTAATGTGTTTTAATTTTAAGTTTTAATATATACTTATTCTTATCAGGCAATTAATATACACGAGCATTCAGGTCCACAATATTAAACTAACGGGTGATTTTTTAGCTGGTTTGGTTTTGGCAACACTGGTTTTGACAGCTGACGTGTGTTTAGTACCTTGTGTCACTGTCAAACAGCTTCAGTTTGGTTTGCAATTTAACCATGGATCGTCTTACAAATGAACAACGCTTGCAAATTATTGAATTTTACTATCAAAATTCGTGCTCGGTTCGAAATGTTTATCTATCGAAAAATTGTGTTCAGCGATGAGGCTCATTTTTGGTTGAATGGGTACGTAAATAAGCAAAATCGCCGCATTTGGAGTGAAGATCAGCCAGAAGCATTGCAACAGCTACCAATGCATCCCGAAAAAGCCACTGTTTGGTGCGGTTTATGGGCCGGCGGCATTATTGGGCCATATTTCTTCAAAGATGATGCGAATCGCAGCGTTACTGTCAATGGTGAACGCTACCGAGCGATGATAACAAACTTTTTTTTGCCCGAAATGGAAGTTCTTGACTTGCATGATATGTGGTTTCAACAAGACGGTGCCACATGCCACACAGCACGCGAAACAATAGCGCAATTGCGAGGCGAGTTTGGTGAACAGTTAATTTCACGTTTCGGGCCGGTCAATTGGCCGCCTAGATCGTGCGATTTGACACCATTAGATTATTTTTTGTGGGGGTATGTCAAGGCTAATGTCTATAGGGACAAGCCCGCTTCGATTGACGCACTGGAAGCCAACATCCATGCATTCATTCGTGAGATACCGGCCGATATGTGTGAAAGAGTATGCCAAAATTGGACTCAGCGGATGGGCTACCTGAGACGCAGCCGCGGTCAACATTTGCATGAAATTATCTTTAAACATTAAATTGCAAGGTTCAAACTATCGATTCAAATAAATATTTCATTCATTTTTTCGAATTTTTTGTGTTTTTTTTTTGAAAAAAGTTCTAAACCTCTTAAAAAATCACCCATTATATGTATCCCTTGTTATTTGTCTTGTATAATAAGGAGAAACAGTATTGGAATAAAATAAACACAGTGGAAATAATAGTTCACTCGGGCGTATACGTACTTTTTTCTTCAAATTTCCATCAATTTTGAAAGTAATCTAAATTTAAAAAATTCCAAATTTAGGTGAAATTTTGTATTTGCTGAGAAGTCTATTAATCAACAAGCTCTTTGTCTTTCTTTGGGATCTAAAGTGATGTTTTGTAAGTAAAAGGTGAATACTCATGAAAAGTTAAATCTTTGTAGTTAATGCCGCTAAATTTTAGACAATTTGGTACGATTTTAAAGCATTTTTAGTATGCTGCTAAGCTAAAAACAGGATTTCTCAAATTTAAAGCAAGTAAGCAAACGAGTAATATTTTTTAAAAAATTGTATTAAAGTTAAAATCAACAAATGCCTATTTTATCTTTTTTAGTATAAAAGGGCACGGTAGGGCCCAGCTAAGTCAAGTACCGGCATTACACCCAATTTACAAGAACGAATTCAGAAGATTTTCAACCACCATCTATCTTCAAATTCGGAGTATCATACTAACTCCAAATTAAAAATATAAAAATGGTGTGTCTGCTTACTTTTTTTACATGAACTGCCACAATTTTAGTTGTATGTTAAGCTGGAATTAAACTTTAGAAAGAAAAGAAAATGCACGACTGGGTCGCACGAAGTTGCTCTTATGTGCGATCACACTGTGGTATTAAAGTAGGTTCTTACATTTTAGACTGAAGAATATTGTTAAAAAATTAACATGATTAGAAATAAATTGATTAAGCAACTTCTGAAATTGTTTTGACATCAACACAATGTACATCATTAAATTTCGTACACAAATCTTAATTGAGAATAAAAAATTAAAAATCTTTGGAGTGGTTTTTTAAAAAAATAAATTTTTATATATAAAATATTGAAAACATTTTTAAGAAAAAAACTTGCTACGCCACTTTTTAGTATTTATTAATGCGGTTTTTAAAAATTAATTAAAAAAAAAATCATCTACTCATTTTCGAAATATCGAATTTAAAAAAAAAATATTTTATTCTTTTTTTAAATCCAAAATTTGTTTTTTTTTTTTTTTAATTTTAATACACAATATTATTAAAACTAATTAAATGCTTTTGTGTAAAAAATGTTCATAAAATCGGTTCAACAGATAATGAGATAGTAGAAAACCAAAAATGGTTCTATGAGAGATACCATTTTTATTCTATGAGGTTAAAAACATAAACCTTTCAGAGATGCAGAAGCTGCTGTTGATAAAGGTATCTACAAATCATGGTGTATGTTCCCAAACTTGCCGAAAGCTTCAAAGAAATCGCGGTAAGTCCGTTAAGTGTTCGTTTGTTTCAAAGAAATTGTTTCGAAAAAAACAGAAAATATCCACATGGCATATAAATCGCACAACACCCTCGCATCCCTATTCAGCCACCTCAAAGTCAAGCAGGAAAAAGAAAAATGTACAGACGTAATTTACAAAATCAACTGTATGGGAAACAAAGATGAGCAGTGTGACCTTTGCTATGTAGGGATTACAAAACAATTTCTGAAACAAAGAATGGCAAACCATAAATCGGATTTAAATTGCGACAACTCCGAAAAAACAGCACTTGCCCCACATAGCATTGAAAAAGGCCACAAACCCGATTTCGAGGGTGTAAAAATACTACAAAAAGAAAGCCACGCTTCAAAACGCTACACCCTGGAAACCTTCCATATTATGAATAGGAAACAGGACCCTCAAAATATATCGGCCGTGTACTGCTCTCTCGCTTCTTCAAAAAACGCCAAATAACAAGCTGCATTGACAATACTTCGTCTTTCTTTCTTTTTTCTTTTTTTTCAATTTTAAATTATTATTTGTAAAAAATTTTACATCATATAGTATTACATAATGTAAGCTAATCATTTAAACATTTTTTCTATATATTTATTTGTGTATACATGTTCTTATATATTGTTATTTTGTGTTGTTAAAATAAAGATCCCCTGAAGAGGACAGCAATCCCTGTCGAAACGTTGGGAAAAAATCAATGTAACTTCGTTTCATTGCAACTAACAGTGACCAAAAAAGTCGAAGGAAAAATAAAGATCTCATTCACATAACAATTATACCATTTTAATCCATAGATAATTTTTTTTTCGAATAATATAGTAGATTCTATCGATATTTGTTCACATAAAAATTTTAATCAAAATCATAGGAGCCATTTAAAAAAAAAATGAGATTTTCCTTACCGGTTTTTAAACACTTGAATGGGAGGTACCGTTATTTTTGGTCATAATAATAATTTTTGTTTAAAATCTGCTAGATAATGTTTAAAATTGTACAAAACCGAATAAGTTATTTTCGAATTATTAAGTTGTCAAACAAAATTTTAAACTTTTTTAAAAATCAAAAAAAAATTTAATTTTTTTCTATAAAAAATTGGTCAACATCAGTTTTTGAGAAAATCAAAAATAAACAAAAATGGTTCCATGAGAGGGGTGGCTTGACTGCTAACTTGGATGTGTGGGTTCGATCCCCAGTCTAGGCAGCATTCTTTTCTATATTCCCTCAACTGAACGCCACCCCTGGGATTTAATGAGAAAAATCAAAACCTAATTTCTCAATCCACTGTGTCAACAATAATCTATCCTATCCTTCTATTCCTTCTAACATTGCCTAATTTATAAGACCCTAGGTCTTACTGGCGTATATATGTTTGTGTCTGTTTGTTTGAGAGGTATCATTTTTAATCATTTTTCCGGTAGCCTTTTTGTAAAAAAAATTACTGCAGGTACCTACCGTTATTTTTGGTCTAAAAAAAATGAAAGAATCGTATCGGGGGAATGCCCAAAAACGGTAGATACCAAGTTTAAAGAAAATCGTCCCACCCATTTAGGCTGCAGCCGAAAGGACATGATAGACAGACAAAAAGAATTGCGAGACCCAATTTTTTCGAATGCGCTATCATCGTAATATCAAGTTTGTTCGAAATTTCGAGTTCGGTTTTTTTACGAATCTATAACTTGCCATAATGTATATCGCAAGTAAAAATAAATAAAAGGTATTTATGCCTTCCATTTTATGGAGTTACTTTTTTTTTTTAAAGAAAACAAAGTTATTTTATCGACATTCCATATAAGATTTTGATGGTCTACATTTACAACTAATGAACTAACGTAGTGTACACGTGCGACTAATAATGAGATCGGAAGTCTACTAAAATATAAAGTCTTTGTTCAGTTTTTTTTGTTTAGTGGGATAGATGTTTACACATCAAGAAGGAAATGAAATAAAACTAACTTTTAAAAATAACACATAATACAAATCTAGTGCCTATAATACTAATAAGAAATAATTTGTCTAAATTGCTACGAAAGGTTCACTTTTATTTTATTAACAAAAAAAAAAATAATAATCTGCCCTCACAAATGTGTCATACAGCGCAGCTGCTAAAAATGTTCCCAGACAACATTCTTGTTTTCTGACATTACCAACAAATTATACTAATATTCTGTTGTCAAAACGCAGACAACAACATTTACTATGTGCATTCATAATTCAGTCATAAAGTTTTTCTTCAAAAATTTTTATTTTAAAATGCATCATCCGAAAATATACCTTTAACTATACATATTTGAAATTTCACGTTAGTTTTATTAATAAAAACAATAATTATTATTATTTGCTAAACAAATCACAAAAAAATATCTTGAATATTTTCCGAGTGTGAAATAATTCAATTAAGGGTAAAATATTCTTCCAAATGTTTTCGAATAATATTTATTGAATACAGTGGCCACATCCGTGTTGGCTTAAATCTGGCAGATACATGATTTTATTTGTGTTGCAAAGGTGAGGTGATAATGTAAATGAAATAATATATTATAGTTTCTTGCATATTAAACTAAAGTGTGCGATGGTAAAAAATTCGAATAACCTGCCAAAAAATGTATCCGCATTAAAAACAGAAAACAATTATTTCTACTTGATTTGGGGAGAGAATATTATTTTCAAAAATATACTAGAGTGGCTGGTTGGTTAGTATATAGCTTGGCTCACCCTACATCAATGTATGTATGCGAGAGTAAAGTCAACATTGTCGTTTGTGCCAAGAAATAAATTGTGTACATTTAAAAATGTGAGGCATAAATGTTTGAAATACAATATTCACTTTGTTGACGCGAAAGGAATTTCTTTTTGACTTTGAGTTAAAATTTTGTTATTTTTAAAAAAAGAATAAAAACAGATTCCTTAAATGTTCTCGCATCACACATTTGTACAAAAATATATGCATGTATTCTGCACAACAAATATTGTGTGAGAACAAAATAATAATAAATATTAAAGACATATCTAAGGATGCTAATAAACTGATATAACAAATAAACTATATAGAATGTTTTCTATTAGTCAGACATTTTGTGAGGGAATTTCTTTTACATTTATATTTATACAATTTGAGTTAGGAGTTATTTAATGGTCATGTCCTGTTATGAGATGAACAGTTACCTTCTATAAAATAATTTATTTACAGGGAATGGAGTCTTATATTTTGTGGCTCATTAAATACTTCGATAACTCTTTGTCATAGCAAAAAAAAAGTTGAAAGTATCGTTTTTCATATTATTTTTTTTTCCAATAATTATTCCTTTTTCGTGACCTTTTAATTCAAAATAGTTCAATCCTAATTTTGTGAGCTTCAGGTCTTTCTTTCTTTAATTATATTTAGATAAGACCTGAAGCCCACAAAATTAGGATTCAATTTTTGGATTTCCTTTTTTCGTAAATTGTTTGACCTTTAATTTTCAAAAACAAATTAGATTTTTTTTTTCAAATCCAACAAATAAACTCTTTCGACTTAAAAGAATCTCCTGTATAGAAATTTTGATCCAAATTAGTTAAGCCGTTAACAAGAAATACGAAACCGCCTCTAAGGAATCACCTAAGTTCCAAGTTTGAAGAAAGTCGCTTCATTTGTTTATGCTGTATGTCGAAGTACAAAGACAGACACAGAAATATTGTTTGGGATCCACTTTTTTCGTGTTTTGAAATCTCAAGTAAAAAAAAATTGTTTTTACGAATCCAAAAAGTGCCCTTAGTACTTACATGTATCGCAAGAAAAAATTCCCACGAAGTATGCCTTATTATCTCGAAATGAAATATTAAAACTGCAGTTTATTTATTTTTTTTTTCCAAAGCAAAATTTTTCAGTTTGAAAGATCTTTTTTTTATAATCAAACGACTTTTGAGAACATTATTTCGGTAGCTAGCTGGTTTTGATAAAATAGTCAAAAACAAAACATTTTGGTATGATTTATTTGGCGTTATGAAATAATGTAATGCCCAAGCAAAAATCAGTTAAAAAAAAAAATTGTGTTGTAGAATATGTTTTCACTTTGGGTTATACATTCTTGATTTGAGACGAATCTTTATTGGAGACAATAACATTCAAAATATGTAAAATATTAATTGGAAAATCTACGTGTTGAAGGGGGCGCGGCACGCTAACCTAGCACCAACTTCTTCTCTATTCATTTCAATTCAACTATTCGTTTTTTTATTTTTCTAACAATTTTATAGAATCACACAATTAAATAAGACAAAGGTAGTATAGCCAGGTAATGCGTAGGACTGTCACCTCGAAGGTCTTGTGTTAGATTCTAACTATATGCCACTTAAAAACAGAAATATTTTTCAAAGGTGGCAGTACCTTGCCAAGGATCCTCCAAGAGTATCTCTTGGCATGACAAATTACCTCTCAGTTTAATCGTTCAGATTAAGCAGGAAAGTGTAAGTACCCTCCATTCCTGCCGAACACACACTTAGGAATGGTTGGCAGTTTTAAGTCAATAGGCCCTGGTTCCACGAGCTGCCGCGTTACCAAATTTATTTACTTATAAATAAGACAATGGCTCAATTCCGTCTGTCTTGTAATAATTTGTCTTTTATTAACCAGACTTGATTTACAGAAAATATAAATTTGTCCTCAATCTTTTCCATGGTGAATTTACATTACGGTAAAAGTATTTGTTCACCATGTCAAACATTATCTTATTTCTTAAGAAACTATGCATACGCACAAAAAATATATAAAATTATTCATCTCTCTCTCTCTCTTTCTCTCCCTCTTTCTCTTTCTCTCCCTCTTTCTCTCTCATTTTTTTTCCTATTTTCCTATAGCGTAGTGAACTAGTGAAAATATAAAACCGGTAGATCATCCCGATATGGAATGAATGAATTTCAGAGTGTGTATTTCTTCACTTTTGATCTTTGGATAGCGCTGGTCTAACTTTTTCATCTGCTATTATTGTGTCCGAAAAATCATCCTCAAAATGATTGCGAGAGTATAAAAATTATAATAGTTAAGCAATGCTGAGATGAGCTCGTAGGTCTGAATGTGAATCTCAAGGTCACTCTTATCTGGGTTTCAGGTTACTGTGTTATTGAGGAAAACGAACGAGCTGACAAACTGGCCAAGGAAAGGTTCAGCCCTTCATAGCTTATTTGCGAAAAGAGTAAAAATTCCTCTTGTATATATTCTCAATTTTCCTTACCGAATTAAATCGCAGATGGAGTACTTCAAACAAACTTCAATATTTCTACAAAGATCTGGCCCATCTTTAGTAAATCCTGAACAATTGACTCAATATGTAGATTGTAGACCCAGGCAAGATATAGCCATCAGGGTAGTCGCGACATGCTCTGGTCACTGGAAAATCGGAGAGCATGCGGCGAAGCTGGACATCCCCTTGCAAAACCCTATCCACTGTCGTTAGCTGTAGGCACCTGCAGGAAAAGGAAACAGTCGTTCATTTCCTCTGAAAATGCCAAGATGCTCTGGCTAGAATGAGAGTACAGTCATTTGGTAAAGGCCTTCTTTAACGACCTTGAAGAATTTTCTGAGTTAAACATCAAAGATTTTATCTCTTTTCTCAATGCGACGTATACGTATGTATGAATCCCTATAGATATTTATGTAATGCAACCAGAACCGAAACTCTAAGGATGAGGTCTGGTTTTATGGGCAGATAAAGATATGTCGTCCTGAGAGAGCTCTTTTAAGCCTTATGCTGAGAGAGCAGACGTAAGTCCTTTTTGAATGGTCACATCCAAATATGTGACTTGACAATCCTCATAGGTATCTAATTATTTGCTTGTGAACCATTAAAAAAATTCTATAGCTTAGCATATTCATGTAGAACTCAGAGCGTTAATGTTGTACCTTCAAACCTCCGAAAAAGTCTTAAAAGACTAAAACTTTACTTTCTTCTAATAAAACAAGCTTCATCGAACCAGATTTAATTTTTTTAATTTCTTCGTTCTTCGTTATACGTTTTATATATAATATTTTTATTAGATTTCTTGATGATAGTCGTCAATAGTTTCAAATATATTTCTCTATTTCTAAATTAATCTTTAAAGTTTTTTTATTAAAAGAGCATAAATATTGTTCAATCTGTGCATCTTCTCAACAATCTCAACAACGGTCCGGTCATTGAAACCACCAGTAAATAAAATATTTTCCTCCTAGCAACATGTATTGCAACATATCTAAAAGTTTGCTATAGTTATTTCAGTAGTTATATAGTTGATATAAGCTGGAATATTTTTTTAATAACATACATACATAAATTCTATATACTACTGAAAAGTATCAGCCAAGTAGAAGTCTTAGAACTATTTAATTGGATTTATTGAATTATTGATTCAAGTGAGATCCCAGCGCCGCCGCCACCAGGACGAAACGCCAATTCGAACAAATTTCCATGTATGGTATGTAATATTAATTTAATATGCTAAATTTTTGTCCATAGTTTCTTCTTTCCTGCAGGCGAACGGACATCCAGCACTTGGTTTACCTCTTGTACTTAATTGCTTCAATAATATCTAACAAAATTCATGATCAATACTGGAGGCATTTTGAAATTTTGTTTGTAGTTATAAATATTTCGAAGAGTCAAAATATTTAAAAAAAATACTGAACAATTCCGTAAATATTTGTTTGTTTTGACGTCCTGACACATGTGTCCTAATATTCATATGTACTTAAATGAAAATACTTGTTAAAATTATATAAATTCTAAGAGATTGGTAAATTTAAAAGTTAATTTAGTATTTTTATTGTATCGCCTTCACTGTGCTTGATTGTATAATGTCCAATATTTTGATATGAAAGTGAAGATGGCGTGACAATAGCTGATAATAATAACTATGGCTCATTTGACAGCTGGTTGTCAGCGTTGTTTACATTTGGCAAGTTTATATTTATGATATCTCGGAGATAATATAAACAGGATTCCGCAGTTAAATTTTTCAGTTTTGTTGTCAAATACCAAGGCAATTAAATTTTTAATTCGTTTGCTCAATTTTTCGGAGAAACAAAATTAGTGAATACTCTGAAATAAAATCTGACCAATTTTTTTGATTTTTAATCAGTGTGTGCAAAGTCTAGGTTTATATTTTGGAAATATTCCGAACAAATTCGGATTTTCTCATTTAAGCCCTTGTTAAGCCCTTCTTCTTTATTTTTGGGCGATAGTAAATTTTTGGGTGATATTTTCAAATCAATTTGTTTTGTTTATGACTTACGCAAATGTCTAAACTAAACCTAAGTGAATTTATAATTTATTAAAACTGAAATCTTAGAAGTCGTTATCAACTTAATTCCTAAACTCATTTGAGCTGAAGCCAGAACAGGTATCTGATTTCTCAATAAATGATTATGAAATTAAAAAAAATTAAAAACTATGAAAGAATTCTTATATTTTAGACTTATGCATATACATTTTTATAATGTTTTCAAAAAAATATCTTAGGGAATCACCTTAAGTTCCAAGTGTGAAGAAAACTGCTTCCGCGCCTTAGGCCATGGTCGAACGTTGAGGTACACATTTTTATAGATAAAATGATTAATTTACCTTAATCAAATTATTTTTTTTTATATAATTAAGATTGGAAATTTTAAAGTAATCAAGTAAAATCTATTTAATATTTCCCCTTTCATAATAATTGATTTTAAATTTAAAGCAACATTATTTAATAAATAAATTATTATCTTAAATGCTAAATTTTTATCGATGAGTAGAGTATAATTTTTTTTTAAATTACTAAGACAAACAAAATTCCAATTTGCAAATCTCCCCTCGCTCGTTTGTTAAAATATTATTAACGTACAAATTTCTAGCTTGTAAAAATATAATTAGTAATTCTTTTTTATTAGTTTCTGTCATCTAAAGTAATTAATTCAATTATTATATTTTTTATATGTTTATTTATACATTTTATTTATTTGGTACGAAAAACAATATAAATCAATTTTTTAATATTAAATTGCATCGTTCAAAAAGAAAATATTAAGTATTTATTAATACGTGAGCTAAAATTCATTTAAGAATTTGACACTGATTTTTTTTTGTAGAATTTCACAATGTTTTGCAAGTATTCTATTTTATTTTATAATAATCTTGAAAAAATATCGACATACATACATACCTACATATCAAACCTATTAATTTTGTTTGTGTTAAAAAAAAGACAGGGAAGACGCACCAATTTAACGTAGAAAATTGTGTGTATTTTTTTTAAATTTTTTTTATTTATTGAAAAAGTTTATCTCAGAAAAATATCTAGAATTGATTTCTTTTGTGAGCATTGAAAATGAAACTAGAGCATTTTAAAAGATTTAATACTGAAATTTCCTACTATAGATACATTACACACCAAGGCCATCAATTTGAAAATGTCACAAAAAATGCATTAAAAAAATAATTCAAGCTACATTTTCGAGCAGCGCGGAATATGATTTTTTTTTTTACTTGAAATTAAAATTTGAGTTAACCCTCACATTTTTTGAACCGGTAACATTTGTTGTCATAGATTCGACTCCTAAAACAATTTGCAAAAGAAATTCAATATGTCAGACTGCAGAAGTATTTATTATTATAGTCAATGTAAACTGACACTGTAATTGACAAGTACTACAGAATTGTTTAAAGCTTGATGTTTATTATAATGGCAGTTGGAATAGCTTTTAACTTTTCACGTGTAGCATTTTTAACACTTCTATTTGTATGACGAAAAAAAGAACCGGACAAAATTTTAAGCTTCCTGTGGCTATTTAGAGTTTTTATTTTAAATTTAGATTTTTATTTATTGTAGCTGAATTATTACATTATTTTTTCATTAAACCTATATTGCACAATTTACAGAGATTTGATATGGAGCTACCTTACTACTGTGGTTATTTGTTTTGCGAAAAATATTATTAATTAAAAGAAAATTATCGAAAATAAAAAAGTGAATAGTAACCCCGTGATTGTCTGTTTTTCTTTAAAATATACAAAAAACTATACAGATGCATTGTGGGCACATAAAAACTAGCACGTACAACACTTTTTCACAGCTGTTGCAGCTCCAGTTCCAGTTGCAGCACACTATTGTGTTCAGGCACTTAGATAATCTAAAAAAAGTAGAAATTTCCCTTTTTGAAATCACATAAAAAAGGTCTTTGCCAAATTTAAAGAAAATTTGTTTATATAGCCGTTTAGGTACAGCTTAAATTACAGTAGACGCACGGATGCATGGGCGCACAAACGCACAGACCGATGCACTGTATGATGGAATTTACTTTTTCGTAATTCTCAATCATTGTAGTGTTAATTTTGATTACAAGTTCCAATTTTTTTTTATACAAAACCAATACTCTCCTCATAGAGGAAGTAAATAAAATCGAAGTTGTAATTAAAACAATGTTACATGGTCAACTGTAATTTAAGCTGAATACATAACGCTGCTGGAAAGGAAAAAACGTACAAAAAATTGTTTCTGCTTTATACTTTGAGGAACAATCAATTGCAAAATCTACTTTGTTAAAAATGTTTGCCAAATTGACTGTACTGCTTTTATGTTTTCGAATAAAAGGTGTGTTTTTTTACTTTGAAACTCGGTGAATTTCTGCCCACTACAGAAAAGTCTGTCGAAGTTAATATAAAATGAAATAAAATTAAATGTGTAGTTTTGGACAGAAAATCACAGAGTTTCAAAGTCAGGGAACACACATAAAGTTACTTATAAATTTTAGGATCCTATTACCGTGCGCGAAGCTTACCAAGAAGTTGATGAATGAATCGATTGGATATTACAATTCGCGAACATTCTTCAGGTGACTCGCCTCTAACGTTAAAATTAAGCGAATGCAAATTGTTATTGACTGGCCAGCGAACACAAATATTAAAACAACAAATTCACTTTATTAATATCTTCAATCAATATACAAAACTTTAATGAGCCATTAAACAGCATAAGATCAATAAAAAAAATTTTAAATAACACATCGAAAATCTTGAACAAAACTAGCTGACAGAGCGTAAATAAATTAGATGATTTTATTGCAATGAAGTTGTTGAGTTGTTGTGCAAACAAAATATTTAATTGAACTTATTGAACAAAAACTTTTAAAAATAAAAGAAAGCTGCAAAAAATTCCGTACCTTTAAATTACATTTATTTATTTAGTCAGTTTATATTTCAGAGATCTCAGCAATCTCAAAAATATAAACAGGATTCCTTAACAAAATTTATCAGTTTTTGTGTCAAATACTGAGAAAAAAAAAATTTGGATTCGCCTGTTCAAATTTTGACGGAGAAAAATTAGTGAGTGCTCTGAAATATAAACTGAATAATTTTTTTTCTGCTTTACTTTGATATCTGTCACAAATCAGTGATAATAAATTAATTTTACGAACAATTTTTCGCTAATAATTATATGTACATATATGTACATATGTAGATTGTAGATATATTCAGAAAATGACATTTCGGAGATCTAAGCAATATCAGTTATGTACAGGATCAGGATTCCGCAGCGAAATTTTTTTAGGTTTGCTGTAAAAATGCTGACAAAAAAACGGATTCGCGTGCTCACTTTTTAAGTCAGGAAAATGTCTCTGAGATATCATTTTTTTGAAGGCACCAAATACCTTTGTTCGTTCACTTCCCAAATGTCAATTTTAAGCAATTTAAGAGCTTTTAACAGAACTTTGTGCTGAAAATGCTAAGTTTTATCAGTTTTGGGAAATAAACAGAAGTATTAATTCACTAATCCTAAAAAGGAATTCGTGAAATCGTTCGACTCTAAGCAGACGTTTAATTTGCAAAATATAACACATTGTTTCATATTAATGAAACAATTAATACATATGCAATTATGTAAACCGTATTACTGTTTAATATTTTAAAGTCATTGAATAGTACACAGATATTCTGCCCTAGCGAGGTATCCGTCAGAGCGGAAATTTTTTTGCAACGCACACTCTGTCGGAGGTTCAAATTACATTCGAAGTATCCTTCATCGGAAAAGAATACTAAACAATGCGACGGTTTTTTCTCGCATTAAATTAACCAGGAGCTGGATTTGCCAGGTTGTTGTTTTTTCGTTTGCTCGGGGATAAAAACTAAAAAAATTCAAGCAATAGTTCCAAAATTACTTTATTAACATATTTTTTTTTTTAATTTCTTACATTTTTCAACACTTTACACAAATCTTAAAAAAGTTCCGCGAACTATTAGTGGCGAAGGATATCGGAAAAATAAATTTATGAGCTGTCAAAATATCACTCAAACAAAGCAATTGATCGCACTGTAACGCAAAACGCCGCTGTGCGTTGCATAATGTAGGACAAATGTTCCAAACAGCTGTCCGAAAGTATAACTAGAAGCAAATCTCCTCCGATTCGTATAAAATCGGAGAATTTTCCGCTCCGACCGACGGATACCTCGCTAGGGTCGATTATATTAAATTTTATATTACTACTGAAAATCAAAATTAGGTTTCTGAAAAGCTTATTCCCGATTAACCTCAGGCTTGAATTGGACTGGGATCATAAAAATTACTTAAGACTTTTTGTCGATTCCCGATTCGCTGTAATGCAGCTGCGCTTTCAATACAAAAATTATATTGAAATAGAAGCAACAAAAAAAAATTGTAAATGCAGGTTTAATCCAATGAATTTATGAAAGCAAATATATTGTGGAAAAAATATCTTCGAGAAAAAAAACCAACAATATTTGGATGGACTATTAGATTTTACAATTAAACAAGATATAATCAATTTGAACAGTTTTGTTTTTAAACAAAAACCCTTATATAAAAAAATGTATTTCAGGCTAATGGCACTTTAGCCTATTTTCATTGCAAATATTTGCTGATTTATTCCGACGTAGGTACCTAAATGCACTTCCACATGTTTGCTTTTCCAATTAAAATTGTAAAAACAATTTTAAATGACGCAAAATACTTAAGACATTGGATAAGCATCATCATCTCAAAAAAAAAAAATTAAAACAAATTTATATCCAAAAAAAGAAGGCAAAGTTTTAAAAGTCTAAAATATGGTCATTAAAAAAAGGTGTTTTCAGATGCTTGATGAAAAAGTTGAACCAGATATACTATATGCCTAGAAAGCATCAACCCAGTAGATCAAGAAAACTATTGGCAGCATGCAGTTATTTGCCAAAAAAAAAACCTATGAATCAGTCTATTTTTAGTGACGTTGTTGTTATTGGTGTTGTTTAAAAGCTTTGAATGCCCCTGATTAGTTGTCAAATGCATTGGATATACTCCAAGTAGATGTTTTAAAAATACATGCTGTTGTATACAAAAACGCCGTGTTACTAACTAACGATGTTTTTTTTTCTCCCTGGCTCTTTTATTGTCTGCACCTAATTGTGAAAGAATGTCAAAGTACTCCTAGAATTTGATAGATGCTATACAGGTATGGATGTATGTATAATTAAATTAAAATAATATGATGAAATTCAGAAATTGTCTCTTCAACGTATATAATTTCATTTCAGAGGGGTACCTTAAGGTGGGCATTGACGGATATTTTTTCACGAAAATAAAGAATGTCTACATTCTACAAAAAAATCAATAATAAAAATCAATAAAATTATTTGATCAATCAATAAAAAAAGATTGGAATGCAAATTCACAACATTGCGTCCCATAATAACTTTGACAAGCATGAAATGGTGTTTGGCTTTCATAATTTTTCTCTCAAAAAAGACAATTTACAGATTTGTGAATTTTTGCTCACAGAATTTTCTTGGATACAAAATCTAATAAAATCGAAGTTTTTTACTCTATTGAAACTACTGGAACGACTTTTGATTTGAATTTATAAAAAATGCGTAGAAAATCATAGAAATTCAGAGTAAGGGATCGGACCTAATGAGTGAGCTTTATTTAGATATTCAAAAAATCGCAAAATTGATAAGTATATGCAAATATATTGTGGTTATATAAAGATAACAAATTTATAATGCGAATAATTAAATTTGGGAAAATTGTGGCACATACACATGTGCATTTGGGTGCATGGGATACAAGCATTTTGAATTGGTGGAAAAACTCTTAAGGTTCTATGTTAAAAGGATATTTCGTCTTCCTTCTAATACCCCTAACTACATCGTGATGCTGGAAACAGGACTATCTCCACTTTTCATACGGACACTTAAGCTACACATTGATTATATAATAAAGGTTTTGCACATGTCCAATGAAAGACTACCAAGGAAAGCGGCTCTTGAGGTAATATATCAAAGAAGCAGTTGGTACGCTGAGTGGATGGAGTTGGCACAGTGGTGTGGAATTCAGCTAAATTTGGAATTAGAGAACCTCAATGATTGGAAGGGCTCACTCTATAAACTAATTGAGGCTACAGACATCAAATATAGAGAAAAATATATACAAGAAGCTACCTCCTCCGTGCATAGAGCGCTATATAGCAGATTATGCCACAATCTGGGACAAAGAAATTACTTCCGAGATGAAAACAATGTGGAGCAAATATCTATGATGGTAAGACTGCGTGGGGAACTTTTGCGACTCAATTATGTACCACATAGAGAAGATCTGCCTGTATTATGTCATCTGTGTAATCAGAAGGAAAGAGAAGATGTGCTGCACTTTCTAGGAAGATGTCCGGTGTTGATGGAATCAAGAAGATTCTTTTTTGGCTGCAATACTTTAACCGAGGATGAGATGTTAATGTATTTAAATGAAATGGAAGTATCAAAACTCTTTAATTATTGCAAGGTTGCGCTGGCGTATCGAGAGATGATAATTAATGAAACTTTTTAATACACCCATAATATATAATAATATATCTGTGATGAACTTAAATTTGCTTAATACCATTTATGTTTTAACTGTTAAAAATTAACCAGAATTATGTAACTAATTGTCAATCTGGCAGACGGCAATGCCATGCTATATTTGATTTTGTAATTAATAATTGCTTTATATGTTAATTTTAAATAAAAATCACTACTACTACTACTACTACACATGTATTTATGAATAATTGTATCAAGAAGAATTTTTCACCAAAATTGGCAAAAATCCGAGAACTTTGTTTTCATAATTCATTCTAAACTTTTACCACCTTTGATTTGGTCACCCAAGGTAGTATTGTTTTAGCAAACAGTTTATACTGGCGCTTGTCTGGCGACTGAACATACCTTAAAAAGAGAAACGGAGAAAAAGGTCCATTTTGTGAAATTAATCCTTCGCTTCGTTAAGTGTTTCTTTCAGTAAATTAGTTGAATCACGTTCTGTGTGGCATGTCTTCTGATCTTAATCATTTTTAAGGGCGTATGAACTAGTGATTACATGGGCTCCTAAAGTGCACCAAACGGTGACTTTTGTTGTTTTCTTTTTGCAATTTGGGATTTTGATCCGGGATTATGGATTTTTTTTATTTTTGAAATAAAAAATTCCCGGTCACAATAAAAAGGAAATACAAATGTTAAGTGTTATTTCTTGCAAAAATTAATTTGAGTGACATAATTTACACGAATGATAATTTTATCATATTTTCTTTTCGTTTTTCACTAACAGCCGTGTTCTACATTTCACTTTCACTCGAAATAGAATTGAAATCAATTGAAATTAGATTGACTTCTATTTCATTTTGAGTGAAAGTGAAATGTAGAACCTGGCTGTAATTCGCGTTTAAATGGTCCAAAATATGTCAGTATTTTCACAATTAAAATAAATTAAATGAAATAAGTCCAACAGACGTTTAATATTTTTTTGGCATTCTGTAATTACTGAGCTGAAACCATTTTATAAATTATATAAAAAAAAATATTAGAAAGATTTAAATTGATCATTCTTTTCAAGCAAATCACTAGTACCTATATTCGGAGTGCCTTTATTAGACTTCATACTTAATTATTAAAAATTATTTTTTTTCAAATATTTCGAAGGTTTGTGACAGAAAACTGACAATTTTGATAATTCCAATTCGAGACTATTTAAATGCTGAAAATTAAAGAAAAAATAGCGAATTGTGTGACTAACAAAAAAATTCATCAATTTTTGTTGGTCGTGTGAATGTCTAAAATATCAATAAGAAGGAAAAAACGAATATGGGATTTTTTCGATGCTTTAAAGGAATTTTATTTCATTCATATACTAACACTGCTTAAATTTTAATTATTAAAAAAAAAACCATAGGAACTCTGCACTGCGGAACCAAATAATAATAATTTAATAACAATAATAATAATAATAATTTCCTTGCGACAATAACCACAACAATTTCCGAAATAAAAAATTTGACAATGACGATGACGTCTATATAAATGTCACTTTAATATGGTGTGTGTTCAAGGGCTTGTTTTGTGTGCGTGTAAATCCTTCTTAAAATCGGGATCAGAGATTTTGATCCCAAACAATAAGGGATCAATTTTTTTGGTTGAACGGAACGCGAAATCTGGTCCGGGATCAAAATCTTTCACAGGGATGGATTTTTTTTTGGTTGAAAGGAAAACATCATTTGTGTGGATATAACGGTATTCGACAGTAGCTTGTGAATTATTTTGGTTCCAAATGCGTCAGTTCTGTTTATTGACAAAGCCACATTTAACCATTTAACGTAACGCCCGATGAAATTCTTGAATTGAACCTTATTTCTGTAAATAAATTTGATCAAGTTGCAATTATTGCTTTAGTGTGAGTATATTCATGATGAAAAACAAACCGTAAAATCGGCTTTCAAAGAAAACAGTGCAGCTAGTTTAAAGTAATCAGCTTTTATAAAAACACTCTTTCTTTCATAACATAACAAAACAAAATTTTAATACAAATTAGCGTCTTATAATTTATTAAAGGCAGCAAGGTGACTGGTGAAGAAGTACATCTCAGTCCATTTTAGTGAAAGGAGGTTTGCTTTAGAACTGCATATATTTTCAATATTGTAATGATTTTGCGTCTTAATATTTAGTAAAGCCACCGTAACATTGTAATTTTAGCCAGAGCCAAAAAGAGTGGGCCGATTTTCTTTCAATTTGGTACAGAGTATTTTCAGCTGCCGTATATACAACGATTTTTTTTTTAATTTTCTCCAAAACGAGTCTAATGATTGTGATCAATCTTCGTACATGTAATTACCAAAGTGATTGTAAGAAAACTGCGTTTAATGTTTGACAAGAAAATTCATATAGCGGATATAAACCTTCCATGATTTTTTGAGAAAATGGTCATAATTTGAAAGGGATTTTTGTGTGCTAACGGTCATATTTTTGGCTTCTTCGCGTATATGTTTTGAATGGTTCGTCAGATTTTGTTGAATGGTTTTGTTTTGCAATCTGTCGAATACCTTACTACCTGAATAGTTTAAAAAAATTGTATATTAAAATTTTTAAAAAAGACTATTTTAAATACATAAATTATTAAATATTTTTTTTATAGCAATTTTTTGAGAACATGGACTACAATTGGTAGAAATTAGTAATTTAGAGCAAGAGCTTTATCTAAGTAATAAAATATTTTAATGTTAAATCAAATTAAGGCATCTTATTTCAAATTAAATTTGCTTGGCCTATATTAACTTCATTTGAAAATATGGACAGTATGTAGACTTTTAGAAATTGCTATTACAGTCATTTTTATTTAACACTTTTTGTAGTTATAAAATATAAAATATCCAGCACCCAGCTTTATATGTATGAAGAAGAAATATTTGACTGTTAACAGTCGAATTGTTTTTTCCTGAACACCGTTTATTTTAATAAATATGATTTAAAATCACGAAAATAAATATAAACCAGCATAAAAGTGTTCATATATGCGTTTCGCCCCGATGTAATGGTTGGGCTCATCAGAAGATGACCATTACACCTTGTCTTGACGCATATTTTCCCGAATAAATCGAGATTCCATATAATCCGAGCTACATAGAGCAACTGCGAATTATATAGTTGCTACAAGTCTTCAAAGAAGATGAATTGTAGCTATTTTTATTGCCTTGCTATGGGACTATATAATTCGCAGTTGCTCTATGTAGCTCGGATTATATGGAATCTCGATTTATTCGGGAAAATATGCGTCAAGACAAGGTGTAATGGTCATCTTCTGATGAGCCCAACCATTACATCGGGGCGAAACGCATATATGAACACTTTTATGCTGGTTTATATTTATTTTCGTGATTTTAAATCATATTTATTAAAATAAACGGTGTTCAGGAAAAAACAATTCGACTGTTAACAACAGTCAAATATTTCTTCTTCAAAAGTCCCATAGCAAGGCAATAAAAATAGCTACAATTTATCTTCTTTGAAGACTTGTAGCAACTATATAATTCGCAGTTGCTCTATGTAGCTCGGATTATATGGAATCTCGATTTATTCGGGAAAATATGCGTCAAGACAAGGTGTAATGGTCATCTTCTGATGAGCCCAACCATTACATCGGGGCGAAACGCATATATGAACACTTTTATGCTGGTTTATATTTATTTTCGTGATTTTAAATCATATTTATTATTTATATGTATAATCTTAATTTCATCTTATTGCTAAAAATACACATAAACCAATAATATTAAAAAAAAAAACAACCTAATAAACCTTTGTATTTACCTATATTTTAAAATTAAAAGAAGAAACAGACTTCAAATAATTTTTTTTTTTTTTTTGAAAATATACCAACACAATGAATTTATTTGTGTCACAAACTTAATTTTATAGAATCTCTTCAAGCATATAATACATTCACAAACATTGAGCAAGGTGTTCTGCGAAAAAAAAAAATTTATTTTACAAAAAATAGCAAAAATTATAAATAGCAAGCATTCGAAATTGTTGGTTCACTTTAGCTTTCAATTCTGAATAGGGTAAATATAATTTAATGTATAGCAATTTGAACTTAGAAATTCAAGATATGTGGGATGTTGAAATATCGCGCACATACATATATCAATGATGTGGAATCGGTAATATCTAGAATAAATCATAGGGTGGTATTTGCAATAATCGGGAGTGTACTAAAGGCTATGGAAAACATTGTAAAGTTTAATAAAATGTTAGATGTAGTTTAAGATTTTTAACAAAAAAATCACAACTTTTTTCGATAAAATGATATTATTTGGTTAAGACCGATTTTGATATACTTTTGCAAAAAGGTGCAAAATATGTATAGTTCAAACAAATTTGAATTTAAAATCTTTTTAAAAGGAAATCAAACAAAAAATAAATTTTATTTTAGATTTCCTCATGCGTGGCTGTGTAAAAATTGTTAACCAAGAGCAAGTTGGTCCATCCCATCGTGCATAATTAATTAGTTAATAAACCTTAAAATTTAACACCAATTTTAATAAACTCGAGTTATTTATATCGTCGTGGATTAAATGAAAAATCTTATTAATAAAATAAAATATCTGCTTTAACTGATGTTTTTAAATGCATTCAAACTAACTTACTGAAGAAGGTGGTTCATAGCGAAATGATAAGCAGCAGATATGTCAATTATTCTTTTTTAATTTTAATTTTAAATGTTCGACTGAACCTTGCAATTTGGACAGGACAAAATTATTTTTTGTTTGATGTGTCAGGGGTTCATTGTTAGCATCTAAAATAATTTTTGGGGCTTAGAGTTCTTCCCTTTGACCGCCCGCCATCTTGTAAAAGAGGATGCTCAACGCGGAAAAAATTCTTGTTCCTAAATACATATATACAACATTGGTTTTTATAACCTAAACTGTTTGAAAAATGCTGTTTACTTCTTTTGTCTTGACATTTAATCATCTGAATTGCACCCGATGACGGCGACGGCATATACAACAAACCACAGCCATGTAATATCTCGATCAAAGACAATTTTCAATTCTTAACAGATAAATCAATTAACCAAACGAATATATTTAGAAAATTAATTGAAACGTATTAATGTAGAATAGACATACATAGGTATACCTTTATATATGTAAGAAAAAAAAAACTGAGGCGTCAACTATAAACAAGTCAAACTGCAGAAATCATCTATCTACAAATCACTTATTTGTAAGTGTGATTAGTTTGTCATTTGTCGAAAACTTAGGTTGCTTTTATGTTTCTAGATCGCTGTCTGAGGGTCGATTAGTTTAGCTTGAAAAATTATTTATCAATATTGGAAGATTTTAATTGCACGTTTTGGTTGAGGTTGAAATTATGTACGTAAGACTTTTAAATTCTTGAATTGTTGATGAAATATTATTAGGATTATAAATTTCTTCAGTTATAAAATTAAGATGACTCATGAAAATAAATTTGCGAAATTATTATTTATTGCAAAAGATAGGGCAAGTAATGGTTTAATTGAATTAAATTTCTTGATTGGGTCGCATGTATTTTATAGCTCTAAGGATTTATTATTAATATTAATTGTGAAAACTGTAAAATTGATTTAGTTTCTTTTCACAAAAAATCCTTTTTAGATCACATTTTTTTTGTAAATTTAAATTTGCTGTGAAAAAATTTAGTTTTGGTCTTTAATACAAAATAAACTTAATTTTTGTGACAAAAAACTTAATCTCGAGACCACAAATTTGGTTAAAACTTTTAAATGTCAAATTTAAAAGTAATTTTATTCCAAACTTGATATTACGATAATGTGAAAGATAAAAAGAGGGTTTTGTATTACCGTCTTTTTGTCTGTCTATGTTCAATTGCAGCATACATTTTAAATTTGGTTACTAGCGTTTCTTGCTGCTACGTTTTTTTTTGTTGAGACCAAAAATAACTGTACCTTCCATTCAAAATTGTTAAGATGTTAAGGAATATCTAAGCATACAAAGTAAACGAAACTAACTGCTTGGTGTTTTGACAGTTTTAATATTTTTACGTAAAATCAATCATCAAAATTTGCTTAACGTACACCAAATGTTTTTATGTAATATCTATGGGCCGCAGATTCATGGATTCGAGATATTTAAAAATATTAATATCCTGTAGTTTTTATTCTAATTCACACTATGCTTTGAAAAGTAAAACTTTGAATTCTATCTAGCCCTAAAATGATCCTCGAAGTTCAAACTCTAAATACTACCTTTCAAGCATTCTTAAAAATGTATTACATTTTTTGTTTTGACCCCATTTTACCCTGAAAATAGCTTAGCGTTTAAAGTAATGTCTAGTCCTTAAGTTATCTTGAACGATTTGAGTTTTTAGACTGTGAATTTTTGTTGTTTTTTTTTTTTTTAATTTATTTCAGTTCAGTTCAGTTGCTCAAAATGTTAAAATGTTTTCACGAAATAAAAGTTAAAACTAAACTTACGTAAACAATTCTTTGGTACCTCAAAAAAATTTGTTTGTGGGATCTCTGGTTCGACCACTTCGTATTTCTGTAAATTTAAAGAAACCGTCAAGTTGAGACCACCTTGGGTGTAAGTACCTAATGTTGAAAGCAAACTTTGAGAAAACAAACAATTCTGAGAAAAAACCACGTTTATTAAAGAATTAACACAAAAAACAAGTTTTTGAGAAAAATACTGAAAAAGATGTCATCTTTTGTTGTTAAACAAGTGGTAAAATTATTGAAAAACTAAATTTTTAAAAATGGGTGTTTGCGCCGCGGGCTCTAATTACTTCGTCGAGCCGGTTTGACAATCCGTCAATGATGTCCTGAATATCCGATTGAGGGATATTGTGCCACTCCTCTACTACAGCTGTCTTAAGCTCTCCTAGAATGGTAAGGGCATGTGTTCTCGCTCGGACACATCTTTTGAGGTTGTCTCAAATATGCTCGATAGGGTTGAGATCTGGACTGCGTGATGGCCTAGCAAAACTGGAATCCCGAACTCATTTAGGTAGTTAGTTACAGAATTTGCGGTATGGCAGCGTGCGTTGTCATTGTCATACATTAACCGAAAGTTGTCACCACTAAATGGTGCGAAAGGCATCACATGGTCTTGCAAAACGTTTTCCACGTGTATCTGAGCGTTCACACTGCCTCCATCGAACACAACAAAGTCCGTGCAAGATTCATAACTGATGCCTAGGCCCTCCTTGGTAACCCACTGTTTCGGTTTTTGTGCATGGAACAAACCTTTCATTTTTTTTACCTGAGAATAGGACGTCCCTCCATTCCTCTGCAGTCCAGTTAACATATTCTCTCGCAAAACGAAATTTTGCTGTACGGTGCTGTGGGAGCAATTTGGGCGTGCGCGCTGGTCGGAAAGCTCTGATATTTAATTTTGTCAACCTTCTTCTGATGGTGCGTTAAATCACACTAATATTCCTCACCTCAAAAAGACGTGTACGAGCTTCAGTAGCGGTGCAAAACTGATTTCTCAGTATGTTGCTGACGAAAAAGCGATCATCCCGAGCTGAAGTGCATCGATGACCCTAATCTAAATTTACCGATATTTACTTACTTTGGTACAAAAGAACAAGAAATGTAGTCAAGTTTAAATAACTGAAATGATATTAAAAACGCTTAAATTGCAAAAAACGCTTCGATGACACAATTTTATCGGGCGAAATAAGGGTTTTAGTGTTTTGTTTTTTGCGGTCTTAAATCACAGAACTCGGCGAGTTCGAAATGTCAACCAAATTTCAACCCAAACTCAACTCCACCTTTCGATTTAGTTTGAGCTACGAAGGAACGTGCATCAAAGTTTCGTAACGTGTAACAACGCAACGTAATTTGCTACAAAAATGTCCACGTTTTTAGTTTACCATACCGCCGGCAGCATAGTGTTTTACACATTTAAAACATTAAATTGTCCTTTACTAAATGGTAAATGTAACATTTAAATGCTGTAGGTACATGTAGTTGCTTTTTTAGCCCGAAGGAACAGCAATTGGGAAGAGCAATTTTTTTTAATGCAAAAAGTATCAGTTGTTTAAAAATGTGTGTATTCAATAATTCTTTTTAAGCTTTCTAGAAACCGTTAAGAGAAAACAAAATTACCAATAGCCTTTTCCTTCAGAATTACACTAATTTTTTTAAATAAAAATCGGAGGAAACGTTTTGGATAAAACTTATATGTATTGTATATTCCTTGATGGCAAAAATATAATAATAAATACTAAATACTTGTACTTTTAAACAGGCAGACAGACTTTTTTTTCGTATTCTACAGGATACTTAAAGCTACTAATTACATACCAGGGATACTTGCTTGTAATATTATAACTTTTTTTTTGTTTTATTATTTTTCAACCTTTAATTCATTTTTGTCTGCATTCTTTTCCTTTGAATAGCAGTAATATATCTAAGCACATCGTATTATAAAAATTATTTTGCTGGCATATGCATATATTTTTTGAATAAAATAAAACTTTGTTGAAAATGCTTCCGTGAAAATTTCAATCCACATGTGTCAGTCCTCTATTCTATTTCGGGTGCCATATGTTAATGATGACTAACACTTTTATGAGTTGTTGTTGGCATTTGCTTCTGACTATAATATTTATCATAAAATATAAATCATTTTCAGCTTTGTATATCAAATGAAGTGATTTCAATGTTTTTTTTATTTGTATCCCGCACATCGAGAGATAAGTTAACTTACCCACAAATTAAACTCTACTATGTCGTAATTCTTATTATTATTTTTCCTTAAAAATTAGACTATGAATTAAAAATATTAAATAAACTATATGTAAAAATTATAAACATTTAAAAAGGTACTTTAAAATATCCAAAAATAATCTAACTAGATCATTAACTTAGCACAAGACTTAACAATTATTTGTCAAATTTGATGTAATTTAATAAATAAAAATAAAATTTACCAAAATGATAATTTTCTTCATTATTTCATGTGGTTCTTTTATTGAATTCGTCACCGTACAAATAAAAGAGTCACCAAGCTAGAGATGAAGCAACGTAATAAATGTAATGTTTTTTGTTTTTTTTCCTTCTTACCTTAAAGGTGATGGTAAACGTGCTTATTTTAGTCAGATCAAACTATTATATAAAAATGCAGCTAAAGGAGGAAATGAGATGGACTAGATAGCATTCTTGTGTAGTTTTTTTTTTTTTTCTACTTCTAAAAATAAAACAACGCAATGTTATTCTGCATATGTGGGAATGTAAAAATAGCTATCTTATATGGTCGTCGATAAATAATAAAAGTGCCAAAAAATTGTTGAACATCGCGTTTATATATGTAGTACTGAAATCGAATCCGATGTAGAATTCAATTGATTTAAGTTTTAGTTTCGTTTGAAGGTCAATTTGTTTTTAATTTAGTCGAAACTATTTACAAAGGTAAGCTTTGTATATAAGATTCAATTCAAAATATAATTAGGGATATTCAAAATTTGTATGTAAATATTTTAGGTTGTCATTCAGAAAGCGATAATTGCATGTTAAAGGTATCGCTTTATGGGCTTTATTCATTGCATAAGTAAATGACCCAATAAAAGTGACTGAACAATAAAATCCTGCATTGCAACTTTTTTTTTAAAGTCAAACAACTTTGTGAATGTTTATCAATTTGTTTATAAAATGTATTAGATCACTTAACAACAGGAATTTATTTATTAGAAATTTAAAAGCGTTAATTAAAATGACACCATATATACTTAAAATAGGCAACGGTGAGGGAGAAGAAGCAATTTTTTGTACAAATATTATCTTTCCCAAAAATTTCCAAAAATTTGTAGAATAAGCATCACTCATTAGCACTTTAGAACTTGAACACTGTTTTTAATTACGTCTCCTATAACTTCTCGTTTCTATACATTGTCTATAGGGTGTAGTGCAATTAGCCCCACGGAAATAAAGTCCGCGCAAAATAAAAGGATAAAGACCCGGGTTTTTTTTTCCCTTTTTGAAATGAAAACAAAAGCTGTGGGTTTTAATTCCCTTTTCTTGACGATTTCAATTCAGAGAGTATAGGGAAAAAACTCATTCAGTAAAGAACAAAAAATGATTTTGGATTTTGTCAACAGTTTTCATTGACAACAGTATAAAGTTAAAGAGTTATTGAGTCCCATTTTAAATATCGGTCTTAATTCAAATTCAGAAAGGTAATAACTCCCGCGGGTTTTACTATTTTTATTTGGTGAGTCTTATTGCCACTCAAAAAAGGAAAAAAGTCCATAGCTGTTATTTTCGTTTACTTTGGAAATAAGACCCACGAGCTTTATTCTCGCGGTCTTAATACACTCCACCTGCCTATAGATCACAAAACATTTTATTGATTTGATGTAAATGACCCAAATTTTAGACAGCCTGGTGTAAGCATCATACTTCTTAACAATTTACTAAGTTTATAGCTTTTTATTTAAATATTCTTAGATTTAAAATTTTTTAACTAGTAAAATATCGAACCTATTTCCTTAATAAACTTAAGCTGAACACGTCTAAAAAAGTGACAGTTCATGCAGACAAGTCATTTTTAATTATCCAATAAGTGACATTTTGTTTCGCAGCTTAGTGTCAGTAACTTTGATATTTAAAACTACAAACCGAATTCAGTAGTGGGTATTCGTCCATCCCTATATATACAAATATAAAATAGATCTATCACCATAATAATTAAAGTGGACAAATTTAAAAAAAATCACTGCCTTCATTCCGTCGTAAACTTTCTCAGTCGAGCTCTTCTAAAAGTACAAATTTTTCGTTATAAATTTTTTTATAATAATTTATCTTGGGTTTAGTTTTCATATAAGCTTTTAATACAACCTTTAATGCTTGGTCTCAATACTTCTGCAGTTTGGTACACATTTAGAATTATTATGATAATTAAATTTAAAATAGTCATTATTTGGTGATTTATCTTTAATGATATGGTAAAAAAACTTTAATGATATGGTAGAAAAACTATAGTCTCCATTCTTTTAAATTGATCTTTACAAATTAAAACATTTTGACTAAATGAAATCTTTGCAACTTTTACTTTTACTGTCTGATCTTATAACAGTCGAGTTTTTTTTTTTAAACAATACAGCCAACTCAGCAAATTTTTACACACAAACGGTTACAAAAAAAAGTGATTATAAAATACTTTATTGTTTATAGTACAGTCATTTGGTAGTTTTACGTAGAAGGTTTTCCGGGAGTCTTAAAAATTGGAAATTTCATAGAATTCGATGTGCTCTTTCAGAATTTCAACTTTTCCACCTCGTATCTTTGCTGCTCGCGCCGCCTTATTAGAAAAATGGGGGGTTAAAGGCCCCCAAAAATGGTTTTTCAGGAATAACTTTCGAATGGTTAGTTGTAGAAAAAAATTTCAAGCACTAATTTGTAGCTTAGAAAATTTTCTACAAAAAATATTAACACACTTTCTTTCATAAAAATAACCGTTTTCGAAATAAACCAATCGGAAGAGTTAAGGGTTTTACTTTTCTATGTAGTAATTTTTTTTCAATATATTAAGTATATATTATATGAACATGATTTTAAGATATTAGCCTACTCTATATGTTCGCCCCTTTGGGTGGGAGGGACAAATTAAAAAAAAAATCATAAAATAGAAACAAAATTAAAATAAAAACACAACGGCAACACTTACAATATTATGTTATAGCTTTTTCAAAGCCAGTAGTTCATTCTTTAAATGTGTTTTTAAATGAAGTTATTTTAGTGCTTAGTTTTTGAATAGATAATTTTCAAATTCAAAGTTTTGAAAATAAAATTCGAAAAAAAATTATTTATTCAAAAACTAAGCACTAAAAGGAGCGGCCAATATTTTAAAATCATGTTAATATAATGCATAAACAATCAAAAACAAATAATGCTTTAATCACAAAACGCACAGTTTTTGAATTAAACCGCCCAACTCACAAAATAGTAGAAACTTTTTTTTTTTATTTTTACTCAACGAGTTTTTATAACCTAATATTTCGAAATATTTTTAAAAATTCGTTTGAAAAATATTTTCATTTAATTTTAATTATTTGTTTTATTTTTTGATACATTTTTAATATATGAATTTTATAGCTATGGCAATACCGTCAGCTCAATATCTGACCCTTAAGTTATCTTCAAAATTCACCATATAAATATTACCTTTCAAATATTAACTATAAAATTTAATATCGGATGCTATTTTTTGTTTTCTCTATTTCATCATAGCTAAATTTGAAAATTATAAGATTAAAAAAATTTTAAAAAATGAATGATTAAAATATGATGTTTTTTTCTAAACCAATTTCACCCTGTAATTGTTTAAAAACTATTCTGCAATTGATTCAAAACTTTTTTCGACTCGGAATGTTGGCAACCAAAATTGAGATGGCTGAGATCTTAGTGTAGCGTGTGTTGTTTCTCCATCCATTATATGATGGTGCTTTTTTCAAAAATGCATATAAAACACTTCGGTATTTGAATACAATGTTGTGTCAAGAAATTCGGTGAAGTACTTTTGAAGATTTAAGATTCAGAACAAACATTTACATTTACATTAGTATAGACATACATACATATAATTGAAAGTCGAAGGATGTGTCAATAAAGACAAACAACCGTTTCTAATAAACTATCAAGTGTAAAGTTCGTTTCCAATATATTCTAAAAGAAATACTCGCAATTTGGACTAAAAGGTGTGGAGGATATACTAAATATTGGACTTTAACATAACCTTCTGTTCTGTATAATTTTGTCTGAAACAAGGACACCTGGTTTTTCTTTGTCCGTCAGTTTTCAGTAATTAAATTTGGTTGAAGAGTGAAATTGCATTTATTTCGAAATGAAATTTTTTTTGTATGCTTTACTCATATGGCGTCACAAGTTCTTGTTAGGTTGATTCCTTATACAGTTTCTTGTTATACACAACAAAAGATACATACACAAACATAATATATATGCCAGTAAAACCTAGGGTCTTTTAAATTAAGTAATGTTAGAAGGGATAGAAGAATAGGATAGATTTTTGTTGGCACAGTGGATTAAGAATTTAGGTTCTGATTTTCTCATTAAATCTGATAATCCGATGTTATTCGATAACATATTCGGTTTATTCGAACAATATTATCAAAAGAAACCTCACACAAAACTCCGTAAAATGTAAGCTAATTTCAAAGAACAAAACTTAGGTACTTCTAAAGTAAACAAATATATACATATGTTGTATGTGTGTAGTACATACAGTATACATACATACATTGTGCACCGAGTTTTCCATAAAAGCCCTGTCAACATTAATTATTTTGTATGGAGAAATTTTTTTTTTTTTATTTTCGGAATTTAGAGAATTTATTGTTTCTTGATTATAACTTAATTGTGAGGTATCAGTGAAGTTTTGCCAGAAAAAGGCTGTGACTTTGAGGAACAATAACATAAAACCCTATTTAAAAAAAAAAGTTGCAGTTTTAGGACAGAACGATATACAAATATAGGTATTAATGGTAAAATAAAAAAAAACTTAAATGATCTTTATATTAATTCACTGCTAAAGGAAGACTAAATGAAAGTATGAACTCCCAAGATTCAATCAAAGATTTTTAAAATTTTTTTGTATTCATATTTTACTGGTCAGTGTTCACGATACACTAACACTAACTAACAATCAATTATTCATTATGAGCATATTCAACCCTGCCATGCCTATTAAAGCAAACTCATCTTTACAAGAAGTAGAATGATCCCTGCTAACCATTAAAATATCGAGTTTGAGGCTAAACTGCTTTTAAAATATATTTTTTTTAATGAAGAAAAAAGAAAAAAAATTAAAAAAACATAATTTATTGATGTCAAAAATAAGCAAAAAAAATGTATTCAAAATTTTTATGAACAAATTGCTTGAATTCTAAAATTGCATAATTCTAACGGCCATATTATTCACTCGATTCATCCAGATTGAAACTTAAATACGGATGTAAATTATACAAATTCAATGTAAATACATCCGGATTTAAGTTTTAATCTAAATAATGAATAATATGACGGTAAAATTTACGATGAGGTTTGGTTTAGTTTATGAAAAAAAATTGGTAAATTTACCGCAGCAAAATGTTTTAGGAATTTTACAAAATTCTGTGATTTACACAATTTGGTTAAAATACTTGAAGGATTTTTCTGCGAAAAATTCTAATACAAAATTTGACAATTCACTAACCAAATCGTAAACTTAACCAAATGATTATAACTTATCAAGTGTTTCAAATCACTGCATGAATATCCTTAATGTTTCAATGATTATAATTGTTGAAATCTTAGACATGACTTGATTCATATTTTTAAGGGTCGGATTAGTCTTTAATATCTTCTCTTTCGTCGTCGTTCCGTTCAAATATTAAATTTCTTACTAACAAAAATGAAAAATTGAGGAAAAAAAAGATATGATGACGATGAGTATATTGCAGTTGTATGGAAAAATGTTTTGAGATCTTGTAAATCCGAACTATTTATCAAAGGATATCAAAATTAGCCACTTATTAACATAGAAACTACTTGTATAAAAACCCCAAGGAACTAAAATTCAAATATTACAAAAACAAGAACAATGGATTTCGGAAAACGTTTCTTTTAAATAATCTTGTTAAAAATTTATTTTTTTATGTTTTTACATGCTATTTATTTTGTCAACACTTAAATCAAATATATATAGACCTTTCCTTATTAAAGGTAACAAACTTTTTTCTTGACGTCACTCGATGTAATATCAACTTCGAACACTCATCCTTATTCTATTTTTAGTAATGAGTAACCAAATTTATCTAAAGCACTATTATAATTAGATTGACATTCCATTGTTTCTGTACAAGTGCTATTTTAGTTTAATAGATTCTACTTTGAAAATCGCATCACTTTCATTTTTTTCAATTCTGATAAACATACATAATGTGATTTCGCATTAATTAGAAATTTTCCTTGCATAATATAAGAGCCATCATGTCCGTCCAGTCGAAACATTCAGAACTTGATAATGGGGAAAGAAGAACCATGCATCCGCGTTTATATACGTATATATATAATCATATGTGTGTATGTGTAGTCAAATCTAAATTTATAACAATAAAACGCAACTTTTTTTCTGTCCGAACTTATACATATTAGAGCTAGAAAATGAGAAAATGTAGGTATTTGTAAAATTCTATTTGTTTTTGTTTAAAGTTGCCGAAACTGTTTTTCGTGTAGAATTGGAACATTCATTTTGTCTAGGCATGTTTTGTTCAGTGTATGGGTGTTCAATTAAATTATTAAGTTCTTTTTTTCGTTTTGTTTTTTTGGGAGCTTAGAATAGGTGTGAAGAGTTTGTACAAACATACAATCGAATTTAGATAGAAATTATTTTAAGAACTGTTTTTTTTTTTTAGACAATCATCAAAAGTTTTGGGTGAGAATCGTGACGTCATGTTGAAGGAATTTACTCTTTTTTTAGTTCTTCAATGTCTAATTCAAAATCTTGTATGTATGTATGTATTTAGCTCAGAGAAACGCTAGGAGGACAGCAGGTTAGCTTATTACTGTGAAGAAAAAATATTTATGGAAAATGAATGTGACTTTTGCGCATGTATGTATATGGAGCTTCAGGTAGAAAATATTTAAAAACGGAATCGAGTTCATTGTTTTCAATAATATTGTACATAGTTATAGTTTATTTTTCTTGTATTGCGTGGAAAATGTATTTTCTTTCTGTTTTCACCAATGATTTTATGATGAGGGCTTTTAATGGTGGTCACTTTCACTGGCGATCGTTAAAACAAAATTCTACTCACATCAAATTATTGAATTTAACAATACTAAATTCTGGTATATCACGTTTTGAGGAAATAAGTTTTAGTAGTATTAAATAAATAACAAAGGTAGATTTTTAAATATACTTAATGTTCTATAAATTATTCTTCAATAACGTTTACATTTTCGATCAGTAATACATAAAATAAGCATTTCTATTTTAGAAAATATAACAATACAATTGTGTCATAATATTTTTAGTTTATTCTAATCCAAAAATAATATTGGAATAATTTTGACTTTCAAGTGATCGATAGAATATTAGATAGAATAAAATCGAAATAAGTTTAGAAATTGCAAACGTAGTCAATATTTTTACCAAAAAGATTATATTTGGCAAACATTTGCATCTCTTAAAAAATTAGAAAATTAAGTGCATCAACGTAACAGGGGCAGATACAGGGGATAAAATATGGGCAACTGCTTATCCGTCTATCCTGTTTGTTTGTTTGTTTGGACTATCTTTGAAAACAATAAGTTGATTTGATCATGAGTTTTTATAGACTAACGTTTAAGTTATCAAAGAGAATTTAGGTATTACCAAAATATACAAAAAAAATATAGTTCCTACATTATAAAAATCAAAACCCAGTTTTAAATCAAAACAAAAGCTACATTATTCAATGTTACATATGTACATATTTATTTTTTAATTAATACAACTCAGTAAGTTTAATATTCATTCTGAAATGGTGACCCTTATTACTCTGATCGAAGTATGTATAACACATGTATGCCCTACTAATATATTTTCGTTAGAAGCAGTATAGCATTAGGTTTTTGATCTCTTTTAAGGTTGTATGTTTGTAATTGGTAGGTAATATAGTTTTTCATAAAAACACATTCACAACGTCATCTTGAATGACACTATCTTGATGAAAACAAATAAAATGTATTATGGTTCTTTAAATATAAATAATTAAAATATCTAATTTCAACAAAAAATCTAACATCCGCCCAACGCCACCGCATCGCCGCCGCCGCCGTCGTCGTCGGCCTAGTAGAAGTGCTAAGAATATTAGCTGGCACCTCGATTTACCAATTGAAAATAACAACATTAAAATTGACACTAATAATTGCAAGTTGCACAAGGGTAAACAAATGAAACAAAAAAAGTAAGTATACGTCTAGGTGTACGATTATGGTACAAAGTATTCTTTAGATAGATTTTAATTTCGTTATAAATTTTACAATGGATTTCAACCGCACATTTTACATTTAAGAGATTCGATACAATATATTATTCAACTAGAATATTATTCTCTAAGGGATTCTAAAAGTATTTTTTTTTAAATTTAAATATTAAATTTGAAGAAAACACAAAAAAAACTCCATTAGTAGAAAACAAATTATATATGATTTAAATTATTAAAGATAAATTAAAATTATTGACTAGAAAAAAAAAGTAAATTGAAATTACAATGAATTGAGGGAAATAAATAGTTTTTAAGCAACAAATTAACATCGATACATTCAGGGATGAACGGATAAATAAAGTATACATTTAAATTAACATTTAGATAAAAAAAATATAAAATTTAATACAAATACGAAATAAATATATATTTTAAACAAATTAACAAACAAAAAATTAAAAAAAAAAACAAATAGATAAATAAATAAATAAATTCATAAACAAATTGATTTATCCAAGTACATAAATAAGTAGACAAATAAATAAATAAATAAATTTAAAAATTAACTTGATGTAAAATGTTTATTATTAAAAAATGGTATCGCTCAAAATATAACGGAACGGGATTAGAAAAGGAAACCATACATTTTCAAAATTATTCCCTCCATGAGTCTTCAACTTAAACAGTTATATAAGCTAAATTGCAGTAGTTTACTTTGTTTTAGCGGATGACACCCAAGAAACCGCTACAATTGCGTAAGTTACCAATTTTATTTGATACACAAGTACCTAACAAAGGCGACGGCCAACATATATTGCGTAAACATTTTGTGAGGTCCATTCTACAGCTTCTACTACAGATACAAAATTTTAATCTTATCATCTCGTCAACTGCATTGTATCACTATAGACATGCTTATAAAACAATCATTTGTATAAACATATTATAAATTTAATATCATAATATTTCATGGCTACTGTTATACATTTTTTAAAAGTGGATCTTCTTATACTTAGCTAATACATATGTAGTAGAAAATCTTCAAAAAATGTGATTTGGATATTTTTTTTCTTTTATCCGCCAATGGTACTATGGGGAAACCAATATGTCTGGGCAATATAAAGGTGTATTGTTATTACGAACAAGGTACTAGCCATAAAGTACTACCATAGAAACAAATAAACCTTTTATAATTTTTTCTCAAAAACACTATAGAAAAATATAATGAAACTCGTTGAATATGTTGATAATTTTTGTGAAATATTGAAGAGGTTGTTTCTGGAATTTAGCTTCAAAAAATGCTAAATGAGTTGACATTAAGACCGAACACAAAAGAATAATAGGCAGATAGAAGAATCATACAAATGCTCAAGTTAAAAGTATAGAAGAATACTTTTGTGTGACTACGATGTAAATCCATTTCTGGAATTCTAAATCATGGATTTACCTCTGATGAAAATAAATTAAAAGGATTTTCGGTGCTTCAATTAAAATAGACGAAAAGCTCATAAATATATTAAAACTATAAAAATAAACTTCTTGTTGTTAAATCATCTGCTGCGCATAGTTGAATACGTGGAAGACATATTTGATTCGTAAGTAGGGATATCAATCCTAAAAAATCAATTAAAGCACTGGATGATTATTCCAGATATTTCCGGAATGTCAATACGTTGCTAAGAAAATAAGCTACACTGCCGGTATTAACGTCTACTGGAGAGCCAAAGTTTTCTAGTTTTAAGCGGATAAATACGATTTAAAAGAGAAAGACAAAAGAAGAAGAGTTTGTTTCCTCTTCTTAGCTCCTCTTGTAATTCATCGAGACATTGAAATCACAGCGGGTGAAGTAATAAATAAATTATTAAAAATAAAACTTATAATTGTTACTAGATTTTTTTATTTTTGATTATACTAAAATTTTTTATTTATTTAAATAATTTTTATAAAAGAGATATCCATCAAATACTAAAAATATTTAAACAAAATTAAAAATGTATTCCTGAGAATAATGAGAATTAACAAGAACGAACATTTTTGTAATGCTTTTTTTTAGATCTACCCCAATTACTTCCTGCAAGTAATAATAGCCAAGTTTTATTACCTACGGATGTGGAACAGGATCATTTTTAAACACGTAATACAACAACAACTTGGGATCCTGCTCTCTATCTAGATCTTTCATTTTTAAGATCCGAAAATATGTTCTTACACTGGCGGGTAGATAGCTTTTCAGTTTGATTTTTAGAGCCTTTCAAATCTGTGCCATGCTTTTCAAAGGTTCTAATTAAATGGCAATAATCAACGAAAATTGGCTGAGTAGCGATTTCCATAATTAAGAACTCAAATTATGGACTCCTTTCAGAGTTGCAAAAGCTTAATTCACTTTCTAGCTTAAGCTTGGCTTTAATTCACAAGGTAGTTAGTGACTTATGAATTAAAAAAATTTAATTCACAACCTACTAAGTGACTTATGAATTAAAAAAATTTAATTCACAACCTACTAAGTGACTTATGAATTAAAAAAAATTTAATTCATAAGCTAATGGGTGAATTCTGATCAGAAAAATTAAGAATTGGAAAATTTATAAGCTAGCATGATCATTTTATGATTTATAAACCAGATTTGAAAGCTAAAAATAGATTCAAAATAATCTTGTAGTCAAAACAAGCTTAAGAATTTCCAATCTACCAACTAGCTTATGAATTACATTTTTTTTAATTCATAAGTCACTTAGTAGCTTATGAATTACATTTTTTTTTAAATCATAAGTCACTAACTAGCTTAAGAACTAAATTTTTTTTTATCCATAAGTCACTAACTAACTTATGAATTAAATTTTTTTTTAATTCACAAGTCATCTACAGACTTATGACTTAATGATTTTTTAATTCAAAAACTCGCAACTCTGACTCCTTTATACAAATTTTGGTTAGCATGTACATTTGATAATTTACCAGTTGCATTAGTCATTGATTACAGATGATCAGCTGTGAACAAACCAGTCCTAAGTCTTCTTTTAAGGTGATTTAATTAGTACTATAAAGATCTAAAATGTAATTTCATTTACATATATAGGCATGCATAAATAACACAACCCAAGAAGTTTAATAAAAGTTAATTTTGGATTCCAATTTACAATTTTGATTTTTCATGGTTTCTATGTTATTAGTCGTTTGTTATTTTAGTTGAAGTAGCGCCAATATTTAGAATTAAGTCGAACATAAACTATGTATTTTGTTTATCGGTGGCATGGTTTTTGACCCTTACAATATTATGAAACAATGAAGTGTATGTATGTACATAGTGTCAATTGATTTTATTAAAGATAAAATTCAACATTGAACACCGAACTAAAGTTGTTTGCTGCTTGTGTTTATTTATAATCACAAAATGTAAAGTTACTTATCTTTATTTCGCTATATGAGATATATTATTTTTAGCGTGGGAAATGTAACAGAACCCGAACCCCGAAACGAGATTGTTCCGCCGTTAGTTAAAAGATAATACATATATACTATATAAAAACAAAAGTAACGAACAAATATCTCTATGCAAATACTCAAACTTTAGTTTATAATATGTCGGGCTATTGGACAGAATTGCGAAATTGGATCCTTCGTGATCCTAAGAAACTTATACGTTCATTAGTTCTTTTTATTTGTAGCATTATTGTGTTCGTTCAGGTATGCTTACCTATACCTACTTTTGTGAAAGTGAAATTTAAAAAAAAAAAAATAATACTAATTGTGATTAATTAATATTTAATAATACATGTAATAATACATGTATGAAAATATAATAATTCTGGAAGTAATTTTCGGTTGACGGTAAAATTTTAATACATATATTCTTGCAGTTATATGAATGTCTCTCGAAGCTTCGAAATCCACCAATATCTACGCATTCGTATTTTAATTTGAACGATACAATTGAAATGCCTGCAGTAACAATTTGTCGTGAACCTCCATACAAGGCAAATGTATTGGCAGTAAGTGATTATTGTTTTGAATTTTGTTTTATATATCTTAGATGTATTACTAGAATATCCAACTTTAAAGAGCAATTTTGAAAAATAGTCCAATAAATTGATTATTTGGAATATGGTGGAGTCATGTTACTAAAGTCGATAATGTGATTTTTTAAATTTTCGAAAGGACTTTTAGAAAAGTTTAAGGTTTTAAGAACTCGATGACACTGTCGAAGTTCTACTTTTCAAAATTCTGTTTTAAAAATTTCCGCAAATGACAACAAAAATATTGAAAAATGTTAAAAAAGTGCCATGGAATCAATTGGAATTTATTTCTTTTAGGCGCTAAAATAACAGTACGTGCAGCCATGATGAAAAAGTCTTGGAAATGGATCTAACGATTTTTGTAAAAAAAATTATAATAATAATAAATTTTAATTGCACAGAAGTCTGTAAGACCTAAGTTCGTTTTAAAAGCCGAGAACTACACAGCATTAGGTAAAAGAAATAGAAGTATAGGATAACATTTTTGCTGACACAGTGAACTGAGAAATATGATATCGCCCCATCTGTCGAGTTAGAACTGGAAGTATAGAAAAGAATGATTTACTTCAAATTTGATAAAGAGATAATTTGTATGCCATCTCTTACTATGCCATCCCTTAGAAGGATGACCCAAGTTACCATATTATTAAAGGCAAATTCATAGGAGAGGGAGTTTCTTTTTCCAAGAATTCCGATTATACCAACCGACTTGCCATTCGAGTTTAAGCGCATTAAATTTCCCGTTCCACTCGCATTCACAATTAAAATCAACAAAACGCAAGGCCAATCGTTATAAGTGTGTGGCATTAATATCGGATTTTCTTTGTTTTTCGCACGGACATTATTGTACGTGGCGTACTGA
The DNA here is from genome assembly GCA_951394125.1 of Epistrophe eligans. NCBI lineage: Eukaryota > Metazoa > Arthropoda > Insecta > Diptera > Syrphidae > Epistrophe > Epistrophe eligans. The sequence goes on from OX596030.1 coordinate 41,978,654, forward strand.
ACAAAAAAAATAAACATCATTGTTTACCACAGATCTTTGCACTGACATGTAATCTGTGAATTTAATTCCAACAAAGTTTCATTCATTCAATATAGAGGCTCGAATTAAATTAATTTAAGTAGGAACAAAGTTCGCCGGCCCAGCTAGTGTATTATAAATTAATGATTTGTTTTTTGTGAAGCTATTTTTTTTTTTTTTGAAAAATAAGTTTTTCCAAAAATATGGCAGGTACCTTTAAGGTTATTTTTGGTTCTTAAAAAATGAAAAAAAAAAAAAGTCGGGGGAATGTCCAAAAAACGCAAGGTACAAGTTTGATCAAAATTTCGAATTTTATTTTTTGCGAATCCGAATCCAGCCATTATTTAATACCTAGCTATAATAAATGGCAAGTAAAAACTTAAGAAAAACAATAAACAAATAATAAGTAATTACATATATATTTTATGTAAAAAAAAAAACAGTTTAAAAAAAAAAAATTAGCGTTTTCCAAAAATTTTTTTCAAATTATGGGTGTTTTTTTAAATAAATTCCATGTACAATGTACATACTACTTGAAACGAAAATAAAATGCTAAGGGTACTGTCATCTGCAAACCAACAATAAATAATACAAAATTTAAGACGCAATATCGCTAATTAAGAAAGAATCGGAGATAAATCGTAACGGCAGGGGGCGGTGGTGTGGTGGGGCACATGAGTATTTATTTTCAGAATTTCGGACTTGAAGCTGACTAATGCGACTTGCATTTGCTTCTGTGTTTTAACTAAATGAAACATGAAAGATGATCATAAACGTATTTTCTTGATTTAAAATTATTTAAAAAATAAAATTATATTTTTGTTTACCTATCTTATATTAAAAAAAAAAAAAAAAGCGAAAAAACATCTCCCTTGTTTATATTGAGTAATAAATAAGTCCATTCTTATACATATCGTAACATATAAATACATACATACATATGTGTCTTGTTGCTTCTATTTATACTTTTTTTTTATAAATGGGATTAAGTATATACAGATGAATATTTGATTAATTATTTTATTTTACAAAAGAAATATAATTCTGACCTTGTCCTTTTAGGAAATATTTAACGATCCAGGATGTTATCATCCAAAATACACACAATGTTGGAGCTCTTTTCCTTTCGAAAAAATTCCTTTGATTGATGTGTTTGTCAATGGAACCTTTGAACAAAGTGAAACATTTCAATTGTATGGATACAATAATGAAGAAACAAGTTTGCAAATAAAACACTGTTTAAAAAAAATGCGAATAATATAATTTTGTAACTATATTCTATTGATAGATGTTGATATAACAAGTAGTATACACTTTGATCTTGGGCGATGTTACACTGTAAGAGCGAAATTTCCATCAAAGCGAATTTCGAAAAATGCAGGCTTTTCCATGATGTTAACACATCATGTCTTAAAAAAGGAAAGTTTGCTATATGAAGCCGAGCCTGGATGGCATTTGTACGTTCATGATGCTGCCGAAGAGTTCACAGGTTGTTTAGTTATAGTTGGATAGTTATACAAAAAAAAATTTAAGATTTTTTTTAGAAGTCATAATTGTTCAAATATTATATTTTAGAAATCAATATGAAAGCTTCGGGACGTGTTGAGTATGTTTTTGCAGAGATCGACGAAGAAATCGAAATTAAGCTACAAAGCCAACATTTTTCAACAGTTCCAACAATCGATAATGATTGTGATGGCAACGAGGGCTATAGCGATTTCAGAGTAAAGTAGTAATGATATGGTGTTGGGGTATTTATTTATTTTTTTTTTTAAATTATTTTCAGTGCGGAGAGACCTGCATATGGAAGGAGGTTACTGATTTGTCAGGTTGTACTGGACCATGGATGCCAAGTGTAATCAAACAACCTTGTCAAAATTATGATTCTATGAAAAATCTGACAGTAACATATCAAAGGTTTATAAGTTATATATTAATTTAATTTAAAGACTTTTAAGCAAAGTATAATTAAATCTCAGTCCTATCCACGAACTCCATCGTATAATCGGAAAATTGTTACGAATCCCGAAAACAAACTATTACATATACAGGTAGATTTCATCGTAGTGGAAAATCTCATACAAATTTTCTTTCATTACAAACGGATTTGGTGATAGGTTTTTTCGGGATTCGGAAAAGTTTTCGATTACGTTTGAATTCATGATTTTTCACGTGCAGTTTATTATTAGAAATTTCATTTAAATATTAATGACTAAAAAAAACATTCAATTTAGTTAAGGTTTTAAAAATGTGTATCTTTATTTTTTTATTTTTATTTAAGCAAATATAATAACGAAGACAATCCTAATTGTGAATGCGTTCAACCATGTAATTCAAAAATATTTTCTACTTATATTCAAAATCGTAAATCATTCCTTCAACCAACACCGACAACACAAATTTGGGTTTATTATACTTCGAAACTAATAACGGTTACCTATTTAAAAAACAAAATTACAATTTTATTTACATATTAATTAATAAAATATTTTAATTTAGATGATTGAAGATAGACAAAGCTATGACTCAACACAATTTATTGCTGATATGGGTGGAACATTGGGATTTCTGCTAGGACTTTCAGTTCTTGGACTGATTGGTATTATGGAGCATGTAAGTTTTTAATTATTTATCTTAGCTATACATTTTAAGCAAGAATAAAATTGAATTTTTATGTTTGGTAATTTGTTAGTGCTCTATTTGGCTTTGATGTAGATCATTACTAATAATTTATAAATTTTTTTTTGTAAAAGTGTATGTATGTAGTTAATTCAACAAAATTTTAAAACGCAAACATTAAAAAAGTATTTATTATAATCACTTTCCTTTTGATTATGTAAACGTTTAAAAAATAATACAATTATTTATTGATGTAAGCTTAAGTTTAATAACTTTTCTTTTCTCACCAAACCACCGTATGCATAAAAAAGAACAGTTGGTGAAGGCGTTTCGAGGTAGACCCACCCATGCAACCAGACATTTTTACATTTCTTTACTGTTAATCTGCTTTTTAATAATATCGTTGCATCGTCGGTCAAGCCCCTTATTATGGTTCGTGAAACAAAACCAAAACTTATTCGATATTACAATTACATACCTAAATTTACAATTATTATCAAAATTGAGCAAATGTAAATTGTGAATGTCTGGTTGGCAAACATAAAAAAAGACGAATTTATAAGGTTAAAACATTTTTTTTTTCAAAAAGAAAAAATGTATTAATATCTCCAATAAATACACAAAATTAAAAAACCATTAACAATATACATAAAACTAATAGAAGACTTGGTATTAGATAACAAAGCAATACGCTGATGGATTTTTAATTATAAATGCAATAAAATTATTCTGCCATGAAATATATTTAACTAGACTTATTGAAAAACGTTAAAAAATAAAGGAGAATTGCAAGAATTTATTTGTTTCATTTCAATTTGACGTTTGTTGCCATTTTTTAACAGTAAATTAAATGTTTAGATGATTTTTTTTTCAATATTAATTTTTAACTCTACCTACATTAATAAATATACTTAAAAATTGTGAAACATTTTTTTATAAAATTTTCTTACAAAGAAACAAATAAAAATATATGCCAGTAAGACCTAGGGTCTTATAAATAAGGCAATGTAAGAAGGAATAGAAGGATAGCTGATTAATACCGCGTTAATGTCAAAACAATTTCAGGAACTCTTTAATCAATTTATTTCTATAGATAGATAGATTTATTAGATAGATTTTGATTTATTATCATTAATTCAGATACATTAATTTACAAAAAGAATATTTAATAAAATCGTTAAGGCTTGGCTTTGCCGTCTGCCCGAATTTATTTCTATATAAAACTATTCCACCCGTCTTCAAACGGAATTAATCAATTTTAGCATCATAAGAAATGAAAATAAAATTTAAAGGCGCTTCAAACAACCTTTTACAATGAATTTTCTAGTACGCTTTCATTATTTTTAAACACAAATGTATAGCAGTCTGAGAGCCAAACTCCATCTGTTGGCTCCAACAAAAACAAACAACTTACAAATTTAAGAAAACGAATCGAAATCGAGAAAATTATCTCTGAAATGTTTTTACTTATGAACTCTGGAACCCAGTGTTTTCTTCTGTGGCAGTGAATATGGGGCACCCTGTACATTTTCTTTTTTTGATGTTTTGATGAGTTGTATATAAAGATTTTTGTGTTGCTGATTTTCGTTGGTTTATTATTAATACCTTCTGTTTTTCATCAAAAAACTTCAAATTAAAACGCAGATTTATTTAATTTTATTATATTTTTCAATTTATTTCGAATATTTAATTGTCTCGTCTTCAGGGTCTATAAAAATAATAAAAATAGGTTTTATTAAATATTGTTTAATATACATTTAATACAATAATTATTAAAAGTATTAACAATTAGATAAAATAAAATAAATTCATAAAAATGTAAATAAAGCAAGACATTTGTTTCCAAAAATTAAAATACAATAAAAAGATTATGAAAAACATATTGATACAGGTATTATTTGAACATCGCGATAAATCTATGAAAGGGATTATTTTTTTCTGTTAACTGTAATGATTATGATGTTATTATTTATTAAAACACATTTATCAAATGAAGCGATTAATTCCTGAAAATATATAAGAAAATAATAATATAATAAAATAGAATTAAATAAAATGCGTTTTATTTTTTTATGAAAAACAAAAGAGCTGTTTTTGTTTGTTTCTTTGTTTGTTTTTGTTTTTGCAGGTATGTGTATTGACATTTTTAGCTTTTTATTACTTGTATTTTTTGTTCGATCATGATATTTTTGCGATCTGTAAGGTATGTGACTAGATATGCACTTATTTATTTGTTTTCGTTTTTCAGAATTTGATATTTTGTTGTGGTTATTTCCAGAAAATAAATTATTTATTTGATAAATATATTATCATTATATAATTCAAGTATAAAAACTCTTAAAATAGCTAAATAAAATCTCAAATGAATTTTGTTTATTGAGATTGGTAAATATAAAAATCTTGGCTATTTACATTAGTCTTTCGAGATTTATTTTTCATTCGAAATTAACAATCTGTTTTGTTTTCGAATTGTCATTATTGTCATTCGAGATTATGTTATGATCGCAATTACATTGATTTTTCACCTTCTTATGACATAACATAAGCACACACAGACCTTTATTACAAGCAATTTCTAAACTTGCAAGGTTAGCAAGCAGAAGTTAATTTCTGTGCTACTAAAGTTTTCACTTTACTTAATAACCAGTCACTTAAATTTCCCTCAACACTACTTGCTAATTAAGTTAAAGAAAAAAAATGCTCTAAAACCTATATACGCTGCTAATGCACAACGAAACGCAAAAATGGCACAACGAAATCACAAACGAAAAATTTCTTTCTGTTTTTACATCTATATAGTATGTATTCTCTATACCATAGAGAACATATAATTTCTAGATAACCAACATGCTAATTTTATTTAAAAAAAAAAGCAGCCCCGATTACAGAATTGAGAATCCAATAAGTCAGCTGCAAAGGGAGTCATAGTGACAGGCTCATTTTTGAAATTTTTTACTATAAAAGAAATGCAAAATTGAGTCTGATTCCCTCCGCAGCTCCTTCATCGGATTCTGCAATTCACTCTCCTTTTTTTTTACAAATTGCTGATTGCATTTTTTTAATTGCGGGTACCATTTAAATTCACTAAAGGTGGTTTGTTTAGTTGCGGTTACTCATTTAAAATGCAATGGAGTACTACTACACGCACAGAAACGTTTGTAGGGTGAAAAAGAACGAACTCGTTAAGTAGGTTCTCTAGATAAAATAAATGTCGTCTATAATAGCAACGCTGATCCATATAGAATATGAATATAAGTTAAAATTTCTTCAAAGAAAATGTTCATGGAAAAGCCAACTGAGGATTATTTAAAGATTTTTAGTGCTATATCATCATATTCTCACAGTTAACTCCAGCTGATCCTTCAAAGTTTGGTGATAACTCGGGGTGAACTTGTTTGTTTGATATTTCGTTTGATCTTAACCTCGTACAATATGTACATATTTAATAGCCTACCCGTGCGAGAATTCTCGCAATTACATAAATATAAAAGACGCACTGTCATTGAATATCAAAAAACCTAATAAATTAAACCGACTTAATGTCACATGCCAAAATATTACAAAATTGGAAAGTGGAAGTGTTCATCTTAGAGTTCATTTTTATTGCAATAATATTAAACAAACAAATGAAGATTTTAAGGAAATTATTAAAACTTTTAAAATAATTTTTATTATTAATTATACTTCGTCAAATCAGCAGCTAATTCCGCTTTGTTTGACACCTCATTTGTCAAAATCGGTGTAGTATGAGAGTTGAAAAAGGGATCCAGATTCTAGAAATAATAAGGGTATTCATGCAACGAGATAAGTTTACCAATTGTGTAAAAAGATAAGTTTACGCAAAAGTTTGCGTGAACGTCCTTTTTATTTATTTGGATAAATGCTGCGTAATTGAATCAGCTGTTCGTAAAACGTCTAATTCTAAAAGTCACAATGACGTTTGTATAAGTTTATCCAAATAAATTTGTATAAGTTTCCGCAACAAAATCCTTAGATAATTTTATCCAATTTACGTAAACCATTTCCCATACAAAATTTGACAGTTCATTTACCAAAAGATAAATTTATCTAAAAGATAAACTTATCTAGTGTTTTACGACGTTGCATAAATCCCCCTAATATATATGATTTGCTCAGGAAATAAAACTAAAATTAAAAATTGGCAAAGTAACTTTTTTTAACAATTTAAGGTTTAAGATGGAGAAGGGGTAATGTGAAAATCCAGTCCTGTTTCGATAAAAAAATATAATCTTAAATTTTATTTAATTTTATTATTTTAACTGAAATAAAAAACTCTTGTTTTTCATATATATTTTATTGTCTTTTCTATACATGTACTTTGTTTTCAGATCACTTTGTTAATTTTCGGTGGTATCATCAAAAAAATACAACTCAAAGAAGAGAAGCGTCTTCATGCTGAAAAAGAAGAGGAGGAAAGAAGATCCAACACTAGTGACACAACTTTAGACGTTTCTTCTATAGCCAAAAATAGATTTTAAAAAAACAAAAACAATTAATACAAAACAAAATTGGTTTTTTTTCTTTTTTTTTCTATCTTGTCTTAAAAATCTATATATTATGACTAATATTCTAAAAAATATTTCACAATTCTTAAAAATAACACAAACATTTTTAAAGGTAAATAATGATATGTGTATATATCATTGAATCATTTAACGTTTAAAAATAAAATGTAATATTTATTCAATACCTATACACTGTTCTATTGATACAAAGTAAATAAAAGTATTGTTGTTTACGATTTATTTACAGCACCAAAATGCATTAATTTCTGTTCTTCTCATTTAAAAAACAAATTGTTTAAGAGTATATTAAGTATACAAGTATATTTATAATTAACTTTAACTTTTATACAAATATTCTTATTCTAGGCAAAGGTCTTAAAAACAATTCTACAAAAGAAATCTTAAAACGATACCAACAGCCACTAAGGCTTGAGCAGCAATAATGTTTCTTCCAGTTCCAGATGTCGTCATTGTTCGATTTGGTCTTAGGATATCACCAAGCTTGTGAATTAGATCCGGTAATGGTTTTGATTTGATATCACAGGCCGTATTTTCTATCGCGTCCTTGACGTGTGCCGTTAAAATTCTAAAATTGAAATCGTTTGGATTCAATTCAGAATAGATAAATTCATGAAGACGATCTGAAAGAACCCACAAACGATCTTGGTCATCGACTTTTACATCATTGGGGAAAACCATTTCTACAGAACTCATGTAGACACGTCCTTGTGACTTAATTGTGTAAGCCCGGTTTGATGTCTTCCAGCAAGCAACTGCATTTAAGTTGGGCAAAGCATAAAAGAGAACTCCAGTTAATTGATCGAGGAAAGACGCACCAGCTTGAGCATTAGGACCTCTTGATCCGAGAATTTTGAATTCTTTGTAAATCTGATTGGAAGTGGCAAGAGTTCTGTTACGCAAAATCATCGTGGACACTGAAAATTCCATTGTAGAACTAAGGGGATGAAAATATAGAGTCGCATAACCATCGGGTTGAGCCTTAGACAAAGATAATCCAAATAAACCATCATCCCATTGAAAATCAATTCCACCGATACTGTAATTACCAGCAAGAGGATCGGGATGAAAAAAATTATGATGAACTCTCCAAGATTCTTGACTTTTCCAAGAATAGACTACCAAGCCTGGAGCTGCTAAATCACTTGCATATGCAAAAGTATTATCACAGTCACCATCTTCCACAGCTATATTAGCGAAAAACGACTTCTCTTTCATGTGGTCTTTTGGAAAGACATACTTTCTCAAGAGATTATCATTGTGTAAATCATAAACCAAAAGTTGAGCTGGTCCATACACAGTTGATCGGTCTAAAATATTGGAAATTCTTGAATCCAATACCCACAAACGACCGCATTTATCAGCACGGACTCTAAACGGTGATACCAGTTCGGGGGAATCTTCGTTTATTTTATGAGCCTCCCAACTAGGAAACGGTGTTAAAGCTGGTGACTTTGTGGTATTATCTGAAAATATATAAAAAAAAAATTAAGTAAGATTTATATGTTCGGGAAGAAATTGATTAAATTGTAGTTCCATGGTAAGAATATATTCACCATTGGGGAAGCCAAAGAAGTTGTTAAAGCTATGTACATATGCATAAATGCTTCTTCTTAGAAAAGTGTTCGAATTGAGGTTCGAAGAATAATTTTTCTGTAAAACGTTCTATAGGAAAACAGTCAATACAATTAAAATAAGAATCATTTTATTATGTGAGTGTGTTTTCTTAGAAAATTAGGATTTAAGTATACAATTAGCCACTTCACGTTTCTAAGCAAACTTCTGTCAGCTTCACTAAGGAGAAGAAGAAACCTGAACAAGTATTCTCCGCTAAGAGTTAAAAGCACTCTCCATCTCTTTTTTATAATTTGATTAACTGCGACAAAAAATAATTGAGCGAGCAAATCGAAAAAATATTAGTCTCACCTTTTTAATATCAAATCTGAGGAATCTCAATCTCACTTAAGATGTTGAGCCTGAGAAACCTGAACTGGATAAATAAATCTTAAGAAACTGACTATTTAATCACTTTTTTTAATTTTCGATGCTAAATTTTGTTTTAGTTTTAAGGGATGATAGAGATTATTATTTCAGGATTCGTGTGATTCCCAACCCAGAAAATGTATATTAAAGTGTTTAAGATCTCAACCATTAAGTAGTTTACATTAATTTTTGAAGTTCTTGAGAGAATCTAATTGTTAAAATTTCATTTTTATCGCAATTTATATGCTTTTTGAAACATTCGTTTCCCTCCGACGGATAGCAGAATACGAAAATTCACGTGAACGTTTAGCAGAATAGGGCTGAATAAGTAAATAACAATTATTTTAATGTATCGTATGCTGCTATGAAAGCTTTACAATAAAAATATATAAATAGTCGAATACCTATAGTTAGTCAAATTCGTATGAGAATTATTGCAATTTATTGGGTATGGACATTTTTGTCTTCTATCGTTTGAGTACTACACCTATCTATAGTTACAATTAAATTTATGTTATTGGTTTTTACTCGTTAAATTTTAATACCAGAAATGTGAACATTTTTTAAATATGTATATAGAATTTTGTCGAATTTATTCTTCTTGTCAAAAATAGTTAACACTGTTTTTTCGATAAATTCAAGAATACAGATAATATTCGTGAAATACAAGTTCACCATTTTTAATTATTAAGATATTGGCAACTCTTCAAGAGGTTTAAAATTGTATGAATTCAAGTTTCCTATATGTAGTCGCTAAATTAGAGTGTATTTGACGATATGGTACCCTAACAAAATCTAAAAAAAAAATAAGCACAAGACTGCAAAATTAGACACATGACACCACAAAACACCACAAGAGATAAGTGTGGAAGAAGTGTCAAAAATAAGACAATTTTCTTATAAAACCTTGAATACATTTTTTTTGCACTCATGCATTAAAGAAATAAACACCTGGGACTGGGACGCTACCAGGTGGAAGAGAGCAACTTATCCTCTCTGAGAATACCCCAAATACTCAAATTCCTAAGAGAAATAGGTTTGGAGGAAGAGTTGTAAGATGAGTAACCTCGTCAATAGATCTATAGGTCGCAGTGCAATTACCCCCCACAATATATTCATTCATTCAATTATTTTTTGCCAAAAATCTTAAACGCAACAATCACTAAGGTTATTACAAGTTCGAAGTTTAATCAAAATCGTTAGAGCAGTTCTCGACAATTGTTGTATAGGCAGCTACTGGTCCTAGACGAGCTAAAACAAAAATTTAAATCTCGCCTCTAGGGGATTTACATAAAAATGATTTGTACCAAACTTGAAGTAGTTCGGCTCACTCGTTTTAGTTGTAGCTTAAAAAACAATGCACGCATGAACGCACAGGCCGACGGATACTATGATCAAACCCACTTTTTTACAATCTCAAAATTTTAGTTTTACAAAAAAGCAATAATTGCCAAAAATCTTATTTTATTAAATTATTAAATAAATAACCTAAGTATAATAGTCCAGTAACCATACACACATCAGACCTTGAGTCAAATCCGGTAGTTTTGATTTGTTGCTGAGTTGTTAATGATGTTGGCCTAATGAATAACCCAAGATTTCGACCTCGAGCAGCGATCATGGTTAAAATTCCAAAAAAAAAAAAGATAAGCGATTTGCGATTTTAATCCTAAAGGACTAGTTTTCGATTTTAACTTCGTCCCACGATTTTAAACTGACTAGATGCAGCTTCTTAAAATAAAGCAATAATTACTTAATATCAATTAGTAGTAAAAAAAAACAGTTACTTAAATAAAAAATTTAGGGACTGCATCAAAATACTATAGCGTATTAGGCTGGGTCAAAAGAAGAGAAAAATCGTATGGGAGGAGGTGTCTGCCACTCCGCGTTTGGGTGAGAGAGTAATCTCCAAAAAAGTTTCTCAAAATAAAGAAAGAACCATACAAAAATAACGGCACCATTAATATTAGTATCCTATCCTTTTCTGTTTTTGTACTACTTTTTGTTATTAAGTAATTATTGTTATGTTTTAAAAACTATATCTTGGAAACTATTGAGTCTGCGGACATGGACAGTTTAGAATGAAAAAATGTTAAAAAAATCAATAAAATTAGAAATGAATTGCCTAAAACCTATCGGAAATTGATTTGACACCAACGCCCCAAGTGATTCCTACACAAATCTCAATTTATGAGAACAAATTTTTAAATATTGTTGGAGCGGTCTTTCAAAAAATTATAAAATTTTGAATATGTTTTTAAGAAAAAAAATTGGTACGCCAATTTTTAGTAATTATTAATGCGGAGTTAAAAAATTAATTAAAAAAAAAATCATCCACCCGTTTTCTAAATATCAAATTTTCAAAAAAATATTTTTGAATTTTTTTTTTAAATCCAAAATTTGTTTCTTTGCTAATTTTTATATGCAATATTATTCAAACTTATTAGGAGCTTTTGTGTAAAAACTTTCATTAAAATTGGTTCAACAGATAATGAGATAATCGAAAACCAAAAAAAATGGTTCTATGAGAGGTACCATTTTTAAACGATAGATAATTTTTTTCCAATATTATGGAAGGTCGTACTGAACTGATATTAGTTCACACAAAAATTTTAATCAAAATCGTAGGAGCCGTTTTTGAGGAAAATGAGATTTTCAATACCGGTTTTTAAACATTTGTATGGTAAATACCGTAATTTTTGGTTATAAGAAAAAATTTTATTTAAAATGTACTAGATAATGTCAAAAAACTGCTGGGTGCAAAGTTTAATACAAATCAATCAATTTGCTTTCGAATTATTAAGTTCTCAAAAAAAAAACTGAAACTAAAACTATCTATCTAGATTAAAAAAAAAAAAACAAACCTCTATTGCTAAAAACTCAACATAATTACAAATAAATTTGATTAAAAACTTTTAAAATTATTTTGAAACCAACAAAAAATGTACACCATGTGATTTCTTTAGTAAATTTTAATTTATGCGAATAAAAAATTAATAATTTGTTGGAGTGTTTTGTTTTTTTAGATAATTTTATTTATATATAAAACATTTTTTAAGAAGAAAAATCATTTACCCATTTCATTTTTTTTTTACAATAATTTTGATGAAATTACTAGAAGGTTAATAACTCGATGCGAGCAATGACACATAAAACAAGTTACATCAAAAATGACAAAAGTTTTTATTGTCATTTGTCATATATTAGTCATACACATAATATAATAGTGGGAAGTCCAAAAAGTATTACATCACTTCTTTTATATATAAATATATAATATCAATATACATATATATTTAAATAGAATATTGATATTAAATTTAAAGTGAGCTGTCTTGGTTTCATAATTTTGACGTATAGATATTTAGGTACAAGAAAAGAATAAAAAATCCCCGGCCGACATTGGCGGTGGCGGCTGCGATAAGGCGCAAAGTAAATAAAACGCACAACTGGATCGCATAAACTTGCTCTTGTATAAATATTTAATATATTTTTTTGTTAATCTTATTTTCACCTTAAGACAGTATTTTATGACCTTAATCTTGAAGATCGGCAAAGTTATAGTTTTGTGAGTGAAGAATAAGAATCGTTTTTTTAAATAAATATTAATTTCTTTTAAACAAAATCCCTAAAAGCAAATGACCTGTTATTAAAAAAATCCACCCCATACAAACTATATTAAAACCATGTCAACGTCCGGTGATTTTTTCGGTAAAAACCACTACTATTTTCTAAGATTTAATGTATAGAATGTGTTTTTTGTATCTAAATAATTTAATAAGTTATTAAAAAAGGGCAAGGTTTTAAGCTCGTATATGATTCATAGATTTATGATACATCTTCATAAATAATATGAATACGTCAAATTTGATTCATCAAATTATAATATGATATGATATCAAATAATATGTATGATAATATTTAATCCGTTGGGTTGCCGTGACTCAAAGGCCAAATGTGGGTTATTGGCTTTATTTTGCTTTGTAAATGAAAAAAGGCAAAATGCGTGTATTTGGCATTAGAAATGGCCAAAATTTAAAAAACAATTCACAAGAAGTCAAAAATGATTAAAAAAAAAACATTTGTCTCTTAGCAAACACATAATAATTTGAAAAAACGTAAAATGCGAAATAACAAAATGCTACTTAAAACCAAAATGCGAAACAAAAAACGAAAAACGGCGAAATGAACCCCCGTGAAATGTTAGTTTGTCAAAACAATTCTTGCGAAACATACCATACCAAAATGTTTTATATTAGATTTATGTGACTCTCTTTACTCCAATTATATCCAGCAAATGCAGACTAATCTTATTTCCAACCCCAAAAAATTCTATCAATTTATCAATTGCAAGAAAAAATCGGATGGTTATCCTTCCGCGTTAAGACTCCGTGAATCTTTGTCTACTGACCCTAATACCATATCCAATCTTTTCGCAGATTTTTTCTGCGAGGCATTCTCTTTTAACAATTCCGATGTCGATTTGAACTATTTTAATTATTTGAACAACTGTCCTCATACCTCCTTTACTGATATCAACATTTCTCTATCTTCAGTGGTGAGTAAAATTAATCAGCTGAAAGATGATTTCTCCCCTGGTCCCGATGGTCTCCCAGCAATAGTTCTTAAAAAATGTATTGATAAATTAGCTCAGCCTCTTACCGCGCTCTTCCACCTCTCAGTTGCAAGTGGTGTATTTCCTAAGATGTGGAAAGATTCTTTCATTATCCCTGTCCACAAAAAGGGCTGCAAAAATGATATAACCAATTACAGACCCATTGCCAAACTATCTTGTATACCCAAACTTTTTGAAAGTATAGTTTATAAGTCGTTGTTTGATCACTGTAAACCAATTTTCTCCTCTAAGCAGCACGGGTTCTTGAAAGGACGATCCACTACAACGAACCTGACTGAATTTGTTTCAAAAACGCTGTCTGCCTTAGAAGAGGGTAAAGAAGTTGATGCTATTGCCACTGATTTTAGTAAGGCGTTTGACAAAATTTCTCACAATATCATTATTTTTAAACTAAAAAAGTTTGGGTTTCCTCATTTGTTCACTTCTTGGATTCAGTCATATTTAGTTGACCGTCAGTATCGAGTGCTCTTCAGATCGAGTGTCTCCAAACCTATTGATGCATTATCCGGGGTACCTCAAGGAAGCCATTTGGGACCACTTATATTTGTTTTGACTATAAATGATGTTGAACAGATTTTACCTCAATCTGACCTGGAAATTTACGCTGACGATATGAGGATCTCTAAACAAATTTTCAGCACTAACGATGCACTTATGCTTCAATCTGATTTAAATAGCTTTTTTACCTGGTGCCAAAAAAATTTTCTTGAGCTAAACATTAAGAAGTGCCAAGCCATAACTTTCACTCGAAAGCGCCCTCCCTTATCCCAGAGACAATACACGATTAACGGTGTGCCTGTCCTTACTGTAACCTCCATTCGCGATTTGGGAGTCATCTTAGACACTCAACTCAATTTTCGCTTCCACTACGACAGCATTATTAGCAAAGCCAACTCAAGTCTCGGCTTTGGTCAAAAGAATTTACTTGTCCCTATGTTACCAAATCCCTTTATATGACATTCATTAGACCCCTCCTTGAATATGCTTCCCAAGTCTGGTCACCATATCATCAAGTTCATATCGAACGTATTGAAGCCGTCCAGCGCAGATTTTTACGCTTCGCTTTGCGGGGACTTGGCTGGGATGATCCATATAACCTTCCTTCCTATGAAGACCGTCTTAAACTTTTGAACCTTCAATCCCTCAATTTACGTCGTGATACCGCCGATATAGTTTTTGTTCACCAACTATTAAATGGGGTCATTGACTGCCCTATTCTGCTTCAAAAGATCTCTCTTAACTCCAACCCCCGTCATTTAAGATCTGTTCCTTTCTTCCTCACACCCTACCACCGAACTGATTATGGCCTAAACGAACCTTTGATTCGAATGCAACGTAAGGCCAACACCATAAATACCTTCAATACCAACATAAGTAAACCTGCTTTAAAACAAGCTATCCTTAACTGATCCTTCTTTTAGTCCTTTCCACAAATTCAATATCTCTACCTTTATTTGTTTAAGTATAGATTTAAGAAAATTATGTTTAGTTTTAAGTCCAGCTTGTATTAAGCTTATAATAAAATTAAATTGGATAAAATGTTTGGTTTGTATAGATACTTTTGTTGTAAGGTGTGTTCGATATTAGCACTTAGGCGCACTGTCACTGGGTCGCCCTGAACCCGCTCTGTGTTCAATACGAGTTTGAATGACTCTTACGAAACCCAGGTTTTTTCTCAGGTAAGAACTCCAGAGCTATTAAAATTGAAATCAAGTTGGCATGAAGTGTAACTTCAAAAAGTATAGCGTATGTTATGTTGATAATAAATTAAGATGTTAAATATGAAATATGTGTCGTTGATATAATTAAGTTATTTATTTGTTGAAATGCCAAAATATACATACAATAGCCCATCAAAAGGTAAATTAACGGAAAAATCAGATGTGAAACTTTTAGCATGCTTGAACATGGAGACGGAGCTGCAGCTGGAATAGCTGTCAAAATATTTAATAGTACACAAATTCAATGTTGCGAAGACAATACTTATGGAACGCATCTGCAAACGGAGCTGCAAGTATTTACCAATTTTTCGCGTGAACCACTTTTGACGTTTATAATTTGTATGAAGAAAAAAAGAGCTGGACAAGAATATTGAAGTTTTGTTCTTGTTTGTTTCGCGAAAAAAAAAATATTTATGAAAGGAAAAAAGTTGGAAATAAAAAAGTGAACAATAAGCCCGTGATTGTTTTTTTTTTCTTTAAAATATATAAAATGCAGTTGCGTTGTGGGCACATTAAAAATGGCACGTACGACACTTTTTCACAGCTGCTGCAGCTCCAGTTCCAGTTGCAGCATTCTATTGTGTTCACTGAGGTGTTCCATGTAAAATAAAAAGTCCAGCAGCAGAGTTTTTTAATAATTGACTGACATTCCCCAGGTCTCCCTGGGGCAGAGAACATCTAACAAACCTATTAACACCAACAAAATAAAATTTGACAAAAAATATTTGCAATCTACTGGGAACAATCTGAATCTACCACCTTTTCTTAGCTCAATCTACCATTTTTTTAAATTTGAAAGTGGCAACACTTACTCTGACCCGCCCAAACAAAATTGGTTGCTAAGAAGTTCTTTAAATAGTTTGTATGGTGACAGTGATTTGAATCACAAACGCTAGAAACACTCGACAAATAAAGCTTAAGCTAGTTTTATTTATATTTATTAAATTAAAACTGATTTTTGAAATTCTGACATTTTTCACCAACTTTATCACTATCAAATGGTTTTTTTAAAAAAGTGTACAAATTTTCTGAACTAAATAGGTCAAAAAAATACGGCTAGTAGAAGATTTGTTGGCTACCTCAATAACTTTTGTACACATTTCTAATTAAAGATCTATTATTTATAAACGCAAGTTATAAACTTCGTAAGCAAATCAATAAGATTGTTTTTAGAGGTTATGCACTAAATTACTGTCCAACTGTTAGCGAGTTATGACACAAAAACTGCAAAAATACTTTTCTTATTTAATAATTGTTGTAAAAATATGGTGTTAAATTATTTAAAACGATAGGGGTATTCTTCCCTATGACTTTGTTTAGCATCTTTGTAATGTTCTTCACTTAAAATATGAAATTATTTAATATTTGAAGTGTTACACTTAAAAAATACAGAAAAATCTTTATTTAATCTTTAATCTAATTGCCAGAATTGTATAGAGCCAAATTAACAAAATGTATGCACGCACACAAAATTCCTCTTGTGTTTCAAGTCTATAGTGTGACCTTAGCATTAAAGTCATAAATTAATAAATAATAATAAATAATTTGTTTGTACTAAAATGTTGGAATGCAAAATAAATGGTTTCACATCTAGTGTTAGATGTGTGAAAAATTGTAATGAAATAGGTCGAGCTTTAAATGAAATATGTACATATATCAGAAAAACCCAAAAATAAGACAGCCTAATGATGTGCAGATACCAAATTTAATGAAAATTGTATGATTAATTTTAAAGAAAACAAAGAAAAAATTGTGAAGATCTTTTATTGATTGTTTTCTATTCGTATTTTTTTCTTTCAAGAAAAAATATCGTCTTTGAAAAAATTTTGGTATAGGTATGCAATATAAAATTTAAAAAAAAATAACATGTCCTATAAATAGAAATCAAAAGTAATGCCATTTTTTTTATTAAACAAGTGTTATATTTATTTCAAAAAAGCTGTTTTGCTCAAACTTGTTTTAAAAGGTTATTAATTTGCTTTAACTATAGTTAATATGGCTTCATGAAATTTATTAGTTTAGTTTTTGTTTGTTTACAAAAATCCCAATGGGTCAATCACACGCTATTAAATATTGTGGCGTTCATCAGTTTTAACATTGAAAATGTTTATATGGTAATTAAAAAAAAAAAAGTTATTTTAAGTAGCAGCCACATTATCGTTGACTTGCCTTTATCAACTTCACCATTCAAAAATGTGAAGTAACATACATGATCCGGTTCAAATAAGTTAAAATCAAACAACTTAGCCGGGGACAAATTGGCCCTTAATGTTTTTAGGTAAATGTGTAAATGTAAATGTGAATGCTCTATCCAGCGACTTGTCAAGCATTTTAAGTTTTTTTGATAGTGGCTGGTATATGACAAGCAAATTTTAGAATGTAAACAATGCTTGTCAAGCGTGAAACAAATTTTATTTTGAAGGAAATCTTAAACAGTGTACTGTGTATCGGAAATACCGAATTTGGAAGGATTTTTTGAAATTTTCTGCAGACTTGAAGATTTCTTCAAAATTTTGTGGTCACATTTTAAAAAGATCTGGCACAATTAAAATTCTATAATAAGAAGTGATTTTTGACAGCATGTTTGACAAAAATGTGAACGCTAATGTTTGATGCTATGCCATGCTCGTCAGCTATATATGAGAATATGAACCATCCATTGAAATCATATACATATCTATGTAATTAACAAACATTTTGAGCGGGGATAAGAATTAAAGGAATTCAACTTTCAAAACTATCTTTCCGCATAGTATTTTAACATAGATACTGATTATATCATTTACATCAAATTTGGCACAACTCAAACTACTACAAAATTAAACACCTATACCTATGTACCTAACGTACCAAAAAAACTGGTAATAATTTAATTAAAAATATGCAAATGTGTTTAAAAAAATAAAAAAAAACGTTCTCTTCATATTCTCGGTCTTGAGTATCTGCATATGTATATACCTACAAACGAGTATAATAACTCCATGCGCGGTCTTCTTTAAATTAAAATATATTCACAAATCTGTGAAATAAAATCTTAAAGCGGCTAACAAAGGTGTGGCTTGGTTATAATAAAAAAAAATATTTTGTTGCAACGAGTGTTCAAATAAAAAAACCAACTGAACTACTTTCGAACTTCTTAGACAATCTAAAATAAATTTTAAACTATCTTTACATAAAAACAAACTATAACAAGCAAGAAAAAAACCAAATTCAAAACCTACCATTAAGATCAAGGTAAGCTAATGAAGCTGGTACACCTTCCCTCCACCGTGGCAGCGTCACAAACAGCCTTGAACGGTATACTTCCAAACCGACTGGTATAACATTCTCAGGTATAAATTCATAACTTTCGATTGCCAGCTGTTCATGTTCCTTACTGGGGTACTTAAAGTCGATTTCTTTCCATTCGTATGCAACACGAAGATTATCGTTGCATGCCGCTAATGTCATCAATCCAAAACAGCACAGAAAAAGCCCAAGCCGAAGTTGTTGTGGCATTGTTGTTGATCGGCAAACATTTCGTTTCAAAATCATCGCAAGATTCTTGAGCTTTATTAAAACTTCGGTTTTTAATTTACAGATTGAATGAATAACTTATACAGTCCAAAGAAGCTTCACTATTATTTCGGCTCTCAAAATTCTTGTTAATAATATAAATTAAAAATCACCAACCAGTGTGGCAAGTAGTTTAATAAAATTATTGTATTAACACACGAAAATTATTATTACAACATCAACAAGTATGACGCACATGTGCAACAGATACAAAAACCAGATATACCTAGGTTTATGTTATGTATAAGATTTTTGGTATTAAAGAAGTTATATAACTCAGAAGATTGTCGTTAGGGATTCTTTTTAAATTCCGGTCTTAACTGGATTTTTCTTCATCCAATAAGAAATATGTGACCGGCTTTTTTGAGCGAATTTTCTCGATTTATTAACAAAATTCTTAGTATTTTTTTTTTACTTCACGTAATAGTAACAATAGGGAAACAAATAATAACACATTAGATCACACACTTTCCAAAAACATAATAAAAAAAAATTGAGAGCAAGAAAATACGTGTTAAACTTACTCGCTCGAACTTCGATTTAAGACTGAATGTCGGCTCAGCGGTACTGCTTTGAGTATTCAAGAGATACTTTGATTGATTTGGAGTTGGTTGGCCTTTTGGCGATCGCACCGCATTTTTTTTTTTACATTAAGAGAGCTGATTTTTTGAGCAAAGTGAGTGGTAGTACTGTACACTAGCTACAAGTAAATCACGGTTGCCATTATTTTTTTTGAAAATATTGATTTAATAAAATAACGTAATTAGATTTTTTATTTAAGTTTGAATTAAGCAACAAATCTTTGAGTGAACTACTACCAAGTTTTTATAGGCTGATGTTATAGATATTTCATGACTGCCAGGCCGATCGTATAAGACTACTAAAGTGGTGCTTATGTTCATTTTAATTTGAGAAAAACTTTTTTCCTGAAGATTGAACCTTGAGTAAGTGTCTTCAGTGTTTTATGCACTAGGGATTGCGCTACAGAAGTCACGTGATCAGGTCCATCCCAATTTAGGTTTTATTGTTTGACAAGTGCATTTAAATTAAGTAGATATGTGTTATTCAGATTTATTCTTAATTGTTAGAGCAGATATTTCATTGCAATTGAAAAACGGAATTAGTCAGTTCCAGTTGGGTATTAACCATTTTTCCGGTTGTCGTTTTCAACAGCGACAGTAAAATGACAGGGTTCCAGAAGCATTATCTTGCGTTTATGTAAAACTTTATCGTTCTCTTCGTTATTCAATCCACTTAAATTCCAAATGCCGATTCTAAGGTCGTGTCGTTTTATTAAAACGACAACCGGAACAAGGATGATTATTTCTGAATGTGTGCTAGTTGCTCATAAGGTAGGTACATAATATATTCTTATAAAAATGATTGTATTAACCTGGCAACCATGAAACAAGTTGATTACAATAAGCCATTTCTTAAAGTGAGAATATATATATACTTGTGAGTCATTCAAAAGTAATTGTAATGTAAAATTTAAAGCTATTGAAGGTGGCCTAGGTTATACACACTAAGCCTCATTTGTCTCTTTGAACAATAATTTGTATACATATATATTTAAATAAGTAAATAAGTTTTTATACAATACTTTTATAATTTTTATGTTGTTAGAGACTTACTTATATGCTACTGAATAGACAGGGAAATGAGGTGAAGAAAAGAATAATTTTGCTTTTAAGGATTATTATAAATTATGCTAAAACTTTAAAGGGCTACTTTATATTCAAAGTGTGATTTTTGAGAAAATGGCCACTTTGATTATTGATTCAATATTTTTGATATAATGTCAGCCATGTCAGCCTTTTTGTTTGTGTGAGTTTCACTCGAACAAGATTCCACCCTAACGAAATTTCGTTCGCTTACTAAAAATAAGTGAACATTTAGGCTGTCAAAATGACATTACATTCCGCCCGAAATGAATGTTCACAATAAAGGGAATTTTTCAAACATGAAATTTCGGATGAAACTCACAATAGGTGAAAGTTAAATTTTCCGGGTGGAATGTTGTTCGGGTGAAACTCACAATAATAATAATATGAATTATGATTTTATTGTTTGTTATACAAAATTAATTTTCCTATCGATTGACAAAAATATTGGCTGATTGTGGATAGTCGTGCAGTCGATGTCAGTAATGTCAGCAAATGGAAGAAGTGTACATTTTTTTTAAAGTTTTCGTGGAGTCAACTATACGTATTTGGTTTGTGGAAATTTTAATTTAGATATTTTTTTCAAAGATAAGAACCGACAAAACCCTTATGGTTTAGGTGTCGAGCAAGACAAAACTTATATTATTTTTTACAACAGTACCTACCTTGGGTGGCCCGCCTACCAAATGTATGATGGTAGTCCAGAAACAGGAAAAATAAGAGGAATTTAGTGACGATTTCAAAAATACAAAAATAAGTTTTTTTAATTGATTTTTGTTTATTTTTCATGTCTATATATTTTTTTTTATTAAATTTTTAAATCATTCTAAAATTTTCTACAGTCTGATCATTTTCTTGAAAAAAAAAAAAACAGAATTAAGTAGCACTTTGTGGTTTTAGCTATCCTATGCCCAAGAGCAAATTAAAAAATAAGACACATGAACGCAATTGTTCCTGTTTCGCAATAAACCTTATATCTTGCGTTGCTAAACGTCTTCAATTTCGAGCTCCTTCTATCTGGCGTCCAGCAAAACTTTTACATTAAAAAATGTGATTTTATTTATTTATTATTTAAGGTACATATATGGTGTCCTAAAAAAACCTGGATACTGACACCTTTTGTCCACGTTAAGTTTAGACCTCCTAGCAACCCATATAGCCTTATTAAGAGTTCCATCGTAATAGGAAACGTAAGACGAAATCTCATACAATTTGGCATTACAAACAAATTCGGTGAAAACTTATTCAGGTGGGTGAAAAGACAATTTGAATTGTGAATTTTTGTCCTGCGAACCTATAGGCCGTAAATATTAATGTGTCGGTTATTATCGGAATTAGTCACAAATATCCAAAAGAAAAAAATTTAATTTTTGTTTTCTTAAGTGGACCCAATGTTTTCCTTATTTACATATGTGGGACTCATTAAAGCTTTTAAAATAATTTTAAAAAAATCAAAGAAATACTTTACACATAGTATTTGATTCAATTTTTTATTGCATTATCTAAAGTACTTAATTAAATCTCTGCTCCAACAATTTTTTTTTGTATCTATCAAGGTCAGTTAAACAACAAAGTAGAGATGTGATTAAGTATCGGGTATCAGGTATTAAATTTTAAGTAGGCGTAACTTTGTCCAAAATTATTTCCATCTCTAATTGATAGTCAAACGGAAAACAACCTAGCCTTATTGAGTTTAAGTATGTCCTACGTCACTTCACCATTTATGTAGTTAAGTACAAATATTTGATTTTAAAATGTATGCAGATGGATTTAATTTGTTGTCGGTCACGATTAAGCATTAACATGCGTGAGACAATCATCATAATATTATAAATGTTCCTGCTCCATCATAAAATACGTTTGTAAATGAATGTATTTGTACACATAAATATAATAATAAACAACTTTTGTTAATTGAATAAACACCTACTTAAGGTTCACAATTTTGAATACATATTAATTTATACCCATGTACCTATGATTCAGTTTGTCATGGAAATAAAGAGTAACAAATAACCCCCTGGTACAAAAATATCAGGGTTATTCCACTGACTCATTTAAATTAGGCTATTGGGCGAGTAGTTAATCATTCTTAAGAAAGGTTTGATTCCGTTGAGATACTAGGAAAAAAAAAAATATTCAGAGTAGCTCGTCACGAAATCATCGCAGCAAAACTTAAATGTGACTAAATTTACCTGCTGTTACGTGTACTTATGTGGTTTTAATTTATAAAAAGGACATTGACATAAGAAGCTTCTACTAGGTTGTTTTATAGTTCCAGCTTAAACTTTCCTTTCGGACAAAGTTTAAAATTGAATGCAACAACTTATTCGGCTTCAATGTTTGTTTAAACATAAAACTAGTTTTAATCAAGATTTCATTAAAAAATATAACTTTTATTTAGATTTAGTTGCGTTTAGTAAAGATATACAGCCCTATCATCGTATCCGTTCGGAAAAATCTACGATCGGAGAAAATTTCCAATCGGACGATTTATTCTCTTCATGGTATACGAATCGTAAAAAAAATAAAGACGTGTATCGACGCATGTATTTGACATTTGGATACATTGGTAAAAAAAAAGATTTTCAAAATAAGCTATAGTGAAAGAACCATGGATAGTGCAGCAGTGTTTTTGGAAGCGGAGAGATATGAACAAAGAACACTAAATAAAGAAAAAAGAAGATTCTTCAGAAATATATCAAACATATTCCAACTCCAGATGCAGCGTAAGTCTAATTATAAAAATTCATTGGCAGATACTTTGAAAATAAACATTCCTACAATTTTCGGGAAATTTTCCGCTTCTAATTTTCTATAGGGGATATCGGACAACAAATATCGTCATACGTCGCATGAATTCGTGATGCGATGCAGCCATTTTCACATTTCATCGGCATGCAACGCATGAATTTGACATTTTTAACGCACACCAAAATTGTTTTCGTAGATCTGTCCGATTAACGTATCGGAACGACTACAATGATACAAAATTCGTACATTTCGTAGAAATCGGAGAAAATTTCGTTCCGATCGGGTACGATGATAGGGCTGATAGACAAATGAATCAGCTGATTGATATAAAAACGTATTTTGAATGTTAAATTGCATTTTATTCAGCGCATAGTTCAACGTTTCCGTTTCGTTTAAATACTTTCAATCTTCATTCTTTTTATCTTTAAAATAATTATTAACTTTCTAAAATGTCTACCATAGGTTTATATGAGAGTTCGCGCACTCTCATATAAGCGTATGGTTCTCGCTGCTGATTATTCAAATGGAATTTTCCAGAAAATATCTGTCCTTTCTCTTTCAAATTTGGCAGTTTTATAGCTGCAGAAAAAACAATGCAATACAAACAAATATGAAAAGAAACAACGATAACTAGTCGCGTCTTTGAAAAATTGTTTGTTTTCTCTCCAACTATTGTTTTTTTGATAGACGTGTTTTTTTTTTGGGAATCTAATACATAGATAGTATAGTAAGAAATTCCCAAAAAAAAACGCGTCGGCAGTAACCTGGGGGGTCATTCCGTAATTTTCTAAACGATAATCGTCAAAACGATAATCGTCGACGAGATCGTCCATGATTTGCTTCACGTAACTCGACCACTATCGTCTCGTTTATCGTTCGCAGTTTGAGAGCGTTTGGTGAATTTTAAAAGTCAAATTGGCTGTCATAATTGCCATTAAAATGTAATTTAGTGTTTGTTGTTTTGTGTTTTTTGATTTTTAAAGTTTTTATCGATGCTGACATTGCAAGTTTTGCCAAAAAGTGATGAAAAATTGGTGCCGATTGAAACTATAGGGAATTTATTTTGAGATCCAAGTTGTTTTTAAATTTTTTACAAATTAATATATCGTCGTCGTTCTATTAAAACTCCCTAAGTCCATTTTTGTAAATTTTCTAACATTTGCCTTTGTGAAGGAATTTTACTGACAAGAACTTGAACATTTTTGAGTTTAAGAAATTTTGTATTTAGACTAAACGTAATTAAGAGTTGGGTACATTTTACAAAACTTAAATCTTGATATTCTGTTAACTATTCCGTATTTATGAAAGGTCTATCAGTTTTTAATGAAATGGACTTAGGGAGTTTTCATAGAACGACGACGATATGTAAATGTAAATACGTCTTAATAGGGCAGTCATGCAATCTCAAATTGCGATTTTAACTTCGTTTATGAATGAACATCCTGGTTTGGCCAGGGTAGGGGATATGAGCGGAAGGGATAAGGGATTTGATTTATCTCTCAATTGTCGCCGCATGCGCATAAGTTATATTTTCTTCATTTTCATTTTCTACAATAAGAAAATTGATTCGCCGAAACATTTTAAATTTAATTTGTAAATGCAACAATAATAACACGTGATGATAAATTACAGTGGCAACTCCATCATTCAACTACAGTCACCTACAGAGTACAAAATTAATGCACGACGATACCAATTTAGCTATCGTCGAAACTCTATCGTTTTGACGATAGCGTTTCGACGATTATCGACTTACGTGAAGCCAATAAAGGCAACACTATCGCTCAAACGATATCGTCTGACGATAATCGAGTTACGGAATGACCCTCCTGATTTTTATAACTCAAATATGTAGAATGGAACATCTGTTAGAATAATTTTAAAATAAAAAAGAAATTTTCGTATATCCAGCCCAGTTTTTTCTTCCTTTTCTATTCAGCCTTATTGTGAATTTCACCCGAAAAATATTTCACCTTAAAATTTTTTGTTCGCCCGGAATTTTAAAAGCTATTGTGAGCTTGTCCCCAACGAAATTTCGTTCGCCTACTAAACTAAAATTAACATTTATGCTGTCAATGGCGTTACATTCCGCTTGGAATGAATGTTTACAATAAGGGGAATTTTTCCAACATGAAATTTCGGGTGAAACTCACAATAGGCGAACAGTGAAATGTCGAATTTTCTGGGCGAAATGTTGTTCGGGTGAAACTCACAATAAGGCTAATTGATTTTTTTGTTATTATAATAAATTTTATAAAATTAATAAACTAAAATTTTTTGCTGAGTTGTTTATGATGTTGGCCTGATGATGAAATAAAGTGTGTCACCTCGACCTCGAGCGTCAAACGTATCATGGCCGCGTTTTTTTTACAGTTGTTATTAATGATTTTTAACCTAAATAACTATAGTTTTCGATTTTAATATTTATATATAATATATGCATTAAATCAATAGTTTATATAGGCCTGCAGCTCGCCTTCATTTTGTAGACCTAACTGGCAACTGAGACTGTGTAGTCCAGTAACTACATGCATCAGACCTTGTGTCAAATCCGGTAGTTCGGGGGGGTCATTCCGTAATTTTCTAAACGATAATCGTCCACGAGATCGTCCATGATTTGCTTCACGTAACTCGACCACTATCGTTTATCGTTCGCAGTTTGAGAGCGTTTGGTGCATTTTAAAAGTCAAATTGTCAAATTGTTGTCATAATTGTCATTAAAATGCAATTTTAGTGTTCGTTGTTTTGTGTTAGGTGCCGATTGAAACTATAGGGAAATCATTTTGAGATGCAAGTTGTGAATTTAAATACTTAATAGGGCAGTCATGCAATCTCAAATTGCGATTTTAACTTCGTTTATGAATGAACATCCTGATTTAGCCAGGGTAGGGGATATGAGCGGAACTCCAAGGCAAAAATGAAATCAACAAACTGTGGGCTGATCACCATACTTATAACATATGACTTGGAAGAGATTAGGGATTAGATTTATCTCTCAATTGTCGTCGCATGCGCAAAGGTTAATTTTTTTTTTCATTTTCATTTTCTACAATAAGAAAATTAATTCGCCGAAACATTTTAAATTTAATTTGTAAATGAAACAATAAAGCTAAGTACAGACGATTGTCAGATCTTACAATATTGTCAGATCTGTCAGTGAAAAAACTGTCCCAAATGTCTTACAATCGTCTGAACACACAATTTTGTCTGACAATATTGTCAGAAACGTCATTGTCAGGTCATTGTCAGACGACAATCTGACAAAAAATTTTCAGGTATCTTACAATCGTCTGAACACACAATTTTATCATTGTCAGACGATTAGGACATTGTCAGACTCATTGGTCATTGTCAGATGTTTTTTTTCCTAAACCCAACCGTTTAAGAGATTCAGGCAATCAAAAATTGAAAATAATTTGATATATATCTTTCAAATCGTCAAAACTAATAATTTTTATTGTTTTTCATTATTAAAAATTCACTTCTTTTTTATACAAAAGACGAATAATAAGAATGAACCTTTGGGGGTTGTTGTGATTGATAATGCTGTTTCTCTGGTGGCTGCTGCTTTTGCTGTTTTTTGTCTAACCGGCTGTTATTCATGATTGTTTTTTTTACAGTTTGGGTATACCTGGTAAAGAGAGAGATATTCTCATTTTCGAACTTCGAAAACTACTTATGAGTGGTTAGTGAATAGCACAAATATTATTCGAGTTATGACGGCCTTTTTTAAAGCCGTTTATGAGCGCTCGGTGAATACCGTCCTTAGTTATTAGTTTCAAAAAGCATACTTAACACTTAATAAGACAGTGGCCAGCATACATGAATCTAAAAATTAGAGTAACTTCCTTTAAACTAAATTAAATACAACTGTTTTTTTAGCATCAGTTTATTGCTTTTTTTTATTATTTCTGACTTGTAATAATTATTATAATTGTAAATATAATAAGTTTAAAAATAAGGATAGTATAATAATAATAAGTTCAATTAATTTAATATTTTTAATTAACTTATGTTTTTTTTATTATTTAAACAATCATTTCTAAACTTAGATAAATAAAATATACATGACCTCATACGTCCTGAGATTTGTATTACTTTTTTTTAAGTTAAAGTAAAACACAGAAAAAATAATAAAATAAATTAAATACTAAAGTAGCAATCTGCAACGAAACAACCATATTTAATTGAAGAAAAAAAAAATGAAAATCTTCTCATTGGGAACGGAGAAAAGGCAGATGCGACATTGATCACAAAAACAAACAAATCGCAAAATAATTTAATATTTTCTTTAACTATTCGTATTTATATTATTTTTGTCTACGCATTTGTTTTGATTACCTTACAATAATACATAAATATGTTTTGTTTTTGTAAATCTATATTTTTTTTTATTATATTGTAGTTTTGATATAATATACAATGACAAGGACCGAGAAATTCAATAGTTTTTTTTTATATTGATTCCCAACAAATGTGATTTTGTATTCACTTGTGGGTTAAATTATTTGCAAAAAAAAATTTGATAAGAAAAACTAATCTTTTTTAAAATAATTTAGCCCAGAAGGAATTTCTCGATCAACAAAACCAATGTGACAAACTTTAAATGGCGTTTTGTCCGTTTTTTTATTTTTTTTTTTATTAATTGATAGAACAGCACGATCCATCTACTTGCTTGTCGCCCATCTTTTCCAGACTTAAATTAAATTTATGGATATATATTGAAGCAGTACTTAATTTTAAATTTAAAAATTAAATTAAAAAAGCATTTTGTTCTACAATAAATATTTAATTACGAGTATATATTATGCCTACTTGTAGACATTCTTACACATTCAAGAAACAGAGATAGGTATATAGAGAAATAGAGAAATATAAGTTTTACTTTTGGCATACACTGGTGTTGTATATTAATGTATAGGTATATTATATCTATACATATATATATATATAATATATAAATATTCACATAAATAATTTTAATAATTTTGTACATGTGTATGTATTATATTTGTCTGGAAAACGGTGAGGTACATTCGTCTAAATTTTACCTTAGACAAAAGTCCAACATCAATTTTGCGAATATTCAAAATTCTATCGTTGCGACAAGAATTTAAGAACATCACTTGTCATGTATATTATATATATTAATACCTATGTTTTCGTAATGTTAACGTGCTTTGTTTTTAAATACAAGTTATTAATATTTTTTTTTATTTTTATTTTAGCTGCAAAAATATACCAATACCCAAAATTAAGAATTAAGGGAACACAAGTGCTTTTTTTGTTTTTGTTAGATTAGTTTATTTGAAAAATGTGGGCAGGGGAAACAGTGTTAGAAAGAAGAGCATCAAGAAAATCAATGATGTGGGAAATCCTTATTGTTTAGTTTTCAGTGAAATATCTGAGCTACGATTTTTTAAATTTTATTTCTAAATTTAATTATTTTCGAGTAAGTAATAAATATAACTATAGCTCTTGAAAAAATGAAAATATAATCGATATGCTCAGTTTGGAATACAATAGTTTAACATAGCACCCTCACACTTTTTGCCATAATAACCATAACATCATATCAATCATATTATATTAAATCTCATTTTGACTAGGCTTTCCTTTTTCTGTTAACACCTGTTACGAGATATAAGAGAGCTATCAAAATGTGTATTTTAAGGGGTCAGTAATGAAATTTTAATTTCTTATTTTGAATTTTTATATTTGTCCATTATATACATATCCTTAATACACTTAAGACTTCTTCTACAACAAAGGATTGTTGCAAATTAGTCTGCCCTAGACTTTTTCTCCATTTAACCTCAATAACAAATCAGAATGGCACAAAATTTTAAACAGCCCGATGGTAAGGTAATACCTTGATGATACTACTTAACAATTCACCAACTATAAAGTTTTTTACTAAAATGTTCTTAGTTTTAAATATTTTTGAACTAGTATCATACTAAACCATTTTCTTAATAAATTTCAGCTGAACACGAATAAAAAAGTGACAGTTCGCGCAAACATTCTGTTTTTAAGCTAGCACCATACTAAAAAGGCTTTAAAATCTTATTAAATCGTTCAAAATTTTGCGCCAATGAATCTAACTAGCAGTTGAAGTTCTAAGTAATTCAGCAAACAGCATTGATCGTTAAAACGAGTTAAAAATATTACTAGAACATTTGAAATCATTAGAAGAGGTATTCAATGGTGTAATGAAGGTAAACATATATAGTATAATTCGCGTAACATCAAATTACTTAAACAGATATTTAAGATAAGATTTGGACAATTATCATGTCATGCTCTTAATTGTTATTTTTAAGAAACAAGAAATGTATATATTCTTTACTGAAATTTTTATGAATATCTAAATCTATTTAAGACAGCTGGCCTTTTCAACAGGTGTATGAATGACAGTTTTTGTTCTGAAAAGAAGAGAGAATGCTTCCGAATTTCAGAACCGAATCGATTGCACTTATGATCCTAATAAATCTCATTCTAATTTGATTGTATTTTTTTAATAACATAAATTTATTTTATTTTATTTCATTTTATTTTATTTTACTTTATTCATA
Organism: Epistrophe eligans; assembly: GCA_951394125.1. Classification (NCBI taxonomy): domain Eukaryota; kingdom Metazoa; phylum Arthropoda; class Insecta; order Diptera; family Syrphidae; genus Epistrophe; species Epistrophe eligans. The sequence goes on from OX596030.1 coordinate 42,008,723, forward strand.
TTTACCAGGTAGAGATAATACAGAAGACGTTTTAAATAATGTTTAAACTGTAGTTAGATTAAAACATAAAACATTGGATCTTGTCGAAAGATGGCAAGGCTCATTAACAAGAGTAAATCACATGCTAGTGTAAGCACAGTTTGGTCATTATTTCCTTGTCGGTGATTAAAGCTAAGCAAATACTTTAAACTACATGTAAAACCCAGCCGGCGGAATCTGTCATTTCCGCCATTTCCAATTTTGTTTATCAAGTCGATGAAGATCTTCTTTTACATGGTCACACCATCGAAGGTATATGTGGCTTTACAGTGTGCAAATCATCGTTGTATTCATCAACACAAATTGTTTGGTCCGTCTTCACAAACAGGGTCATAAATCGTCCGTAGGATTTCTGTAACACCGGCTAAAATTGTACAATTAATCACAGATAAGTAGAAATAGCAAATAAATACATTTAGGACTCCGACAGCTCGTGAAGAACTGAGTTGAAGTGATTTAAAACTCTCGGCGATTCCTGTGTGCGAGTTGTTGAATTTCTGCCAAATTCAAACGAAAAGGTTAAGAGGCAGTTTTTCCTGATAATAGATAATCTCTGGAAGGATTTTTCATTTTCTCGAAAGCAACAGTACGCGTTAAATTTTATTTTATGTTGACATTGGTTAGAATTCAATTATTGAATTGATTTCATCTAGAATGTTTGTTATACTACAAGTTTCAAGAGTACAACCCTTAGAAGTGGAAATGAAAAAATTTCTTCGTCCAAAAGTTTGAAATAATTAAGAAAAGAATGTTTAGTGCGATTGAACCTACAGCTCTTAGTTATTACTACATCCACTTAACCGTTGCCATCCATACTGGACAAATATTGAAATTTGCCATAAGGGTGCTTCATTTTAAATGTTCAATGTACAAACTTTATATAAACTATACAATCAAGGATTTGCCACCTCATCAATTTTAGAAGAAAAAAAATATGAAAAAATACCCATAATGGTGTGAAATATAGCAAAGAGTGGGACACAAATTATAATTTTCTTTTAAGAAAATAATAAAACAATCCATTCCCTAATTGTTTACTTCTAAATCTACTTAACTTAAAAAAAATCATCGGGGAATACCTTTCCATAGAATGCTGGTACTTCTGAAAATAATTCTATTTTGTTTTCTTGAATATAAATATAAATTAAGAAGCGTGCAATTGCAACAAATAATATTTGTATGTCATTTTATAAACTTCTGGTACGGCTTTGTTTTCTCCATAAATACCAAGCAATAAATTTATTAAACTGAATTCTTTTGTTCATTTATACATTTTAATAATAAATTTTAACACAACATTAGTGAAAACAATAATTAGAAATGTATAATAATAATAAGATAAAGTAAAATTGTTTTTTATGCTTAGCTGTTTGTTTCATTTTGTTTCTCCTTTTTTTTGCACAGAATTATTTCGCCTTAATCAAGTGGTTGTTAAAGGTTTTTTGGGAAAAAAGAAAATTACATTACAAAATTGAATAGGTAAATATTGTTGTAGAAAAAAAGGTACTTACAATATTGAATTTGTATGCGACGACGGATGGTATAGAAAAAATAAATATGTAATGTAAGAAACGTTTTTTTGTTTTTTTTTAATGCCTTACCTTACGTTATCACGAAGAACTTTATTGAAACATTTGGGTTTTAAAGAATGGAAAATTTTAATAATTGTACCTTCACCAAAATGTTTTAGCTTTAGCTGAGACGCACTGGAATGCATTTGATTTTTTTTTTGAAAATATTGTAAACGTTAATAAATTGTATTATTTTCTTATAAATTTTTAAATCGATAAGGGGTTATTCTTCAACGACTTTCGTAAATGCGTTGTTCAGGAAGCAAAAACAACGTTTTTTTTAAGGAAAGTTTTTTTTTTTTGGCGCTAATTCTGATGCTTGCATTGCTCCAAATTCTATTACTTTAATTATAAAGAAATCATTTAACAAGCTTTGACTTCCAAGTGCTATTGGAGTGAGTTATATTAAAAACAAAAGATTGCTTAGGCTGAGGGAAATTGAGAATTTCTTTTTAGATAAAGCTTCGCTTAAATCTATTTTTATGTGTTTTATTGTTTAATATCTTCAGAATAGCCTTTTTAAGAAATAACAAAGAAGCACTGCATGATCTTCATAATCTTTGGTTTATAAAGATAATAAAATATGTACATATTTTGCAAAATCTTCAAATTGAGTTGATATATTCCTACATTTTTAATTATTAAACTAAATTCAATACGATGATATTTATTTAATGATAATAAAACTACCACCTTTTTTGATTTATTTGCCAATTTTCGGTCTCCGTGTAGAATTACAGTCTTGTGCGGATCAATGTGAACAGAGAACAAAATTTAAAAAGTTGAGGTCTACTTTGGAGACAAGCCAGTTAAAGAACTTGTAAATATATTATTTAAAAATATGTACATATGTATTTTGAAATAATATTTAATACTAATATTACACTCAGCTAATTTCAAAAACATAAATAGCCGTGTTTTATTGTTATTGTTTTTGTTCAAAAATTCTGCTGAGCAGGCTATCCACTTGTTCAAAAATAATATTTAAAATTCGTCGTGTTCACATTGAGTTATATCGTAAACACTATATTTTGTGATACTGTGTGAAAAACACAGTTCTCTTAAACAAATAATTTAAAAAGCTATATTTGCAACACCATTTGATGCAAGTTATATTTTTCTGTTAGGTACTATTCTCTTGAAAAATCATATAATATTGAAGAACTCATAACTACAAAAAATTGTAGCAATAGATCCAGAATCCATTCACCATGTGGTGGAAATTATGTATAAGAAAATATTGATGAATAATTAATATGATTGTATTGGCAATATTTTGATCGACGCACATTTCGCTAATGTATATAGTTAGTACGCAAATAACGTTTCAAAACGTCAAAAATTTCAAAGCATTACAAATGCATAGCATTAAAAGGTTCATTTGAATTTTAGTTAAAGGTCTTAGGAACCCAACTAAGGAGACTCCAATTCAGATTTTTTTTCGAAATATTCACGAAAAAATAAAATTTAAAATAAAATACACTTTTACAGACATCAAAATTTCAATTGTGACTAATTAATTAAAGAAACCCTGAAGAAAAGCTGTTACGCCATAATTTTGACAACAATATGATCTCCAACACCCATTCTAGTTATTTTTAATATTTTGTAACTGAATGAAAACAAAATTGAACTAATTTCAAAAACTAACGAATGACAACAATTTTTTTTACTTGTGCAAACACACAACAAAGCCCAGGGGAATTATATAGAAAGTATATACGCAGGTAGCAGGGAAAATACACAAAATAATTTACCTATAAAAAATGTTTTCCATGAATTTTTATGTAGTATATATTAAACAATTTTAAGCCAACAAATACATGAGAGTTAAATGTACTTGTGATAATGATAAAACAAAAGAAATTATAAATGAATAAAATAACAGGAAAAAGGTCAGCACAACAAAATTAAAAAAAAAAATTAATTAAAAAAAATTACAAACAATAAATTAAAGAAATCCTTACCAGACAGTCAATTTTTTTAAATTATTTTTATAAAAGTTGTTTAATTTTCATTGAAGAAAAATATGAAAATTGGGTGGATAAACTTTATTATTTCTTTCGACATACCAGCTGTAGTAGTACGTACTGTGAAGCATGTGTGATGTGAAGAGGAGTAGCAGGAGAAAATTAACAAAAAACGCCCTCAAAAATTTTTCTATGCGTAGGAAAATCGTTTGACCTGTTAAGAATTCATTAGAAAAAAAAGAGTATAACGGTGATATTTATCAGAAAATTAATAAATTCTTATTTTCTTACAAACTAACTGCAAAAAATTTACTACTAAAAATTTAATAATATTAAATACAGAACTTGAATGCTATATTTTTGATTTTTTGTTTAATATTTACAAACAAATTAGCTTTTGTAATTATAAATGTTAAGTGTGCTAGAAAGCTTGCTGATTTGTATAAATTATTAAAATAAATAAATTGCTACTTTGCTTTGCACGAAACTAACAAAACAAAACCTATCTGTTTTTTTTTTTATTTGAAACAGACAAATATTTCCTCTATTTATAATTTATGTCAATCGATATGGAAGATTTCTTTTAACATAAATGACTTCTAGAAAAAATGCATACATTTTTTAGAATAATGTATCTAAAAGCAAACAAAAATATTAGAATGAAAAATTGAAAGTAGAACGAAAAACTAAGAGGAATTATTTATTTGTGTTTTTTTTTTGTTTCGCTTGCTTAGTTTTTTTATATATGCTGTTTTCATTTTGCATTTTTTTTTTTTAATTTGACATTATTTTAAATAAATAAGTTTTTAATATTGAGAAGAAAAATCTTTTTCACTTGCTTTCAGTTGCTTCAGTTTTTATTGGTAGAGATCCGGTTTGCAATGTTGTAGTTATTCTTTGTGGTACACTTGTGTTAGATGTTGATATATTACAAGTAGTATATGCTGGTACCATTTGTTGTTGTACTCATCCATCCGGGTAAATAATTGGCATCGGCAAATTCAATATGGGAGCCAAACAAATTGGCCCCTGAGGAGTGGATCACCGAAATCGCGGCTGCATCATTTGGAGCATTGGGTGGCCGGGTAACATAACACCCATTCCAGGAACTCCCATACCTGGGACAGGTGCTAACAAACCTATAATCGTCCAAAAAAAGAAAGATAAAAATAAAGCCAAAAATTAATATTTGGAAAGTATCGTATGCAAAAATGTGGGTAATAAAAAAATTAAATTAAGAAAACTTAAAACATAATGGTTCTCTTTTTCAGATGCATTGCATTAATTTATATTTATTATATAAATATATATATATATAGTAAACGATTTATTTGACAGAAAAAAAAAGTGTATAAATATTACTGATCATATTTAAATTAAACTAATAAACGCAACATACGAATTTAAAAAAAAAAATCAAAAAAAGAACATTCAAAAACAATACATTTTTTCATTAATAATAATTATATTTCTTGTGTTTATTTTTTTGTTAAAAATAAATGTACGCTGTTGAAAGCATAGCACAGCGAAATAGAAAACAAACAATAATTCGCAATAGGAAAAGTACAGCAATGAGACTAAAAAAAATTAAATTTAAACATTGAGCCGATTTTTCAATCGCCATTTAAACAGTCAGTTAGCCCCCCGAAGAATAAAGTTGATCTTACAATCAAATAACAACATTGAATTTTTCAACCAAGGAAAATTGATCTTTAAAATATTATAATTTGAACGTTTTTTGTACATATTGATATTATGTATTGTATGTATGTAATGTATGTATGTGCATATACTTTTGTGTTTTTTTTTTATATTTTTGTTTTACTTTAAGTTTTAGAATATCCAACATATTAAAGAAAGTTATAAGTTATGTAAGTTACATCTGACAATTATTTAAAAATACATTTTTGCTCTATCTAAGATTAAATACTAACTGACTATTAAAAAATTGGCCCTTTATTAAGTATTATTTTAATACTTCGTTTAGCTCACGAAGATTTCAAAAATAAATATGATCAATGCTTAGTTTGTTTTTTAATTAAAATTTAGTTTTTTTTTTAATAAACATTAATTTGTTTTACATAATTAAAATAAATAAACAAATTCTGGTTTATACCTGTTTGATAAACCAGATACATGATTGTGTTATAATTACTCTACGATAGAAAAAATATATTATTTTTTTATGGAAACTATGTATATAGGGAAACAAAAACCAACATGAGTTTTAAGAAAGAGTACATTTTTGAACTGCAGTTTTTTTTTTTTTTTAATTTTATTTACTTCGAAAGCAATTATTTTTTATTAAATGTAATTACAATAGTTGCTAGTAATGATAAAAAATAACAGTTGAACGTCAACAAAAACTAAAGTGTGCAATTTGAAGTAAGAAATTATATTTGAAGCAAAAATATCAATTAAGCTCATCTTTGAAAAATATTTGTTCGTTAAGCTACAAACTATTTGGTATTATTTTTGGTGGTTAAAAAAAAAAAAAACGAAATTCATAAAGATTTGTCCCCTATTTACCGTACGGTGTATTAATCTATGTGTTAATATACTTATTATACATATGTATGAAGGTAATGTATATTGTAATATCAAGTACGTTGTTAAAAAAAGCTTACATTATTATCTTTTACCTGTGCAAAACTTCTGTACCTGTGCAAAACTTCTTCGAAATATTGACATATCTGAATGCATAATGCATTGATGTATTTATATTAGCTCATTTGCCTTTAGTTTTGTAACTGTATTCGTGTCAAAAAACAAAAATAAAAGGCCAGGTTTTTCACCATACAACGAAATAGTTTCAAATAAACAAACCAATCATGTATAAAAACTTAAATTATTATCAACAGAATAAAATCCGGGAAATTTATGGAAGAAAAAAATCTCTAATTTTCATCAATGTATTAATTGGTGTTTTTTTCCAGAATATGTATACGATTTTAAACATTTCAGCTAATATGCTGCTCAAAATCACGCACACATACTAAAGGTAGTATAAACGTTTTTCAAAATCAAAATCGAAAAAGGGATCCCGAGTGACTAGACAAACATTGATTTTAAAAGTTTTTCTTCAATTTTGATGAAAATAAAAAGAAAATAACTCTAATCAAAATTTTATATCAGTAGTAGTACCTTCTTTTAAGTTGAAGTGTTGGCTCGAACAATCACTTTTCTTTCAATTTCTGATCACCTGATTTTTAAAATATGCAAAATATATTCTTGTGTTTTCATTGTTTGGTATTATTTTGACGTTAAATTAAGTATTAGCAATCTAAAGAACCCACCTTCACAATTCAAAGGAAATCAAATCGTGTAAGTCACTCATAAGACTCATATGATTTCAAAAAAGAAAGTGCATATGACTTTTTTGAAACATGGATTGCAGCTAATTCGAGAAGTCATATTGGATTTTCGAATTTTTAGTGGATAGTGTGAAATTTAATGTTGAAAACACTAGAATTTTGTATTAACTAACTAACTAAGAATATGAAGTTATTTTTGAGAAAATCAAATCATTTAAGTCTAGACTTTTTAACATACCAATGCAAACGGTATGACTTGAGAAATCATGCAGAAAATATAATTACAGGTCATATTTCTGCTTTCGTATAAAGTGGCTTTCAATAAATCCGATAATTGAAATTCATTTTCATAGCATTTTCATTCAAGGTCCATTGTCAAACGTTTTGTACTTATGTATGTCTCAACATTATTGCGGCAGAATTTGAGTCAAGTCTCAAAATCATCGTGTAAAAGCGCGTACCTACCTCACAAGAGGGTAAATTCGTTGTGTGATACCATACTTAGGCTTTCTGCACTTTAATCATTTTTTCATATATACCCTACCCCAGCGTAGATGTTTATACATAAAAAAGTAACCCAGTAAGTTCATTGGTATAATGCGATTGCACAAAAGGAGATCAGTACCCAAATTTTGAAAGGAAACATAAATTGAAGAATTAAGGCCTCTTCATTTCGCAAAGTTCCATCACTAGAAAAAAAAAATTAAGATGGTAAAATTGTTCAATTAAATTAAAATTTGTAAAATAAATACATATTTACAAAAAAATAACATATTTCCTTCTATCATGTTCGAACTGACACATTATTTTAAATTTTATTTCTTTGTTACCATCTCGACAAGAGCAATAAATACATAGTTTATATATGTATATGTGATATAAAAAGTTTTCTTTAACGTCTTTGTCAAAAAATGAATATCCTTATATTTTTTTTATTTAAGGGACTTTGTATTAAAATTCGGAGTATAGAAAATTCAGGTGAAGAATTAATTAACCTTGTTTGATGATTCACGCATATTTTGCAAAAGTTTCAAGTTATGATATTACAAGAGGTCTTCCCTAGAACTTGAGAAAGCAAAGAAAATATGTAAGAGTAATTTCAAAGAAGTTAAACCAAAGAAAACCTTTCAATTGTCAGCTTTAACAATTTTTAAGTTCCCTGTATTATAGAATAACTTACATTGGATATTTGCAGATTAATCGTTTGCGAAAACAAAAAACTCCAACTTGATAATATCGAATAAGACGGGCTTAAATAATGATTGTGCTTCAAATTGGTTTCATTGTTAATCCAGGGTACACGTGAATAGCATCGTCATTGTTATGGAGATATTGCAGTTTATTACTGTATAGAAATTGAAAATCTTCAATCAAAAAAATATATTAAATTTAGAAAACTGCATTACTGAAATTAAGCACCACCATTACAACTTTACTGCCATCACATGTACCCTAAACTTTTTGTGAATTACAAAATGCTACACTCAAAAATATATTGCAAATATTTATTTTGATTATAGAAAACTACAAGGTATGTTATGGTACATATATAATTACATATGTATAGGTATATTAACAAAAATACGCAAAATACCAACTACGTAAATGCATTGTTTGAGTAAAACATAAAAAAACAAAAATAAAAATGAAAAAAAAAAAAAATAATAACTAAAATATTCAAAAAAAAAAAAAAAAACAATTATGTATTATTATTTTTTGCTTTTTTTTAATACGATATAATATCAATTAGAAAAAAAGCAACAGGTATAAAATATTTATCCAATCACCTCGCATCTTTTTTTATTTTGCTATTTTACTCAACTTAACATTAGTTTACTGAAATAATGAAAGAAATATAATATATTTGTTGGTTTTTTGACAGTTCTGAAAATGTATTTGAGAGCTTTTATAAGTTAATATATTTTTTTTGTTAAGGTAATCTTTTAGTCAGAGGTTTGGTCACGTGTAGGTATTCGAAATTTGTTTATTATTTTTAATTTTCCATACAAAATTTAATCAAAACAAAAAGTAGAACTATTAGATGGAGGTAGGTTTTAGTTAATTAAACAAAAAGAATTGTCAGGGTTTCACCACCGTCTTATTGATTTGCTAGACAGCAACCCTGAGCGTAAGCGTTAAAAATTAATCTACTAAGAGGTATGTATGTATTTATATATTTTTTTAATACAAATTTTAACACAAATCAATCATTAAATTTAAACATTCAAAAATTAAAAACAATTCAAAATAGCACAAAATTTAAAGTATAATTATGTTTGGTTTTACCAGAAACAATAATGGCAAATATATAATTATGTTTACTTTTATACTAGATTTTTTTCTACCATTTTTTAACAATTTATTGCTATAATCGTGCTTTATAACAACAAATCATACAGAATGGAAAAAATATAGCGATTTATCAGTCATGTAGTCCCAGAAGTGTAAAACAGCGTTAACAATTTACATATTTACATTATTGCCTCTTATAAAGTTGGTGTTGTTTTACTAGCTGACCTTTGCCTTTAAAATAAATTAAATGAATTATTACTCTTCTAATATAGGTAACCATAACGTCCAATTTACGAATATACATTATGTACATGTGCAAGTTGAAATTCCATTTAAAAATCGTTACGAATATCGACGAAACATAGGGCTTTTGGCGTTCGGGTTAACGGGGATAGTTGTTTTCCAAATATTTTCGATCTTTATTAAAATTTAAGAACAAGGGTAAATAACAAAATTCCATGAGTAGTCGCGTGACTACGAAGAGTGAAATTTCTTTAACTGCACACTTGAGACGCACCAAGGTCACCGATGTGAATGTTACTTTTATGTTTAAACCGATATTTTGAATGTCAAAGTATGTTTTCCCATTAAAAGCTACAAACCATTTCAATTATTAATAGCATATTCACGCCTTATCAATATCAAGATTTCGAGCAAAAAGACAAAATTTCTACGAAATCCACAACATTTCCCATACATCATTAGCAAAATCTTATAGGAACAGTATGAATGTGAAACAAACACAATTACTTTTTTTCTTCAGTATATTAGTTGAGTCACAAAATAGAGAGGATAAAAAGAGAGTTTATTTTATCTATTGATATTTTATTGTAGTGTAAACAGATAGTGGGGTTTCATTACGTTTTGGGGTTTTTTTCAATATAAAAAGAGAGACAAAATTTAAATGTGTGTAATTATTTTGGGACTTTTAACTAATTGCAATAGATTTTTTTTCTCAATATATATCATATATTTGTTTGAAATGTCAACCACTAGTTTATGTGTCATATCATATCTTTAACGGAAATCGCAATTTTGATCCAGATTTCGCAAGGACAGATCTAGACTTGACTAGTCCCATCTTAGTAAATAACATATATATTTTTTACAATTAGTCCAATCACGTATGCACGTGTAAGGTAAAACTTTAAAACGTGACTTTATTAATGATTTGCAAATGAATATTGTTTTTTTTTTTGTTTGGTTTTAGCTCAAGACATAAAATAAATAGAGTAATAGACTCGCACCTCGCACGTTCAAATCCTTTTGCAGATCTATCAATATTCAATTTATGAAAATTGTGAAAAAGCCGTAGAGTCCCAAGATCCTTAATAAAGGAACATGATAACACTAAAGTGTATTCCCAATATTACACAAAAAATTTAATAGTTTTATAAAAATTATTATTAATTATCAACGTAACATCTGCCTTAGGCTAAACTCATACTGGAGTTGCGAGCAAAACGTTAAAAACAAATACATGCTTTCTTATGAGCTGATACCTCGCCGCTGGACGCCTCAGTATGAAAGCTCTCATAAGAAAACGTTTGTTTGTTTTCGTCGCTCTGCTCACCTCTCACGTAACCACTCTGCTCACAGCTTCAGTATGTTCTCAGCCTTAATTTATGTTTTGTACTCACCACAAAGTAGTGAAACAAATTGCTAAATTGAAATATTTTTTTTTCAAATTTAAATTAGCAAAACAAATGTTAAGCAGTGTTAATATGATTAATATTAAATTTAAAAGATAGAAATAAAAGGATAAAACTCTAAGTATACTAAAAAAAAAACATGAAAAAATATGTTAACATTTTTCTAATTATATAATTATAAGTAAAATGTTTTATACGATCCCAACAAAAAAAAAAAATTAAAACCACTCGTTAATAGTGCTAAATATTATATTGATTGCCATGCAGTTAATAATAAATGCTAGTAATGTGAACACTAAACAAAAAAAATTCAATACATAATTTATAATTTTTAAAACATACTTTTATCTTCTCGGTAATTTTTTTATGAATGCATCAGGAATTCATTTTTTATAATAAAAACGAAACTATAAAAAGTGAAAAAATAATGTTAATTATTAAGATAACAGCCGATTTACATGAATTTTCTGTTTCTTACTTACTGGCAGTTAAACAAAAAAACAAATAAATTGTTTTATTTTCTTTAAGATTATTTTAAGGAAAAGAAGACAACGAAAAATAATAAAAGCAGGAAAAAAAGAGAACTTTTTTTTAGTGTATTACGTTTTTTTTTTATTTTTATTAAAAATTTGTATAGCTTAAAATTGATTGCATAATAATCGTTTTATTTTTACAACCTGCAAATGTATGTACAATATTAATGGACTTTATATCTTTTTTCAATTTTCTTCTCAGGGCTTACAAGCGATTGATTTCCATACATTATCTTCCAATACTATCTATGTATATAACACTTGATTAACATATATGTTATATATTCGAAGGGACGAAGTTTAAATTAATAATCTATCGTTATCGAAAATGTGCTATGAGTCCTCAAAAATGTATAACACGAATTTTGAAATTCCTGAAATTTGATATCACAGAATCCGAATGACACGGAAATAAGTGTCATATGTCATTCTACTAGTTTTTGAATATACAATACATGTAACTATATACATTAGGGTGGTCTACGATTCCCTTTTTTTTGTTCGATTTAAATTTCTACAAGTAAGTTGTTTTAATTTTCAAATTTTAAATTTTACTATTAAATACAACGATATTTTGCTTTAAATACGAGACAAAATAAATAACATGGACAATTTTGTTTTCGATTTGATTTCGATGAAGTAAAGCTGCTTTTAAACTTTATTAGTAGCACTTACAAAATTATGACTAAAGAAAAAAAAGGAATTGAAAAATTGATGCTCACAAAATATCATCTAATAAATCTGAAAAAAAAAAAATTGTTAATATATTTTGGACCATGGGAACTTAATTTCAAGAAGAAGAAAAAGGAAATCGTGGACCACCCTAATAAACATATCAAATGCATATATCAAAATTGTAAAAATGCTTAAACTTTAAATAAAGAACTTTTAGTTAAACAATGATGGAGAATCATAATTAGTTTCTTTATATTTATAAATTTTAATTATTTGACGATTGCATTCAATGAGACAATAGTTTTTTTTGTCGATTCCATTCGGATTCTGTAAAGAAATTTGATCGTAATTTGTAGCTTAAAAATTAGAGGACTTGTTTCGATGGATTCTGTGATAGGGCTGAATGAGTGTTCCAACAGAATTTAACGAATTACAGTTGATACTCGATTGTCCGGGATTCTTTTAACGGGGACACTCTACTAACCGGATGCTTTCTTGAACGAAATATTTGATATAAATAACTTTAATAATTGGCACTCACTCTAATATCCGTAAAAGAAACAAAAACCTTTTTTTTCTTTTAGTTCTCGAGAAATATTAAAAAACAATGTAAACTCTATTATGCGGAATTAACTCTAATATCCGAAAAAACATAAGAACAAGTATCCTTTGCATGAATTGTTAAGTTTGTGGAATAATTTATTGTTTGTTTTTGTTTTGTCATATTTAATATATGAAATGATTTTTCCTAAGAAAACAAAAATCTTTTAATCGGGATTTTCGATTATCTGTGATCGTCCCAGCCATTCCGGTTAAAGAGTTTCAACGAACATTTTTGTATTCTTCTCATAGATATTTTTCATTTTAAAGATGTTCTTATATTTTTTTAGATTTTTAAAATTGACTGAGTATATTATGGTACATATTACATATTAGATAGTACTTAACTATTCATTTTTAAATGTCTTTTGCACGCTATTGTGGGAGCAATATTTAATGTTTAATACTGCAACCATAATGTATCTTTTTCCTGTAAGGCTATACTTTTTCGGAATGCTTCTGACGGCTTATGTTACATTACGAAAAACATTTTTGCAAAAACATCTCTACGGAATCTGAAATTACTAATCTTCCAATCCTTTCTTTCATCTGCGAGTAATCTTAGCAAAGCTGTTAGTCTTTTTTAAGCTTACTCAAGAAAAGAATACGCTGTACGCTGGTATACGCTTAAATATTTTATTTTTTTTTGGCACCATCAATATAAACATAACACGGACGAAGCGCTATTGCAAGTGCAAACATGGTTTACTATGTTTTTTTTTTTAGAAGAATGTAACGACGGTAGATTCGTATAAGAAGAGCTTATATACAATTCGTGCCGCTTTATTGTCACTAATATAGCGCTTTATTATCACTAACATAATGGTATGTTATGTACAATAGCGTGTGCCTAAAAAACAACAGTAGGTATGTCTCTTAAACTAGTTTTCTGAATTTAAGTTTAACAGCTATAGTAAAATACTTCCTCGTCAATTTTCGTACAGAACTATTTTCGTGTTTTTCTTAACTGATCTAATATTCTATAATCCGAAGGGAATATATTATATCTAGAGGATTCATTTATTTTTTTGACACAATTAATTTTTTAAAGTACATTTTATTGATTATTATCATTTCGGTAGCATTTGTTTTACAATAAAAATTAAATAAAAATTAAACATGCAAATAAAAAATATACAGTTGAAAACACATGTATTTTTTGAAATATAAAGGAAAACTAAAATTTACTAAATGAAATAAAAAAAAAATATTTTTACACCTGATGCCTGAAATCAAAGTTTGTTATGAACATAAAAACAACAAAAAATCGAATAAATGTCTATAACAACAAATAAAGATGATGTTTTTTTTTTATTTTACACATAAGATGAGTTTTGGGTACAAAACAGTACAGAAGGTTAAAAAATAAAACTTAATCGCCTGTGCGACGAATCGTTGGTATTGTATTTCCTTTGATAGCTGATGCATTTTTTTTAAATTTTACTAAATTAGCTTGTTTTCATGTTTTTTTTGTTTTTAATTATTATTATTTTTAAATATAATATTTTAAGCAAAAGAAATGTGTTTTTCGACGTTGTTGTTGTCTTTGGACTTGGAATGTTGTGGGAGTGCGTGTCATTTGTCTATCGATAGTAATTAAAATTGTTGAACCTACCTGCAGGCATTCCACCCATGCCAGGTGGTCCAGGTCGCATCATATTTCCACTAATTAACTGGCCGTGTGGTCCAATTCCCATGGTTGGGCGCATCATAGGTTGAACTAATTGCATTCCTGGACCCATTTGAACCTTAAGTGAAAAAACAATAATTTAATGTTAGAATATGTTGTTGATTTTGGTTGTATTTTTGTTTTTAATGAAAAATTAAATTAAAAGAATATTCGAACATTAGACAACAGTGTTTACAATCGTTTGATAAAAAAAGCTTTACTAATGATTTTGTTTTTTTTTTATTATTATTATTTTGTTGAAAAGGGTTTGAAAAATGTTTGCACGTACTTACAAGTCTTGGAATGTTCACATTTTTATGCAACGTATTTTTTGTACTAATCAGTTAGTGGTTCGCGTCTTCCAAATAACAGGAATTGTTTATTGAATTAATTTATGTATTTTTGCATAGATTAATACAAACAAACAAATAAATCCACCATTATATATATACTTTTCACACTTATTTCACTAAAGAGCAGATTTTAAATAATCTAGCACTAAAGATAAAACATATATGTATTTAATAAACAGATAGCTCGATTGAAAAATTAAATATAATGTATATACAAAATTTTGAAAAATGGACAAAGGTGTTAAACCCCAATCTCGATTTTTTCTTCGAAATTAGATTCGATACTTTATTATTTTATTTTCCATTGGTTTTCGCCTGAAGACGACAGAATGAAAAATTTCGGGAACTCTAAGAACGTATGACATTAATTTTTTTCTCATTTTTAATTCGAAGAATTCATTACTCAATATTCCGATATGAGAAGCGTGTACACATTAAACCAAATTAATGTATTAAAAAATTTATTTTTTTGTTTGATATTTTAAAATAAAAAATGAGAACATATTTGAAAAAAAAACATAAACAAACTATGTAATTACAAAAAAAAAAAACATTTTTAACTAAATAGATTAAGATCTTATTTTTAGTTACCGTTTACATGTCAATTATTAAATGAAGCAGTATTAGAATAAATAGGACAAGAATTTTCAAATAATTATGACAAATTATACTGCTTTTTACCAGAGTGATTTTCCTTTCTTAAAAACAATATCTTTTTCTTTTCTTAATGACCAAAGAAAAAAATGTAGTGTCATACGGGCTTAAATATTATAAATAAAGATACGAAATATATGTTTAAAAAACTTAACAGGCATTGTTATTTTTACTCAACCTTTAGATAATTTTGTATAAAAAAAATTATTGTGGTCTTTTTACTTTATAAATGAAATTATTACTTGAACTACATTCAAGCACATGTGCTTCCATAGTGAATTCTAGCCCACCATCCGAGAGGTGGCTGGTGTAGGTCAGACTTTTCAGTTTTTCTCCATTAAATAATAGGTATTCGGTGTAACTCATACCATTTTACTTAAAGGTAAACTAATCCAAGTTTACAATACGCAACGGGGATTCATTACCAAATGAACGGAGGAATATAGTCGCAAAATTTCCAAAAATGTAACTTTCAAAGAATACTTTATAAGCATGGGAAGGGAAACCAATTCCTACCCACAGAGGTTTCCTTCTTATCGTAATTTGTCACGTTTTTTTTTTTTGTCCACCGTACTTCGCAGGGCTTATTTACAAAATGTCTTTTTCAAAATGCATTTGATTTTTGTAAAAACTCAATACCGTTTTTTTTTTTTTTTTAAAAGTTAAGGGGTTAGCATTAAAAATTTGGATTTTTTTATACTTGGGAACCTATGCCAACAAAAGAAGATTGAACAGTCCTTTATTAATACATTATGTACATCCGTCAATATAACAGTACCTTATTTAAGTTCATAGATGCGCTCAGAAGTTAAAATCAATAAAATATGTAAAATACACAAATTCGTTTTTTTTTCTCAAAAATATAGAGTCAATTCAAAATATGTTTATACCCCCGTGGAGCCGACGTGTAGTGATTAGACTACTTAATTATGTATTTCTATTGCCATAACAAAAATTTGTAATAAATACGAGTATGATCTTTATTTATATATAAAATTTCCTAATCAGAAATTGGTTCCGGATGACAGGATGTGTTCTTTCATCTTTGGAATACTTTCGTATACAAATTGCATTACAAAACAATTAAAATCTTATTTAAATCACTCAGTATGTACATAAACTAGTGTGGTCGTTAAATGAAAGTTTGTTTTTGATAAACCATTAATCAATCAAATATATATGTACATTCAGTGTAAACAGCAATATCTGCAATGATAGTCGTAGGTTGTTCTAAAATCAAGCATTTAAGTGGTCAGTTTTTGATAAAAAAAATGTTAAACTCAAAACTTTGAAAAAAAAAAAAAGTTGAAAATATATTCTGTCCTAGCGAGGTATCCGTCGGAGCGGAAAATTCTCCGATTTTATACGAATCACAGGATATTTGCTTCGAGGTATACTTTCGGACAGCTGTTCGGAACATTTTTCCGACATTATGCACGCACACCCGCGTTTTGCGTTACAGTGCGATCAATTGCTTTTTTTGAGTGATATTTTGACAGCTCATAAATTTATTTCCGCTCCGACGGATACGTCGCTAGGGTAGATTATAATTATTTCATTTTTTTAATGTAATTAAATGCATAGTGATCCAAATTAATTTATGTACTGTTTTTGAGAAAGTTGAAAAACTATTTTCTTAAAAAAATGGGCGCTCCCGCTTAAGCGTGGGAAAAGATCCCAACAATTTCTCTTCTAGTCCCAAACTTCATTCCCAAGCTTTTTGTCGCATCTTATGGGAACTACCTTGTCCCTACAAAATTTAAAATTGCATTGTGAATTAACCACTAAAAGAAAGGGGGAATGCAAAAAAAACAAACTGAAAAAAATATAGATTTTCTGTCTAATATTTAATCGATGTAAGGCAATCGAAAATGAAAAACAATAAAAAAAAATACTTATCCACAATAAAGTTCAAACATATATGTATGTATACCTATCATTCAGTTTCTCTCAAAAATTAGCGTTTATCAGTGTTTAAAACACATTTTTCTTTTTTAAAATGCAGGATTTGGAATTTATTAAGAACATTCCAATATTAAAAATGAACATTTGCTGTAACGAGCATATAAACAATGTTTATTATGTTTATTTAAAGACAACAAAATACATGTTTTAAATGGCACAGCCTCAGTATTTGAAGCATTTATATGTATAGTAAAACTTTAATCTTACTGTATAACCTAAAGACACATCAAATTCGCTTGGAAATGCTTTATTAGGTAGTCTTAGTTTCTAATTCCCTTAGTAGAAAGGTTCGCAGCATTTTGTTTGTGATAAGAAAATTTCTTATGATAAATAAGTGTTAAAAATCGTTTAATACTTAGTTCCTTATTTTATTTCATAATTAATCTATAACCATAATCCATAAGCTAAATTTTAAAATGCACATTAATTTGTTTTGAATAATATAAATTAAGTAACCTACTTACAGCTTATAGTAGAGAAATGAAAAAAATTTATCGCACTTACAGCACGTGGCAAACCCAACGTTATCTCTGTAAACAAAATATTAAATCAAAGCATTCATTTCGAGACTTACCATGCCAAGAGGGGGACCACCTGGTCTTGCAGCTTGTAGTCTTTGTAGCATAACTGCACGATTTAGATCTTCTAATTGTTTTTGTTGTTGATGCTGATGTTGAGCAACAGCTTGTGCTTGAGCGTGTGCATGCGCCTGGGCCTGAGCATGGGCTTGTGCATGCGCCTGAGCTTGGGCATGAGCTTGTGCCTGTGCTTGTGCTTGGGCGTGAGCAACTTGTGCTTGTGCTTGGACAACTTGGGCTTGGGCCACCGCTGCCATTGCTGCAGCCTTTAATAAAAATAAAATTATTTCATATCAACTTGAAAATATTTTTTTTAAATAAAATATGTAAAATACTTCTTGAGCTTTTGAAATTGCTGCTGCTGTAGTACTTCCAGTCGTTGTCGTGGTTAATGATGATTGGGCAGTACTACTGGCACTGGATGGTCTAGGAGTCGTTGCAGTTGAAAGTTTATTCTGATATTTTGGTTTGCGAGCACGAATTTCTTCTAAACTAAGATCCTCAGGAGGATGAATAATTTTTGAAGTCGTTCCACTAGTTACTATGTTTGGTTTTTGTGGTTGAGGTCCTTCTGTCGTGCTACTTGTTGTAGCACTTGAACCATTTGGATTGTTTGTTGTGGGTGGCGCGCTAATTGTAGCATTGCTAAAAAAAAAAAAATAGTAATTCCATATTATAATGTGTTTAGAGATTAAAATTAAGAGCATTTAACATAAAATCGGTCGACAAATTAATATATTTATATATATTATAGTTTAATATTGTTCGCATCGTTTGATTATGCAGCTATTTTAGCCAAGCTCTTTTTTTATTTTTTTGTTTGTTTTGATGCCTACGTATTTAAAAGAATAATAACTCACCTATATGCGGGGAACGTCGGCTTAGGTTGGGATGCTGCTGCGCTAGATACAATTACAGCAGGAAAGAGATTTCTAGGAGGCGCACCCATCATTGTATGCGGTGGCATCATTGGAATGCCACCCGGCCCAATATAAGGAGGCATTCCCATGGGCGCCATCATATGTCCCATCGGATTAAACTGGCCCATCATGTGTGGCATCATATTTTGCATCATCATTGGTGGTGGGCCAGCTAACGAAACTATGAATGAATGACTTAAAGTTATTTCACAATCTTTTTTTTTTTTGTTCAATTGCTCAAACATACCTTCAACTTTCTTCTTTGCCACGGGCTCATCGTCGTCAGAATCTGATTTGCCACCGTTCTTCTGCCGTTCGTGCTCACGTAAATCTTCTGGCGGGATTCCATCCATACCGAATATTTCGATCTCTATATTTGATCGATTGGGCAGAGAGTTCGGTACTTTGTCAATAGTCTCCTTGTGTACCTGCATGCAATGAATCGATAATCCGGGACCTGTATATAATTTCTTGTGACAAATGTGGCATTTGAAATGTTTCGCTTTCTGATGTTGAACTAAAATTTTTTCATCTTCAAATTCTCGATTACAATACCTTTTTTTTCATTGATTTAAGGAAATAACTTTAAAATTTAATAATACCAAATAAAACATAAATGTGTAAAAATAATTGGGTTATGTAAAAATAAATACGTATATATATATATGTATCAATATATCTATTTTAAGTATAATATGGCTGTTTCAGTTAATTTTTATATAGAAAAGGATACCAGCACCAGGGTTTGGAAGCCTTCTTCTTTTTGCGTCCCATATTTAGATTGATAAAATTATATATTTATTATAAATATAATTTAAATAACAACAACGTTGGCAAATAATTAAAAAAATGTGTTTAGCTAAAATTTTTCACATCTAATGTAAAAACAAAATGGCCTACGATTGATATTTTAATTTTTGTCAACTATTTTCCTTATACGCCAATCGGTTTTGCTCTTCCTATGACATTCGTAAGAGTTCTGTTTCCTTAACCGCATTTTATTTGGTCCGATTCTTCAATAATTTCTCCGTTCCTGCTTTTAAACGATGCAATTAACCTTTGCGATTGTTAAGCACGTAGGAGGTAGGGCTGCTTTTAGACGACTGCAATTTTTCGGCGTTTCTCTTTTGAGTTTTTTTTTTCGGATTACAACATCCATTTAAATGCTGCAAATTTTAATAGCTGCAATTTTTGTTAAATGAGAAGGAAACATCTCTTCACACTCTTTAATCCGCTTATGTCTCAAACAATAGGAAAAAGCACAAAGAAGAGAGAGCGATAACTCCGCAATTATTTCAACCTCTGCGACTTTGTCTACCCCGGCCACCGCATACGTCCCCCGCCTACGTCCTTAAAAATCGCAGGGGGTAATTGCAGCGTTTAAAAGCAATGAAGATATGAATCTTTTGAAAGTTTTACCCACCAAAACCCATTTGTTTACATTGTTGTATTTGTAATTTCATTTTGTGTCTATAGCCAAGCACGCTGCTGATGCGAAACGAAATTTTTCGTTGGTCTCTTACACGATAGCGTAATGCTTAAAAAAACGACAACGAAAAATAACCCACTCAAAGTTTCACCAAGACACCAATTGCAAAAACAAAAAACAAAAATACAACGCATAAAAATCCCAGAAAGGCACGCCTGATATGAAAGAAACCAACATATACAAACGCGAATACAACTCAAATGTCACTTTTCGCACATAATAAATGGTGCGAAAAAAGAGCGGAGACTTCTCCAAATAATCTGCTACAATAATCAATTTTCTGGCTTCTAATTGGGGAGCTGTCATAAAAAGTTAGATGACTTTTATTTAGAGTCATCTTACAGCTAGCAATCAGTAGCTCTTATTGTTTGAAACATAAGCGGAGAGTAAAGAGTGTGAAGAGATGTTTCCTTCTCATTTAACAAAAATTGCAGCTATTAAAATTTGCAGCGTTTAAATGGATGCTGCAATCCAAAATAAACTCAAAAGAGAAACGCCGTTAAAAATCGCAATATAAACTGAATATTTGGTCGAAGCGAGTTTCAAATTCACTTCAACGCCGCATGTAAACGTAGTAGAAAAGTTTCTGTTTGAACGCACTCTGTGAAGTGTAAAAAATGTCTAATGTCAAACATTTCTCAAATCAAATAAGGTTCACATGGGCAATAATATTTGAGAACATTGTTTTACAATCATGATGTTGGATAATTTTTAAATATTTGAACATTTGCTCTGCTTTTTAAACCAGATGCAGCATGCAGGTCGAGGTCAAGCATTGCTTATACATCTGATGCAATTAATTAAAGCGGGCAAATGGCGATAAAAAACAATATTTGGGGTATAACGTTTTTCTTTATCGTTTACACTTATTTTCAAGCTATGTTGCCAAACAAGCTCGCCCATGTAAACCCACCTGTTGACTTCTTCATTTCCCTCCTCTTTTCTTAATAACGAAAAACAAGTTTCTTCTGAAGAACTGTAGAAATAAACGTCAGGTGACTTTGTTATGGTTTTTATTTGTAATTATTGAACTTATTATATAGCCAACGTCGTCCTTTTATTTTGGGTCTTGCGGTTTAATTTATCTCTTATGTAATTACGTAAAGTACTAACGTCGAAAATGAATTTTCTCGAATTAATTGGTCTTGCCGTCATTCTTTACTTCTTGGGTAATCTCATCCTATGGATTGTGCTAGATGCTGACATTCAACTTTCATTCAAGGAGCGTTTCGGTAAACCGATATCTGCTCTCCGTGGCCAGGTTGTATGGATAACAGGTGCATCTAGTGGAATAGGCAAATATCTTGCTATCGTTCTTGCCAAAAATGGGGCGAGAGTTGCGATATCTGCCCGAAGAGAAAATGAGCTCAAAACCGTGCAACAGGAGTGTTTGGCCGCATCCAACGGTCTTCTGAATGATGAGGATGTTTTTGTCCTGCCCATGGATATGTTGGACATTAAATCGCACGATAAATGCCTGAAATCCGTGTTGGAGCATTTCGGTTCAATCGACATTCTTGTTAACAACGCTGGAAGGTCCCAGCGTGCAAATTGGGCATCCATTGACTTAGAAGTTGATCGAGAAATGTTCGAATTGAACGTTTTTTCCGTAATTAATTTATCTCGAAAAATGCTGAATTACTTCATGGAAGCCAAAGGAAACAGAGGTCATTTGGCTGTGACATCAAGTGGAGCTGGCATCACAGCTGTTCCATTTTCCGGAAGCTATTTAGGAGCTAAACATGCCCTGCATGGTTACTTCAAGGGGCTTTTAGTGGAAGTTCCATCGATCGACGTCACACTGTTCTGTCCTGGTCCAATCGCAACTAATTTCCTTAAAGAGGCATTCACTGCGAACCCGAATGAAAAATTAGATCAGAGTACTGCTGGTGACCCGCATAGAATGACAGCTGAACGCTGTGCTGAACTTTTTGCTGTTGCTTTGTCCAACAAAGTGTCATTCGCTTGGGTTGGGCTGTTTCCAGTGAATGTATTGCTTTATCTGTCGCAATTCTATCCGAACGTGACTTCATTGATTCACAAATTGTTAGGCCCGGCTCGATTGAAGAAGATCCGAGAAGGCAAATAAAATTAAGTTTATAAAACTTTTTACATCAACAAATATATACAAACAATTTTCCATAAAAATTTCATATTTTTGTCTGATTTAAATTTATAGCAGTTAAAGTGAAAATAAACGTCCTTTCTCTTAATTTTTGCACAGAAACTATTGATTCAGATTTTTGGAAGTAATTGCCTCAACAAAACCGGATACAATTATTTTCGTTTGTAATGGCTTGATGTGTATCTGAAACGGTAAATAATACAGTTTTTAAATTATTATTCAAGTAATCACTATACCTTTGCTTCAGTTACACTGGATGGAGCCTAACCTCTTTTAAAACACAATTGAATAAAAATAGTTACGACCATTTTTGAAACTTTAAATGAAAGTAGATAGACTTGCAATTTTATAATTTTAAACAAACAAAAAAAGACGCTAAAACTAGCAAAAAAATGCTCTAACAAAATTTAGTGTTTTGGACAACTTTCCAAAACCTAACAAATGAAAGTATTTGTATTCTACACAAATTATACCTATATATTTGTCTATTTTTTTATAGATCTTAATGCATTTTGAGCTTAAAAAACCATTTTACATCTAAAATGCTTCCTCAAAAAGTCGATAGAAATTTGTAGTGATCATTTTTCTTCCTTGAGTGGGAATTCACCCAACACGACTACCCTGGACTGGGTCACATTAGCTTGCTCTAATTATTGAAGGATATAAAGCGGATATCATTGGGCATTTCTTTCGATTTAGTCGTTAATTATTTCGTTTAATATTATTATTATTAAAATTTATTAACAATAAATTAAAAATGTAGTAAAATTTCTTTAATATCTGTCCAATTGCCTTATTTTGCGAAATAACGTTTCGTTTCGGTAAATTTTTAAGATAAAAGCAATGCATCACAGATAATAAACAAACAAGTACAAAGAGAATCCGCGAATCGTATGAAATTTTGTTTTTTCCACCACGATTCACTCTGTTTTCCATCACAGGGTTTCACATTTTTGAAACTTCTGTGTTTTGAGAATTTTTTAAAAAGTTTAGTATTGTCTATACCTTATTTTTCTTTAAGCAGTACTTAAACTTTACCTAGTAGATTTTAAATAAACTTTTTTCTTAACACCCGAACAACTGTTTAAGAACCGTTATGGAATATTTCCTCAAAAACGACCTCTACGATTTTGATAAAAAACTTGTGAGCTGATATTGGTATGATCTACCATTTATGAGAAGCAAATTTTACACTCAGCTATTATCAACAGTACCATTAATAGAACCATTTTTTTATTTTTTTTATTCCCCATTTAATAGATTTTAATTGAATTTTTTATGCAAAAGCTAATAAGTTTTATTAATATTACATATCAGAATGTTCGAAAAACGAGTACCTAACGAGAGAATTTCAAAATTCAAAATTGCTTTTAACGACCTTTAGTCCACAAAAATGTAGGCTTTTCGTCCCGGAGATCTCACTTGGACTCATCAGTTGAGTTAACTAGTGAGGGCTTTGTCATTACGCAATTTTTGTTAAGTTCAGTTCATCTTACCTATAAATAGATTTCATGACGAATATCTAATGTGAACTATTTCCAACAAGACTAGAATTCCTAATCATTAAATTGGAAGTGTTTTTTTGTTTTCTGGCATTTGTTTATATATGAAATAAACTGAAATACATCAGCCAAGTAGAATTCTTAGCATTGTTTTAATTGGATTTGTTAAATTATTGATTCAAAATAGCTTTTAACGGCCTTTAGTCCACGAAAGATGAACTGAACTTAACAAAAATTGCGTATTTACAAGGCCCTAGTAACTGATGAGTCAACTAATGAGTCCAAGTGAGATTTTTGTGGACTAAAGGCCGTTAAAAGCAATTTTGAAATTCTTTTTTAAATCCAAAACTCGTTTTTCGAACATTTTGATATGTAATATTAATAATATTATCGTTAAAAACCAAGTCCAATTAAAATAGTGCCTTTGGAAAAAGCGGCCCTATATCAAACTGCTAAGGAATATTGAAAGTAGAAATCACAATTGAAGTGTTTTTCAGATTCAGTTTATTTCCAGTTTTCTAAAAAAATATGCACGAAGATCCTTGTTATCGGTGGTAATAAATAACAGAAATAGTAGAATATTTACCTACCTATAATGTTTTGATATATGTATGTAAGTGATTAGTTAACTGTTTAGGTGGATAGTTATAAATTCACCTGGCCATAAAGTATAATAAAAACGCATAGGTTTATTAATTGTGTTCGAAATAGGTTGTAAATTATTACTTGTTTTTTTTTTTTATAGAAAGCCACAAAAAATATTTTTACCTTTTGCGAAAATTAAGATTATTCTTGTTATCAAGAATAGAAAAGTAAGTTTCCAAAAAATAATTAACAAATAATATTATTTATAATCCTCTAAGGCGAACAATGGCGAATACACAGACACACTTGTAAACTTGTAGTAAGGTTAGAAACGAAGGTGCGATTTTTTTCCGCTGCAATAAAAAAGTGGTAAGATTTCTCGGTGTTATGTTCGTTTATTTACGTTTTATAATTTAGCGACTGATTCTGTTTAATTCGTATTAATAAATGTGAAATGGGCTGTTGAAATTGTACATACATATGTACATAAATAGAAAAAAGGAAACCTTCGAGGACACCAGCGTCTACAGAATACAACCTCGATTTTTGATTTAGAAACTCCCACTCACATCTTTACGTCTACCTCAACTGGAAATTTGTCTTTTCTTTATTCTCGAGTTATTAGACCTCCGAGAATCTGGGTTAATTTCAGTCTAAATAATTTAAGATGCTTTGGAGGGTTGCATTTTATTTTTATAATTTTTTAAAAATGACGAGTAACTTTTGTAATTTGTTCAAAATAACATTAAAAAATTATGCGTTGTCAGATTTTTAAAATCAACCTTATCGACATAATTTATTGTTGCAGCGTCAGATTTGTAAAAGTTTTAAGCCCTGATAAGCCAGACGGCGGGCGTGGCGATGGCGTTCCGAAAGGCGGAGTTTAAGCTTTTCTAGATATCCTTTTTCAGATATCAACAAAATCAGCATTGCTATTTATTTTTTTCCACAAAACGTATGATTTGTGACTATACCTTTTTTTTACTATTTATATTTTTTTTAAGTATTTTATGTATACCTATTTTGGTTTGTGTGTAGCTGATTTTTATTGAACAGTTTAATAGCTTACCACCTACTCATTATCATCAACTTGTGTGCGATTATTTGTGCACTTAGCCGATGAAAAGATACTTGAACAATGTGACACAAGCAAAAGGCCGTATTGATTTCATGAATGAACGATATATTGGTTGGCTCTTAATTACGAAGTAAAAGCTCATTCCTGTTTCGCAGTTGGATACACAAATCCTTCGTTTCCATGGTCAGGATTAATTTTTCTATAATTATATCAAAGATATCAATATAGAGGTACCATTGAATTATGAATGTTTTTCTTACAATTGGAAGTGTTAACTGTTATGGAAAAGACCTGTGGAAAAAGTTCACATACGAAGCTTCTTTGTGTTTTTTTTTGTTTTTGTAGAGAGAAGCTTCGTTTCATTTTTGTATATCGACGCAGCTGATAAAGAGGATAATGAGTGGCATATTCTATATCATAATTCATAATGTTAAAAGACTAAGTGCAAGCTTAAAACTGTGAATGATATAAATTAATTACAATAGGTATTACACAAATGATAAACGATCATAATAACAGAACCACAAATTGAAATTAGATAATGTATGAATACATTTTTTTGAGCTTTGAGTTTTTGAAAAAATCGAACTGGGCACGCACTCACGAACGCACGCATAGTGTATGTGTTAGTGGGTGTGTGCGTCTTATTGATTAAATTAATTGATTAAATAACAAGCCAACCCACGGATTTATTTGATCAACAATCGTGTGTGGTGTGCTTAAATCGATCTTTAAAAATAGGAACTTCTTTTGGAATTCAAAAGGGTTCAGCTACTTTTTTGTAAAGCTAAGACATTAGGTTTAAATTCCAAATACTTATACTTATCTAGTATGAGCAAAATTTATTTTACTGCCAAGTGGAAAGTGACGTTACATATACATACATATTAGTAGGTACCTATTTCAGAAAGTAGACAGTTTTATTGCGGCATTAGGAGACACAATTTAAATCATACCTAAAGATAAGTCTTTTTTCTGTTTTATCTATCAAATACAAGTCATTTATTCCCGGCGATCTGACTTGGATACATCAGTTGACTAGTAAGGACCTTGTCAATAAGCAATTTTTGTTAAGTTCAGTTAATCCCACATAGATTTCATGACGAATATCTAGTGTGAACTAGTGGAAGTTTTTGTTTTTTTCCCGTGGCCTGACATTGTTTATATATGAAGGTTTTTTTTTAATTATACAAATTCTATATATCTACTACTAAAATAAATCAGACAAGTGGAAGACTTAGCACTATTTTAATTGGACTTCTTGGGACGAAACTAAAGGCTGTTAAAAGCTATTTTGAATCAATAATTCAATAAGTCTGTAAATTTGTTGACTTTACTTACTTTACTGTACAAAATCATATTATTTTAAACGGAAAACATTTAACCTTACAAGCATTAACCTTTAATTTGTATGTCCTAATAAAAATCTAAAAGAGCTCGTGTAGAACTAGAATGAGGGACTAGTTACTTATACAACTCTCAACTATTCCTGTGTGTGTTATAGGCAGGAAAATTTTCTGCCGCATCCGAACGGCTTAGGTGACGAATTGTTCTTCTTTGAAAATTTGTTAATTCCTCGCAAGAGGCAGCAACCTGTGAAAAACGTTTTTGCTTTTTGGGTGGATGGCGTAGGCTGGGAATAAATCCCAAGACCTTCGGTGTTATAGTCCTACGCACTAACCATTACGCTACAGGCTACTAGCTTGTATTCCTTCAACATTCCACATTTTAACATTGCTCTTAGGGATAGTTCAACGATTTCAAATGATATAAAAGATTTTTTGAAACCTGAAATATCAGAAAGTAATAGAATTTTTCAAAACAAGTAAAATCTGTACTTTGAGGGGAAAATATTAATTACAACAAAAAGTGTAGTTGTTCTTAGAAACATTACAAAAAGAAAATAATTTGTATCTAACTCTTAATCAATATGGATATAACTGTTTCAAAAAGAGCTAATTTTTGTTTTCGCTCTACTGAAAAAAAGTGATAAAGTAAGGTAGAACACTCTTCTTCTCACGGCCTCATATAATTATATGAATGAACTGAATTTAATATATTTTTCCATTTCTGATAACAAATCTTTACAAAGAGAATTCAAAATTAATAATTATTTATTTATTTTCCCTTAAACGACAAACTATACTTTAGGCGGACAAAAATGTGCAACATAGCTGTCCGTTCTAAAATGATTTCACTTTTGGTAAGGGCATACACTCCCCTTCTAATCAGGATTAATTTCCCTCATTGTTTTAAATGATATCTTAAAACAGCTGCTTAGATTAGATTTTTTAATCCAAAATCCTTAAATGCAGTTTTATTAGAAAGACTAAATGTTATCACCAGCATAATGTACATATGTATATTAAGAATTATCTACCTATAAGTAAAAAATTTAAATGCAACACTTATAAATTAAAGCCGTTTTTTTTTACTAAGTGGGAATTAAAACCTTTAGTGGATATAAGTTCCTAAGGAAATACTTCCTGCATCGCTTAGAAAATATTTTCTTCTTTTTCTAACCAATTTCTCTATTGTCTAAGTGTGTCAATCTTCTTTGCTGACAGCCACGTAAACTTAACCTAACCTAACCAAACCAATTTCTCTGCTTGGCTAATTATTATCGGAATGTTATGAAATTTTGATTAATTGAAAATGATATGCGTACTAGTTATTAAAGTTTATCCATTTTGATTAGTCCTCTGACTTTTAGACCGACTTGTTGAATTCCACCCACCCCCCTTGATCAAAATCATTTTAATTCTTAGCTTCATTCGCTAGAAAGTTAATTTAAGTTAATTTCACGCTTTTGACTGGCGAATTGACCACTTGGTCATGCCATATCTCAACTCTTAAACTTTTTTCTATAATATACCTACCTAGTATTTGTTTTTTTAAAGATTTTTTTTTGATTTAACGAACATATTTAGATTATCAGCCCTATTCTGCTAAACTTTCACGTGAATTTTTGTATTCTGCTACCCGTCGGTCGGTTTAAAGGGTTTAAAGATAATTTGTGAAAAATTAAGTGAACAATTCACGTGAATCGAAAAATTCTATCGGGTCAGATGGCAGAATAGGGCTGTATGTTATTTTTGAAATTTACCTATACATTAAGCAACCATATTGTACTACTATAGTGTAAACATATTTAACCTGATTTTACGCAATGTCTGTATTTTATTATCCATGCAACATTTTTTCCCAAGTGACATGAAGCAACTCAGTTTTGTCTTTTATAAAGAAAAGTAAAAGTAACCGTTAGCTAGTTTTGGGGGCCTTCTATACAATTGTATATCGATAATAAATTTGTATACAGTTTCTTAGGACAATCAAAGAAAGTATGTTAAAGGTAGGTACAGCAAAACTTATCTATATATGTATATGAAAAACGTTTGTGCGGGCCTTGACCTCTGAAGAATTGAAAGCACCGCACTTATATTTTTAAGAGTTTTATAAATTTTCTTGAGAACATAAAAAAGAAACAATAGACCAAAATTCAGCGTTCCCCTAATTTTTTTTACGGACTCAATGACTTAAATGAATAGAAATCAATTTTTAAAACAATATTTATATGAGCCTGTGCCAAAATAATAGCGTCTGCCCTTTTTTTTTTTACATGCAAACGAAGGAATGGTGCTAATGTAGCGTTCATTTTATTTAAATCTCAAATTTATATAACTTGAACGTCTCTTGTGTTTTTTTTATTTTAGTTCAATTTCGGTCCAAAATATAGTAGAAGAGTTTTGAATAATATGAATTTACTTACTAACACCGTTAATAAATTTAGTTCCAGCCTACAAATTTTAATGAGAGTGTCAAGAATATACATATCTTTCGTTTTCAACGCAATCATTTTACATAAACTCATGATATACTAATTTTGTGTTTGTTCAAAGTGACGAGACATTTCATGCATTCTTCTTGAGCATCCCATTTTCGATAATAGGACAAAAGTGGTAGTAAATAGGTATACGTAGTACCTACTTGTTGTTCATATATTTATGAATATGTGCAGTGTCGATGTTTTCACCCAAATGGAATGTCGCAGTTCAAACATGGCCATTTCCATCACAGAACATTGGTCCAAGAGTGATTGCTCCCCGCCAAAGTGTCGTTATTGGAGTCCTGGTTTTGCTGGTTGTTTTTGGTTCTTACGATGCGTTCTTGTATGGGGTGTTGATTCTTCTGATGCCCATTCCTGTCCTTAATCATTTTTATTTGTACCAGTATTTTCCTTCGCAAAAAAACCCTTATACAATGCTATAATCTAGGGGTGGTAGATATATGTACTGATATGATGATTATATGTATGAAGAGCGTATATGGGTGGAAAAAAATCACTATAAAAGCCAAAACGCAGTGGCACTTAAAATCAGTTACCAGTTAGTTTTTGGCGTCCAGTGGCAATCTATATCGTTCAAAAGTAAAATTATATCGTCGTTGCAAGACTGTGAATGTGAATTTTTTTTAAAGAATAACTTAGATCGGTTTCATTTTACGAATATCATTTGGAAAATACTGAACTCAATATTAAAAAAATATAAAGTATTTTTGAAATTATGGCAACGATTTCTGGACTGACACTTGGATTGTGTATAGTTTTAATGTGTGTTTGTATCAGAGCTATGGAGATAGCTAATTCTGCTGCAGATATAGGAGGAGTTTATTCAATTGAAAGAAAACGAGTAAATTCCGGAGATAGCGAAACGGGTGAATTCGTCAACCCGGCAAATCTGAAAGGAAACTATGATGCGGTATGTTTCAATTAAAATCAGTAAATGGATTTATACAAATTATATACCTATGATATAATTATTAAAGTGAAATTCTTAAAATATATATAAATGATGAAGGTACATACTTAACTCCCATTTAATTAAATGTTAGTAGTGTTTTCGTAGGAGTTTAGTAAATTAACTGATAAATAGAAAATTATCTGAACTTATCCAATAACATTTAATTGCAGAGAGTCGATTATTTGGAAAATATATTTTTGTAACATCCTATATGTACATAACTATATCATAGAAATTTGAGTTTGTCGCCGTAAATTTATCAGTATATGTATGTATGTGTGAGTTTTAAATGTTCTAAAGTAATAGCCCGTGGCGTAATGGTTATTGGTTAGTGCGTAGGACTGTTACGCCGGTCCTGGGTTCGATTCCCAACTGATACTATCTTACTATGTAAGCTTTTCAAGAAATAAATAAATGAAAATACAACCTAAAAAAAATATAGAAATTTTTTTCACGGTTTACTATCTCTCGCGAGGAATTGGAAAATCCTCTAAAATACTAAAACTACCTATCTCTTGTCAGAGCTTCTCGCCTTAGCCGTTAGGACTCGCCAGAAAATTGTAGGTCCCCTCCATTCCGGCCTTAAATATGCACACACGAATGTTTGAGAGTTGTTTGTAAGTCACTAGACCCTGCACACGAGCTGTCGCTCAATTTATTTATTTAATTGAAACAATAAAATTTAAAGAAAATTAAAATATAAATATATGTATCTAATTAAAATATTTCGTTTAAAAACATTTAAATTCCGACTAAAAACTTCTCTGCACCAAAAATAATAAAAAGTTTTTTTTTCTAGAAACTGATTTTAATTCTTTAACGGTTCTTACACTACGCGCTTTTCATATGATTTGTAGAAACTTACATATTAAAAATTTAATTTTTAAAATAATATTCTTCTTTGGAGCTGATTTGAATATTTCTTAAATGTAAATTTGGAACAAGCAATTTAAATCATTAAAATCGTGTTTTTTTTAAATTCAAATTAAATAAAAGAATTGTTAAATCTGCTTCAAAATATAGAATGATTTCGTTTGAATTTTTTTAAAATAAAAAAAATAAAATGTTACTTTTACTTTTTTTTTATTTCAATTTTCGTACGAGTACAGAAACCCAAGTAACGTTAGAAATTTACAAACAAAATTATAAATAAATATTAATAATTTGTAATAAATTATAAATAATAATAATTACATGTAATGTCAGTTTATTTCAAATTCTTAACATTAGAATTTGTGAATCCATAGCACTATTCGATCTGCATACATTTATTTTCCTTTTAAATTTGCACCAAAAGTGTTGCGGTTGAAAAACAAAACATTAATTTGGTACGAAAGTGCTTTAAAATAAAATGTGTCCTCGATTGCACGGTAGTCAAATATTGCGCATTTCATAATCACCTGAGTTATTCATGAATTGAAATTTTATATTATACTTCTTATATTTTTATATACTTTTATATTTAATATTTTTTGCCTTTGCCCCATTTCACCCTATAAACATTTCCAGTCCTTAAGTGTTCCAAAATATATCCTTAAAAAGAGGATTTTATTTTTATTCACCATATAATAAATAACAAAATGTTGGAAATATTGACCCATAAATTCACCCCTTAAGTTAAACCTTTCAAACACAAAAAGCATTTTAAAATGTAATTCTATTGTTTTTTTACGGCATTTTACCCAATAATAGTTTGAGCAAGCAAATTCTAAATTTTTTTAAAGAATTTTTACAGGAAAACTTAGCAATTTTTGTGAGAAATCCTATGTAACTAAGATTACTGAGGGCTTAGTATAGCGGGTTTGCTTTCATACTAAACAGATTGCGCTGTTATAAAAAATATCTATAAAAACACGTGCGTATTAGAATGCACCGTTGTGTTAATTACAGCTGTATTTTTATTATCCACATAATCTGATCCGAATGAAATTTTAACACGGAAATACAAAAACAACATCTAATTCTGCTTTTTATCTGGATCTAATTCAATGATCTTAAATTGGTAATTTTTTGTTCTTAATATGGTAGGGTAATGTAAACTCTAGTACAAAGAAAAAAGCCAACAAACACATGAAAAAAAAACTATCCAAACACAATGAAAAAAAAATCTCATCTCTGATCTGATCCAGATCAAATCAATGGTTAAAAAAGACCGATATCTGCAATGGCAGCTTCCATTTTCTTTCTTTATACCGAGTACTAGATGTTTATTGTTTACATATCAAAAACGCACAAATAAAATTAAATTTAGATTCAACTGACATATTTTCAAATGTTTTTTTTTTCAAACGAATGATGTTTAGTATCCGGATCGTGCATTCGATAACCCAATATTTTTCAGAGAAAAGAACCCTTCGCGTAAGATTGATTCATTAATAAACTACCCTTGAAGAAGTTGGGAACAACCAACGAATCTTAGGAAAAATTATGAAATAATTATTTACATAGAAAAGAAGTATGACCAAAAAAGCCGGAACAACTATTAAACAAATATTAAATTTAAATTTATACACATTTTTGTGTTAAAAAAATTTTCAAAGCCGATTGAATTACATATCAAAATTATTGAGGTAAATGCAAATATTTTTTTTTGCATGATTAGTTTACATTTACTTGCACGTTTTTTTATACCGCAGTATTGATAAAATTTGTGTGAAAACATTTATTGATTTCAATTTTTGTTTTGTATGCGAAAAAATAGTGTAGTCAATACTAATTCCGTCGGTTATAAAGGGTAGTTAAATTTTAAGGGCCGATGTTGATTTTGAATAAAAAACAAATTATTTAGGAAATTATTGTCATTTCTTTTTATTATGGTAATATTGGTATGGTTCAATTATGTATGGAATAAAATATCGGCCAATCGGTGCCACGACCTCGGCGGCACACCTCCATCCGATGGTCCAAATTTTCGATGACGTTGAGGCATAATTGAAGTTCTATGCCATTAATGTGCCGAATTATCTCATTCTTTAGCCCTTGAATTGTTGCTGGCTTATCGACGTACAACTTTTCTTTCAAATAACCCCAAAGAAAGAAGTCCAACGGTGTCAAATCACATGATCTTGGCGGCCAATTGACATCGCCACCACGTGAGATAACACGGCCATTGAATTTGTCGCGCAAAAGAGCCATTGTTTCGTTAGCTGTGTGGCAAGTGGCACCGTCCGGTTGAAACCACATATCGTCCACATCCATATCTTCCAAATCGGGCCATACAAAGTTCGTTATCATCCCACGATAGCGAACACCATTCACAGTAACTGACTGACCGGCCTCATTTTGGAAAAAATACGCACCAAACATTCAATCTTTGTGGGTGCATTGATTTTTCGACAATCACTCTTGGATTATCATTCGCCCAAATGTGGCAATTCTGCTTATTGACGAATCCACTGGGGTGAAAATGTGCCTCATCACTGAAGATGATTTTCTTCGAAAATTGATCATCCACTGTTGCCATTTCTTGCTACCATTCTGACCATTGATGACCGACGCTTGAAATGGTCAAGAGACTATTGAGTTAGTCTGAAATTGAGAAATTTCAAATGAAATGCAGAAAAAAACTTTATGTTTAGGTGTGGTTCACATTCAACATCGGCCCTTAAAATTTAATCACCCGTTAATTCCCAAAAAAACAATTATATTCACCTTATACAAAAGATCCATTTTTAAAATGTTAACCGTAATTACGGCTAAAATTGCAGAGGTTTTTCATTAAGAGGTCGTGGTATCCGCCCATTTGCTCATAGAGAAGAAGTTCAAAAACGTTCGTTTTTTCCGTCTGTCATTTAAACATAGGAACGGATTAGTCATAGATTTGATTAGGATAGTTTTTGTTGATTATTTTTTGTAGCTCTCATTCCATATAAGAATGAATCAATTTGTCAGTCTTTTGAATTTTTTTTTTTCTCAACTGTTTCATTATATTCATTCATTCAAATTTATTTATCCTTTAAAATCTGCACACGTTTTCATTGTATACTTAATTTTAGAGTTTAAGAACCTAAGTCTTTACATATATAAAACCTTTAATAAATTTATAACAAAATTGTTTTAATATAACAATAGAAAATAACAATTATTGAGGGAAAACACTAAAAGAAAAAACATTTATGTACTGAAAATCTAAAACCGCGCAAAAGCCCAAATTTACGAAAGCCGTCTGAGTTAAAGGTTAATTATTTGAATAAGAACATTTTTTCAAAAAAAATTTCTTGTAGCTTTTGCTTTTTTTTCGTGAAATTAGTAATATTGTAATAAAAGCCATTTTTTTCTTATTTTGATTTTAGATGATAGTGCCAAAACGAGCAGCTCTTCTACTTGACAGACTTATGGTTGCTTTGCATCACGCCTTAGAAGAAGAAAGAAGTGGTGGAAATCGCCGCATAAGTGAAATCTATGGAAGAGATACGAGTAAAACTCCAAGTTTTCTTTTGAAAGGTGGTTCTTTAGCGGATTTTGACCCTAGTAAGTTTTAAATTAAAAATTTTAAATGAATTTTAATATAATAATTATTAATATTTATAATTTTTTAGCTGAACATGATAATATGTATAGCGACGAAGAGCAGCCCGATTATGATTTAAGAAATTTAAGAGATCTCAAATCACCAAATCGCGGCAGTGGTGAAACTGTAAGTTGGATAATAAAGCCTTAATGCATTTGATGGACATAGTAAAAGAAATTTCAGTTAATGGCAAAGAGCTTTCAGAGAAGAGCACCGCACGATGAGGACACTGGATCTGGACGAAGTAATGGGCGAATGTATTGGCGTTGTTATTTTAATGCAGTTAGTTGCTTTTAGTTCCTGCTTAAATAAACGCAAAATATAATTTGTATAAGAAAATAATTTTATTAATAAATTAAAAAAAAACATAAACGTATTCTTGTAGAAATTAAGGCATATTTTTTTTAGATAAACAAAATGTTTTTTTTTTAAATATACTAGAAGAAGGGTAGAAAGTTATATGGACCTAAAACTAATAACTTAATTTTTAAATATTTAAATGTTAACATAGTAAATATACATATTTAAGACAAATAAATTTATGTTATGTTTGATCGTTGGTTTTATTTATTTTATACCATACATTCATTTTTGTGAACATTGAAATTGGTTAACTAATTTAAATCATTAATTTAAAGATAGATACATGATTAAATGTTCAAAAAATTATAAACAAATTTCCAAAAAAAAGTTTTTAATTTTTTCAAATTTTAATATGAAATATTAATTGAAGTTTTTTTTACTAAAATCAGCGGAACCTTTTTCGAGAAAATAGGTTTGTTATTAATATCATAAAAAAAAATCAACAAACGTATGTACGTAATTAGTATCAGAAGATTTTTAGGTGCCAAAGAATTAGGTTGTTTCTGAGGAGAAAGATAGGCACAATTTCAAGTTTGATTAAAATCTCGAGTTTGAATTTTTCGAATGCATAACATGCTAAACACCTAGAACATGAAAATGTGACACAACCTTCCTCATACAAATTCTTTTAAGATTTTAATGATAATTGGCATAAGGTAGTTCAATCATTGAAGAAATAAAAATAATTTTTATGTGGAAGGTTGGGTCAGAACTAATTTTTTTTTTTTGGCAAAAAATGATAATGAGTCATCAGCTTAATATTGTCATCAAAATAATAACTGATTTAGCATTTTAAGTGTGACTTTGACTATAAAACACCCAACCATGGCGCAAACGACACAGTGTTGTGTGACAGTATTCCATATTAATATTTTTGTGACTACAATATTAAAAAAAAGCATGTACATATACATTTTTTTCATAATGTTTCCGTCTGAAAAACAATTAAAATATTAAAAAAAATTGGTACGCCAATTTTTAGTACATATTAATGCGGAGTTAAAAAATTAGTTTTGAAAAAAATCATTCACCCATTTTCGAATTATCGAATTTTCAAAAATTCATTTTGAATTTTTTTTTTTTAAATCCAAAATTTGATTTTTTGGTATACAATATTTTTAAAATTATTGTAAACATTGAAAACAATTGATCAAAATCAGTTGAACCGTTTTTTGAGAAAATCTAACCATTGTAACCATTTCTCGGCAATTTTTTTTTTTATAAAATGCTACCCTTTTTGTAAGAAAATTACTTAATTAAAAAAAAAAAAACGTTGTGGGCACGTTTTGGAGAAAAAAAAAATTTATTTTTTGCTAAAAAAAAAATTGTACGGCAGGTACCGTCATTTTTGGTCTTAAAAAAAATGAAAAAAAACATGTGGGGGGAATGCCCAAAAAACGGTAGGTACCAAGTTTAAAGAAAATCGACCCACCCTTTTAGGCTACAGCCGAAAGGACAGAGAGACAAACAGAATTGCGATCGCGATTTAGATAAGATCAACATACGTATTGCGATATGAGATCGCGTGTGATAAGAACCGGATGAATCTTTTACATAGTTAAATAATATTAATTAGGATTGCAAAGAGTGCAATTTGGATTGATGTCCGATCTGTGTGGTCTATAGTTAGAAAATCTCATCTCCGTACGAACTTTGAAAATCAAACTCATTTCTGCAACGGAGAATTCATCCCCAAAATAATTAGCCTCACCAAGATTATAATTTAGTTGGCTATAGATTTATCTCGCAGAAGACTCCCTTACGCGATTGTGATATGACTTGAGCAATTTTTCATCAACAATAGATATGCAGTCATTAAGACAGTCCTCAACGATTCTATATTGGCCAAATTCAGAGTCAATGAAAATTCATTTGCCAAAGCCAATTCATACCATTCCTTGAAAGGAGAATACCGACACAGTAACGATATAACCTTACAAATGTAGTGGGCATTAGCTTTCAGATTCCTCAGGAAAATTTGGGGCAGACTGAGACCGGATTCGAAATGAATAGCGTAGTTTGGAGTATTATGTGAAAATTTGAACCATTTTATCTGATTATTTTAAAAGAAATTAATTAAATATGGGAGTCTAAACTTTATGCCACCTGCTAAAAACATACTAGTTTAGATTATAAGAATGTATTATTTAGTACACAAAAATGAAAAATGCCTAATAAACTTTTAATATAACACGTTTTAATTTTCATTTTTTTTTTAACAACAGAAGCTGGACAATTAATTGGGTATATGGGTATTAATTGTCTATTATTAAATATATCCTAATATAGTACATATTTATGTCACTGACGATAAAACCTTGATATAAAAATTATGTAATGAGTAATTAAATCATCATAAAAAAAAACTTCGGACTTAATTGTATATAACATAAATATGTATTCATTGAAATCATTAATACAATAATGGTTCTTTTAGATGATATAGTCTATTAAAAAAATCATTATGGTTAGTTGTTTCTTAAAATTCCACAAGGAATAATAAATTAATATAAAATAAATATATGCATGTACACAACATATACATATATACGCATATATTATGTATATGCCCATCTACCTATTCATACATATATATTTATAGGGTTAGTTTCAATTTATGAATTGAAACTAAAAACAGTTATTCTGACCCGAAGTTAAGGTAGGCATATATCATTTACTATGGAAGCTCATAAAGTAAATATGCATATAATTATTATGATATCCTTACATTGAAAATATCTACATACATACATAGGAATTCATAAAATGTAAAAGGTCATTATACTATGATAAATTACTAGTGTAAAGTTGTATCGGAGGCAAACGGTTATATGTTCAATACTTTCATCGCTATACCAGATATAAATGAAAACCCAGGTAAATTGCGAAAATTGGAACTAAAAATAAAAAGGTCAAGCATGTGGTTGGGGAAAATTGGCCTTTTTCATATGGTAGAAATTACTACGGAAGAAAAACTAAGATTCATAAAATAGTCGCACCAACTTGATCTCGTGGTAAAAATCAAAATAATTACAAATAAAATTAGTTAGACAGCTTCTAAAATTGTCTTGACATATATCAACACAAAATCAACTTTTGTGTTGATATATGTCTTCAAGAAATCTTTATTTATGAGATTTTTTTTTAAATAATTGTTTACATAAAATTTTGTAAACATTTTTAGGAAAAAATATTCGTGAGCCATTTTTAGGTAGGTATATTCATTAATGCGGAATTAAAAAATTAGTTTTAAAAAATCGAATTTTCAAAAAAATAACTTTGAATTCGTAACTAAAAAATTTGTGTATGTTTTTGAAAATTTAATTGTCATGTACATATGTTTGACACCAGCAGCGGCTCCAATCTAATTGTTCAAGTTGCTCAAAATTGTCTACTTCGAATTCGTATACTCATACTTTTATAAGACTCTGAATCCCCATGCATTCAAATCTAATGGAGTTAAATCTGGGTAGCCGTTCTTCTCTAGATCCAAGTATAGGGACATTTTTCTGCCATATTATTTAGCGGACGAGCTATTACTGAAGAGTTTTACTAATAGCTCACAGAAGAGAATCCTGCACTGAAACTGAAACAAAAGCATAAGAATATATATTTACATGATGAAAAAAAGTCACTTTTTTTTCATATTCTGGTAATTAATTCTGTGCGAAAAAAGAGTGAAGATCCAAAAAATCTGTACAATGAAAAGTTTATGTTTTTGCTGTTATTATTTAAATGATAAAAGCATCATTGATTATAAAAACAAAAATAGTACTTAATAACGTAAAATTGAAATTAAATTCAAAATTTGAATTTGGATTTTTAACTTGAAAAAAGCTATATATTTGTAACTTTTTTCCAGTTTTTTTTTTTTTTTTTTTTATTTTAAGTATTTTTAAAAAATAAAATTGGTGTTAGAAAGACCCCCTATAGTATATGAGATTTATTTCTTTTTTCAATGTTTTTTTTTTTAATAATGTGAAGTTTGATCAAAGTCTAGAATGAGATTTATTTACGAATGCATTTCTTGCCATTTAGTATATACTCAGACATTGTATCGCAAGGAAACTGTTAATCTGAGTTTATAGAAGGGAAAATAATACATATAATATATGAAATACTTTTCGATATAATATATCGTTTAAGAGTAACATTTAACATTTTTCAAAATTTGAAACAAAAACGCTGGACCTTTTTTTACATAATCACATACCTTTAAAACTGAAAATGAACTTACTTCAAACCTTGATTATTTTGTTTTGGAAAGTAGCGGTTTAATGGGGTTTATGTCGGTTTATTTGTAATGTGATGAATGATGATGTATCCAAGGTCTGTACAAATTTTCAGCTATGATAACTTTGTCCAAAAGTTTTCTCTTTTTTTTGAACAAATAAAAGGTAGAGTTTTTTTTTATAAAAAAAGAGGAAAGAATTTCGTCTAACTAATTTTAAAAAGTAGTTGC
This sequence comes from Epistrophe eligans, assembly GCA_951394125.1. Taxonomy (NCBI): domain Eukaryota; kingdom Metazoa; phylum Arthropoda; class Insecta; order Diptera; family Syrphidae; genus Epistrophe; species Epistrophe eligans. The sequence goes on from OX596030.1 coordinate 42,048,421, forward strand.
ATAATGAAAAAATTAATTTAGCAGAAAGTATTAATAATTTACCCTCCCCTTCGAAATACATAATTTCCAGACATAAATGAAAATCATTTTATTAATTTTCTAAACAAGATTTACCATTTTACTTAGAAAGATATATAATATATTCTATAAGTTTTTTTCCAGGTTATAATGTTATATTATTGTAAAATCAAACAAAATAAAAATGAAAAGCCAGAGAAAAAGAGAGGTACGTATTTATTGGTAACAATCTGCCTTTCTGTAAATTTAAATGCTTTACTGATTTAATGCTTTAAAAGAGTGTCCGAAAATTCACACAAGAAGTAATTTTGAAAAAAACATTTTTATTTTCTTATCTTTTGTACCTACATATATATAAAAATGAATTGATTTTTTTGTTAGTGTAAACATAACTCGGCTGAACATCAAACGATTTGAATAGGGTTTATTTAGTTAGATTAGTATTAAATAAGGTAAGAACACAATGAAGCCGAAAATTGGAAATTTAGACCGAAAAAAATGAAATATAGTTAAATAGCATATTTTTAGGGGTTAATGGTGGCGATTTAAAGAGTATAGATCACAAAATAGAAGCAGGTTGAACACCAATACGTTGATTCAGTGATCATGGTCAACATAGATCTGATTTCTATTTGGAGGAATAATGATAGGTACTGATGATCTGCGCTTTCCGTCAAACTTTACAGGTCATCTCATGAACAAAGCCTGCAAATGAACTTATCGCATGCCTGAAATTATCATATTTATGGCGATACATAAAGAAGTTACAAACAAAATGCGAGTTGCCTTGCAGAACAATCAATCAGTCGATAATTTCTCAGAACAACTGTTGGCAATTGCAAATGGCCGAATTCCGGTTGATGCTACAACTAGACTGATTTCGTTCCTGTTGAATTTTTATGAAATTACAACATCGAAGGATGAACTTATCAGCAAAGTATTCCCAAGAAATCGGCCATTATTATTTGAACAAAGATGTGTTGAATGAACGCGCGATTTAAGCTGCGAAGAATAAGAACGTGGATGATTTTAATTTAATTATTCAAAATCAAATGTATTCGTTCAACACGGTTGATTGATCGTTTTACAAATGATGACAATTTCTACAAGCTATATCCAATTGAATTTTTGAATTCGTTGGACGTACCTGGTCTACCACTGCACCATTTGCAACTCAAAGCCGGTACTATCATCATTATGCTGCGCAATCTAAACCAACCGAATCTTTGTAATGCAACCAGGTTAACAGTACAAAATTTGATGAACAACGTCACCCAAGTTACCATATTATTAAAGGCAAATTCAAAGGAGAGGAAGTTTCTTATTCCAAGAATTCCGATCATACCAACCGACTTGCCATTGGAGTTTAAGCGCATTAAAATTCCCATTGGACTCGCATTAACAATAATATTTAACAAAACGCAAGACCAATCGTTGCAAGTGTGTGGCCTTAATCTCGAATTTCCTTACTTTTCGCATAGACAATTGTACGTGGCGTTTTCGAGAGTCGGAAAGCCATCTGAATTTTTTGTTTTATTAACCGGACAGAAAAACAAACAACATTGTTTACCATTGTACGTGGCGTTTTCGAGAGTCGGAAAGCCATCTGAATTTTTTGTTTTATTAACCGGACAGAAAAACAAACAACATTGTTTACCACTGAGCGTTGCAGTGACATGTAATCTGTGAAATTCATTTTCGGTGTAAATAAAATGAATCTACTGAATTTAATTTCAAAAAAGTTTCATTAATTCAATGTAGAGGCTCGACTATCGAAAGGGATATTAATAATTAAATCAATTTAAGGCAGGACAAAGTTCGCCGGGCCAGTTAGTTGATTCATAAAATATATAAATTATATAGGGTTATGTATGAAGTAGAATACCGGGTAAGTTGCCTCCTATGCTTTGCTCGCACATATACATACATATAATCCTTTTTTGACATTTTCCATTAGACCTTTAAATATTTTCTGCTTGATATAAGATGTTATTGCAGAACCAACTAAACTAAATATTTCATACTATTTCCATCGAGCTAATCGTATCAAGAGAGTATACTTATTTTAAACTATCGTACTAATTATGAATAATTTTCTCCTTTTAATGTTTAAACTATTTCATTTGTACAACAATTTTTGATAAATTTGAATCAGAATTTTTCTTTGGAATTAATTAAAATCTTAATAATACACACCTTTGTAAGAATTTTTGTAAACTAGTAATTTAGTTTGCTAAATAAATAAATAAATAATCATTCAAACACAGCCCAAGGGTAAAAAGATAACAGAAGTCTGTAAAAGAAACCATTCCCTAATTTGACAACCAAAATTTCAAAGTTATTAAAAAACATATTTATTTTCACATAATTAATAATGAGAAAAAGAAGTGAGTGCAATTTACACTTATTATACAAAATTTATATATAAAAATAAACTCTTTCATTGCAGCCTAGGTGTACTATACCTACATACATTTCCTTTAGGGTACAAATTTGTTTAAATATACTTACCTATTTCGCACACGACAATATAATGAATTGAAGTACGGTATCCTGCAGCTATTTATCCTTTTTTCTTGTTATACTCCCACTCAATATAACATTTACTGTAAAATAATAAAAAAAAAAACATTTTTAAGGGATTTTTTTTTCAAATTTAATATAATTATATTCCCTTAGAATATCTTTTTATTTCCAAAGGACATCAAACTATCAAACAAGGGATGAAAGTCTTTAAAACAAACATTGACTCACCATAAAATGAACATTATAGTTGCTTTTACAAAATCTAATCCACTTGTAAAAATAAATTAACATAATAGAAATTACAAGAAAAAACATTTTCCAACAGTACACTGATTGCATGTTATTTTATAGTGTATAGGAAACTATAGCTTTTCCGATCAACTCGGGGAAAAAGTTTTCTAATTTGCATCGCAAAAACAAGATGCATACAATATGAATGCATCACTCTATAAATGGCTACGATAAGGTTCGATTAACTTTCAAAGCACGCGTTGGCAGGTCCTAAATCATGTAATAAGCAATCTTACTACCTAAATAGTCCTTATAAATCAAAAGGCTTGTTATTCCAAAATGTGTGTTTTTATTATAAAATATACAATCTATATAGATATTTCATTATCAGATAATCTTACATCATTATTTAACTTTACCCACTGGGAAAATTTGCATCTAATCAAACGGATGTGATTATTTATGATCATATACAAAACTACTCAAAATAAGTTTTACTCACAATATGCCTTTCGAACAAAAAATATTAAGGGTGAGATAAAAATCCTGCGCAAGCAACAGGTTTTCCCATCAGAATGCATCAAAATATACACACAGTAGTGCCCAACAGGTGGTGTGCACACTCATTGAATTGTTTCTGTACAAAATACAGCCAAGAAGCCAGCCACCAGCCAACAGCTACCCTCTCGGATCATCCTGCAAATAGAGCGCAAAAGCATATTTTTGGTAAGTACTGAAAATCATACTGAATCGAGGTTTGTTACATTAAAGTGCTAGTTCCACGTTTTAGGAATATCTACTAGCCTCCCACAACCCACATTTACTTATAGGTACCTATCATCGCCACCCACACGCATACAATTGAATATCCTGTCCTGTTTGGTTCCTTTAAGTATGGTATGTACACACTGTACAGGAGGTAAGTTTCCTAGATTACAAATGGTATAAAAAGGCAATGGAAAGTCAAACTGTTATCGAGTAATCGCTGTGTATTCGTGTTGAGAGGATCATATCCCGATAGAGCAGTTCTTTAAGTGGTATTTACGAAAAAATAACATAAATTGTTGTTATCGCTGATTGCCTGCTAAAAGTGTTCTTTACAAATAAAGTTTTAACGAAGATTTATATTTGATTTTGTGGAGTGATTTAAAGTTAAGAATAAGCTTATCCGGAGCTAAAACTGATTTGTGCAATTTGAATTTCGTATAGTTTTTGGCGAAACTTTTTAAGGTAGGTTGTTTTTAAATAACTTTCATTTTTGACAGGAGATATAACAAGTTTTTTTTATCAAACTTTTAGGAAGTAGTTTTGAAGTTTTGCGTATTTCGATATGTGTTTAATTTGTTTACTCGAAAGATATCAAATTTTGGTCAAATAAACTTGAATTCATTCATTTATTAAAGTTAAACGTAGCTCTGGACTCTAAGAACCTTAATATTAGTCTGACAAAAATTTAAAGCTATGAAGTTTAAGTAAAATAATGAGCTGATATTGAATTCTACCAATAATTTAGTTGGTTCATTTTGATATAAAAATAAATGTCTATTGTGCCTGTGGGCGAATATATTTAGTGTTATTTTGCAAAAAAGTTATTGCTAATAAATAATAATATGTGACTTAAAGACATATAAACTTCTTAAAAACGAGTTTCTGTAATTGTAATTTTATTCTCTCGTTGTGAATAAGTTGACTTGTTAATAAATTATTGAAAGTATTTTTCAAAAATTTAATAAATTTTGACGTTTCACCTTTTTCAAAATGTTTTTTTATTAGTTTCGAATAGCTTTTGTTTCGACTTGAAATTAAAAATGAAAATATGAGAAATTCGGAGAATTCGATGGCATAATGAAATGCCCAACCAGGCAAAAAATTGCCATTGTCATTGAAATTGACATTGCCTCAAATATTGCCAATCTAGCCAATGCGTTAGATTTTCTTGTATAAGTTATTACAATACATGTTTATGCATAGACTAGCTATTGCTTAAAAAAATGAAATAAAGATTTACTTTATGTTTATCAGAATAAAAATACTAAAGTTTTGAAAAGGTTTTTCTCATTTCAATAACTTTAAATAAATGATGATCAGACCGAATAGAGATACAAATGAACATATGCTGCAATGCATATGTATTAAGTATACGTACAGTATAAAACTATTTTGTGAAAATGTTATTAATAATATGTTACTTTCAATAATATGGCCGCTTATATCAATTGCATGGTGGTAATAGTCCGAAAATATGAAAACAAAACATTTCGGCGTCTTAAAAATGTTGCTGAAAAATTGAAAGTTTTACCGGTAAATTCTAAAATTTCCATATTTTGGGGTTTAATTGATTATATAGAAGATCCATACATATATTATATACATATGTATGTATGTATAATTTTATTCAATTCAAAATTCACAAACTTCGATTGAATATTTTTCATAAGTGTACATGTTTTTAACTTAATCCTTCGCCAAATCGCATGTTAATAAACATCACTGGCATTTTGTAGTTCATCCACGAGTAAAGGATAATAACTCGTCGCTAACTCGCGTTTATAAATTTGCAAAATAATGAAAATTTATAAATGACATATTAAATAACAAGTTTTAAAGTTTAAGTTGTAAAACACAACTTTTTCATTAAACACAAAATTAATCATTTTTTTCTCGAAAAATTCAATTTATTTTATTTATTTATTAGATTTCCTAAGAATATACTCTTAGACAGTATTGTCCAAAAGTCCATTATACATATAAATTGTTGGACATCTTCTTATTTATAAACACATTCTTAAATATGTTTCATACCTATATTCTGTCAATTTCGAATGAATTTATAAATTTGAGTTAATTTTTGGATATATTCATGTTCATTCATTTTAAGATAAGTTTTAAATTTTGCAACTATAGAAATCTTGGTCAATGAACATTCCCACTTTAGAATAAGTTTATATTAAGTTAGACAATCGATGGTAGATGTTTATAAATAACGTTTTGCAGTTGTATAGCTGTATAAACTTAGACATACTTTAAAATGGGTTTAAAAAATAAGACTTGATTCTTTTTCCAATAAAGCCTAGAGTCTCATTACGTAAAATGAAAACAATCCACCATTTTCATTTCTATCATATCTAATAGTAAAAAATTAAGATAGGTATCTTCAAAACAATATCGTTCCATCGTTTTCTTTTAACGTGATAAGGGCCGTGGTTTTTTCAGTTTTCTGCTTGAGTAACTCAAATATTTACCGTCAAAAATCGGATGATTAGCACTTTCCATGATATACATTTTTATTAACATTAACATTCGATGATTTACCAGTTGCAATAATCCTTGATTATAGTTGATTAGCTGGTGAACAAACAATTAATTATTATCGGCCTTTAATACACTATGAGTTCTTATCCTTTTTTTTGTTGCTATACCTTCAAGAATAAGGAGCGGCTGTTAAATTGTATTGTAAAATGTTCCATAAGTATTTTTTATACTTCAATTAAAAAGTTAAGGTGCATAAATCTATACTAAAAATATGTTGCAAGGAATCAATAAAAAAAAATTAAAGAAAATGATAACACCATACCTGTTAAGCATTTAAATAAAAACCTGTTGTTTAAAACCTAATAAATAATATTAATTTAATTTAAATTAATAAAATTTAAGCAAAATTTCTCAAATATACAAAAAAGAAAGTCTTTTTGTGAAAAATGTATTTTTTCATAATTTTGATTCTTCTAAAAAATGAGACAACATTAATAAGATTTAAGAGTTCGATCAAAAATTAAGAAAGTATGTTAAAGTAAAACTAGTTTTAAAAATTATAAAACATTTTGAATAAAAAATCAGTGTAATTTTTTAGACTTATTTTCAATAAATTTGAGAAATTTCAATCTTTATTTTTTTAAAATTATTATTATTATTTGTTGAAGTTATATCATATGGTTAAGATAAAAAATGTTTTCAAATTTAAAGCCAATTGTTTTTTAAATTCTTTTTCCTATCTAAATGCGCTCTAGTTTTTCTTTAAGGATTTGTCTGTGAGGGGCGTCTCCAGAAAGTATAGTTGTAAAGACTGCAGTATTTTCGGCACTGCAGTTAATTGAATAAAAAGACCAATTTCCTTAAGTCTATTAACTTACAAAAAGACTTTAACTGTAAATCGGGTAGCCGCAGTCAGTATAATTACACTCCGGCTGTGCAGTTAACAAAAGCAATTAATTGACTTAAAGTTAATTAACTGACGTACTTTTTAACTGTATTTAGTCTTTCTTAGTAGCCCGTGCCGTAATGGTTAGTGCGTTGGACTGTTACGCCGATGGTCTTGGATTCGATTCCCAGCCTATGCCACCTAAAGACAGAAATGTTTTTCACGGGTTACTGCTTCTGGCGACGAATTGACAAATTCTATCTGTTGTCATGAAAAAGTGCCTCTCACCCTAGCCGTTTGGATTCTGCAGAAAATTGTAGGTCCCCTCTATTCCTGCCAACACGCACACAGGAATGTTTGAGAGTTGTAAGTCACTAGGTCCTGCTTCTACACGAGCTGTCGCGCCGACAAATTTATTTTTTTTATTTAGTCTTTTAGTTGTTTGAAATTCTTTAGTACTGCCCTGGATTTCGTTTTAATCAATAAGTCTTTACTAGTACTACAGTTAATTAACTGTAAGTTTTTTCAATTATTTTAAGTCTTTTGGCTTGTGAAATCTATATCTTTTATTGACTGTATAGTCAGAATATTGATATTAGACGTGTTTTATTTGAAAAGCTATCCGCTATATAGTACGATTTTACATGCATTAGAAATACAACACCGCTAGTAGAATTACGGCAGATTTAATCTTAAGTAGAATCTTACTGTGGATAGATATTTTAAAATTTAAAATTATTCTGACAGGTGTATAAAAACCATGATACTGCCGATGCGTTTTTTTGGGAGTTTCTTACTGTACTATACACGCCTATTGACTGCTAACTGTTTGTTTTACAGTTAAAGTACACATTCATTTAAAATTTGAGTTAATTTACTTTGACTTTCCTGACATGCATTATACCAAAGTACTGCATTCTATTACAGCTCTGCGAGCAAGAGAAATACAAACGTTTTTAAAGTAAAACAAAATGTGAAATCATGTTATAGGTGGTGCGAGTTAAAAATTCTTTAGTAATCAAATGATAAATATGAATATAATAAACACTTTCTCATTGTGTTGCATTAGTAATTCAGTGACCTAATCTTAATGATCCGAAAGCTTAAATGATTTTTAATATTTTAGTTTCAAATTTATTTTGAAGGTGAAAAATTGAATAATAAATTGACCTTTTTGCCCCGCCAGTTGCATTAACTTATTTAAAATAGCTGACATTTTTATAATAGAAGAGGGTTGCGGCATAAACAATAAATATGGTATAATTTGTTTTTTTTTCTTTTTTTTTTGTTTTTATTCTGAAATTCTCATCAACCTTTGAATATATAATAATAATAATAAAAATCGAATTGATTTGGCACTAAAACACGTTTTTAGTAATAAATTGGTTGACTCTTGGCAAAAATGTTTGTAGGTTTCTACACAAATGTAGCTTAACATTTATTCTTTATTTTTAGACTTTAACAGGCTCCTTACTAGCCATAACCACACCGTCACTTTAAATTAATATACACTGCAGCTTTACAGAGTTAGTCAGCAAGTATTTGTAAATATTGATTTACATCAGTGGATTATTTTTTTAAAACCATAAAATAGATCTTGCTTTAAGATACTATTGTAATGCCCAAATTCAGTTTTGCCTTTTTCGAACTCAACTTTTACCAAAAACTTAATAATAACTTTATTGAGTTTAACACGTTTAGTAGATGTTTCTCTCTCTTGGTTTCGCTTATTATTCAAGTCGATAATTATGGAATGGAACGGGATTAAAAAAAAAAAAAAAAACAAACAAACCTAATGATTACATTAGGTATAAGAAATGAGACAGGGAATTTTAATTTGAAGTAGACTGACAGTTTCCTAATCATGTTAAAATAGCGAAACTCTGTAAATGCAGAATTTCACTATTTGACATGATTTGGAAACTGTTCGCAAATAACTGTAGTTTGCCGCGAATAAGAAAGTAATAGATATTTATTTTAAACACAATCAGCCACTTCAGGTTTCTAAAGCTCAATGAGATCTTAGAGATTTCGGCATTTTTTTTTACATTTATTGCTTTGTATTGTAGGCAAAAAAAAAAATGAATCTCTCAATTCTTAATTGCAAAAATGAAACAAGAAGAAAGGTATAATTGTTAGATTATGTTTTACGCTGCAATCGAAACACGTGGCGGCGTTAAAAAGAATTAATCTTGAAATTTACAAAAATAAGATAATTTTTTTAAATGGATTAAAGTAAAGCAAATGAATCAAATATTCGAAAAATCAAAAGTCTATTCCAAAAATATTGCCGGAAATCTGAATTTTGGTATATTGCATCCTCATAGTTTTCTCAAGAAATTGTGAAAAGTCCCCATCGATATGAGCTCCACTAACAAATTTACGGGTGGTTAATAGACCCCAACCTGATTTTTCAGAAATATTTTCCTAGTTACTTGTACAAAAAAATGCGTGAAAGTAATTTGAAGCTTAGAATATTTCCTACAAAAACTATGTTGATAATTTTCATAAAACGAAATAATTCTCCTCACGACATAAATTGCTTTTCAACTAAATACCCACTGAATTTTGGTATATATCCTCCTTTTGCTATTTTTGAAAAAAACTTAAAAAGTTCCAACTAAGACATTTTGCTGGAGATCTGGTCGATGTTTTTGAAATGGTTTAGCAATCCATGAAATTTCACAAATATGTCATTACTCATTAGGTAGGCTCCGTGCTTCGGAATCTTACCCAGCGGCTCCATTGGCAATATTGTAGGAAATAAATTGCTTGACTCATTGCCAAAACCTTGAATATTTCCAATGGAGACGCTTTGGCAATGTCAATGGCTATTGCTCGGCAGATGGAAGGCAACTATTGATTTCAATCGCTAAGACAACACATGTTGACGTTTCACCTTTCTCAAAATGGTTTCTCCGCGATTTTGAATGATTTTTGCTTCTTTTAGAAATTAAAGTTTAAAATATGAGAAAATAAAGTGAATTAAAGTTTTTTTAGTATCAATAAGCGTAATTTTAGAGAGCTAAAAAACATTTGACAGTGTTCGTAATTTCTATACAGACATTTTACAACTGAAATTTTCTGGCAATAAGAGGGTCACATATAGCCAGTAAATTTTTACTGCCATTGAAATTGACATTGCCTCGAATATTGCCAATGGAGCCATAGCGTTAATAGTAACAAAAATTTGGAATATAAAAAACCAAGCATGTGCCATCTAAATGGTCATAAATAAAAAAAAAAAAACATCTAATTGATATTTTCTGGAACTTTAAAACCTTTTTAACCGCATATCTACAAAACAAAAATTTTTGAAGACCTGTGGCGCAAAACAAATGATTTTCCTCAATAAAACCCAATATTGAAACTTAATATTTTGTTATGATTTCAATTTGGTGTATTTTTGGGTAAATTGAAAATAAAAGGTTTATAAGTGTAATCAATTAATTATTATCATTAGTTTTGCAAAAAGGGGTGGTTTTTTGTATTACATTCCAAAAATAAGGCGCCAAAACTCCGGAGCCAATTAGGCTTGTTAGAGTCTAAGGATTTGTTTTAAAAAAAGATAACGGGGCTAAGCGTTCGTTGCTATATCCGCTACTGTATTTAAAAAATTTTAAAATACAAAATTCTGTTTTTCAAAATTTTATAAAAAAAATAAATAAATTGGGTGGCGCTCATGGCTCATGGTAGAACTAGGGCGTAGTGGTTTCCAACTCTTAACTATTCCTGTGTGCGTGTTTTTGGCAAGAATGGAGGGGACCTACAATTTCTGATGAATCAGTCCTACACACTAACCATTACGCCACGGACTACTAATTTTCAAAATTCTTTAAATTCATAGTTCTATAGGTTTTTGAAAATTCTATATCCAAAATTCTGTAAATTTTGAATTAAAGAATTTTTTTGAAAAAAAATTGCGCATTATTTTTTTCAGTATCGAAACACTTTTCTTTTTTTTTATATTTTATATTTTAGAAAACAAAACACGGACATTTTTTTTACACCTAAGCTTTCATAAGAGTAGTTAAAAATTAGTTATTTTTAAATTTTCAGAAAAAGTGTGTTCATCTCAAGCTTTTATAATTTGTTCATATCTAATGATAAAACTTCCAAATTCACTTTAATATTGATTGTATATATCGATTTGTTTTTTTTTTCTATTTCCGTTCAAATATTTACCACACAACATTACATTACAATTTTTTAAATTTTCTACAATTTTTGATTTAGGGAATTTCAGAATATAAAATAATGGATTTACGGCCTTTTATCCCAAGAGTAAGTTCGTGATTCCTGTCGTGCATATTATTTACTTGTTTATAGAAGTAGAAATCGGGCGTTAGTATTCTGATGAGCATACAACTGCTACATACATTTCAGAAAAGCTCTAGAAAAATGTTGAAATGTTTTATTTTTTTATTAAATTTCGTATGGAAGATTTGAGAAAAAGGGACAATGTCCACGTCAAGTTCTATAAAATACCTACATTAACACTACTTTCTTCTCCACTACTCTTATTCATTTTAATAACAAACCAAAAGCATATACTTATTCCACGCAAAACAAAATACAAAACCAAGCCTTTAAGTGTCTGCTTTAGTAATTAAAGGCACTAAAGCATCATATATCCAATTACAACAAATCAAACACGTTTAACATAACAAAGAAACCAACTCTTAAAGTATAACACAAATTATATATATGTATGTAGGTTGGAGGTAAGTACTATATCCTTGTTAGGTATAATAATATACAGTAAGGTATTTTCTTACTTAACCAGAACGCATCTCATAACCTTTAAAAATAAATAGATATAATATTAAAAGTAAAATTTCCTTATGCAATATCATATAAAATAATAATTTTATTTAGCAATTAAATTTCTAACTCTGTTAATTAGATATTTGATCATTCGGAAATCAACACCGAAAATGATGTAACCCAATCGTCAGAGACATTTATATGCAGTTCATACAAAATTCATAAATAACTTCGACGAAACACCCAGACAACGAGTCTATAGGGAATTCCTATAAACTTAATGCAATCTTCCGTTGTTGCAAGCAAGCACATCGTCCTGATAACCAAAAGTAATTATTATTATCATGAAACGATGCCATTTTCTAGAAAACAGGGTTATTTCACTTGTTGCTGAGAATTGATGTTTTTTTTTTTTTTTGTAAAAAGACACTTTGTTGGGGGTTAAAGGCATTTGTATAATTATTATGCAGATAAAATTGGTTTACTTACTAAAGGGTGGTTAAATTTTAAGGGCCGATGTTGACTTTGAATAAAACACAAATTATTTAGGAAATTATTGTTATTTCTTTTTTTTTATGATAATATTGGTATGGTTCAATTATGTATGGAATAAAATATCGGCCAAATGGCCGCCACGACTCGGGGGCACACCTCCATCCGATGGTCCAAATTTTCGATGACGTTGAGGCATAATTGAAGTTCTATGCCATTAATGTGCCGAATTATCTCATTCTTTAGCTCTTGAATTGTTGCTGGCTTATCGACGTACATCTTTTCTTTCAAATAACCCCAAAGAAAGAAGTCCAACGGTGTCAAATCAGATGATCTTGGCGGCCAATTGACATCGCCACGTGAGATATCACAGCCATTGAATTTGTCGCGCAAAAGAGCCATTGTTTCGTTAGCTGTGTGGCAAGTGGCACCGTCCTGTTGAAACCACATATCTTCCACATCTATATCTTCCAATTCGGGCCATAAAAAGTTCGTTATCATCTCACGATAGTGAACACCATTCACAGTAACTGCCTGACCGGCCTCATTTTGGCCCGATGATGCCGCCAGCCCATAAACCGCACCAAACAGTCACTCTTTGTGTGTGCATTGGTTTTTCGACAATCACTCTTGGGTTATCATTCGCCCAAATGCGGCAATTCTGCTTATTGACGAATCCACTGAGGTGAAAATGTGCCTCATCACTGAAGATGATTTTCTTCGAAAATTGATCATCCACTGTTGCCATTTCTTGCCACCATTCTGACCATTGACGACCGACGCTTGAAATGGTCAAGAGGCTATTGAGTTAGTCTGAAATTGAGAAATGTCAAATGAAATGCAGAAAAAAACTTTAGCGCAAAATTATAAACGATTTAGTACGATGTTAAAGCATTTTTAAGTATGATAAAATGGCTTTAACATCGTACTAAATCGTTTAAAATTTTGCGCCTTTATGTTTAGGTGTGGTTCACATTCAACATCGGCCCTTAAAATTTAATCACCCGTTATAACAAATTCTTGACGGAAGAGATGCCGCGCCGATGTCGGAGAAGATACTGCACAACTCCAAAATTATATTTTATTTACAGGTGAATCGCACAAAATCGTTTGTTTAGGACTTCATTATGTATTCAAACGCAGAAAAATGAAAATTTTTCAGTACAATACAAAATAATCAGAGTGTAATAAAGTATTTTATGATTGAGTGTTTTTTTTTAAAGAAGAAATTGAATGAAATTTTTACCTACATACATACATATGTAGGTATATGTATTTGTTGAGTACAGTGTGGAGTATCACCCCACTTCAGGGTGTATCTCAGTTTTTTGTTGGATAAGACGCCGCCGCATATTTAATTTATTATTTATAGGGGATCTAACACTTTGAAATGCCACGAAAATATATAAACGCTAAATTTTTTAGAGCTACATATTTGCATCAATGAAGCTTTAAAAGCAATATGGGAATTTAATACACACTTATTTAATTATGAAGTCATTAGCCGCGTTTTATTATCGCCAATAACCCATATGGTTTGACCCGATATAATAATACGATACGGATCCAAATGAAAACAATATTGTATCCTTATCTCTTTTTTCCCTTTGTTTATTTATTTTTCATGTAGATACTGTCTTTTTTCTTTTCACTTTCCTTACAATTTAAAAAGTTTGAAAAGCTTTAAAATCCATCTACCCGCTTGAGTAAAAACTAATTTCTGGATCCATAAAGGAAACCCCGATAGAATTCAAGATCCAATGTTGTTTTCGTATTACGTGTTAGAAGATAACTCAGACCCAGATCCATAGGTAGATAATAAAACACGGCTATTATATAGATTAGTTTTTTAATGGATCAATAAATTTAGATTATGCTATTCCAATCAAAAGGTACTGACCAGAAATAGTTATATTATTAATAAGGAAAAAATAACGGTTACAAATTTTTTTCGCCAAAATGCATCGATGAACATTGTAATTAAGTTTGTATTTCAATTATTTATTTTATTTATAACCCGAACCTTAACTTTAAGTTTTTGTTTGTTTATTGATATGATTTGGCTTTATTTCGCTGGTTAAATATAAGTTAATTCATGTTTGATTCCAGTTTATAAATAGGGGTTACAGAGTATAAACGCATGCCAAAAAAGTGCGATAGAATTGCATACGAAATTTATATATTGAAAATGATTCTAAAATTTAGCTTCGACTTTTGCATTCAAAAAATCAGTTTCATCATAACCGCAAGCAATCGAAAGGGGTAGAATATTATAATGGTTTTAAAACCAATCCTAAATATTTTTATGTCCCGTTATAAACATATATAAATATGTACATACCTATGTCAAATTGTGTGAGATAGACTTTCAAGTCATATATGAGATGAAATTTCAAATTTTGTTTTCACACTAGCTATTACACGTAAACATGATGTTTCCCCACATTTTTGACATTTGTTTGTTTATACTGTATGAGATAGTGTGGAAGGGATTTTATACAGAATTATCACTGCGGGGTGCTATCATAACAACAGTATGCCTTAATTGCAATATATACCCATCTTAATTATTTTTATTTGAGATCTTTAATATTATTTGGAATAAGATACAATTTTGTCGAATTCTAACAGCAGAGATAATCAATATAATTAATATCATTCATCAAAATAATAACACAAAATGTATGATTTTATTGCCTTAAATATAAATGTGAATCATTATCATGGCTTCTATAATCAGGAAAACGTATTGAAATCTAAGACTACGCGTACAGTATAGTTGAAGAACGATGCAATGCGAGAAGGGAGTTGAGAGAAGTTGAAGAAGCAAGTAAAATGTTTTATGTAATATTATGTTACAGTAATTCGAGCTTTTCGCATCCTTCTCGCTTTTTTCTCACTCTTTATCAAGTTTTCAATTAAATAAATTCGAGAATCTTGTTGTTATTATTTTTTATTTTTTATTTGTTGTTATTGTTTTATATGAGTTTTGATTTATTTTAAAGGAAAATTAAAACAAACTGTAAGTTTAAATAATTAGGTAGGTGCGTTTTTTACTTTTAAGCTTTGTGATTTTCTATCTGGTTGGTGGCTGAATAATGTTCATAAGATTTCTTCATAAAGCGTTTTCCAATAAGAGGTTCCATTTTGATATTTAAAAAAAACAAGTATTTTTTAAGACAAATCAATGGATGTTTATTTCATTGTCAAAAGGAAGGTATGCCATGAACAATGGAAAACGATATCAGCCAAATGGCCGCCCCAGCTACGGTTGCAGCACAATATCCTTTTCATGAAATTTTCCATACCAATTCGCTCATTTGCGGCTGTATGTCCTCTATAACTTCACGAATTCCATCTTTAAAGTCTTGAATCGATTGTAGAGCATTGGAATAGACCTTATCTTTCATGTAGCCCTAAAGAAAAAAAGTCTAAAGGTGTTAAATCACAAGATCTCGGTGGCCAATTGTGATCACCTCTTCGAGAAAGAACACGGTCAGGAAACTTTTCTTTCAAAATTGCGAATGTTTCGTTGTTGTGTGGTAGTGAATTTGAACAATTTCAATGCGTTGTTGAGGCGTGTATCGTTCCATTTTTATAGTAATGGCGTAGTTTTGTCAAATGTCAAAAGATCATAGCTTTAAAATTGACAGCTGCCCAAATAGCGGGCTATTCAAAATGAAACCTCTTATTGGAAAACCCTTTATATACATCAAATAACGAACTTCTTGTTTATTGTTTATTGTTTAGTGAGATTGAATATTCTTCCAAATATGTTCACAAAATTCTCCATCGGAATATTAAGGAAAAATACTTTTATTTTTATATAATTTTAACTTAACATTCATTTCACGGCTGAACTTTCAGTTAATTACGGTTTTAGTGATTTTTGAAGTTTTATATCTCAAGAACCCACTGATGTTTAGGGATTAAAATTTGGTGAGGTGCCTGATTGTTTGATGAGCTTAGAAAATATTGTGAATTTGAATTTAATGATTTTATTGGTGTTCAATTGTTAGGGGAGAGTCAAAAACCGCCTGAGTTGGTTCCTCTAAATCGGGTTAGTGACGAATACATGAACTGGAAACTATGATGTCCTTTGATAGTGGTTTTCGTTATGTCCGTCAAGTTAGAATTACCACTTCAAAAAAAACAAGCGTGACAATTTTTTTTTCTTGCACGACAAATTTACGACAAATTCACGAAAATTAATCCAATTATTAGAATCTTAAAATTTCAAAATGGTAATGCTAACTTGACGGACATGCTTTCGTTGTCTATTTTTGAAATTTTAATTAAATAAAAAAGTAGGGCCTGGAAAAAAAGTGATTACAAAATAGGTACTTTGTGATTGTTAATACTAAAAACAAAAATTGCTTTGTAAATAATTATGCAGGCTCTTTTGGTCTGTTGAAATTAAACCAATACTTAAAACAAACTTTATTTCATCTTTTTCCCAACGTTTCGTCGTTATTCACGACTTCTTCAGGGGTATTTTATTAGATTGCTTTGTTATTGTTTACATATAAAATAAGCTGAGCTGGCTATTAACTTTTTAAAAAAAAATCACGGCTGATTTTAAACAAAGAAATCGAAAGTTTTGTACTCCACATTTGTTTGTGATTATATTTGGTTTTATATCGAACCAAAGCAAATACGTATAATCTGTAATTATGTATTTTCATAATTGTTATGTCATTTTTTGAACGAAAAAAACAAAAGCTAAGATATTTTTAAAAATCTAAAATTATGTTTAAAATCACTTATGTCCTTAAAGAAAAAAATAAGATACAAAATTACTTTCGCAATCACGGTGGCATATATGTAGGTACTGTGTTTTTAGACATAATCCACTTTATATCTTTGGCAGTGAACTTATGTGTATGATAGCATTGTAAAATGAAGAAGTAACTAATTGAAAATATTAATAACTATTGCAGATCGAGCGGATACAAATGGCCAGTCGATTTCAATTTGTATTCAATTACATTGGTTCTCATTTCAACCTTAAAGAAGTTTATTTCCACAGTTCACCCATAAATGGCCACAAGAATCTCCTCTTTTATTTCCTCATTACAAAAAGTAATTGTTCCCTGTCTACTGCTATACCACTTCTATGCTGAGTTTCATGTCCTTCTTTCTATTCCTATAGAGCAAAAAATAGAACGTATTGTTCAATGTCATTCCTCCTTTTTGGTCTTTATAGCCATCACACTGACCTAACCTTGCTTTGGTGTATTTGTGGTTTTTATATTCCTTTCTCTTTTTAAAGAAGGTCCAAACTCGTAACAATCATGCTTTCAAGAAAAACTCTTTCCGAATATTTAATTCAAATTCGTGTTATTCTAAGTGTCATCGATGGAAGCTATAATGGATCCTTTATGAGTCTTGTAACACATCTTTGTTAACTACATAGCTATATAACACTGACATGTTAACTCTGTTTATACCCTCTGAATAGTGAAATGTTTTATCATAACAAAACGAATGTTTAAAAGGCCAATTGCCTTTATTTCCGGACACGTGACTGAAATCAATTTAAAATCGCCAACTACTACACACCATTACGATTCTTTCATTCACCCTGAATGCACTTTATATCCAAGTGTTGTATTTCAAAACAAAACAAAAAACCAAACGAAGGTATTAAAAAGTTTAATTGAGTTTTTGAAATCCTGTAAGGACACTTTTCCAGTAAAAGGAAGCTAATGTACAATATAAACAATAATACATACACACCTAGTATATAGATTGGATATTATTTCAAATTGAAATATCCTTACGTAAGAAGGTGCATGCGGGTTTTTTTTCCTTCCTCTCTTATTCATAGATATAAAATGATAAGTAGATAGTAGGTAGGAATATAGATTCCAATATAAATATCAAAACAGTGTAATACGATACGAAAATTTGATTTCTCCTAGTGACGAATAAAAATTCTTTTTCATTTTATAATGATACATAGCCTAAGGGCAATTTTTTCAAATTGATGTTGCAATAGGTTGGCATCGATAAAAGATTAAAAAAAAATTGATAAAAGAACTCGTTTTAATTTGACATTCCTATATTTTTGGAATTAAAAAACATCAAGGTCAGGAACTGTTTGAGAAACCGTTTACCTTCTTTGACGGCAGATAATTTATTTATTTACCTATGTACCTATACTCTTCACCCTTCTCATTTAAAAATACGAAATGATATTTTGGGATTATTTTAGATACATTCATTGTATAGCTTTTGTAATCAAATAAAATGTATGTATGTAGAACCAGGGTATTTAAATATTATATATGTATATCTTTTTGATGAAGAAAATTGATAAATTTTATTTTGTTGGGACAAATTCTCGAATTAAAATTGCAATACTTACATATGTATGTAGGCTGGAAACCTTACAATACTCTTCTGCTTTGTAACTCATTCATTTTAATATACTTATAGATTTTTATTTCAGTAGTTACATATCTATATATTTTCTTTATTTGACTTTAGACAGTGACATTAAGGGCTAGTTTGTTCACGGTGGGTTAAATCTGTACCATGACTTCTTCTACTATGGCGCTTTATTCAACCAAAAAAAATGGTTGATTAGCAATTTTGGTTACCGTACACATTCGATGATTTACCAGTTGCAATTATAATCCTTGATTAAAGATGATCAGCTGTGAACAAACTGGCCCTAAGCTTTAATAAGTGGTTAACAAATTAAATTAATTTTAATTACGTTAAAGATTGTATTTTCTTATTTGGAAAGCTCAAAACTAAAATCTGATTTTAGAAAGGTTTTTTACCTGGGATCTATTTAATATGTATGCATGGTTGATACAATAATGGCGCGAAATTTAATACGATTAAGTACGATGTTAAAGCATTTTTAGTATGACGCTAGATTAAGAACAGGTTTTTCCAAATTTTAACCGAGTTAACATCGTGTTATCTTTTTAACATTTAATTAAAGTTAAAATCATCAAATGGCTCTTTAAACTTATAAGTATGTATAATTTCCAGCTTTAAATTTCACTTTGACAGTTAAAAATGTGAAAATGAAAAGTACTTGTTTGCATGAAACGTCACTTTTTTAGGCGTGTTCAGCTGAAAATAGCTTTAGTTTGATACTAATTAAAAAATGTTTAAAGCTTTTAATAACATTTTAGTTAAGAGCTTTAAAGTTAGTAAATTGTTAATTAGTATCATGTATGTAGATATATCTTATATATCTTAAATGTTGCGCTAATATGTCAAATTAAAGGTTTTAGAACAAAATCGAACTTGATTTTTTTATATGAAAATTGATATTACTGTGATGGAGTAGACGAAAAATGTGGGTCTCTTAATTCTGATAGTTTGTCTGGTTGGCAAAACAGGACGGTCCACGTATATGTGAAAAAAAAAAACAAATATTTGATAAATATACCTAGGCCTTGAATTATGTGACACTTAATCAAAGCACATTTCCAACTTTTTCGAACACTGTAGAAGAAACTTTTACACGCTGTCCAACTAGTCAAAAATCTAATAAATACGGCAGTAAGTATTCAGAGGAAAATTGATAATTATTTAATTAGATCAACGTGCAACAAGTTAAGGGTAAAAAGCGTTTTAAAGTAAAAAAAAAAAAGTTTTGTCAATAATTTTTTGTATTGATAAGGGTCGTCAAAAAAGTTTATGAGGAAATGATTAAGAGAATGTTTTGCCAAGAAGTTCGTACTAATCCCTTTATCAAAATGTCGATATACCCGGAGGCCGTCGATATAAAATTTGAATTTCAAATTCTTTCCAAAAATGCACACATTTTTCGCGATTGACTGTAGGTACTTAAGAGTGCTCTTGAGAACTGCTTATTTACTAAAAGTTGGAGGCTTATTTCGATAAAAAATTAACGGTTATTCTTCCTTTTATTTAAGTGCATTAAAAGTGAATGTGGCTTTTCTTTCCTCTCAATTTTGAATTAGTGCGATTATTATAAACATCTTGAACTTCTTATATATTTTGTCCTTCTTTTTGTGGCTTTGGTTTTGTTCTTTTCTATTTTGCAACTTTAGAAAATCAGTAATGAACTTTATAATCTTTTTGAATTTATTGAATTATAGTTTTAAATTATTGAATTTCGTTTCCTTAATAAATAATTACAGTATCTTTTAATTTTGTAGCTTGTAATAGGTTGGTAATAATTTTAATTTTTATTTAACATTAAGCTATTGTATTTAATAAAAAAAAAAAAAATTTATTTTGATTCATTTTTGCTTTTACTTTTCAATTTTTTAACAACAACCGTGAACTATATAAATTCACAATTATGGTCTAGCGATTGGCCACAACTTTTATTTTATATGTGTTTTGAATTTCACATTTTTACCTGAACATTTAATTCAATATATCATAGATACGTGTTGTTTATAAAGGATAACATATTCATCAAAAGTCTTTTCTTTATACGAAAAAACTATTGAATTTTAAAAGCATTTATTCATAAATAAAATGTCATCCCTCAATGTCTTTTAATAAACTAAAATTTTTTAAAGTCTACGTAGAAATATCAATATTTTCCGGAAGAATTCCTGGATAACGGTTGCTGGCCAAAAGGTCATGATAATATTTTAACATCATTTTTTTTTATATTTACTATGTATGTATATTGTATATCTATATACCCATAAACAAGACACACTACAGACAAATTTAAGGCTTGTGTGACGGAGTGTGATAAAAATAGCCCTATCGTTAAATGAAAAAAAAGTGCCTTAGAAAAGCAAACGAAATGTCCTTAAAATAATATGAATTAAACATTGGTTTACCGATAAAACAGTAGTATTGTTTTTTTGCAATCGATAGTAGAAATTGTTTATTCTTAGGATTTTTGAACAACTACATATATACATACATACTGGTATACATAAGCTTTTATTGGCGAATGAAGAAGTCACTTTAAAGATTGATGACGATCTAATTTGATTTAACCTCTGTAACTTCAATGCTTATAATCAATTTTCGAAAGGTTGAGTGGATATCAAAGTCCTAAAAAAGAATTACAAATGATAATAGTTAGTTATAAGTACAACTATCTGCCTTTCAAGTATGAACTTAGTTTGAAATGATAAAGTTTTTTTTAGTTGCTTATTTTAAATCAAACCGTTTATATAAGCTGTACAAGTTAAAGAAGATGGACTCTGTTCGGGTTATTCATTTTTGCAAATTATAAGTTTATTATTAAAAATAAACTCTATATAGAGATTGTTTTAACAGTGACTTATCGAATGAGTCATAGTTTTAGTATAGCAACAAAGTTGGTTCTAAAGTCTAAACCTCAAGTGACTTGGATCCTCAAGTGACTTACTTCAGAACGGATCGAGTAATCCCGATTCGATTCGATGCAGGTTTAAAAATACCTAAATCCTGATTCGATTCGGATTTAATTCTCCATGTGAACGTAGTTCATAACCCCCGTTTTTTTTTATAGAAAAACTTAATTGTTAACCGTATCGAAATCTGTCAGACTAAACAAGTTGGTCGATTTTCTTTAAAGTAGATATTTAGCGGTTTTTGGCAACTTTTATTTTGTGTTCGCTTTATTCATATTCGGATCGGAGATCTTTGTCGCAACTGACTAAGAGGAATGTTTGTGGTATTTAACATGGCAATTATATTTTAAGTGAATATGTGCATGCTTAGCAAAAATGTACTTTCGAAAATACAGGGTAACTCGATTATAATCAAATCTTCCGGCCCGGATTGTATCCCATTTATAGTTGTAAGGTGATTTTGGTTTTAATATATTTTGGCACAAGTTGCATTTTTGCGTATTTTTTGTTAGAATCTCGTTTTCAAAATAAATTTTTTATTTCTTTGCGGGTAGTAATGGTGAAGTGGATGAAGTGCATTTAAGCTAAATTAGATGTGTGAGTTTGAGCCCCACTCTAGACAGAATTCTTTTCTTTATACTCACAGTTTCAACTAAAATCCACCCGTGGGATTTCATGATATAAATAAGCACCTTATTTCTCACTGTTTCAACAAAAATTCTTTCGTATTCTTTTATTCCTTCTACCTATATTGCCGTGTAATTCATGTTGCAATTAAAAGACATTAGGTCTTACAGGCATATATGTAATAAACAAAAAATTATATAAAAACCTAATTTCTATTTAACAAAAAAATATGTGTATAGGAAATAAAATTCACCCAATTCTGAGCAGAAAGAAAGAAATCAATTCCGAAATTTCATTTTTGTTGTTGTAAAATTCAAATTCAATGTCATATTGATTATGCAGATGTTCTACGTTATGCCCGATGCTAAAGTTTTTCCTCATATCAGTTTAAAGCTGATATTTTGGATGTTATAATTTATCTGGGATGTCAAGGATTCCTGAAAACTAAACACATGTGAACACTAGTGTGTAGTTATACCGTATACCATATTTCAATTCAATATTAGTTGAGAATCGATTTTGTAGCTACCGCATTTACCATCAGAGGATTTTCCAAAACGATATGCCCATGAGTATATTTTCTTTACTCCATCATATCTTTGGTATATAGGTACTAATGAACATTTTGATACACCATCGCAATGAGCAATATAGGGGGCTCTACTCGAGAAGTGATTATTTAATTATTTCCAGTATCAGGAACCAGTTCTTCAACATGACAAGTCTCATCAGTCATCACATAAGAAACACTGAAATACCTTTATTTTAAATTTGAAAGTTGACAAATTCAATTTCAACGTTTCAATTTGAAACAAAAATTCTTAGCCTTAAGAAATTTAAAAAAAAAAAACGTATGAGGGAGTTTAATAAGTGTATTAAATTACATATATTATGAACCTTATATATTTCACAAATGGATATCGATAACTTACCTTAATATATTCAATTATTTCCTCCTATGTAGCTCCATTATGGTTTACTCAGGACGAAAGTTATTTGGTCTCACACTTGCTGCTTTACTTTTGATTGTTGCTGTCGAAGGAAGACCACAATATTATGAGACAAATGTAAATATAATTTAAGACTTCTTATACTTTTCTTATATGTACATATTTTAAAATGTTTGATTTTTTTTTTAAGGAAATTGAGCATATCCAACCTGGTCAGACATACAATCCATTCTACGCATATCAAGTACTTAATCGGTATCCCGACAGCCAAAATGAAAAATTAAGATTGTTTATGGAAGCCCAACAGGACCCCAAGGAGGATGCAGTTTCAGGAGGAGGAGCTGTCGAAAATCTTTTACGGGAACCTATGACTAAGCGACAGGCCGTACGATACAGACAATGCTACTTCAATCCAATTTCGTGCTTCAGGAAATAAATTCTTGCTCAAAGTACCTATATATAACATGCATAACTTTTATCTCAGTGTCTAGTGTAAAGTAATTCCTTTATTATATAGTTCAATTTTATACATACATATGTATAATTGTATATGTGCTTCAAATGTAAAAATTAATGAACTAAAAAAAATTCATAAGATACACAAAATTTTAATCAAAAAATTGTCACATTGAAATTAAATCTCATGGTCCGGTCTATATTTCAATATTATTTGAATAAAAAATAACTGTGCATATCAAAATTTTAGTCAGCAAGTATATTTATTCATAATTCACAATATATTAATTACAAATCATGCCATAGCTTGTTAAATCAAAATTTTATTTTTATTTTTTTTTTTAGAATTAGTAAAATGTACAAAAAATAAAACTTATAGGAACTGAAAACATTCCAAAATTAAAACCATAAAGGAAAGCTTTTAAAATAATGTGTACTTTATCGAAGAAGAAATTTTCTCAATTACTGATTTTTTTTTTTGAAAGCAATGACAAATCTCATTGATTAATAAATCCGTGTCATTAGCCAGTGTACGTTAATGACGAATGATACCTCAGAGATCTCCGCCATATAAGCTATATCAACGATATGATGAAACGATGCGCGCTTATTTTTGCAGATGATATAGCTTTAAATCTGCTGTGTTATTGTTGTTTGTTATACATAAGAAATACGGTTTGATTCTTTACCCAATTATTAAAATTCAGTTTTAATGCAATTTAGCACAACGCAACGCATCGCTTAAACTATAAATTGTGTTCATATTTTCAAAAACCTTGGAGTTTATTTTACCTCTTATTAAAATTTTACGGAACTTATCAATTTAATCGTTAATTAATCAATTTATGTTAGGACATGTAAGAAAATGTTGACATAAATCTCAACGTTTGAGGTCCCAACAATTTAAATCCTTCGTTTTTAGGGAGATGTCTGTATGTGTATGTGTGTGTAGTGTACGTAGGTTCGTACATTTGATTGTTCGTATGTCCGTACGTTCTGATACATTCTTACGTTCACCGTATCTCGAAAACGAATATTTTGCAGATAATAACGTCATAAAGAGCAGAAAAGGTTTTCAAAAAAATTCAATTAGCAGTTATTTTACTATCAATTTAAATAGGTTTAAAAAAATCTTTCGTATCGAATATTTCGAGAATAAGGAATGCCATCGACTTCAGCTTAATTTTACTCTACACAAAATTACTCCACAATAATACAAGTTAGGAAAATGGTATAAATAGAAGAGAAAAATATTATTAAATCTGTGGCTCTCAAATGTAACAATTTTGACCATGCTTCCAAAAACTCGTAGCCTTTTAATTTTTTTAGAACCGTTTTTAAAGTATGTGAAAGGTTTTCTTCCTCATTGCAATAATTTAATTCTTTGCTATTGCTACTGTGAGCGGAGTTACCTATTTATTTTACTTTTAGTACAAGTTTCCACTAGGATTTGCCTTTTCTTGGAATATTATAAAAATCTTGTTAATTGTATAAATGTTTGTATTTTTATAATACAGGGTGGTGCTCCAATTGTGCTACAATAAGAAATTCAAATAACTTTTTTTTAATTGATGTAGGTATTTCATTTATTTTTTTTTATTGGATAGAAAATTAAATTTTATTTTAAATAATTAATTGTTTTTAAAGATTATAGACCGCAAATGACCTCCACGCTCACCCACACATATGCGGCACATAATCAGTAAATTGTTCATTGAGGTTCCTAAAAATTAATTTGTTTGGGAATTTTTGTTGGAGCTCCGCCATAACTGGTCTAGCTATATGTGCAGTTGCTCCATCTTGCTGGAACCGTATGCTGTTGAATGGGATACGTCTTCGGCGCAGTTCTGAGTAAAAAACTCCTTCAACATCTTTAAATAACTGTTACCATTTACAGTTACTGTTACACCGTTTTCCTCAAAGAAGTATGGCCCGACAATACACCTTAATGAAACTGCGCACCACACAGTGACTCGTTCTGGGTGTAGTTCCGTCTCATGGAGCATTTCTGGATGAGATTCACTCCATATACGGGAATTTTGCTATTGCCGTTTAGATCAAAATGGGCCTCATCAGACATGAACAAAAAATTTATCAATGTGTTGTCTTCTACGGCCATTGCAATCATTTTTCGGCAAAATTCCAGGCGAACAGGTAAATCCTGAGGGTTTAACTTGCTTTTAATTTGAACGTTGTATGGAAAAAATTTAAGTCATCACGAAGTATCCGTTGTAATGACCGTCTCCAATTCGACCCGATAAGTTTCGAGTCGAAACGCTTTATTTGGATTTGCCTGTATTGCCGATGCTACAGCCGCGATTGTATCCTGAACCCAAACATTGGAATCTCGATGGTACGGCTTTCTTGCAATGCTTCCAGATTCGGCAAACATGTTCACCATCCTCATAATGGTCCATCTACTCGGGGGAGTACCGCAAAACTACCGCAGTTATCTGCAGTTTTCAGGACGTTTCCATCACGATTACCGACAAAACTAGTATTTGTTTAGTTGCTTTCATGGTTTTGCAACCAATCCGATCGACTTTTGTTGCCACCAATTAATAAAAAAACATAGAAATCAATATTATTTTTATTTAAAAAAGCTTTCAACGTCTACGGCTTCCACAAAAATTGTCATTTCTTCCCGGTGGGATTTTACTTAAACTCATTTCCTTTTGAGAAGTTTTTTATTTTATTTTAAATAAACGTGCAATATATTTGACCTAAGATTTTTTCCAAAATAAAATTCACGGTATTCAACACCAATATCGAAATTAAGCTTTGCTTTTTTTATATCCATCTTTGTGGATATACTACAAGCTCTCACAAAAGAAACATTTATGTAAATTTCGTTTAAGTTGCTCCACTCCAAAGATTCTATTTTCTATAGTAGTAAAGTAGATTTTGTTATTTTCGATTTTCAGTTTTCAGTTTCTCAAAAACTACTCGTAGAAGATACATCTGGTTTTTACTAAAAATGTATAAGAGCATTAAATATTAAAATAGAAATGTAGAATTAAAAAAAAAAAAACACTTTAAAATTTTTGTTGAGGTTTCAAAACCCCAATTAAAGTTCAAGCGACCTATACTCCAAAATACGTTTCGTATTGAAATATATTCAAACGGTCCGCGTAAAAACAAGTAATTTTCTAATTTTCTTCATTGTTATTGGTTATTGTTTCAAAATCAATTTATTTATTTAAACAACTATAGAATTAAGAAGAAAATTAAATAATAGATTCCTGTATTAAAAAACTATAGGATGATATTGTAGTTGTCGTTGTTTGTTAATATTTTTTTTCTATTTGTAGTCAATTTTTAGAAATAGAATAGACACCCTCCCATATGATTTTTGTCTTTTTTTGACCCTACATAATCGTTTTAACCTTTTTGTCGCATCTTTTGCAAATTCTATGAAGATTTAAGATATATTGTACGAAAAAAACGACATCGAGAATTGGGCGATAACAAGTACATACATATGTAATTCTCATCGGAAACATAGTTTTTTGTTAAAGCTTAAGTTAAGCCACAAAAATTCTCTGCACTTTCAGAAACGTGTTGACATTCAGTTCCGTTTAAAATTTGAAATATTTAGCTAATTGGAAATATACGATAAGGATATGGAATCAAGGATTTCACTGATATAACAACTATTTCGTCCCCTATCTCAAGAACTGACGTAACTGTTTTTTTTCACATTTTACAAAAACGCTTCTTAAGGGTGTTGGTGTTGTTGTTAAAACTATTTTCGTCCTATTGTTTTGTAAAATACAGAATTTCTATTTTTGAATTCAGTGATCGATTTAAGTGTTTAAGGAAGAATTATGTATAGCTAAAATAGGCGTTTTCCCAAGATATTAAAAAAGCAGTTACGTCAGTTCGTGAGATGAGGGACGATTATAGAACGCGGCTTATGAACTTCAGGCAATGCGGTATGGCTGCCGTCACATAAGGCGATATTAATATCAGACTACATAAATGACTGACTAAATAAACGCTTATTTATAACATATGTACCTATGTATACTGTGCGACCCGCACTTTTAGTGGCGAACAGGTGTTATAACTGTTATAAATTGTCATTTCTTTAGTCTGGGTCATTAAATAAACATTATGCCACCTGTAATGACTCGCGACTCACAAGATTAATTTGGCTATTGTGCACTATACCGTTTTATACTATAATTTCAAAAATTTGGTAAATGAAATGACGCTCTATATAACTTTAGTGAACGCTCGCCTTTATCTGTCTAAATCGGTCGATGTCGAACTGCAACTCTATGATGACTTTGAATTGAACACAATAGCAGTTTCTAAGTCTCGAGCCTTAAAAAGGGAGGGGGTTATGCTTTTTGGACATTTTTTAATTTCACTTGGAAGAACACAAAAACATTCACCGCCTAAGTTTATTCATGGTGGCCAACGCATGCCTCTTTCCGTAGGACATATAAAGTGCATGCTTTAAATTGAATACTCTTTTAAAGGAACTACAGTATTGTGTGAATTAATGGGAACACTGTGCTGTTTTTGATAGATTTCGTTTTAATATAAATACCTATACACATATACATACATGTAAACTTGACTTTAAACAATTGAAAAAACGCCATTTTTCAGAGTTTTACTGCCATATTTTAGGCATTTATTTCCATAATCGTCTTTAATCAAACAAAATATGATGAAATATATTTTAATTAGCTTTTAGAGTGGCTTAAATTTTTCTAATAATTAATAGAATCTTTAAATTTTCAGACTGATATGAAATCTCAGTTTGTATCATGCGTGTATAAGTTCCTACTCTATTTTTCGGTATGATGACATTCATAATACATACTTCGCACAATACTGTATGAAAGAGGGGAACGACTTTATATGCAGTAAGCAGATAACGATAACTTATATTCTCTCTACCTAATGATATATTTTGAACTGCATGCAATTATAAAACCAGACCAGAAAAAAATACCAACCCAAAACCTCTTTGCGATTAACTTAAATCGCGTATTCCCCTCTTTCTACTGTCGCTCTATCTTCGGCGACATTCTTAGACCACACTACACATCCGCCCAATAATACTCTTTGCCCCAGCAGTCTTTGCATTGTACGCTGCAGAAAAAAAATCGAATTCAATTTAACATAGGCATTTCCTTCTATTACTCCCTGATGCACCAGCACCAGCACCACTCTTGGCGACTCAACGAAGTCGTAGGTTGTGGAACCCAGAGGTTCGAGTATGGTTGATTGGTTACCACCACCACCGCTACCGTCACGGTCAGCGTCTTCTTCTATTAAGGTCATAGGCGCATCTTATAGTTTTAAAAGGCCCTATAAGATTGATTTAATTTTAACATTTTATTCCAAAAGCTTTCAAGTTTTGTTACCAATGTCATTGCATTTATCACAGAACATTTTACTTTCGTTTACGATATAGGTATCTACGGCCAAATTTCTAAACGAAAAACTTGTGCAAATTATGCTAAGCAGACAGTTTAAAAATGCAAACGTAAACATCCTTGCAAAGCAATAAAGCAGATTTTCCTAAAATGTAGTAGATTTTTGTGTAGAATGCAAATGCATTTGTGCACATGTAAAAAAATATTGTGCTTATTGCATTTGCTTTGCATGTATTTTGCTTTGCAAATTTGCGTTTAGGAATTTGGTCTATGTATTATAAAGTTGGTCCTGAAAATTCTGCCTATATGTTCGTAGGCAGGTAAAGTATGTTTTGTTTGTAGCTAAGCTGACTGAAGCGATTTTTCTCATATTTTGGACTAGGTATATTCTCAGGTGAATTTTCTTTATTTGCTTCCCTATACTAAATTAATTACTAAGTCAAAAGTTCACACTTTGTGAGAAAGTGTTTAAGTTTAGAGACTAAATAATACTCTTTGGCGACAGCGTACTTCTTGTTTAAAGTAGTAGACTTTTGTTAATATTTGCTACTTAACGTGAATTAGCAGTTATTTGTTTATTAAAAAGATACTTATTTCGTGAATGAAAGTTATATTACACAGTTAGTGAATATTGGAGGGAAAATCACATAAGGCCTCAGGTAAAA
Source organism: Epistrophe eligans (assembly GCA_951394125.1). Taxonomy (NCBI): domain Eukaryota; kingdom Metazoa; phylum Arthropoda; class Insecta; order Diptera; family Syrphidae; genus Epistrophe; species Epistrophe eligans. The sequence continues at coordinate 42,077,986 of OX596030.1, forward strand.
TTAGCTTAGGCCTTGATAAAAGTTTTATCTTGATTTTGGCGGGAACATTACCCCAGTAGTGCTGCGTTAAATGATGCCCTATGACAATGTTCGCAAACGTTTTCTCGCTTCTTGCAAAAGCATCTTCTTGAAATTTCCAAGACAATTGGGAAATCTGCGAATTAATAGAGGAATTACAGCAATTTTTAATTGCTTTTTATGGAACACAAAAAAACAAAAACTATAAATATTTAAATAAGATAAATTACCTGGTAATAAATTGTACCTTCAACGCATTTTTGTAAATACAGCCCTGAAAACTAAATCATCTAAGTCTGGGCAAAGTTGTTCAGCTTGTTCTTCTTGGTGCTCGGACTCAAAGTTCACAGCTAAAGAGGTGGGCCTCTTTCTCTTGATGGTGGTGCTGCTGCTGCTGCTGCAGGTTGAACCAGATCACGCATACACATACAATCGCTGACGAGATCTTCATTTCGCCTTGCAACATAAATTTTTTTTGTCGAGTCACCTGTAACATTGAAACCTCTGCCTGTACCATTACTACGCTGCTGATGCTGTGCCGCCAGCGCTTTGTATTTTGCTACTACTTCTTCCACAGATTGCAATTGCACCAGTTTTTCGTTTGAATTGCCATCAAAACAGATCCGGCACCACAGAACTATCATCATCATCATCAGTGTGCAGTTCAGATATTCTATATTGCTATGAAAAACTTGCGTGATTCCTATACCAACTGCTATTGTTTAAAATATTAAAAACAATACAAATTTAATTTTACTTCAAGGATAATCAAATTCAAACACGTGTTGAAAAAGGGATTTCACTTAAGTTATATACTCTTGGAAGTAAGGTAGGACTAGTAATGGTCATTTTCGACGTCTGGTGAATTCGCCATTTGACTGACCTCTATATACGTTGACGAGTACTTAGGTCCATGTACATATCTACCTTTAGGAAGCGACAAACATCCCAGATGAACAAGAAAACATAACAATGAACGTTGTGCTTGCGGTGGCTTGTATATAAACCCCAGGGATGTAGAAAGAAAAAAATATACGCGTGTTGATAGAACAACCAATATATATGTATAAGCGAAGGCACTAGCAGAAGAAAGGAACTTAACACGGCAAGAGGAACGTAAAACATGAACTCAACAAGTGGCTACCACATTCTTCAATGCTGTTTTTTCTTTGCGGATTGCGAACGATATTTTGACTTCTGACTTGTGCTCTGGTAGCTTCTGAATTGTTGCAACTAACTTGTGCGAAAAGTGCCAATTGGGAGTAATTAAGGCTGTTCATATTTGTACCTAAATACCGAAATACCAAGAAATAAAACAAAAAGTATTTATTTGTAAGAATGGAGGTATCATGAGTAATAGAAAGCAGGAATCCGTCCTTAACCTTTTGAGCAAATCTTAGGATGTGAATGTAAGGTCTTAGTCAAATCTGAACAATATTATAAATATATTAGCAATTACCTACAATTTACACTTAACAATTAACTTTAAAGTTCTTTACTAAATTTTTTTAAGATTCAAACATTTTTTAAATAGTACCATATTAAACTCACTTTCTTAATAAATTCCACCTGAACACACCTAAAACAGTGACAGTTCATACAAACAACAAAGCAAACATATTATTTTCACATTTGTAATTATTGTAAGTGACATTTCGAGTTAGTATGATACTAAAAATATAAAATTGGCATTTGGTAATTTTAACTATAATAAAATGTTAAAAAGATAATACGACACTAAATATACGTTTCTTAAAGGCCTCTTAACTTAAACGCATTAAAATGTTACTTAAAGTCATCTGTAATATATTTTGACAGCTGAGAATTGAGAATTGTTATAACATTATTAGGTATTATCATTTAGTCAACTACCGATAAAAAAACGATAAATAGATATAGATAAAAATTTAAGAAACGTTATTATACATTTAGTAAATTAAATATTAAAGTAAACCTTGCTTATTAACACCTAAGAGACGTTTTAAGAAAACCTAATAAAATAATAAACTAATTAAAACTAGGATTTACTAAAAACTCAAAAGAATTATGGAGAATAGCCGAATTTAATGGACCCAAATTTGTGACAGGTGCAAACATCTCTGCAGATGATCTATCTATAAACTTTAAACAGTTACTTTTGAACAAATCAAGTCTCTCATTTGTCGGTGGAGAACCGACACACTTAGGCCAGTTGTTGGCCCGTTGTAATATGGTTGATGTTAGGTTGAAGTGGCTAACGCTGAACCACTTGTTATCGACAAAATATTGGATTCTGATATAACCCCTCAAGAAATCCAAGTTTTCATCCATAAAGCCAAAATGGAAAAGCTACTGGTGAAGATGGTATACTATATGAGTGCTTTAAAAATGCCTCTACAACTTTAATAAATCAACTGAAAAAACTTTTTGATGACATCCTCATAACAGCCTCGATTCCTGATTCGTTTCAAAAATCAGTGACATTCCAAATTCACTAGAAAGGTGACGCAGACAAACCCGAAAACTACCACGGAATTTCTTTTATGAACACCATAGCAAACATTTTTTGTGGCGTTCTTGTAAGCAGGCTAGAAAAATGGATAGACGAGAATAGAATCTTAACAGATCTTCAAGCGGGCTTCAGAAGGAACTATTCAACAGTTGACCAAATATTCTGCTTAACATCAATATAATCAAGGCTTTTCAGGCTAGGAAAAAGAAGGTGTAGTCGTTCTTTGAGGATTTCAAAGCTGCGTTTGATTTAATCAATCGCAATGCACTAATGTATAAACTTTCGCAAATCGGTTTTCTTTCAAAACTTTTATGAATCTGGATAATATTCATAAAAGTTTTGAAAGAAATGTACACGGACACTAAAGCGGTGGAATGGGATGGATCTGGTTACTCGAAGTGGTTTAAAACTGACTCTGGAGTGAGCAAGGTTGCCTGCTAAGTGCACTGCTATTTTCACTATTCATAAATGACATAGTCTCTTGCATACCTGGTGGTATCCGAATCGCTGATACAAATGTTAATGTCATTTTATACGCAGATGATATAGTTCTTCTTGCTGAATCACCTGAAAGCTTGCAGCTATTGAAACGTGGGGACTTACCGTGAACGTGCAGAAATCGAAAATAATGATTTTCCACCGAAATTTACGAAGTACAGATTGGTTCTTTAATGGAAGAAGAGTTGACGTTGTTAAAGAATTCAAGTATTTGGGAGTTAAAATAAATTCTACATGTGACTTCAAGAAACACATCGAAGAAAAAACCAAAACTTCACGGAGCTTAATAAACATGACGTGGCGCAAGGTTTTTACCAATGAAAACATAACACTATCAACCAAATATAAAACTTTTGTTAAAGTCGTGATATCAGCGTTTTGCTATGCTGCCCAGATATGGGGAATTGATGAATTTGAAGAAGTAGAGAATTTTCAAAGAAACTTTCTTAAAAAAGTTTTTTAATTTGCCACGAAATACGCCAAACTAGGCTTTATATTTGGAAACTGGTTTGCCAAAAATGTTCACATATACCCTAAAGCTTCAAGCTGATTTTATATTAAAAATCGCCTCACACCCATATAATCGAGTAACAAACAAAATGCTGATGTACCTATGAGAGAAGAAACCGGTACTGGTGGATTTTGAAATGGCAGAACATCGCTATAACCTATGGGATAAACCTTCAATGGAATTTTCAAAACGTGGAAAAACTTAAAGCAGATCTATACACTGTTAAACAACTACAAGAAGATACAACTCGAAAATACCTAATTGTTGAAGCCCGTGAATCTGAAAGCAGAATTATCTACTCGCAGTTCACTTTTGTGATGATTTAAGTTATCAGGAAATCTCGCTTCTATTCAAAACTTAGACGTGAGCTACTACACTTTAATGGCACCCCATACAACGTAAGTTTCAATAAATTCTGCACTCTCTGTAATATGGACGCGAAGGAAGACGTATTCCACTTTATAAGCATTTGCCCAGTTTTAAAACACCAAAGACTTGCACATCTTCTTTTTGCTCATATGTAAAATCCATCCGAAAATTCAGAAATCTTATTATCATTGAGTATTCTTAATAATATTTTATAATTGTAAAATAACTTTGTTTTGCCACTCGAGCTGACGGCTTAGCCAAAGCGCTAAAAAAAATTTATTTGAAAATCATACTAGGTATATGTATAAAGAAAAATTGTATCCTAATAAATGATTTACTTAGGTACTTACTTAATAAATTTGAATTTCAAAATTTCCAATGGAACTTGAAAATAAACATAACAAAACATATACATTTGTTTAGTTTAAAGTTATTAGGAAGTGTTAAGGAATGTATTATTTTTCTCTAAAATGGCTGTACGGATTTTTTTTAATTTTAATTTAAAAAAATAGCAGCTTTATATTTTAAAGAATTAACGGCATTTAATAGTAATTAAATCGTGAAACAACTACTTATGGAAGTAACCCCCCAAAATGAAAAATTGAACCTCAAAAATATTGAACTCGCTACGAGTTTTCTCATATTTGGGGACTTATGTATTTCGTTTTAAAATTGGAGGGTGATTCCTTAGGTTTGGGCTGGCTAGCTTCGCGGATTCGTGTCCTTTTCTCTGCTTAGAGTACGTTAAGTCGTCAGTCAGGTGCCAATAACTACAGTTTTACAGTAGGTACATTGAGTGAAATGAACCACGTGGGTTTCATCTTCAAATTATTTGAGTAATTATTTCAAAATGCAAAAAATTCCCCGATTTGGGGAGATATTTAATTTTTTGTTCGGGGATTTATTTAATTGCGGGGAGTTATTTCACGAGGCCACACATTCAATCCATTCTGTTGCTCTTTAACACACCAGGAAAGGGAGGGGGTCCGTTTTTTTTAAACTATAAGCGTTGCAGCAAGATGTAGGTAGATACAAAAACATTTAGGTAAAGTAAACATGTCGATTAGATACAAAGTTAAATTTTTTTTATCTCTGATTTTATTCATAGAAATTTTTCGTTCCAACGTTTTAAAGAAATTATTGATCCAAAAGAAGACATTTCGAGAATTCTCATCCATAAACATATTGTTTAACAAAATTCTTTGTCTATGAATTAATCAAAATTATCACCACCGTGCTGATGTTTTACCTTAGCTTCCATAAGATAAATGCAGTCATAAATTATTTGTCAACAGCCATCATCAACTCAGCTACTAGTTGCCCCCAGTTGAGATTCATATATAAAAGCACTCATGCAGCTTGTACACCAGATCCAGAAAACGTTTTAAAAGAAATAATTAGCTCTTCAGTGAACTCATAAATATTTAACGCAGGTTAGTGGTCAGATTACAAGATGCCTTGACCAGCATCAGCGACCGTTTCTGTCACGTCGTCGTCGTCTATATTGTTGTAGTTCACGCAAAATCATTATGACAACCAACCATCACACAGTTTGCCATCATTTTGTGGACGCGCAGCGGCCACCAATATAATAGTTTAAAAGTATTTGGAAAATCTGTTCAAAAATGTTGCTCCTGCTGCTGTTTCTTCTCCTGTCTCTGGTCCTGTGGAAATTGCTTTTTCTCTTCATTAATTTTACTCTGTCTTGTTGTTCGATTCGGTTCAGTTGTGTTTAGAGTTTTTGTCCAAAAGCCAAACGGCTATTCGAAGACATAAGAACTGCACAGCGTCATCATCATCTTAACTAAAGGAACCTGTGCTTCTTACATCTTTCCATTGAGTTGGGTTTCTTTGGCTTGTCAGTAAAAAAAATATTGTTTTGTTCTCTGACCAGAGCAGCACTGAAGACATCTAGAAGATCATGAAAACTCCTGTTTATAACAACTATTTGATCAGATTCAGAAATATCATCAAAAGAACTTGTCTTACAGCGCAGCATATTACTCTTCGCGACCAACAGAGAAACACAATCAGAGTTGCCACTGATAAAATCAATGATAAGTTTAAAAAACAATTTAAATCACCTTTCAAAAGGGAAGAACATAGAGAAGAGGCGGTTTGTAATAGTTTTTCGCCATTAAAAGACTCTAGACATTCGCCAAATTATAACATTTTTGCTTATAAAAGTACTGCATATTACAAACTAGAGCCGTTCGCCGTCGATGACACTCATAATTTGTTCAAATTGCGCGAAGTGCCTTAATGCACGCACTCTTTGAATAGCGGACAAATATTATAACTGTATATCTCTAGTGAGTCTCGTCCATTATTTATATATGTAGGTACGAAAAAAGGAAATAATGAAAAGTATTTCTTTGAAATTTCTTAACATCATGTTTTCGTCATACGGGATCTATATAAATACATACAATTTTTAATAATGGAATAGAATATTTTATTAATTATTAATAATTTACATGTGGTAACCCTATTACCTCAACGGACATAAAATAATACGCGAACACTCATTCAAATAACGAGGAAAAAATCAGAGCACAACCGGCCGCATAGCGCATCCATCCTTTGCAGTTCAAATGCACCAGCACCAGCAGCATCATCAGAAATGAAGTATCTGCAGAACGTGGCATGACTTGCATACCAATATCAATGGTTATAACCTGCCACTTGTTTTAGCTTATAACTTCTTGCGAGTTAGGGCTGAGATTTCTTTTTTTGGTCAACTTGTAGAACTATATAGCTGCAGGGGTGGGCGAACTGAAATCAACCTGCTACCGGCTGGGTAACTTTATTGAACTGGAATTCTATTCAAAGCCTCAGAGAGGATTGGACGCCAAAAACTTTGTTGTTTATCCTCAATGGGGTGCTGTAGATTTATAATGTAAAGGATTGAATTTTATGAGCATATTTCAGTGTTTGATCTAAATTTAGTTTAATTTTTGACTACAATATTGAATGAGGACAACAATGAAATTTGGTACCCGTCTACCCTGATATTAAAAATTAGATAATTTTACTGCAAATGAAGTTCTCATCAAAATGTAATACATATTGTTGTCATAGGCGCCCGCAGGAGGGGCGCAAAATATTTAGATCAAACTTTTAAGGCGATGTTATATTTAATTGAAAATTGATATTTTTGTTTTTATGGTACTCACCTTTTTTCTTTAATAATAATGCTCATTACATTTTTATATTTTTATTGTTTTGAAAAGAGGAATTGCAGTTTTCGTAGTTGTTTACCAAAACGGTCTGAAATTTTATTAAAAAAATCCGTATTTTCTTTTGTTAGATTTTTGTGAATGTTCATTATACACAACGCAAGCTCATTGTTGACCTTAGCCAAGTTTTAACCTTTCTTAATGTATTGTTGTACATCTCGTGGCGGGAATGGAAAGTCCTATAGATAGTGCTACGAAAACCGAAAGATAAAATTCTTCCACATTTTTCAATACTCTTTTAGAGACATTATCAGAGAATCGAAGTAAGGAATTAATTGATGTTCTAAAATAGTTTTCGGGTGAAGACGATGGAATATTGGATGGTGAATTTGTTTCTTTACAATTCTCGGGCATCTCAATTCAATACCTGATTCACCCAAACATTTTCAAATTGTTTCCCAAAGCGTTTTAAAGGAATTCTCAGCATTCTCCCGATCATCTTCAAAATGTTTGTTCAAAAAAATGATGTGATCTTTTACACTCAATAAATTCTGGTCAACTCCCTGTAAAATATTTGCGACTGGTTCAAGTATCGACGGGTAATGAACCATTATAAACATGTAGACTAAAAAAGTCGAATTCGAAGACAATTAATAAAGTTGAAGGGCTCGGTGTTTTGTAACATGGTTTCCCTCGTCCCCCAGTTTTTGCAGTACTTCCATTACAACGATTATGTTTTCCCTAAGTACTCGTTAACTTTTGTATTTTGCTGTCCATCTTGTTTCACGGAACAGGGAGATGCTGGGAATATATTTTCTTCGCAAAGGACTATACCGGAAAAAAGTAATTATTTCTTTTATCGTCGCATTTCTGATCTCGGACAATTCGTTTACATCATTTATTACTAAATTTAATTTGTGCGAGCTGCAGTGGGAAAATATTTGCTTTGGTTACAAATCTTGTGTTCTTCTCCTTACCCCACTCAATATTCCAGCCATAGTGGAGCACCCATCATAAGCTTGTCCAACCATATTTGACAATTTCACTATGGTATAGCAGCATCCGTACTAGAAAATCTTCTCGCACTCGGAATTCGCCTGTTGACAATTTATGGACCAATAACAGATGCTCTGTGCCGGATATATCACTTGATTCATCCGCTTTTATAGAAAAAACGGCTTTTGTTGACGTCTTCAATTATTTTTTCTCTTAGAATATCATTGCCGATTTCAATGAACTCGTTTTGGGTGCGGTGAGATATGTACGTTGAGTTAGTTGGTGAATGGAGCAGATGGTCTTTTAAAATTAACTATCGGTAAAATTTTATTCCTGTTCGTTTTAATTTGCTTTTGTACGTTGGTAGAACAAAACTCGTAGCTCATCTCGAACATTTCTAAAGTCACTGATTGTGTGATTCAGCGTGTTTTATAACAACTTCTGTAACTATTTATATTCTAAAATCACGACTTAAATCAATATTTCTTATTTATCGAGAGGCATTTATTATTCAACGAAGGACTTTGTTTTGGAATTTTTGAATGAATTCAGTATTTATTTTCATGATAAAGCCACAAAGTTCTTACTCAGTCACTAATACATTTTTCTATATTTCAGTTTTTTTTTAGTTTATTTTATTTATTTTTCAAGTTCTTCTTTTTTTCTCTTTGATGTTCATCATTGTTGCGTCCAACCTCTTACGTTATCGGATGCACTTTGCAAATTTTTGTAACCATCGAAAAGCATTTATCAGGTACATGCTACAATTATAGCTGTATCATCTGCAAAGGTGGCCTGGCCATGATAGCATTATTGTCCACTGGAATACCCTAAGAATATAATAAGTACATTGTTTGTCCTAGGATACTTCCGTATGGTACACCAGATTAAATTTTTCTGTAGTTCGAAATACTTTTTCTTGAACTGTGCTTACGCCCTGTAAGCTGTTACTCTTGCACCGATTAAATTGGTTGAGCAACATATAGAAATGGAGTGGAACTTATTTGCTTTCTTCAAATGAATTTTCAACAACATCTACAATTCGATGCACTGGTCTATCGTGGAATGTTTATTTCTGAATCCAAACAGATGGTTTGAGATTAGTCTTCTTTTTACTATTTTATATCTAAAAAAACTTTTGCCATGATTTGTATAAGCCATATTGCTCTAGTAGCGGAATGGTTACTGCGTAGGTCTATTACGGTGAAGGTCTTGGGTTTTCCCACTTGCCAGAAATTGACAAATAATATTCCAATAGCATTTTTTGGGCAAATAAATAAAATTAACTAAATTCATAAAAAACAAATAAGAAAATATTTTTCAATAATTTTAGTAGTTTTTTTTTATTTTATGATTTTTAAATTGAGTGTTTTTAAAACCCTTATCAGTTGTTGACTACGTCATTGTATGCAGAATAAAATTAGCGCGGATTCGAAATCAGTGTTTGTTCTCGGAAATATTTGAGGGAAAAAACATTTTTCAACAATTTTTGTTTTGTTTAAAAAAGAACTGTCACTTGATTTTTCACTAGGTCATTATGTGTAGAATATCCAAAGTCGACGGCATTATTTGTTCGCGATATTACAATTTACTTTTCTTTTTAAATTACTGTAATAAGAAAACCTCTAATTAATTTTTTTGGAAAAACTTTTCCGATACGTAGTTCGGACCAAATACAAATGGTAAGTAAATAAATAGAGTAATTAATAGATAATAATTAAAAAAAAAAATTATGACACACACAAAGAAGATAAAAAAAAATTTTTGAAACTTCTTGAAAAATGTTCTATATAAAAAGTTGGTGAAGCTCAGTTGAGCCGTTTTTGATAAAATCGAAAATCAAAAAAAAAATCAATGGGAGGTACCACTTATAACCATTTTTCCGCATTTTTTTTTTATAAAATGCTAGCAATTTTGTGAAAAAAATTACTGAATCTTTTTTTTTTTTTAATATTGTGGGCACGTTTTTGAGAAAAATAGGATTTTCATAATTTGGTAAAAAAAAAATTTTACGCCAGGTACCGTTATTTTTGGTCTTTAAAAAAAATGCAGTAGACGTGTTTAAAGAAAATCGATCCGACCGTTTAGGCTGCAGCCCAAAGGAAAGGAAAGACAGATATCAGACAGGCACACAGAAATGTGAAACCCACTTTTTTTGACTTCGATATCATCGTAATGTAAATTTTGATCAAAATCTCTAGTTTTATTTTTTTTACGAATCCATAACTTGCCAAATAGTACCTATGTATGTTTATGTTTTATATATTGCAAGTAAAAATACGAATATGCTGTTGGTAACTCCTTCGACAACGTTCTTCGCAGGGTCCAACAAATTAGTTAGCAACCGTCTTTTGACCCATCTAAATGAGGTATAAAACCAAAAATTTATACTTCTAGTTTGTGACCTTTATCTCTCGTAATCACAACTCTATACTCAGACTTTGTAAAACATGCTCTTTTATATCTATTTATTTTAAAAAGGTGTCGGTGTAGCTTTATTTCGTAGCACTAGACATAAGCAGCGCTACAAATGTAAACGATATAGTAAGAAAAAGCATGTGTTAAGTAGAAGATTTGTGAACTTCAAATTCTATAACAAATTACGGCTATGTACATTCCGTTGTGTTAAGTTAGTTAGGCAACTCTGTTGTATAGAATATAATTCTCTGTGTAAGAATTTGTTGGGCTTAGAAGCGGCATGCACTGCAGCAATAACACTGATGCTGATTGCTGACGTCCATTGATTGGTGCCTGACCTCCTACTTAGTACTAACTTGCTATACATATAAGTTAACTACGATCTACGAGCGAGGCAATGTCTCGCATTTTTACCACATATAAAAGTAGAACCAACCAACACCACCACCGATACGCCTATTTAAACACAAGCTCTTCCAATGCATAAACAGTGTGGTTTTAATTGTTACGCACTGTTGTTTGTTTCTTCGTGCTCTGAAACTGTAGATAACGCGCTATCAAGGTAGATAATATAATTGTCAAAATTTGATGTAGCTTCGCACGGATTTAAAATACTCTAGAACTCAAATGTTGCAGCTTTTACATGCGAATCCTTTTGGAATTGAATAAAATTAAAATTTGGACTGTGAGCACCATATTTTCAGTTGCAGTAGCAGTGGAGATTTGGAAGTGATGATTGCTTGCGAACATGAATCGAATAGCAATGCTAACTGATTAGACTGCTAAAGCTTAAATCGATACCCGATACTTATCTACTAGCCACGCAAAAGCAAAATCATATTTTTTAAACTAGAGAATAATCTGAATCACTTTCAAGGGAAGTTTCGAAAGGTAAATGTGCGAGCATCGTGCACGTACACCACTCAACTCATACCTTAACCTTACACATCTCAGATCTCACTACCTTGTCCAAAGTTCCCAACTAGATCGGTGCTCACCATACACCACCACAACTTCTCCTACACACCAGGGCTGTCGTTTTCATTTTAAAAACATAGTATTTCCGAGAGTTAGATGGGAGTATTCTGATTTTGTTTAATATTAATTTTCAGATATGTTCACTTTCAAAAGATCTCAAAAATATCTGTATTCTCAGAAATGTAAAATTACTGAGGAAAAAAATGTTTAGCCCAAGAAATGTGTAAGTTGATATTTTAAATATTTAAATGTGTGTTTAAATGAAATGAAAATGAAGATATGTATATTGAAGCCAATAACAAATCAATTCATTTAGAGACTTTCATAAAAGCAATTTTTAATTTGTTGGTTAGTTTAATATATGTAGTTAAAATTTTAACGAAGTATACGTATACAGTAATAATGTCGCCAGCCCTGCACCACCCTCTCATAATCATGAATCATGATTCATGAAATCATGGTGCTTCAAAAAAGTAATATGTTCTCTATATCTCTCTCTCCGTTGTGGTGATGGTGATATTTCTCATCAATGATAGCTCTCTTTGCAATATTTTGCTCTGCTTTTCTTCTTTGCTCTTGTGCGGTTCATATTTGGATCACTTTTTTTATACTAACTACGCTCCCCAATGTGTGTGGCTGGGTATTAGTGGGGTTAAGTATTATTGAAGAGTGTATACGGGAGCATTGGATAATGGAGATACGATGATTTCAACTTCCACACTAGTGTGAAAATCAGAGGCGTTCAGTAATGATGATTAGAGATTGATTAGGAGTAAATGGCTTAGCACAATTTTTAATTTAAAGTGTCTATACTGAATCAGAGGGAAAGAATTTTAAAATATGTTTTAAATATAAAGTAAATTAATAGAAAAAATTAAGCTACATATGTATTTTGCAGTTATACGTAATAGGGAACAAAATTTATTGAATAAAAGACATAAAAATCAATTTTTTAATCGATTAATCCTTCGACATTCAAAGTTCCGCGAACTTTGAACGTCTTTGTAATCAAATATTTTAACTTAAAAGTTTCAGTGCCTTGGGGGTAATAAAGGTGTTATAAAAGTAAAGAGCCGGCAGAATATTTTCCCCGGTAACATATTTTTCAGAAAGGTCAAGATCGTTTAAAGTCATATCTGAATATAAACTTTAGGTACCAAATTCGGATCTGACTCCATAGGATTTGATTATTTTGAAATGGTCAATACCTATGAACTCGATATAACGCTATAAGGCGTTTCAGTCGTAATTTCGTAAGACACCTGTGTATTAAGGTTTGTTCACAAAAAATGCGACAAAAATCTATGGCGTAAATGTAGCATCACAACAAGGAAAAATCTTATGGGAAGGAATACAAATTTTTTCTTAAGCCATTAGTTGTTATAGAACTTTTTTTCAAAGTATACAATGCTTTTATCGATTTTGGGGATGTCATTCAAATTTTTTAATTTTTCTTTTAGGAGAATGCTTCATTTTCAAAAATAATCTTTTTCATTGATGAAATACGATAAAAATAAGATGAACATCGCTTCAAATACATTGATCCATGTGATCCATTGATCCCAGGCTCATGCCACATGATTCTATGGTACTTACGTATACATACATATGTAGTTAGGTTTATGCATTTCTCAAATGACAGCATGTCATTGCATACCAAGATGCAGATCCCTAATTAAGAAACATAGACATTATTGTTAAAATAGAAAAAAAGTTGTTATGTTTGTTAAATTCAAAAAAAAATAAATAATTATTATCATTGCTGCATTATTAAATACAATAAATATCTATTGAATTTACTCTGGTAATAATGTCGTCGATAATTATTTTATTATTTTAAACAGCCATAGTAATCCCCAATTAATTGAATGAAAGCAGCATATTTTCTCCAAATGAATTCTAAAATGCGCCACTCTTTCGTCTCTGCAAACATTCTCAAAAGTAGAGTGATGCGCGTCGACTCTGGGCAAATACACAGGGCAGCAGCAGCAGCAGCGGCGCGAACAATTTTCCCCCGCCCGAGTTTGCTTTTAATAATTTTCTACATTGAATCCGATCAGTTGGTTAGGTTACGCTATTGCATTAAGATCGTGTCGCAGCTACTTTCGAGCGTGGTCTGTGTTTTTTTTATCTCTCGTACTTAATAGAAAACAAAAAAAAATTAACTCAGTTCACAATCACTTATCAATAAAGCGATTTGAGTTGTACATTTTTCTTTTACCTATACATAGAAATACTTACATATAATATTATTTTGTTATTATTTATTCGTTGATATCGTTTTTCGATAATAAAATTATCTCGTTCATGCGGTACGGGGAGAGTGATATTTTGATTAAACTCTTGTTCACATATCCGGCGGCAACAACTACAAACTGATAAGACATGATCTAAATGATTTATGTGTCAATACTTCATCGTAAACTATAAGTGAATAAAATATAACCACTTCTTAGTTTATTAAGAAAGGGAATACCTATAATTAACCAAAATTTGAAAAAGTGAAATAACCATAAAATTTTGTGTATATTTTTATAAGTACATACATATATGTATGTTGAATTGTTATTGTGAGTTTGTGAAACCCTCTATAAAAAAACGCCTACAAAAAATCTCGACATAATATCAACATTGAAGTTAAATAAAAAAAAATAGATTAAAAAAAAAACAAGATCATTCATAAAGGTTGGAGCCCGAGCCGTCTGTCGATCACCTCGTCTCCCAAGTCTCAATCTCCCGTGGATGTCATCAAGTCTTCCCCCATACACACAAGAAAATATGTAAATACACTAAACGCGATCGCGCGTTGGATATCAGAAACGATATGTCAAATGAGAAATGACATGCGCCATCGATAGAGTAGTTGTTTTCGGTGGATTGTTTATTAAAGGTGTGTATACATTTTGTTATTAATTTATGATTCTTTTTACATACCAAGTATTTTAAAAAGTGAAGATGTATAGATGCATTGCGTTTTATAAAAGTTATGTAGGTACATACATATGTATACATTTTATTGTCTACATTTTTGTGACGTGATTGTTATAAAATGATTAACTATCCTTTTTTATATATATTCCATAAATCTACTTGTAATTTAACTACTCCCGCGCTGATCAACGAACACAACCGCCACGACACAGTTTATTAGCATTTTCTTATTCATTTATTGATTGCTGAGAGTGATCTTTTGACAGCAGAAAAAGATCAAAGATCTCGGTCTCGTAATCAACAGTCGTTGCCATTTGCGATCTGTCGTATTTCCATGCCGCCAATCTTTCCTTTTCTATGGTTGATTTTTAAGTAAGTAGTCGTAGTTCTGTTTTTTTTTTTTTTTTAATCATCGGTCGTCGACGATATTCTGAACCAAAGACCAGAATTGAATTTCGATTTTTTATAGATCACATCACAGTAAAATATAGGCTGGGGTTCTTGGTTATTAAAGATACAAACAAACACAGTTTATCAAATTATAATGATGTGTATTCTTTTTGCATTCTAATTTGGGGGAGGATTCAAAATTTATATTTATTTTGTTTATCAAATTGTAGGAATATTATTTGAAAATCTCTTCTAACAAAAGACGTTAGCTTTAAACCAAGGACACGCGTCTTTCATTGGTCATCTAGAAACCTTGGGATCGTCTTGATTATGAATTAAAATGCTGAAGCATTCCCTCCTTTTAACAAAAAGAACTGTCATAAAAGGCTTCTGGTCGAGAAATAAAAAACACAATGAGTTCATTGTTATTACTTTATTTTAAAAGAGTTTCCTGATTATATCTGGTGTTTTGTACATTGATTAACCGTTTCTTGCAACAAGAAGAGGTTTTAGGGACAATTTGAATAAATCTTCAGTAAACGCGAAAAATGTGCATTGCAGTTAATAAAAATAAAAAAGTTATACATAATTATTCTATTCTATTTAATTTAATTCTATCCAAATTTACTACTTAATTTTTAGTTCGGACATTTTTGTGTATGTTTTTTGTACTTACTGAAAAGCAAATGAGCTGCTTATTTGTTAGTATCAAAATTTCGCCTAATATGAACATAAAGAAGCTCGAGATAACATATTGACACATTGTTTTTTACAAAATCGAAGTTACATTTCTGGATCACATTTTTTTGAAAATTTAGGAAAGTGATTTGAGAGCACTCTGCGATTAGAGATCAATTGTTTGAACTAGTCTGCACATAACACTCAGACTTGGAATACTGCATACATATATTAACAACTTGTAACTGATAAACTGATATGATTTTCTTTTTTATATTTTGGACGGAAAAATAACAATGTTTCTAGGTTTTGAATAACTCCAGGTTCGGCACCCAGCATATACATAAGTATGGGTAGGTTAGGTACATGATACTTGTTTTCCTTTCATATCTGTTAAGAATAATTTTTCACACACTTACATTTTTATTCTTAGTCGGTATAATATTTCCATAGTAGTTATGTTTTCATTGAGCCGAAAATTACACAATTTCAAAAATTCAATTCCAATATTACTCAAACTTCCCACATTAAAACGGAGTCTGCCGTCAATGTGATCAGTGATCGAAATCTACTATTTCCGATAGTACAAAACTGTCGTATGGGAGATACTCGTTCGAGATGAGCCAAAAACAAATACATTAGTTTCCTAATTTCGTGACCTTTTTATCATTGCAAATTTTAATTCATATATGTACTTATTTTGGGCTGTAGGTCAAATTTTCTTTATGTGCCAAATTTAAAAAAATAACGTTCTTCTTCTTCAGAACTAAGTTTAAGAAAAATTTAATTATGATTCTTTTCCTTTATTTAGTACACAAACAAAAATTTTTCTCTATAAGATCTCAAGAGAAAGATAAGGACAGCTACTGTCAAAACGATATTGTTCGATTGTTTTCGTTTTACAGAATCAGGCCCCAGGCTGGAGACCCAGACCAATACCGAGAAGCAGTGTTTCCCCCCAACTGGTTCAAAATGTAGCGTCGCACTTGAAAATGACTCGTAAGTTATTTAAATAAAACAAAACATAAAATATGATAACGATAATTTAAACTTTCAATTCAAGAGTTTTGACAAAAAAAAATAAATAATTTAAAAATAATAACATAAAACAATTATTAAACTTTTCAGTCAAAAGTTTTAGCGAAAATGAATAGTTTAATACAATAATAATATCCTGAGTGTAAAATGGCTGAATAATTATTGCCAATTTGTATAGTTTCTTTTTTTTACATATTTATATTTCTATATAATGTGTTGCATTATGGTAAGAAAAAGTTTGCCGGTATGTAATCAATGAAGCAGGTGGGTCAGAAACCTCTTTAACATATCTTAATAATTAATTCGACTGCATTATTGCATCCACAGTCGAAATATTCAAATTATTTCTCGAATCAACCATTATTAAATTTAAGTTGGAAAAAAACTTTGTTCTCCAGTTGCGCTACTATCTATGAGGGAGATCGTATAAAGTTAGCATGTAACGGCAGAAATTTACGAATTCTGGCTTTCCTTCAAAATTGTTTACTTTCTATAAATTAAGCCAAAATTGCAAAATATCTTCATGACAAAATTTTCTAAAAGTTCTTTAGACTCAACTAGCAATCGAAATTCATCGTTTGAAATAACTTTATTCTGTTCTCAATGTAAATATCTAATCTCATAATTTTTCAAATCTTTGATTTGACATTGATTTCAGTTTGTAGCCTTTACACAAGAACTGGTATTGGTGAATTTAAGGGTCAAATACAATTTAGGTTTTTAATTTCTGGAGTTTTAAAATTTTAAAATTGTAGTTTACGTTTTTTTGAAAAAAAAAAAAAAAATGTAGCAGAAACGCTACAATTTTAGTAGGGGGACAACGCTGTCGAGAAGATATTGAAATGTTCCGATTTTAACGAGACTGAAACGGTACTTACAAAAGCCATCGTTTTAACTCGTCTCGTGGCCAGCGAGACTGCTAACTAACGAGTATAGTACTAATAGAAAAGGTAAATTAAACAAAAGAATTAAGTTTAAAAGTAAGCTTTTTCCCAAACATGCAATGGATGTTGCGAAATTTTTATGGCAAATTCATAAATTGGAAAAATAAATTTCGTAAGATGACCTCAGCTCTGCATTAAAATTTTGAACTTCTCGTTAAATCATATTCTACCTACATGAAAATCGACATTATTTTTTTTTCAATTGTAGATTGTTGGTGAAAATCTTTGTTTAATAACAATAGGTATATGTAGCGCAGCGGTATATGTACGATAACGATGTACATAGAGCTAGTAGTATGGAACTCCAATCATACGTGCTAAAAATCTATCTAAATTGGTATGTTTAATTTAAATATTAAATCCCCTTCAGTATACATACCTATAATATCTTGAATGTACAATTGAAATTAAAAACAAGCTCGTGAAAAAGCTTCATATGTACGTAAATATATATAATATACATTAGGTTCGTTTTGAAAGAAAAAATAATTTTTATTTAAAAGTTTGATTATAGTAGGTATGTACAATGTACATATTATATTTTATGTACAATGTAACCAACAAGTACGTACATATACATAGCTTCCCTTGTCCAAGCAACCTTTCACTGACACACGCAAATCATTGGTCTGATATCAAGTTTTTTTTTTTTTTTTTGTAAAATAAGAAAGAACATAGCAAAACAAGCTAAATCTATATTATTTATATAAATAAATTCATTTTTTTTTTCAAACTTAATGTATTATATACAATTTTTGGCGAGCAGAATTTTGTAAAATTTTTGTCACCGCATAGTCAAGTCATGTCGGGTGTGTGTATGTATGTAGGAAGATTTTGGTGCATAAATATCGGACCTAATACTTTACCCACAGACACATCCAAGAAAATCCGAAATACGTATCTTTTCTGCCTGGTCGTATAGTGGTATATCATACTATCGCCACGAGGTAAGGCAGCAGACATGAGATCTCATACAACTTATACGACTGCGAGTATATTTTTAGAATATATTCCGACTTTTTGTTGATCTCTACGAAAATGTCGAAACGTTCGGGAACATAGGTCATAAGGTCTGTGATCTCGCGCTCGACGACGACGACGACGACGCTGCGTAGAGACGTGTAGGTAGTCGATTTCGAAAAAAGAATCAAAATGAAATTGAAAAATAAAATTTAAAAAAAAAAAAAAAAAACATTGAAACAGCAAAAACGAATGCCAACGACACAACTGTTCACTGCTTCCTTGCCTAGAGGTGGGTAGTTCAAAAATATATATTTATTCGCCCGGGTTATAATACTAAAGCTGGCAGGCGGCCTGACTGGCTACTTGAAGCTGGTTGAGAATGAATATTTTGTGTGTTCCTAAAGACGGACCTCATAAAATCTGGTGGTCGTTCTTCTAGGACGACTAGGCTAGGTATGTGATGAACACACTCTTCGTATACAAACGACGACCGACCGACCGAGAGGTGAAGAGTTCTTCAAAACGCCCTCCGCACCTACTGACAGTCGGGTGTCGACTTGTTGCGCTTTTTGGCGAATACAATTTATTTTTAGACACTAAAAACTCGGTGTACCTACTTATTCCGAGATGATGAGATGATACAGTCTATAGTAGGCAGATATTTAATTGTTATTTGACACAGGCATAATAGTTGATTTAAGCGTTATTATTGATTAAAATAAGGAATCAACTCAGCAAGTAGGTATCCGTAATTCCATATATGTAGGTACCGGCTGGGAAAGAAATAATATTGTTCA
Organism: Epistrophe eligans; assembly: GCA_951394125.1. NCBI lineage: Eukaryota > Metazoa > Arthropoda > Insecta > Diptera > Syrphidae > Epistrophe > Epistrophe eligans. The sequence goes on from OX596030.1 coordinate 42,097,185, forward strand.
AGATTTAAATTCAAATGAAAAGTATATTAGTAAGTCAAACCCTTGACACTAATACGACAGTAATGAGGTTGTACCTACTCAAGAAATTTTTAATTTTTTACGAACGAGAGCCCTCTCCAGAGATTATACAAATTGTCTTAATCCCTATCTGTGAGTTTCTGTACAAGAAATTTTTGTTGACAGAAATTTACAGTTGAGAAAAAGTCATTACGAGAATAAAATAACTAAAAAAATTATGAAATTAGAAAATTAGAAAATTATCCATATTATAAATAGTAAGGAATATTGTAAATTTAAGTTCCAGTACCTACTTTTGGATAGTTTCGAATTTTTTGAGAGAATTTAATCCTTGCTCTTCAAAATTCTACAGTTTGTTAGTGTATATGAGATCTAGTTTGAAGGATCTGTAATCTACATACTTGTAAAATGGATTTTATAAACAAAAGATAGCACTCCAAATTGGGCACACAGTGTGAATATACACATTACTGTATAGGGTTACGTACTAAGTGTTAATGATGGGGATCAAGAAGATTGTACTAAAATGCAAGAGATACGTCAGCCTACAATTTAATATTATCATGAGTACGTGAATTTCTATACGATTTTCAGTAGGTACCTACTGAAAATAATTTATGTCTTGAGATCGGGTTTGCTTTGCCATCCTTGTAACGGGTGGTATTTTTAGAAGCGGAGAATTATAAATTTCAATATCCATCAAATTAATTTTATTTGACATATAATCTTTGGGATTAATGTTTGAATATGGTTTTGGGCATACGGCTGCTGCGGCTAACGAAAAGTTAGTAATCATTTGGCTAAACCGCTAACCGTTGACTGTAACGTTCTGACCATAATCAGAATGAAGACATTTGAACCAATGATTTCATCGACTCATGAAGCGCACCAAATGGTGAATTTTTCTGGTTGTAATGATGTTTCAATGGCTATAATCTACAATGGCTTCTAGATTAATCATCGCTATAAATGTGCAAAATTTGATTTATCACTGAAGAAAATTTTCAAATTGAAATGCCCTATGACCGATTATCTCGAAATAAGTGAAGTCTAATGCATGATAAATTTGTAAAACAAAACTAACCTCAAATCTACCGATAACTGTCAATGTCAAATTGGCTAACACCGGAAACAGTGTTGCGAATTTTAAGTTATCAGAATTTAGACCGCATTTTAAAGGATTTTAAAAAAATAAAAAAGGAATTATTAGATATATCTACATTATGTTATTTAGGAACATATGTAGGTACCTACTTTCAACCTGAACCTTGCGAATCTAGAATATTTTATTGGAAAAAGGATCTTTAGAGCAATTTATTAAAAGAAAAATTTAATTTAAGAGGGAAACTTTTTACAACTATTTTTAATTTTTCTAAAAATTTAGAAGACATTAATTAAGTATCTAGTTTTTAGTGTTTTATTTAAAATATATAGGTAGATAAGGGACTTGAATATAATAAACAAAAACACTACTTTATAACGTAAAGTTTTGAACAAAATTACTTTACTTACTAAGACTTTTTTCCCTAAAACTATTACCTTAAAAAAATTGATTTAAAATCAAAATAAAAAAATGGATTTCTGGCTTAAAACAAAATATATAACATGACATTGAAGTGTTTCCGTTGATTTTAAATGATTTTTTTTTTTCTTTAAGTCGATTTTTTAAAAAAGTGTCACTCCCGCCTAAAGAGGGGAAAATAGACTCCACTCCCTTATAATTTTTTTCTGTCCTGCACCAACCTAAACGTCCCAGCCTTTTTCACATTTTATGCAAAACACCTTGTATTGTGTATCTACATACACTAATATTATACGTAAGTATGTAGGTATAGGATTATAAGAACTCTTACGGCCATATTATTCACTCGATTCATCCAGATTAAAGCTTAAATCCGGGTGTAAATCATACAAATTCAATACAATAAATGGCTGTTAGAAACCCACGCGACATGCAGCAGTATTATCCTTATTAATACTTTTCACTTTTCACGTTTTTTTTTTAAATAAAATATATGTAAGACAATTAGGGTCCTACAAATAATCCCACAATACTAGAAAATTGTTTGCCAAGGTTCTTTGACGAATTTTGTCTTTTTAAGCAAATATTCAATTATATGTTCCTACCTTAATTCATCGGCAGAATTACTGATGCGCAGTTCAAATGCAAACGAACTTCATCAACATTCACTGTTGGAATTTACCTATGACCTTGCATTAAATGCGCATCTGGTATTTTGGAACTCATCTGAATCGCTTAAGTGTTACCGTTGTGTTATAAAAATTTTATTTCTGTGCGAATTTTTCTGATCTTTCCCTTGTGTGTTCTGCAACCTGTACCTATACAAATATCCATGTCTCAGACTAAACTAAGAGAGGTATACCTATGTAACCTAATGTACAATATACATACCATTGTTAATCCTGATTCTGTAGGTATCCTTAGATGCTATCACTTGACAATCTTGGCACAATGTTTAAAAAGTTAAAAATACCCTGCCCTTCCATCATTAGGTTTATTTTCACCCATTCGACTTTTATTTTTAAAGGTTGTTTGAAAATTAATCATAGGTACCTTTGTACATATCTAAAACAATGAAAAAAAACTTATCGTTCACTCGATATCCACTATCGACTAAACGCACACGCAAATTCTTACATTGTAGGTAGGCAGGTATTTATGTATGTATATTGTATGTACCTATGTATTTTACATACCAAGTCATCAAATACATAATGTTCATTTTCAATCTAACAAAACTTAAATGATAAAAACAACTCACACATTTTTGTTTCCTTTTTTTATTTAATTTTCTTTGGCTATTTATTCTTACAGGTTCTCTGATATTCACTGTCACCTTTTGGCCAGCGTAAAGGCCACTTCCAAGCCAACAACCATTAACCATCATAGTGGTTAGCAAAACAGCAACGGGAAGCCCCAGCCGAACGTGTTGGTTGTTTAGGTCGAATTAAATGACAATTTGCCAAAAAAAAAAAAAAAACAAAACAAAACATTGAACAACAAAATAGAATAGAAACACGCGAAATATAAAAGAAAACAAGCAAATCAAAACAAAAATAAAAATAAAAAAATCCCACTAACGTAGAAGTTGAAGTAGAATTAAAAAGTAAAGTGTTTGTATCGTCTGCGGCGTGCACTACAACTACACTTTACCAGCTGACCCCTCCTAAAATTTCAACACCCCTAGAGATAGCCACCGCTAAGTGACTATCTGACGGATACCCGCTCGCTCTATGTTTATTCCGACAGACATGCATAATAAACGCTACCTTCCGTCCATCCGTCGCCGTCGTCGGTTGTTCGAATAGCCGCTCATCGTTGTCGCCGTGGTCACTCTACAATATAATTGTATACGAAAGCATTATTATCATCTCACACACACACACACAAATACAAGGAGAAGAGTATATATATATATCTCGTCATAGCTGAAGGAAGGGGAAACAATCTTGAACTCTGACCGATGACCCGAGCTGAACCCTTTTTCTTTAGTGCATTTTAATGTCAATGTAAATGAAATATTTTTGTTGTTGTGTCGTTCTCTGTTTCTTTCGTATTTTTATTTTGATGAAACTTAAGTGTGTGTGTTTATACAAAGGGGCATACTATACACTGTAACTGTAGGTGGAACTATCAGTCGATTAAGGTTCCACAAGTCACCAGCCATTCTACTGGCTTCGGTGTCGCTGTCGGTTGGCGTAAAGTTAGTGCAAGCATTCTGTTTATGTGACACAAAATCAGCCTTCAAATTCAATCGGAATTCGAACGCCAATTTTCAAATCATCACAGTGCAGTCATTTGATCTAATCACAACTTAATTTGAGAATATAGTGATCCTATTGTAATGTGCGTTTTATAACTCAAGTGTTTGTCCGAAAAATGACACAGTTTTTAATTACCCAGTCCTTAACATAAATTCGCTTATAGTTTTTAAATAAGTGATAAGATTTCTGAAGATAATTGCAATAAAGAAAAACGCACCATACCTACTGAAATAATAATTGTGAGATTGAGATAGTTATTAAAAAAAAAAAAAAAAAAAGTGAAAATGTGCTACTTAGTGAGTGCCAATGGTGGACAATGAAGGAAATTGATACTGAAGCTCCAGTTGTATGGCCAGCATGGTGTTATTCAGGTAAGAGTGTGCTTCAGATATAATTTTTTTTTCCAGTCATGGGTACGTATCTACCTCTTCTCTGAACATTTATTGTTAAACTATAGGCATATCTTGATAAACTCTAATCAATGTTGGGAATACATATGTGTGTATCTTTGCTTTGAAGTAGGCTTAGTTAGATATGAAAGGTACTGAGTGAATACAGGTAGTAAAGTAAGGTTATTAATAGCTATTCTATATAAATTATTATGTGGCAATGTTTTGATTGATATTCGTGACCATTGGCTTTGAGATCATTGAATGGTGACGAATTTATTTATGTGGGAAAACTTAATAGGTAGGTTCCTATAGCGATTGGGTCTAGCTTAATTTAATGTATTGTTGTGGGTTTACTTTTGTTAATAGCAGAACTCAAAACAGTTAAATCTGGGACCAGATCCGACCAAATCAAATCCGACACCAAAATTGTTTCATCCCGCTAGGTTTTCGATATATTGTAACTTTAAAGTACCTTAAAGTCCAAAACCATTTTTTGTAGGTGATGTGGTTACTAAAATCATCCAGTAAAAACAATTCTTTAAATTGATGTGTCCATTTTTCTATGTGCATATTAAAAACATTTTTCGTAGAAGTTACAGCATTTTTTTTAACCATTCTACTTCACTTTCAAACGCATTATTATTTAAAGTGTTAAGGGTGTTAAGGATATACATATTTTGTGCTGAGTCTCTTAAAACACTGTTTGAAGGGAATGTAAAATTGTTAATACCTCAATTCCAATAGTGAATTATTTTAAAATGTGAAAATGTTATTTTATATGAAATATATGAAGTTAATTGTTAATTTGTGGAAAAGCTATGAAGGAAAATACAAAAATAGACTAAGAAGAGGAAATGCAAAAAAAAAGAGAACAAAAAAAGAATTTTATGAAAAAAAAAAAGAGAGTTTAAAATCGGAGTCGAAGAAAAGAACTTGTTCTCTATAAAAGTAATGTTCTGGAAACCCTAGATTAGACTATAACATTTATTTTTCGAAAACTTGACTGGATATAAGTTTTTGAGCTAAGATTCGAATCAAAAAGATTTGACAAAATGTAGGTATAGCCTGGTTTCAGATTTGAAATAAAACTGTGTTGAGCATATGGTTTTTAGCCTTATATTTTGCCAGACGACTAGGCGTCTACTCAAATGATTTCTGCAGAACCTGCATGGAAGAGGAAGAGGAGGAAACAATTCCTCAACTTCTTTGTACCTGTCCTGCTCTGTCCCAGAGACGTAGAATCCATCTGGGAAACTTCTACTACAACGATACGAGTGATCTAGCAAATACTTCTATAATTAAACTTCACGCTTCATAAAATGGTTTAATTGAGTAAGGAAAAGCTTTCCCAGATCCATGTGGTATCACAATGGGCCACCAATTGATCTAAAGGACTATTCACATGAGAGCGACCAACGACCTACGAATGAACGAACATTCGTCTATTTTGAAATTTCATTCACATAGCAATGTTTTATTCGTTGCGAATGACGTTTAAATATTTGTTTCAGCCATCACCAATCACCAAGTAAATAAAAACAATAATGATTTTGAGGTTATTCGCGCGGGAACAATTTATTCGTTGCAGTGTGGATGGTATGTGGAACGCTAATTGAGTTTGACAGTTCGTAACAATCAGATTGCAATTCGTGACGACCAATTCATTTTCTCAAATTTCACTCATTTTAGCAATTAAAACGCAAATTTTAGTTACTTAACATTAATTTAAATAAGTTTTCTACCATTTTGTCTAGTTTTTGTGAAGGATATAGACTTATTAAATGTTTTAAATCCCATTTGTTTTTTTATTCGTCGGTCGTTGGTCGCTCTCATGTGAATAGTCCTTAAGTGTGTCGGTTCTCCGCCGTTAGCCACTTCAACCTAACCGGGTTGAACTTATATTTTAATAGTAATAATTAAAAAAAAAAAATTAACATTTAAGAAACGCAATGCTATTCTAAAAATTATCAAAGATAAATCGCACGATTTTTTCAGAATTTCTGATTTCGATTATATTTAGAATTTAGAAAAAAAAAATCTTCGTGTGTGTGTTTCGTTGTTCCGAAAAATGTATAGCGTTTAGGTTGATTTGACTCGAAGATGTTGTAGAACTATGGTCCCAGTTCTTTTCAATCTGGATGAAAATAACTGAAAAATGAGCCTCATCTATGAAAAAAAATCTGCTACAAAATCACTATTTTTGTATTAAGTTTTAACACGTTCCGAGATTTTGAAACGATCCATATTGCAAAATGGCAAACCTTAAACTAAGCATATGGACGACAGTTCCTTTTGACGTAGGTATGTGATTGAAACAGAGATTTTAAATCCGGACCAAAATTGGATGACCCGATATAACTTAACGATGAAAATAGGAAAAAACTTAGGTGACAATAAATTTTGTGTAAAATTTACATTTTTACGCTAACAGGACTCTATTAGTCTATATTTAGTTCACATGTGGGTTAAATCTGTGCCATGACTTTAAAAGGTTCTAATTAATAGCGCTAATCAACCAAAATTTGCTGATTAGCGATTTCCATGATTCAGGACTCAAATTAAAGATACCTTTATTAAAATTTTAATATATTATAAATACTATGTACATTCGGTGAGTTACCAGTTGCAACAATCCTTGATTAAAGATGATCAATTGTAAACAATGTTTACATATTTATTTAATTAAATCCCTTATGGCCAGTTGTACCAGAATCCACTAAAACTGATCAGCTGATTTTTTAAATGAACGAAAAGGTTTCACTCGTGTAAGTAATATAGAAATATGAGAGATGTCAAACTCGAACCGTTAATTTATTTTGTTTGGTACCTACGCATTTTTTTCGTGTTTTGCCAAAACAACAAACAAACAAATTAATTATAATTTCAATTTCAACCATTTTATAAATAAAAAATGATACAAAGAAAAAGAGGTAAAGATTTGAAATTAGCCTGTAGCATAAAAACGCAATGCGATAAGCAATTGCTTTTTCGCACTAACGGGGTGGTTTCTCAAGTTTTTCGGCTCCAAATGAGTACCAAATAATCCTTAAAGTTGCTCCAAACACTGTTTTTGGAAACTCTAAACCTAAATTCACATCGTCGAATTCACTAAATGGATTCCTGTGAACTCGAAGAACTGTTGGGCGTCACGCTATTTCCTCAAATAAATCATTATCAGATGAGGAGAATAACCAATCTGAAATTCTGTAATAATTTTTTTTATTGAATAGGAAATGATTAAAAAGAATAATAATGGATTTCACCTGATCATTTTTGTTTTTATTTATATAATCTCCAACGATCTATTTAATGTCGAATATTTTTTTTAATTGTAAATTTCAAAATATGTCCTGTCTAAGGTGAAGTATTTTTTTTTGTAGATATTTTCGTTAAAACTAGCTTTTAAAATTTATCTGGAGAAAAATGGTATTTTAGTTTATTGGCTTGTTTATCGGCCTTTGAAAACTAAAATTGGTTGGTGCAACCGATAAATGCCATTTTAAAATTTAACGAAGCAATAAAATATTTAAAAGCGTTTGGTGCAACTGGCCATTATATTAACATTATAGAACTAGTAGCCATAATGGTTCAAAACTCTCCACAATGTGTGTGATATGTGGGCAGGAATATTAACAGTAGGTACGTAACTGACTAATTTCTCCAAATAAGTAATAAAAATCAATTAAATATCTAATAATGTGTCTATTATAGTCTATTTAAACTTTTAAATATTCTTGCACTTTATTTTGTAATGAGAAAAAAATTATTATAATTATCATGTTTTTTTGTAAACTGTCAACATTATATAGAGAAAATTTTGTCTCTGGAACTACACCATTGATAGCCTAGAATCAGAATTACGACAAGCAACACATGTTAACATGAAACATTAACTTGACAATTGGTTAAAAATAAATTTTAACAAAATTCCGAATTGCCATTTCCCTAACATAAGTCCACTCTTTTAGCGAATTCTTCGTTATGTGCTTATGGATGACCTTTAAAAATATTCCAGTCACGAACCTTGGCCGCCGAATATTTTTGTTCCTCCATTCCAGTGAAGGAAATCGACTGACTTGGTTGCTTCGCCATTGCTACCGCTGCAGGGCGAATGTTCATGTTCATCATCCATTAAACACTGTATCCGTGTGCGTCGTCGTCGTCTTCTTTGGTTGGGGGCAAGTGGCACACGTGAATCAGAAACGCCTAGTGCTACATGTTTCTCATTCAGATCACCTCCGTTCGATCACCTAGTACGGTTGGCGGTCAGACGGATCGCATTGTAGCAAACAAGTCACCATGACTTTCTGACCATTCGACGCCCGTTTTATGTTACCTTGCTTTTCTTTTGAGCTACCTTTCAGAGCTCAACTTAACTACTACCGGAGACCGGACCCCGATACGTCGGTCGCGGCGAGGAACGACGCGACGAGAGTGGTTCGCTTAATTATATTCCAAAAGCAAAGAAGTTAATTCGTTTGCAGCCGATGTGAGCGCGCAGATCGGTTTTAGAAAATTTGTTTCGTTTTAGTCTTTTTTTGTTTTCTTTTTGCAACCGTATACGGAAAATCGTCTCAAATACATAAAAAAAAAAAAAAAAAATTGGAAAAGGAAAAAACAAGATACAAGAGAAGAATTCCCTTTTCAGGGTGTCCAGATTATTGGCCGGATGAGTTGACTCTGTATTACTTCTTTTATTTTTAAAGTGTGCACTGGAAAAATGCATGCATTCTGGAGTTAGGCGCTTCAGAGGTGGGAACTTGTGTAAAACCAGAGCTGGACATGATTTTAGTTGCCTTTTGGGTACATTTTTGTTGCAGCATTGCACTTGTTTCGTATACATTTGTGATTATTTAATGCCCTTTTCAGCTACCTATCAAATGAATGAACAAAGAAGTATTATACATTCTTCATACATTAGTATTAACCACTAAGTTTTTTTAATAACAAAAAAACTCCGTAATATATTAACTAATTCTTTTAATCGATGCAAAATATAAAATTGTTATTTTTTTAAAGAATCAACATTTCAAAAATTTGAGTAAAGGGAGAAATTTTTTTTTTTATTTTGAAGACATATTTATTTAATAGTTAAACGAAAATCTCCAGATTTCAGAAAAATCACAAAAATGTAATTGTAAACGAATTTAGTCCCCAGGTTAGTCACTAGCAAGACGTTAAAATTAAATATACGGAAATTAAAGCTGTACCTACACTAAACACATTAAATGAAATTTTATTGCAAATGTTGTCGGTTTTCCTAGTTATCAGTACGTAAATTTGTATTTAGTACCCTTTAATTTACCCTTTTGTTATTTGTCGATTTCTATTGGTATATTGATGGTTTGGCTTCAATTCTCAGATAGTATGTATTTTGTTTTAAGGCAAAAATATACATATGTACGTGATTATTTTTTTATTTCACGAGGAAATTAATATAAACATCGATATTTATCAAATCTAAATTGAAAAAAATTATATTTTACCAATGGAAAACCCCATTAAATTAACAATAAATTTAATAAAGATTAAAACTATGCCGGTTCATTTTTTTAAAGAATTTCTTACTTATAAGTTGCAAAAGAAAGAATAATAAAGTTTTAGTGTAAATATAGTAAAAGAAATACAAATTCTTGTTAAATGTGATTTACCTAAACTTGATTACATAAATAATATGAAAATCGTTCAGACACTTTAAATCAATGCACATTGTACTGTACGTATTATTAGTTCTGAATTAGTTTGTGGTAAAAAAGGATACGGCAATACTAAACAGAGTGAAGGTATCGAAAAAATTATGACAGTTCATTCTTGTGTTTTTTTTTTGTATTTGGCTGTGCGCAATTCGTTGATATTAGAGGGGTTTACATGGACCAGCATGCTCGACAACATGGCTCGATGGCAAAAATAACTGTGCGCACAACTTTGCGTTTACATTGATACTGATGTTGTCGAGCATCAGTATTTTAAAATTTTCGAATCAAACAGACGCAGGATGGCGAAAATGATTTTGGCAGCGTTAATCAGTGTTGCCGAAAGTACTCCCATAGGAGTATTGTACTCCTTTCAACACCTCCGTACTCCTGTACTCCTCCTTTTACATTCGTACTCCTATTTTTTTTTAAAAACCTAAAATATCTTACACTTGCAGCAAAGTGTAATGTTAACCTTAATAAATTTAATTCACTTCAAATTTAAATCAAATTTGGCAGCAATTTAATCTTCCAAACTGTCGTCGAAAAGGGAATTTCCCTCTTTCTTGTTTGTTTTTGTTTTTCGTTGGCGTGGACGTCTACGTTCAATTTACATCTGTCAGTGCGGTATTTATTTTATGGTTACCTCATTACCTGAAATTTTGGTTTGGTGGTTGTTTTTTTTTTTAGCTCCGTAAATTTGTATGTATTGTTCAATAAAATGAAAAGGTTTGTTAATTAAGGTTTGAAATATTGTAATTCATGTTAGAAAAATTCAAAGTAAACTTTTATTGTATAGATATTTAGTGAAATTGGATTCCTTGGAGCAGGTAAAGGCAAAAAAAAGCAAATATAACTATGCATTACGCTATCTGCCACAAGACAGATTTTGTGTGATAGAAAAGATATTTACTTATTTTTGTTCTTAGAATTAATAATTTATTTATTTATGTTTTTTTTTGTAACTGATTTTTTTTCTTGATGATTATTTTTTAATAAAGTTTGAAGACTAAAAAATGTCTGTACTACTATTTTTTTCAAAATACTCCTCTTTTTTGGCTTCAGTACTACCTTGAAATATTTCTTCCCGGCAACACTGGCGTTAATTATGAATGAGATTCTTGAAGAGGAAGAGGAAGAAAAAAAAATAAAGGAAAAAAAGGAAAAAACCCAGCACCTGATTTTTTACTTTTTTTTACTTATTTTAATTACCGTTTCTAAACTGGCATTTAGGTCTATTTCCTTATATTTTTCCAGCAATACTTCGTATCTTTTTAGCTTTAAATTTTTGTTTTTATAAATTTCACTTTTTATTTTCCATACCTCAGGTAAGCTTTTGTATAGTTCAAAAAACACAAACTTTCCAAAACTCACTATTATTTGGTATTGTTGCCATTATTTCCGCTTACCGTGACCGTGTTATCTGGCCGAGATATTTTACCGAATGAAAAAAAAAAAAAAAAAAACGAAGTTGTCGAGCATCTGTTCACATGAGTTGGCTGGTTGGACGAGCCTTCAGGTTTTCAAAAATTTTTGAAATCCATCCAGCATGTTGGTCAAGCAGTTGTTTTCGCGTTTTAATGATCGAGCATCGATGGTTGTCGAGCCATGTTGTCAAGCATGCTGGTCCATGTAAACCCCCCTATTTTAATAATTGTAGTAGATAAAAAGTGTGAGTATTTGTTAAGTTCCGTGCGTGGATTATTTAATTCAGCAGAGAAAAAGTCAGCAAAATAAGTCTTGTAGTTGTGGTTATTTACACAAGGAATTTAAAAAAAAAAACAAAGTTTTTCGTTTTATTCGGGATATTTACACTGATTATTACTTTTTATAGGTTTCTTTTTATGATTTAATCTTTTGATCAAAAAGTCTCATAACGTTCTTTACAAACTATTTTATTTTATAAATCATAAAAAATTGTGCTGATACGCAAATTAATATTATTACACCTGCCTTTGATTTTTGTACAAAAAATCAATTCTGAAATCCATTAGTAACATAATTATTCATTTAAAAATTTACTTATACAAATATATTTAGTAAATAAATGTAAATGTATTATACCAATTTTAAATTTGAAGATCTTTCTTATTTCTTATCACTATCAGAAAGTACAGACGTTTTGAAAATTAGTAAACTGTTGTACCTGTATTAAGATATAACTAAAGAAACTACTTATTGTTTTTGGTTGTACGCATAAAATTGAAATTGAATACTTCTGCAACACTTGCTAGTGTTTTAGAAGCGGAAAAGATACTTTTTTATATTATAAAATAAACAATTAAATACGCAATAAACAAACAAAAAAATTAAACTGAGTTTTCAAATTCGCCTCAAACTTTGGCTATAACTCTTGAATACTAATTTGAATGTGGCCACCTTATACGGAATGCACATCACAAAAATATTTCCCCTTAATCTTTGCCTCCACCGTCTGAGTCCTCTGTTGGATTGGTTCGGTTGACTATGTGTTGTTACACAGAAAGAAAAATTCTGTAAATTAAGGAAAACGATTATCAAAAAAATTATACAGCAGGTAAACCCGCGTTAGCATTGTGAACATTGGGAAACGGCGGCGTCGTCGGCGGCTTGACAAGTTTTTTTTACTACATTGACTTTTCTAAAACGTGAACGAAAAATGAACACTATTCACAATTTAGAGCATTCGTGTTTGATATTTTTGTTCTTAGTTAACCGTTAACTTATAAGACATAGCTTATTAATTCCATTGATAAAATTGTATAGTACTGAAATTTTCACTGAGAGATTCTTAAACCGTTATTTACCGTGAATTTATGTGTTTTTTTAAAATTCTACGGTCGCAAATGTCAACAATCTCGACACTACCGGCACGAATTATTATTTGTATTGGAAACGTCAAAATATCTCAACCATCAAATGAAACAATTTTGTTTATGAAAAGATTATTTTCATGGAATTTAAATTGTTCCTTGTTTTTAGTTAATGGTATTTCATTGCGCGGAAAAAATCTGTATTATATTTTTTTGTTTTTCTTTTGCCCATGCTTGCACAAAAAAACATGACTACCGATGGCAATTTGCGATAGTGGTGTGCTTTTTGTACTGTGAAGACTTCCGTAAGCCGCGATGTCGTCTTTATTTTCGTCCACTTTGCAGTTTTGAAGCTGTTTTTAAAAAAAAAAATTAACAGTCGTATTTTTTTAAGATTTATGACTTGTTGGTCAGTGTCTTAAATGTTCGAAATAGTTGTAAATTAAAATAATTTTTAGTAAATAAAATGTCACATTGAGCAAGGTTTAGAAACCGATTCTGTTGTCTAAGTAAGATAAGTCTTAGACAACAATTAAACATGTTTATTGATAGTTTGGACGATTGTTAGAAGGTAGCCAAAATTTTTTAATACGATTGTTAGTCTATACAAAACATTAATACGTAATTTTAAATTTGAACTTAAAACGCTAATGTGCAATTTTCTCCGCCGCGAAAATTGTCACATTACCTTGATTTAAAATTTTTAAGTACCATTTCACCAAATAACCTTAATTCACCAACAATATTTTCAATAAAGTATTATAGCAGAGCATTGGTATCGACCGTTATATAAAAGTAGCATTAGTTTGCAATTAAAAACTTTAAATTTAGCTTTAACGAAGATAAAGATTGTTCAAAAATTTAAAAATTTCTATTTACTTTTGTAAGGTTTTGGAAAGAAGAATAAAAAACTGTTTTGTTTTATAAAATGTTCTGATCGCGCTACAAAAACATGTGTAGATTTATTTACTTCTACATCTTTTTAATCACAGAAACATCTTGAAAAAATATATTTCGAACTCGAAAAAATTTTATATTTATCACTGAAAAAAAAAAAGTTGATCAGTATTTTAATAAATTTAGTTTTTCTATCCAATTTTTATTAACTATCGATCGATACAAAGTAATATTTAACAAATGCGGAAAACAACAATAACGAAAATGCCCGACATTAATGTTTTTTAACTTAGCAAATTAACTTTTCAATATAATTGTCATGGAAATATTCAAAATATATGAATTTCATACTTCAAAGCTACACTGCTGAGATATGTTGTGTTGTGCACCGCCGCGCTGTGACACCGAGCAAATTGCCAACATCATAAGGTTTGAAATAAATATTTTAAATCTGTGAAAATACTTCCAATTTCCATTACCATTTAAACTAAATACATTTTCTTCAAATATTAGACGATTTGGATGATTTTGTATATTAAAGCATTTTTAGTATGATGCTAGATTAAAAACATATTTTTAGGATTTTATTAAAGTTAGAATCACCAAATGCTTATTTTATCGTTTAAGTATCATATACTGACTCCAAATGTCACTTTGACAATTACAGATGTGAATATAGTAAGTTTGTTTACTTGTTTGCATGAACTGTCACTATTTTAGACCTGTTCGTGATTTTAAGAAAATAGGTTTAGTATGTTTCTATTTAGTAGTTAAAAAATATTTAAAACTAAGAACATTTAAGAAAAAAGCTTTAACGTAAGAAAATGATTAATTATTATTATCCATTTTATAGTACCTTAACATAAAAGTTTTCGCCATCAATTTCAATGTAAAAATCATGTCTTTTTGCCGAGTGTACCGTGATTAATTTTGTTTTTTTTACATTTTATGTGTAAAACATTTTCGTTAAGTACCTACTTCTCAGTACAAACCAAGCTTATAACTTTTGTGCGAGTGTAACACAGAACGTATAAGACTGAAACAGTACCTACTTGCGGTATGGTACTATGGCTCTATTCTCATGTGTGTTGAATGTTTTTTTGTCGTCGATGTTTAGCCGTTTGTAGTGTTTGTCATTGACCATGCACATTCCACAAGGTAGATAGATATAATTTTTGAATTGAATTTAAAAAAGCATTGATCACTGACTGATGATATTGACAAAATGTCGCCCCGTGAACGAAATAATAAGTAGGGTTCTTGCCATAAAGCAAATTGATTTGATTTTAAGTAGTTATTTGACCTCAGCAAGTCGTTCCGTGAATTAATTTTTCTGAGATGAGAGATTTTTATATTTTTTTTTTCTGAAGGTGCGGCTGGTCATTGCTTGCTGCGCCTGCTGCGGTCGATCGGTTGGTTTTGTTTGAGTCGTTTTGGCGCGTATATTATAGCTACTTATTGTAGGTATATTGGAACATCCATAAATACTCTTTCATATACCTACGTATATGTACTTATGTGACTGATGACTTAAAGTGTTATCATTTTCATTCGCTTTGCTCACCGTTAATGAACAAAACCAATAATGTTTGGAAGGAAATTCCACATGTCACGTCGCAGTCATCAATGCATACCTAAATATATGTATACTTAAACATTTAACTGGCATTACTTACATATATGTGTTGGAAAAATATTTAAATATGTTTGTTAGGTCATTCATATTTTAAGAGAAAAATTCCTAAACTTATTGAACTATTCCTATACTTATTTAGTTTTTTGATTTCTTTTTTTGATTTGATGAAGTTCCCTTAATACAATTGCATTATGGCGTAATCTCCATCAGCTATACATAAATACATTGGTTGAAGTCTTACAAAACGTTTTAATCAAGCTAGTGGAGTGGGTGGCAACCCTCACATAAAAGAATTGTCCTTTCTCTAGGTAAGATTGGCTACTCCGTCTTTCTGAACTCATAAAAAATTCAGCTTTTCAAAATATCGGAAATTACTATTTTTTGAAATAGAATACAGCTATTTCTGCATCGCTTAGGTACTAATTAAGTCAATAAAATATTAAAATTAAACTAAATACAATAAGTTAAATTTTTAAAATTGTAAACTGACGGAACTCAAATTTAAAAAAAGCACTGTTATACAAAAATCTTCGAGCTTTTGAACTTTTTTGAAACTTTTTTATTATTATTGATAAAATTTTGTAAAACCGAATTTTGACTCCTCTAGATGAAATTTTTGGCGTTTTGGCGAAGAAAGATGTACAGTATTATTATTTAAGAAAACGTGATATTAACTTCATATTGATATACATATATGTATGTACGAGTATATACGGCCAAATAAATAATATAAAAATAGTTTTAATGCAAAACTATAAAATATAGGCTTAATTTAAAAATATATAGTACAAGAGGGGAACTATTTCTCCTGTTTAAGTGGGAGGAGCAATCTAAAAAATAGACTTGGAATAGAGACAAAATTATTGGAAAATCAACGGCAACACTTAAAAAATTTCTTTTTTTAAGCCATATAATCTTGAAATATTATATATATTATTTTTACGAGTTTTGTTAAAAATAACGAATTTATGATAATAATAATAATCATAATAATAATAATAAATAATCCTGAAATACATATTATGCTCTTATAAAGTTTTTATCAGACACAACACACCAGATGCAAGTCTTCTAGTTTTTGAGAAAATCAAAAATAACTAACTCTACTTTATTATACTTAGATACTAAGTGGAAACAGTCGGTCGTATTTATAAAGGCTGTCTCACTTTGGACAGCCGCCGTCCAAGTTATAGATAAACATGCTTAATTGTTGTCTAAGGCTTATATTTCTTTGTAAATATAATTGGTTGTCTAAGTTTCGACTAATGTGACATTTTATTCAATTAATCTATATATCATATTTCCAACTGTTTCAAACACTTTGTCAAAAGTCCATTTGGTAGAGACATGGATTGTATAAAAAAATGTACTCTTTCTTCTTTTTTTGATATCTGATTGATTAATAATATTTAGTAAAATTGAACAACTCAAAAAATAAAATTTACAGATTTCACTCATAGAGTAACTATGGGGACATTGAAAATGACTTGTATTACGTCGATAAAACAAAATCATGCCAAATCTTAGAGATTTTTATTTTGTATACTATTGTTGCATTATAACTTCACAAACTGTCTTAGAAACCATTCTACAGTCTGAAGTACCAATTTGTATATTTAATGTCACTTCCCAGTTGGCGGTTAAATTAATGTTGTTAATTTTTTTTAATAAGGTGAATCTTAGTCTTAATTGCGGCTTATCCGCAATTACACAATCATACTCATTTTCATCCGCACCGGCACAGCACTTATACACGAAATTAAAAATACATATACCATTTATCTTAAAGTATATCTAGGTACATATTTGACATTCTGGCCTAGCTAAGCTTTGCAGAAAGGTAACTGAATTATTACAAATCGATTATACGGTTCAACTTATGTAGTTCTCGACTCAGTTGATTGTTTTTGAACCAACCCGTGTGTTTGATTAAATGTCCAGGAAAACCTTTTTTAAATCGAGACAAAATTTACAAAGAATTTGATGCGAAGCCCAACCCCACTGCTAATTGTTTTTATTCTATAATATTTTATTTTAAAATATTTTGAACTCATCTTTTAATCAATTTAACAATATCGAGTCGCGTAATTTATTTTAGACAAAAATAATGTTTTTGAGACTTGGAGCTGTATTCTTTTAACTGAGTTTATGAAATGTGTGGCCGAGCGGCAAGCATCAATTTAGTTGACAACCAAATTAAATAGTTTATAGACTACTTTAAGATAAAGCCTTTGCGGACCTAACCATGAAGATCTGACCATTAGGGCTTATAAGTTTATTAAAGAGGTACGAGTAGGTACCTACGCATAATCTAGGTTAAACAATCAAACTGATTCAGAAGTAAGCCAAGTTTTGTCAAAAGAATTTTCTAGTCTGACATTTTACCATCATTTTCAGACTGAAACCTTAAAGATCCGATAGTTAGAACAGAATATATCAGTTTACAAAATCGACTCTTTTCGATTATAATATTTCAATTATTGTTTAGCTAAGTTAATAATTCTACGTCTTGCCTGATTTACCTAAACATACCTTAACCTTGAGCAGCTAGCCCTTAGAACTTAAGTTATAATTTTATATACCTAAGAGGTTCAAGTAGGTACCTATGCATATTCTAGGTTAAACAATGAAATTGATTTAGAAATTAGTTAAATTTTTGACCCAAACGTTGTATAGCATATTCTAGGTTCTTTAGGTTGATATAAAAAAAAATTACTTTTGTCATATTTTACCTTAATTTTGAGACTTTAACCTCGAACATCCGATTATTAGAACAGAAGTTATATTTTTATTGCACACACTCCACCGTCTTCTCCCTCTATCAATATGTTCTTTGTAGGTACGTACCTACATACATACATATTTTATTTTTGCCGTGATGAAATATAGTTCTAAAAAGACAATTTTTCAAGTTTCTAGTATGAAATTTTTTACGATTTTGCAAAAAATTTTATGCAGATTTTTAGCCTGTCATTTAAACATTAATTATCTAGCTTAATATTGAACATCCAATAATTATAACTAAAGTTATAGGCTTCTAAGTGGGCTCAAATCGAGCATTTTTCGAATTTTATACAATGCTCCACTGAATCTCGTAGGTTGGCGATGATCAACATTTAGGTACGCTAGCTGAAATTCATCACTTGTGTTTTTTTCATCATTTTATTCATTTTGGTAGTTTCTTTGGTAACACCAACCAAAAATTCAATCTTTCTCCCCCTATACGCTAGAGTTCATTCTCTATCTTTGTTCATTTTGGTAACACCATACTTTTATCTAAACGACCCTATAAACATTTTCAATGTTAAAAAAAAATAATATCAAGTAAAAATAAAAGTAACAAGAAAAAAAAACTGTCTTATGCGATATATGTAGTAGGTATATTTTCAGCTGCCGTTTGAGCACACATTGTAAAAACTGTTAGGAACTGTCTAGTCTAACTAGTCAAAATCTAATAATAATATGGCAGAGAATCTTAAGAGCAATTCAAAGTAAACAAAGCGTATATGTATATGTATTTGTTATTTTCGATGATGATTTTGCCGTCATGGAAATGCCAAGATGGAATGAATGTCAAGTTACCAAAGCAACATTTGACGGCCGATCAAAAAGTGGTTAAGTAGGGAATAATTTTCAGTTAATTAGTAGGTAATTATCTGTGACAATTTCTTAGTTGTCGTGCAGAGTTGTCTACGTTTTTTTTCTAATTTTTAAAAAAGCGGTAAAAACTTATTTTTTGAAATTGTTTTTTGCTTGTTAATTTATTGTTAGTTAGTCTTTAATTATTTATGATAATTTCAATCTTTTTGTGCAATGTTTTCTATATTTTTAGTTTTTTTTTTTTTTTTAATGAAGTTAACAAAACAGCAAGGTAAAAACTAATAACATTGAATGGTTTACTGCTTAAACATAGAAAAGAATAATTATTAACATCCACCATAAAAATTTTGTACCGCTTTTTGAGAGGGTGCTTCGCTAACTTGATATATTAACTTAGAAAAGCAGAAAAAAAACATAGAAAACATTGAACGACAAATTCCAAATTATCAAAACTAATTAACGGCCGATTATTATCCCCCAAACTACTTTTCGATCTGTGGTAGTTAGTATGTGTATATGTATAAACAAAAAAACTTAATATTCCTAATCACTTTCAAAGAGTTTTGTTTTTGAGATACACTTTGTAATTACAACAATTAAAGCTTAAAAATTAAGTGACGAGTTTTATCCTCATAATGTATGACATTTTTTTTAAAATGATGTTCATTCGCACACAAGCATCCACCTTCGCCACCATCTTATATTTAAAACAACTTGTAATTTCATAATAAAAAGGTGCAGAATAATACAGTCTTACCTATAATAAATTAAGGACTTTATAAAGTTGACTTAATGTCTTAATTAGATAGTGGCATGGCAGTGTATAAGCACACATCAAAAATCTCCAATATCTGAACGAAGTTAAAAGAATTGTTGCATGTATATATTATATGTGAGTGGCAAGATATTTTTACGATGCAAACAAACATAATAAAATTTAAATTTTATGATTACGACCAAAACGATTTACCACCAATATATACCAATTTGCTTTTGGTCCCGATGACCACTGCGGCGATGGCTATATGGCTGTAGGAGAGGTACTATGATCGTGAGCAAATTATCCGACAGCACGATTTTTTTTTAACTGGGATTCATAACTGAGTATGTCCAGGTCCGCATTTTCTTTATAAGAAATGATATTTAGTATAAGCCTTTATTCTATGAATACTACTCCAATAAATCTATAAAAAAAAACAGTCCTCTAAAACTAAATAATCACGACAATTATTTTGTGGAGCAATCACGTAGAACTGACGATCTTGCTTCTAAAATTAAAGATTAGCTGCCTGAGCACAATGGAGACGGAACTGCAACTTGAGCTGCAGCTAAAATAGCTGTCAAAATTATCAATAGACAAATTCAATATTTCGAACACACATAACGGAACGCAGCTGCAACCGGACCTCCAGTTGGTGCTGAAAGAGTTTACCAACTTTTAACTTTTCGCGTGAAGCACTTTTGACGTTTAAATTTGTATAAAGAAAAAAAGAGCCGGACAAAAATAATGAAGCTTTTGTGCTTATTTTTTTCGCGAAAAAAATTATAAATTAAAAGAAAAAGAAACGGATATATTTTTTTTTCTTTAAAATTTAAAAAAAAAATATGTAAAATAGCACGTACGACACTTTTTAACAGCTGTTGCAGCTTCAGCTCCAATTCCAGTTGCAGCATTCTATTGTGTTGAAATCAAATTTTGAAAAAATTAAAAGAAAAATAACTGACTATAGTATTACGAATTAAATGTGGAGCCTCAAATTAAGTAAGTTTATTTTTCTATAGTTATTGTTTTTTTTTTTTCGTAAATTATATTTGATACTCAACCTTATTACCGTTGTCGTTTTTACTAAAATTACATCTAACCTCTCCTTATTTAAGTTTTAAGCTGCATAAAATACGTTCCGAAATGTCAAACTGATGCAATGTAAAAATGTATGCAAATTATCCGGCAAGCATTCTAGATGCGCATAAATATATTGTAATGCTACCACATCAAAACTTGTTGACTGTTTGACGTTTTGGAACTCAGTCAGTCTTCAACAATTTTTACCAAAACTAACAATATTTTGCGCCTTCAAACTATCAAATCAATGAATCGCCCCTGGAAAGATTTATCTGCTTCCATTCCAAAAAAAAATTCACACGTTTTACGTTTATTTCTCTATAACGACTTAAGGTCTTTAACATCTATTGGCTTGGATAATAATTGACAAAGTGATATTCTGAGATGCAATTTGTCTGATGTGGTAGTATTTGACAGATAAAGTGTGTTTGTTTGGTGACAAGCACATATAATAACCAGTTTTATAAATATCTAGTCTGAGATCTTCACTAAAACTAGAAAATCAATAAACAATAAACAATAAAGAGAGAATAATAATTTTGGGTGCACAAAATTAAAACAAAACAAACTATGTACCTATATTGTATGTATATTTATTGTACATATGTATATTTATTGTACATATATATTTGTGTTCATATAGATCATAATAATATGCGTTGTTCTACTATAATCTTTTTATGTTTGCTGGGAGAACGTTATCTTAGAGCAGTGTAGTGGGATATAGTTAAGTTCAAATTAGAAGTAACCTTTAAAAAAGTCAGAGGTTCATGGCATTTAGATAGACGCCTAATTTTTTTAGGCGATGGGGTTATCAGTTGTTTTTAAGGTTCGGTATTATACTTATTCTAAATGGCAAGTATTGGTTTCGTGTTAAAAAACAAAATTTTGAGGTTTTAATCAAAATTAACACTACGGTGATCGAGTAGCCACAAAACCATTCGTTTTGTTTTGTCCGTTCATACGTCCACTGTTATTTGAGCTATAAATGGATGGACCGATTTGCTTCAAATTTCATACAGAGCATTTTTATGTGATTTCCTAGGAAGAAAATTCGAATAATTGTGATTTACAATAATTATTATATTGTTTTTTTTTTTCTATTATTTCTCGAAAACGGTTTTAACAATTTTGATTAAAGTCTGCTGTTCAGGCATTACGAAAAATGACTTTTGACGATTTTTGAGAACTTTGAAATATTTTTGAATTATTCACGTATTTTTTTTTTTAATGGCTTGATTGATTTTGTTACAATTTTGCAATCTGGTGCTTTTATTCAGTAATTAAAACAATATTGCATTTAAAAAATTTGAAAACTGTTTTTTTATTCAATCAAGAAAACTATAATAATTTTTACTTTTTAAAAAAGATAACATATGTAGCTAAATTTAAGTTGTTAACCTTAAATGCAAGTTCGTACAGTTTCCTTATTTTCATATGTAAAAAGGTATTTTTTAATAGTTTAAGTAATATTGGATAACAAAATAGAATTGTTTCTTAATAAATCAAAAATGACAACACCATTACCTTTTTCACACTTGGTAGTCCAGCCTTTACAATATTTATTGTAAGTATTGCTTAGCCACAGTTTATAAACCTTAACTAAAAGAGCACGTATACGTACGACTCATTCTTGTATTTATTTTTATTTTTGTTATACCTATGTTAGGTACCTAAAGATCGTCAAAACCAAAATTTGAATTATGAAATGATGTTTAATGTAAACAAATTGCGGAGGCATTATTGTTAGTAATTAAATTTAGGTATATTGCGAAAAATCCTTAAATGGTATACTTGAAGAGATACATAAGATACATTCGAAGTGATTAAATTAATTTAATTAAACGATGGAATTTTTAGAAACTGCACAAAAAATGTAAAAAAAAGAGCTTGATTTTTTCTACAAATGTAGGTACATTGTTAATTTGATATCCTATATTTACGTCAAAAATAAAACACACTTAGACAATATTGATTTAAATGGTGAAATGAATCTTTTAGATAGTTGTATCTGTAGGTACACATAACATTTAGTACATAAATAACATACTTGTGTAGAAGACGCCTAGCAATAAAACAAAATAAGACTCACTAAATTAATTTTGAAGGAAATCAGATTGAATCATACTTTTTGAAACTTAAAAAGTAGCATTGAGACATAATATGATCGTAATGGATACACAAATATATAATTTTTATGTTAAACGTGACTTTTTGATTCAAAAAATATGTTTTGATCTCGTATTTTTTTAACATTTTTGTTGTACCTTAGTGAGTTTTACTTTTAAACCGACCGACTACGGATACGAATCGAGTCGACACGTCGGTATACATATCTCCACCGATGTTTAAATATGTTTTTTCTATTGATTGTTTAATTTTTTCTTCGAAAGCCGTCTATAACCTTAAACTAATTTCAATCTAGAATCTACAATTCTAGATAATTTTGTACTCCTACACTAACGCCCATAACTCTACCAGGCCAAATTTTAGATTCCTCGTGGCAAGCAACTAGACTTCGTTCAGTTTCAGCCTATACAACATATATGTATATTCCCATTGTTTTTTATCACCAGCACCAAAAATCAGCATTCATCACATCTCCTTCTCCCATCACACATAGTCTGCGTCTGGTACTGTGGCGATGAAATGCACGCAAACAAATTGTAAATTCCATCCAACCCTTTCGTTAGTACGCAATAAAAGTGCTATCGAGGGTTGACCTCGATTACAAATACGTCAGCCTCAAGCCCCGCACTACGACCATTCGTTCAATATAGTCGCTGTCGCGCTATTTAGTATTCTGCAACTTTAGCCTCAGCGAAGCTCCTCTATACACCTAAATATTTACTTTAAAATATTTCTCTGCCTTACTATGGATGGTTACAATTTGAAGAAAATCTCATATGCATATCTGTTCAACCGACCAATTCGATGTCGACGAGACGCGACGCACGCGAGGCTAAGCAACGTTGGCAACGATACGACAACGAATTCCTTGCCTTTATTGATAAAAAGTGATAAAAAACCACTTTGTATCTACAACAAACCAAAAAAGATACATTCTTTGCTTTTCAGTTTCATCATCATTTCGAATCCGATTGATAGAGTGCGCTTATCGTTCATACTTAACTAGCTCGATAGAGGTGCGCAATGATAACGCTATAACTGAAGCCTTTTTGATATATAATAAGAATTTTCGAAATATAATGTTTACCTATTAATTATATTATTTTGATTTACCATCAGCAGCTAGAAGCGTGTTTTCATTAGTTCACTGTTTTTTTTTTTTTCTATATATTGAGGTGGTGCGACTGAACAAAAAAGTTCAATTCATTCTAATGACCCGTAAAAGTGACGTCTTATCATATCACACACCCGAGGGCAAAAGGAAGGGTGTTCGGGGTCGGGGGCTGGAGGTTTCATAAAATGAGCACAGTAAATATTTGTTAAGATGATTGTATGAGTGCGAGAACAAACATTTATTTATATTCTTACATATAAGTGGCAACGGCGGCGCGGCGACGGCAGCAGCGGCAGCGATAAGACCTTGTACAATGGCTCCACCACATATAACTGTGATGTGCTTTGATCCGAACTCTTGAACTTGTGATTGATTTCGAGCCTAGCTATGCTTTTATTTCTTTATATAAGTTTTTAGGGTGTGTGTTCAAACGATTATTTCATCATTTAGTTTGGAGATCAATCTAGATGAATATACTCATAAAAATTAAATACTCCACAGTTTATATCTACATATTTATGATATAAGAATGTTTATTGAAAATGTTTAAAAGATATTTTTGCTAAAAACGCCGCGCCACCGCCAAAAATAAAATTCACAACTCAATCGCATGTTCTTGCTCTTATGATGCAAGGTATAGTGTTTGATATATGTATTGGTTTTTATAGTATAAATACTAATACAGTAAAACCCGTTTAAGAGAAACGGAAAAATTTCACAGTATTTCTTTCACTTGAATGGGGTTTTCACTTAACCGAACCCCGCTTAAGTGAGAAGATTTAAAAATTCCATGAAGCGGAAATTTAAAGCTAAAAAAATTGAATTTATCTTTTGGTGACATTGGCTAGAAAAAATATAAATAAAGTAGATAATGTAGATAGATTAAATAAAATGGTTGTGACATATCAGAAATTCATATGTCAGTGAAGGCGTTCAGCAATTTTTTTTTCCGTTCGATTAAATTTTTTTCACTTAAGAGAGTTTTTTTTCAATCAAAAATATAAAATTTAACAAAAAATATGTTTCAGGTAAGCGGGTAATAAGTGTTTCAGATAAGCGGATTTCTCTTAAACGGGTTTCACTGTACATATGAAAAAAGACAGTAAGCAAAATTGATGTTCTTTTTAGATATTTGGTATGCACTATTACTTGAGCTGCTATAAGAACCTCTTTACAAAATTTGAAGAAAAGTTATGCACGGCTATACTAAAAAAATTGGTTTATTTGTTTTATTATTTTTGTCTGTTCAAACAAATTATTCAAATTTTTAAATCCAATATTTTTTTTAATATTTTAAAATATTTATAAACAACAGAATACGAAATTATAGTAAATTCAGCCAAACCATTAAACAGCAATTACATACTCAAAAATAGCAGAATTAAAAAAAAAAACTTAAAAACCCTATATACATTATTTTTATTTCAATAAATATAATACGTAAAATTATCATTACAACAATTAAAAGTAATTAAAAGGTCCTCCCCGCGCGCCGGGCTGCAGGCGGTCGACAACGCGTCGTGACATCAGAGCAGATAACATGTCCCATTTATCATTTTTTTTGGACTACTCTCAATAGACGTGTTTTACTATCATTGTAAAATAAATAAGGGCGTACGTAATTTAAATAAATTTGTTATATTTACTAAGAATTACAAAATATTCAAAAATTACCAAAGAGATTTCTTCAGCAGCTTTCTTGCCTTGTTCATATCCCCAAATTATCAAATTTAAACAAAATCGTTTTTTTTGGGGGGCACCGTTCTTTTGAGCCCTCATTTTAAAATTTTTGAATTTTCATTGTATTCACTGATATTTACTGGTATTCTTTTAAAATAAAATATAAAAATTTTGCACATTTTGGTACCAAGTTAAAACAACCCCGATACTTTTGAATCACTGATATCAACATTTACAAAACACATTTACCTGAAATGGGGTTTGAATGCTTGTGAATTATGTGTATACATTATATTTGTGTAAAAATTCAAGCATTTCCCAAAATTTAAAATATTATACAAAAAAATCATTTAACAACAAACAGAAAGTATAAAACAATTTATATATTATGCATTAATAATTCTGGCTACGCCCCTGTCATGCTACTTAACCGAGTATTGTTGTTGTTTCTCCATATAAATTAATTCTCGTTGTAAATTTATAATAAGTTTCGTTATAAATATTTTTAATTTAATTGTTCAAACCCACCTAGCTACTTAATTGTTATTCGATTGCAATAATTATAATTTATATAGTTAAGCTAATAAATTAGTAAAATTAAATTAATTTAATAAATTAGTAAAATTTATTAATCCACATGTACATTGAGGGTGAATGCGGAATGTAATCTATTCCACAAATGCGTCGTGATGTGGAAAGCAACTTAGTTGATGTCAATCGGAAGCTATTAACGTGATCCAATAATTTAATTCCAAAACTCACAGCCAGAGCAATAATTACACTATTTATCTTTTCTATTCTTCTTGTTCTATATTCTGTTCTATTGAGTACGGTGTTACCACATTGCAAAATGACAAAAACTGTTTATTTTTTTTTTTAATTATTATTAAATTAAAAATTGTTCAAAGCAAAACTTGCATTCTATATAACATACACAGAGGTTTTTGGGTAATACCATAAAATAAAAAAACGTAGTTATATAAACTTTCATAAAAAATGTTTGTTAGGTTAGGCACTTGGTGCCTTATGAACTAATTTGTTGTAAATCTGTATTATGCTGGAGATTTTCAAAAGTTGAATAAAGGAAAAAAGCACCCGAATGGCAACGTTAAATTTAATGTAAATAAAGGAAAAAAGAAAACAGCTGTGATTGAAATGTAAACATTGGATGGATCATTCATAAGTAATAATTAAAACGCGGCTCTTAGGTATTACTTTATTTGTGTTTCTTGTCTTCCAAAAGAATTTTTACACCTACCTAATAAGACTAATTTAATTGCGCTTGGATGTTTAAAAATCTATTTGTCATTTCTATTGTTGATATATTGTTTTAAGAAACAAACAAAATTCAATTCAATACATATGTATTAGATATTATTTGTATTTTGAAAACAAATTGTAAGGGGCAACTTTTTTCTCACAACAAAAGCCTCATTTTAATTACGAATCACCACGTGTACTCATTTCCAGCACACAGCCTGCAACCCACAACACAACGATCTAGAATTTCATTTGGGTCAACTACATCATTCGACATGCATCGCCAACACAAAACGTGAGTAAAAAATTGTATCGCACAAATTGCAGATGTTTTTTTTTTTTTTTTTCTATTTTATTTAATGAGATGCATTCTCGCGACTACAATAATTGGATCATAGCTTGTATAGGTTAGTTAAAATATGACTACTTTTAACAATGAACTTCTATTACAACACATGCAATATGATAGTTGTATACATTCTATTGAAATCTTTTAATCGATTGTGAGTTAAGTGACAAAAATCGATTACCAACACAAGTACGATGATCACTAATTTTTTGTTTACTTATCATAATCATCAATAACCGAGATTATATCAGTAGCTTTAGACTGAGGTTATTATATTTTTTTTTTTGAAGGTTTATTGTTTAAAGACTATACTGTTTTAGATATTTTGCTGTTACCTATATTATACAGTAAAATTAATTGTTTTATTATAAGTGATGCCAAACGGTTTTATTTTGTTCCAACCTTTTAAAAAGTTTTACTTACCAAAATCATATTAAAACAAAATCGGCGAAAAAGTTTTCAAATGAATTTTAAAAACCGCTTAAATAAAATGCACGGCTTGCAAGTAGGTAAGGAACTTGCTCTGATGTACGATCACATTGTTGTTTTAAAGCCTAGAATTATAAAATTATGTATCCTATCATAAAAGAAGTATATCGTCAATTAAAAGTGAAAACAGGCTAATTGCTTGTTAATTTTATTTTTATCAGTAAACATTATGTACTTCCAAAATTGATAACAAAATACAAAACAGAAATTGCCTAGTCCAGAAACAATATACATAGAAACTAGACCTTGCGTCGGGTCCTGTACTTCTGATTTTTTACTGAGTTGTTTATGATGATGTTGGGCTAGTTTTTGACCTCGAGTGCCAAACGCAACATTCTCAAATGCGTGTAACGGAATGAAAATGAAAACGCTAATGAATAATGATATTACCTACATTTAAATATGTGTTCTGATGATGTAATTAACAAAACACAGTAGTTAAGTACAACCAAATTTAATTATTAAAACATATTCATAAAACGTAAATGAGTACTCATTATTTGTGAATGCTAGCAACGTCTGTTTAATTGAAAATAAATATTCTACTAATAAAGTTTTCCAAAATCAGGTAGTTTGCCGCTTCATTTTTCAAGCAATAAGTTCAAAAAATTGTGATGCTCCAATAATTTTTGAATGTCTCAAAACTGGTTTTACGGAACTCATGTCGAACTTTTTTGAATGTTATAACGATCTCTTTAGAATTTTAAAACAATGTTTTAAGCCTCGCTATCACGAATAAAGATATTTTGAAATAAATGTTTATCTATAATCGCGTTTAGATCTCAATGAAGTATTAAAATCTTCGCTTATAATGCAGACAGAGGTAAAGCAACAATCTTTTCCATCAAGTGTATTTTGAAGCTATGTATAACACAACACAACACAACACAACACATTTAATTTTATTTTCTACTTATTACTTATTTGTTTCCAGTAAAACTTTTGCTAACGGTAGCCATATTTTTTTTATAATTTTTTGTCTTAACTCCTTAACAGAAAATTTTGCAGAAAAATGTGTTAACTCATTTAAAAATCGAAAAGAAGTAGATTGTGTCTTCACTGACTTTATTTTAGTGAGGCGTTTAATATTGCTATTTTAAAATTAAGGAAGATGGGATTTATCGAACATTTAAGGTTACAATATTACTTATTTAATAGTTTTTACTCGGTATAATTTTCAACTGTTGCAAATCGAATAAATTTATGGTCTGGAATACCGCAGTGTAGCTATTTAGGACCCGTCTTTTTTATTTTATTTATAAGCGCTGATTTAATGGTTCAATACATGACATAATCTGAAAATTCAGATTTCTGAATTTTTCTGGCTTTTTATTGGGCAGCTGTCATTAAAAGTTAGATGACTTTTAGAGTCATCTGATAGCTGGCCAATCAGTAGCTTGAAAAATTCAGAAATCCGAATTTTCAGATGTAAATTGTCATTGTATTGAACGCGCGGGATGACTTAACGTTTGTTTTGAAGTATTCAATCAAACTGACTCATCTATGCAACGATGTTAGAATTTTCAAAGCGGTTTCAAATACTCGAGATTGTGAAGAGTTGCAGCGTGATCTTAATTTAATTTTTGACTGCTGTGTACTTAATTGTTTGATTCTTAACATATTTATGAATGTAAAACTTATATTTGTTTATAAATTCTGTCAATTGTTTGCGCATAATAGTTTAATATTGGTTTTTATATTTGATCAAAGACTTGGATTCATCATACCAAAGTTTTTTTTTTTTTAAAGCAATTAAAACTGCTCATTATAATATCACCATTACTGTTGATGACTTCAAGAAGTTACAAGTTGCAACCCAATTGCTTTGATCTTTGATATACTCTAAGATGATGGCGGTGTTAAGCCTTCAATTAGATTCGTTTTGGCTTTCGAATATATACAAATACCGCACAACTAACTTCTTACTACACGCTATCGAATCGTGCCATAGAGATAAATTTAGTTTGATAATTAAGTCTAGATTTAAGCTCAAAAAGAGCAACGAAAAAAAAAATAAGGTTGAAAGCGATGCATGCCGATGGCACCTGTATACACCAAGCAAATATCTGATCGCCTTCAGCACTGAATATAAGGAACAGTTAGAACTTCACGCTTAAACTGGAAACCCATGAAATCCAGATTCCTTTTAACTGTATTACCATACATAACTGCCACCGCACCGCAAGATGCACTTGAACAATTAAGCAGAGCTCTCGCTATTGAATGGATGCCGCAATGTTCTTCTGCATCTGATGGAGCCCAGAAGCTAACAAAAAACAGCAAAACGTCTGTATATGAAGTAAAAAGATTGGTATCGTTGTCATGCCAAGATTATTTGCTTACGGCACGTTGTTGGGCTGGCTAACCAATGTCTCCCAGCGAAGCGCAGTCAACAGAGCAGCAGCGTCACAAAATAATTGATTCCATTGGCACTTTTTCTAATTGCACTCTAATGCTGCCGTTGCACTGATGAAGCGCGTTTTGCGCGCGCCTCTTTAAGTGGCATGTGACTTGATAATGCAGAGTGATCAGAGTGAACTAGTCGTTCTATGTCATTTGCTTAGTAGCCCCACTGATGCGGTGCAGTGAAAATATGGGCCAGTTTTTTGTATACCTAATATAATAATATTATTTGTTGTCTTACGCTTCCCTAATGGCAATGCGGGATAATTTTGTGGTTTGAAAAATTCTTGTGGTGTAGGAATTATGAAATAATGTTTGGAATTTTGTATCTTACTATGAAACCAAGTATAAATTGTCTTAGTACTTGCTTTTGAGTACTGTTTTTTTTATGTAAGACTTCAAATAATGGTTTGATGTAATACCAAGGGATTGGTGACAGTCTTTTAATGCCTTACTGCCTGAGCACAATGAAGACAGAGGTGCAACTAGAATAGTTGTCAAAATATTCCATACACGAAAATTCAATGTTACGAACACAATGCAACGAAGCTGCAAATGAGCTGGAGGTGGTGCTGTAAGAGTTCACCAATTTTAAACTTTTCATGTACAGCTCTTTTGAAGTTTCAATTTGTATGAAGTAAAAAAACAGACGGACAAAAATATTGAAGCTTTTTGTGTTTATTTGTTTCGCGAAAAAATCTAGGAATATCGGAAGTAAAAAAGTGAAATATGCAAAAAGCTGTAAAAGAACTTCAAATAAAAAAGTTTTGCTTAATAGAAATGTGTTTTCGAAAAGTCATTTTCATATCATTTCAAAACTCAAAAATTGACTTGTTGAAAAAATAATGTAATCAATAAAAACAAATTATTAATGATGTTTCTATAAATAACCGGCGCACTGTCAGAGTCAGATACATGGCAGTCTTCAATAATAGAATGAGGAAGTTCAGCCTGCCTTGTGCAGTTTCGTATAAAATTAGCAAAATCGTTTCAAGGAAAATTGTTCCAGCCATCAAGGCGATATCGAGATTTGCTAGACCCACTTCTTAACTTTGTAACTTTAATATAATTAAAACATAAACAGCACTCTCATTTTTTCTTTAAACAAATACAAACATATAAATATATGCCAGTAAGATCTAGGGTCTTATAAATTAGGCAATGGAAGGAATTGAAGGATAGGATAGATTTTTGTTGACACAGTGGATTGAGAAATTAGGTTTTGATTTTTCTCATTAAATCCACCACCTGGGGGCGTTCAGTTGAGGGAATATAGAAAAGAATGGTGCCTAGACTGAGAATCGAACCCCATCCAAGTTAGCAGTCAAGCACTTCTTCCACTGCGCCGGAGCCACCTACAATTTTTGCATTTTTTTATATAATTTCATAAAAAATTTGTTTAATTATTTAAAAGAAGTTTGATAAACAGGATTTAGGTGAAATCAATTTAAATTCAATGGTTGAAAATGAAAAATCATGATTTTAAAGACACATATATAGGTATTATTAAAAAAACTTAATTTTCAAAAGAAATTGTGAAAAGCCTAGCTTTGACTAACTATACCCAATATAGGTACCTACTTAAACGCTTATAAGACAAACCTAAATTCCTTTACCTATAAGGCACACCTTGAAAATTGAAAACAAAAATGCACAAGTCCCATATTTCCTGGCATGTTTAAAAATAAAAAATAAAAGAAATTAACATAATGATAGCAGAACCTTCACTCACAGTGTCATTTACTATATACACTACAGTCAATGGAAAAAGATACTCCGCAAAAAGGCACATACTATCCTATCAACTTCAACAATTTGCCTTCGTACAGAATTTATGATTTCTTTGTCGAACTGACTGATTTAACGTATTGATTTGTGGTAATAACTCTTACAAAATGTGAACCATTCATTGCGCATACCTATACTTCGGCAGACCCGTCATCGTTGTAGGTATATAATATACTTTACCTACAATAGTTTGTCACTGGTTGCGCGCGGTGAGCGCTCGGTAATTCCTTCATTTGAATAATATGCTAAAATTGTGTGCCTCCTGTCATAATAAACAAGACATCTTCTTGGTCGGAGAAGATCACTCTATACTCTCCAATCCAGCTTGTCGCACACGTTCAGTTTCTGTATTCCACCGTGCGCATCGCATCGCTGCTTAAGATATATATTAAAGGTGGAAATGAATTGGTCAGGAAGACGGATTGATGCACGAGCCAAAATACAATGATGCTATGCTATGGGTGATGTTGATGCTGCAACATTTGCTGTCGCTAGCATGCAGAAGTCACTTCGGCACAAGATCACACCATTCCAAAGACATGTACAAAGGCGATTGAAAATTGCAACCAATCGCCACCAACACAGTGGATTACACGATGGTTTAAAAGTATTGTGAACAGAACACTAAACACCCTCAGGGCTCAAGCATTCACCTACCTCCTTCCATCACGGAGTCCGCGAGACGTAAGATTGTGAGTTCCGATAGAAAAATTTCCAAAGCAAAAGAAAAAAAAAAAAAAACAAATGCATTGAGAAGTTTTTCGCTACTTGCTTATGCAGTCCCAACAGCAGCACAACAGTTGTCCATTTGGTGGCTATCTTCTTATTTCTATATACATACAAGTATATATGAACATCAGAAAAAATTCTTTCAGATTTACCAGGGGTGGATTTATTATATATTTTCTTTTAGTAAATTAACTGTATATCACGTGCTGAAAACTGTCTGCAACATTGATGCCTTCCAAAATAAAGCACAAAAAGTTAGGAACTACGTCTCCGTACCGCTCACCGTTGATTATTAAGTTCTGACCATATATGTAATCATATTTGAAGATGAAGTGCACCAAACGTTGACTTTTTCTGGATGTAATAGTGATTCAACAATGGCTTGTGGATTATCATTGCTCCAAATGTGGCAGTTCTGTTTATAAACATAACCACTTAACCAAAAGTGTGCTTCATCACTTAACAAAATTTTCAAGTGAGTGAGTTTCTCAAATTGAATCATGATTTTCAAAATAAATTTGAACAATTTACAAACGTTGCTCCTGTGTGAGTCTGTGTGCGTTCTTTTACTTTTAAACTACACATTTAATTTTTTTTTATGAACTTTGAAAGACTTTTGTGTAATTTTGGGCAGAAAATCACACAGTTTTAAAGTAAAGAAACGCACCTTCTATTTATGATAAATTACCAAACCAAACCAATCTCAAAACAACTAAGAATTGTCAAATCAGCTGTCACAGAAAACAGTGTTACCAATTTAAAGTTCTCCGCCTCTAAACAAAAATTACTGCAGAATTTTTAAAATTTTGGGGACAATCACAATAAACTTAAATTTGTAAAAAGCTAACAGGACTTTTATATTTATTACATATGGGTATGAAATACATCAATGTATATATGTATGTAAATGTTAGACCTAAATTAAAAGTTAAATTCTTAACTTAGTCAACTTAGTGCTAAAGAAAAAAGAACGAGATGGAAAGCGTGCTTACCGGTTAGTCGCGGGTACAATACATAAATGTATGTGTATTAGGAAATAGAAACCGATTCACTGCTTTGAAATCCAGAATTTCCAATTTTAAGATTTTTTTCAAAAATTAAAAAAATAAATACCTTAATAAGATTTTTGATTTTTGTTTACTCCTTATCCAGATCACTTTTGCTTATTATTATATGTTGTATTTAAAAAGGGAAATTCTATAGTTAAATGCGGCCCTGAAGTTTACCTGCACGGAAACATAAAAGAATGGTGAAGGACAAAGTCATGACCGACGAAGCGACTGTTGTTACACACATATCCAAGCTAAACAAGACGACACTCTTAACTAAAGTATAAAAATGCAGGGGGAACAGAATGTTACCTTTGGATTGTTTATATGGCAACTTTAGTAAATTTGTTGCTGATTTGTTAGAAATTTATTTCTTTTGACTTTGTGACTTTTTGTCTATTCATTACAAGGGGTACCTACATACGTAGTAGGTAGGTAAGGCGCTTGCCTACTTTTTAATATGATATTGTTATTTATTCGCGTTGGAACAATTTGACGTTATAAATAGGTAAAAAAAATTATCAATCGCATTGGCAATTTGTCTATAAAAGACAGATATGCGGATGTCATAAAGAATCATTTTTAAATGTGGCCATTGAATTGTCAAGTTAAGTTATCTTAGTATAAT
Source organism: Epistrophe eligans (assembly GCA_951394125.1). NCBI lineage: Eukaryota > Metazoa > Arthropoda > Insecta > Diptera > Syrphidae > Epistrophe > Epistrophe eligans. The sequence goes on from OX596030.1 coordinate 42,131,461, forward strand.
TAAAGTGTGTGGCGTTAGAGCCGTTCTAATTTGTTGTGAGAAAAGTTTTTAGTTATTTAAACAAGTCTTGTCCTTCATTAGCTTCCACTTAATCTTCGTGAAGCCTTCTATCATTGGAATCATTTATAATAAAATCCTGTGTTATTCTTATTGCATTTAAATGCAATTGCTTGTTAGGTATATCGGACGTTAAATTCGTCCTTCGTATATTATTGAGTTGGAAATTTAAAGGCTCTGGAATATCTATATAATGTGGATATTCTAGAATTTACCGGTGAAACACACTACCAACATACCATGAGAAAGAAGAGCCACTGTTCATGTGCTTTATTTTACTAGGTGGACACAATGAAACAACTCGTTCAATGATGAGTGCATGGATGGCGCATGAGGAAATGAGGAATAGCAATCAATGCTGCAGACTTGAGTACCAAGAGAGCTTACGGGCAAAAAAATAAGTGATCCCACGCCGATTGGAGGCAAGGATGATATCCGTAAGACCTATCAATGGTTGAAACAATCTACCCAAGGCTACAAGGTCAGAAAAGCAGCCTGCCGAGATGAGAGTGGGAATGGGGATCGGTGCTAAGGTTCCATATGAAAAGGGGGTGTTCTGAATTATTCCAACTATGCAGAGGAATAGGAATAAGTCTCCTAAATTTTGAATATAAAATCTTGTGTGAACGCTTGAAATATTTTGTTCGGCGGCCCCTAAGAGGGGTTTTTGTGCAATTAGGCTGCAAAGCTTTTGCACCGACATTTTCATTCAAACCTTCAGTATGGTTTTAGGTAAGGCAAATCAAGTGTGCGTCACGTCGATCAACTGTTTCAATCCGACAGATTTTGGAAAACATCCAGGAATTTCAGATCGATACACTTAACCTACTTCTAGATTTAATAGTCGCATATAATAGCGTGAATAGGTATGAACTATATACACAGCGAATTATGCAGGATGACTATGGAAATATCCGTCAAAGTCGGTAAGAACATCACAAAACCCTTTGATATCAACAAAGAAGTCAACAGCAGAGGTAATAATTTTCAAAAGTCCGTTTAACATACGTATGCAGATGATATTGACATTATCAGAAAAATGAAGCGAGCTGTTAGTGGCAAAATTTCCAAGTGTCATTTCCACATTTGGCCCTGAATAGCTTGTTTTGTGTACACTATTTCGCAATCGACTTTTCATGGTATTTTCATTTGTTATTCCTAAAAAGTACATTTTTAACAACAAATAAGTATTTTTATTTTTTTACTTGGCATGCAATTGTTTTGCATTTTTTTTTGCTTACATTAAATTATATGTCTTTAAATTTTGCGTGAAATTGTAAAACAATTGAATGTCAAATAAAAAAAGCGAAACAACAAAATGACAAATAAGAAATTGCCGAAATTCAAAAATATTAATTCAATAAAAAAACTAAATGAAAAATGCAAAGGGATAATTTTTCATATCATTTTAAAATCGAAACGTAATTTACAAAACGTAGAATGCAAAATAACAAAATTCGAAATGAAAAACGGCGAAATGAACTTCCAAGAAACGTTAGTTTGACAAACAATTCTTGCGAAACATATCATAGCCTAATTTGACATCTAAGAAAATTGACCTTTAACATTTGTTTTTCTGAAATTAACGGATTGGAAGAATTTCAATGTCAGGTTTGATTTTGAACATAGGAAACTAGCCTTCAATTTAAAAATGTCGCTTATTAATATTGACGCTAAGTTTTAGACCATTTGGTACGATCTCAAAGCATTTTTTGTATACTTTAGCTTAAAAACAGTATTTTACAAATTTTAACAGACTTAGCATCGTACTATCTTTTTATCATTAAAACAAAAATTGTATTGTAATATTTCAAATGGCACACATTTCTGCTGAACTTCGAATATACCTTATTCATTTTATGTGTTGTATATATTAAAAATTTAACATATACATATACATTTGATTCTTATAATAGCGAATGTTAACAGTTATATGCAGGTTGCAAGTTTACCCCATTATTTACAGAATTCTACCTATAAAGTCAATGTTTTGAAAGCTTTCGCGCTTCAATTGATTCAAAGTCATATAGATATAAATCGGTCTGAACTCTGTTCGTATTTTTGCAATTAAACCTACCTATTGGACAGTTTGAAATACATACATATGTACATATGTTATATGTTGCTCCTCAAGGGTTATTTTCAGTTTCCACGTGCAAAAGTTTTGTGTGACTTATTGAGTTCTATTTTTTTTTTTATTTTTTGCACTATTGAAACTTTTACGCAACACAAATAGCACATAAAAATAGCCTTGTTCGTTTATAGGTGGGATAATTAGCTTTAAAGTTCAATTTCAGGTCATCGCCTATGTGCCCTTCGTGCGCAAATCATCAATATTTACGATACCATGCTAAACGAGCGCATAGGCTAGTGAGAATATTTTTGATATGGGAATGTGTAAGACATACATGAGTTTTGACTTTGGTCTTTCAATGGACTTTTAATAGGTGTTGGGGATCGCATATTTGTAGATGTAGGTATAGCGAGGTAATATGTTTTGTAAAATAAAAAAAATGTGAACTCTGCAAACATAACAAGGAAAAATAAACTTATTCTTTCTAATTGAATTGATATTAAAAAAAAAAAATATTGTTTATATACCTACACAAAAAAAAATTTGTTGCAAAAATCATTTAAAGGAATATAATAAATATGTTTCTTCAGACGGAGAACTTTAAATTGAAATAAAATACAGACAAATATTTTAAACAACCATGAGTTTGACTTCATTTGCCAAATAATTTTATGTTTTTAATATTTGAATATATTATTTCGAACATGTTGCCATCGCGGCTTGCGCATACAAAGTATGGAATATTAATGCCTTCCAATTAAGACACGAAAAAGTTAGTAATCATGTGTGTCTGTACCAAACACCGTTGTCTGTAACATTCATTTTTAATGACATATGGACCGATGACTCTACCGGCCCAAAAGCACACCAAACTTTTTTTGGATATATGTAGGTTATAGTGTTTTGACAATGGCTTGTGGATTATCATGGATCAAATTGTGCCAATCCTGCTTCTTAAGCCACAGCCATTTAACCTAAAGTGTGCTTCATTTTGGAATGAAACACGATATGAATTGCTCTAATTAAACCATGTTTTTGAAAGTAATTTTGAACAATTGTGCTTCAGCGTGAGTCTATTCATACTGAATTACCAAAACCATATTAACCTCAAAACAACTGAGAACTGTCAAATCGGCTGCCATGGAAAACAGGGTTGCCAATAATTTAAAGCTCGCCACCTGTAAAAAAAAACACTCTTTATATTATGTAAATAAAAATTATTAATAATTTTGCTGTTGATGAACTAGGTGGTTTGAGAAAAATTCACTTATTAAAAAATTATTTTACTTCTCTCCTTATTTAAAGATGTATTAATGTATCCTAATTTTGTAACAAGCTCTCTTCAACCTCTCTCTTTTGAGCCAAAACAATGACGTATCGTGTAATTTTCATAAATATGTTATACCTACGCGCATTATATCTTATTCAAACCACTGCTGCACGGAATTCTTATGATTCGTTTTTCATGCACAAAAAAAAAGTGAGCGGAAGTTGCATTTATAAAAGTTATTCTTAGAAAAAGCTGTTTTTTCGTCCTAAGACATGATTATTAAAACAAAGATTATTTTTGTGTATTAGGGCGAAAACGTTGATTGAGTTTCGCTAGTTTAATTTAAATTCAATTCACTCACTCAGTTAAAAAAAAAATAAATTCCAATAAAATGTCCTTTTTTTATTTCAGGTAATATCACAACTGACATCCTCCAACAATCTTCTCGGGGTGTAAGAACATCATCATTTTCTTCCTCCTCTCCTTCGACTTCATCTTCGCCGGAAATAGTCGTACCAGAAACTTCGTCGTGTAAACCTAACGCCGCCGTCGATGTCGGTAGTGTTGTCGGTGTGTCCAATAAATTGCGATCCAAACGGAAAAGCCACTCTACAAATAAGCAATTCACTGAAAGTGTCGATGATATTAATATTGGACAAAATCATCAGATTGTAAAAAGGAACAAGGAAACAATAAAGACGCTATCACCCCCTCTTATGCCTGATGGTCTAAGGCAACATTCATCTGTAGTGTATAAGCCTCAGAAGATCAAGTCTAAGGCTTCAGTGCAAGCATTTCATAGCGAGAAGATGCTTAGCGATCGGATGCTTCTGAGCGGATATAACGCAATCGAAAGTAATAAACAACTCTGTGATAGTTCGTCGTCGGCTTATTTGTTTTTGGAGAAAGTGAAGAATGAAACTCAAATGGAGTCCTTGAAGGACACTGAATTGGCAAATAATAACAATGTGAATAGTAGTAACAACAATAATAATCCCATTAATAGTAACAATAATAATAACAATAATATCATAAGTAATAACAATTCAAGTGGTAATTGTAGTACAAATAATACAAGCAGCGTAATCAGCAACAATAATAGTAATAGTAATTCAAATACTAGCAACAATAGCGTGAAGAGGGAAAGACTTAGTCCGGGTACGAATGGCGATGCACAGTTTTCGTTATCGAGGTAAGATCAAAAAATTTGATTTGTATTACTGTATTACTAAAATAACTCTTAATTTTCTATAAAAGTTGTTAAAACTAATTATATTTTATTTTATTTTATTTTATTTTATTTTATTTTATTTTATTTTATTTTATTTTATTTTATTTTATTTTATTTTATTTTATTTTATTTTATTTTATTTTATTTTATTTTATTTTATTTTATTTTATTTTATTTTATTTTATTTTATTTTATTTTATTTTATTTTATTTTATTTTATTTTATTTTATTTTATTTTATTTTATTTTATTTTATTTTATTTTATTTTATTTTATTTTATTTTATTTTATTTTATTTTATTTTATTTCATTTTATTTTATTTTATTTTATTTTATTTTATTTTATTTTATTTTATTTTTGTCGGTAAATAATTCGTTGTTATGTAATAAAGGCTTAAAAATTAAGATTGCTTAGCAATTACAACTTTTAGATCAGGCACGTAGCCAGAGGGGGGGCTTGAGGGGCTGAAGCCCCCCCCCCCCCCGAAAGTCTAAAATAAAAACTAAAACTTTCTAATATACTAATATACAGTATTATTTCCTTTGTAGAGCTCTTCCAATGCATGTCAATAAGTCTTGAAGAAATAACGAGCAGAACGTGGGCGATGTCTTCGAAGGCATCAACACTTTTGGCAGCGGTCCAAAAATGTGATTTCCTAGTTAGCCCCATTGTGTGCGAAAAGCTGTTCAGTTTAACGCTGCCCTTATCAGTATTCCTACAGAACAAATCCTTAGATTTCGTTTCTGCAATCGGCTGCACCAAAGAAGTTCTGAATTCTCTTGAGAACATCAGAGAAAAAGTCGAAGATTTTTTCAGAGAGGCTTTTCAATCCGCATCTAAACTTGCCGAGGAATTATTTGAAGTTGAATTAAGAGCTCCAAGAACTTCATTGAAACAGACAACGCGTTCCAATCCAGAAACCTCTTCTACTGAATCCTATTTATGAGTGTCTGTATTGATTCCTTGCATAGATTCGTTCATACAAAATCTTCTCCCACGTTTTTCTGCAGTTGGGCGAATCAAAGAAATGAAAAAGATAACATGTTACTTTGATAATACAATTTCGTTGTCAGCTGTGAAAGCTGAATACATTCTCTGGTGCGAAAAAATATCGTCGATTGACCCTTCTATCGAAGTTTTAAAATTGCTTGATATACATATGTGACAAGACTTACTTTAGAGGTATAAACTTCTTGCTTACGGTTTTGGCCATGCTTCCAGTGACCACAGCTAGTGTTAAAAACCTTTTCAACTATGAAAAGGATCCAAAAAAGGTGATTGATCTCATGTCAAAAAGAAAATCAAGACGTCTTCTGCTTTGAAAAAATGTGTGTAAAAAAATAATTTAAGTATATGTTCGTTTGAGTACAATAAATTGGAATATATATAGTTTTTTGTTTAAAGAATTCCTCGTAAAATTTGGAAGCAAGCCCCCCCCGAACCAAAATCCTGGCTACGGCACTGTTTTAGATATAAGAAGTTTTTGTTTATTGTAATTCCTACTGAATTCTGTAGAGAACTTGAACTTAAGGTATCCAGATTTACTCCTTAAATCATTTAATTTTTCAATACTTCACTATCAATGATTTAAAGTCCTCCTTGCTTTTTACACTTTGTATCGATTTTATAACGTTTCTGTTTCTCTGTTTTGTATAGAATTATACAAATTCGAAAATATATTCGACCATAATTTTACATCTAACTAGCTAACCGCTCTGCCTGTGAATAAACGTACAGACAGCTAGAATTGCAGAATTTGTGTCATCGTTGGTTTGATTAAAATATCTAATTCGAGTTTTAAGGAATAAAAAAACATGACTTACATACATACATATCTCATTGCGAATATTGAAAAATTGAAAATTAACCTATTAATATAAATATTTTCAAAACAAAGTGCGGGGTCTTGTTCCATTTATTTTTGGGACTTTTTTCGTTTCTTTGCCGTATTGCTTGAGGCATAATTTCAATATGAAAAATGCTCCCAATTTTGTAACCTTATTTCATTTAAACTTTTGGGATCTTTTTTCCCTTATTTTCTTACATGTGCCCTAACATAATTCATATATATTAGATGATTGAAAAATATTTTTATTGAATAATTATTAGTTAATTTGTTGTACTTAGAAAGGATTTTTTCAATTATACATAATTTTAACGGTCTTATTTAATTTTATCAAGAGCGATTTACTTGTTATAAAGTTATATATAAAATATTTTATTAATCAATTTTGTGTTAAGATATAAATGAAAAAGTTATATAAATTTATTCCAAGATATTTAAGCATTATAATTACAAGTGAAGACTATGATGCTTATTTTAAGAATGTTGCTGGGAAGGAATCAAGTCTCAATAACAAAGCACATTTATGTAAGAAATAGGAATTTCGAAGATTTTTTAATATCTTTATTCAGGTCATATTGACAAATTCGCATATTCTTTAAGTTTTTTTTTATAAAATAAAAATTGCCAGTCCTATTTTTATAAAGCTTCTTAAACTGAAACATTTTAATTTTGTTCGAGAGTATTCGCGAATTGAATAATGATATTGATAATTATTTAACCAACGTCGCCAAATAATTCATAAATCATAAACAAAATTTCCCAATAAGAACTCTGCACAATATCACTTTCGATGCTGCTACAACATTTATTGCATGATGGCACACTAACATTGATCGCCACCTCCACATTCCAATTAAATTTTTGCATTTAAGTATTAACTAGTAGTGTATAGTTTTATTTGTATTTTTACTTAAAAAATATATATACACACAAAAGATGCTATCGGTTCTCTTCAATTCAGCAGCACCAATTTGCAATAATAAACAATAAAAAATATCACGATAACTCGCTGACTTATACCCGATCCGGAGACACGAAATGCCTTACTTGGTGAAGAATAAAAAAAATACCAACAACAATTTACAGAAGTTCGTCCGATTCGGATATATAGATTTTATTATGAATTTCCACATGCAAGTATATCAACAAAAATTAAATGCACTATGGTGTGTTGCACCTACTTGTTATAAATTGTGAAAAAACTACAGTTTTTTTCTTAAATATTTCCAAAATAAAATCAACCTGTTTTAGAAAACTAAATCGCTGCATGGAAAGTAAAAAAATTGTTTAAGAGAGAATCTATAGATATATTGAAAAGATTTTTCAAAACTTTAAAAAGCATTGTGCTGTTGTCAGCGTTGCCCCCTACTACAATTGAAGCGTTTCTGCTACAATTTTTTCCCGAAAAAAGTCACTACTTACGTACAATCGGAAAATATTCGTAAAACACTACAATTTCAAAATTTCAGAAATTAAAAACATAAATTGTATTTGACACTTAAATTCGCCAGTACCTATATACCAGTTTTTGTGTAAACGCTACAAAATCAATTCAATGTCAAATCAAAGATTTTAAAAATGATGAGATTAGATATTTAATTTTGTTATATCCTTTTGAAATAACCAAGGACGCGATTCCGAATGACCTTACTTAATAATTTCCCATTTTATTGCGAACAAAATAAAATTATTTAATACAATGAATTTTTTTTTGATTTTGAAGGAAAGTCAGAATTTGTAAATTTCTGCAGTGACATGCTGACTTTATAGTTTATATACAGTCTGCTCCATAGCAGCGCAACTGGAGAACGAAGTTTTTCAAACTCAAATTTAATAATGGATGATTCGAGAAATAATTTTAATATTTCGACTGTGGATGCAATAATGCAGTCGAAGTAATTATTAAGAGATGTTGAAGAGATTTCTGACCCACTTGCCTCATTGATTACATACCGGCAAACTTTTTCTTACCGTAATTATGAAAATAAAAATATGTAAAAAAAGAGACTATTATTATTTTACTAAACTATTCATTCTCGCTAAAACGTTTGACTGAAAAGTTAAAGTTATCTTTTAGTAATTGTTTAATGTTAATATTTTCAAATTATTAATTTTTCTTGTTAAAACTCTTGAATTGAAAGTTTTAATTATCGTTACCATGTTTTATGTTTTGTTAAACAAATTACTAGTAATTTTCAAGTAATCGACATTATACTACATTTTAAATGTGCGACGCTACATTTTGATCCAGTTGGTGGGGGCAACACTGGTTGTTGTATAGTTTTATATATACTCAAATCCCTTAATACTTTTTTCTTCTAAGGGATCGTTAACTTTGTTGCTTATCTATCTTATCTTAAGGGGAATCATGTTCAAATGATAAGGAGAAACATCAATATTTTAAATAGGATATTGACACGCCAACCATTTTTTGTTTTGCTTTTTATTGAATTCCACTCTAATCACAGTCAAAACCATGAATACATTTTTAGCCTAATCTGCAGAAGTCACATTTTTATAATAATAAAAGTTAATAAATAGATTTATGAAATGTTTTAATTTTAAAGAAATTTAGATTTTTTACGAATCCAAAACTTATCTTTAAAGTAGATATTATTTACCAGGCAAAATAGGTACCTTTCGTATAGTTGAATGTATGATGTTTGCTTCAAATGTTGAAGTTCTGTTATGAATGATGTGAAGTACGATTAAATTGTAAATTTCGCATCACGTCTTTTGTGTTAGATGGTTTTGGTATTAGCGTTAATCAAATCATGCAAAGAATTCTTTTCGACTTGCTATTTTACATGCCACCTATGTTAGTACTAAATATTATATGACAAGTTTTGCATTCGTACAAAAAAGTTAATTCCATATTTTGAGTTAGGTACTCAATATTCTGTACGATTTACGTAATGTCTGTGAAATGTTGAAATGTTATTTGCTTAAAAAACGATGTGGCCTATCAAAATAAAATGAGCACTCATATAACGAACATAGAAAATTCAAGAAATTGCTAGAGGGCGAAACTATAGAAATCTCTATTTCCGTAGTGGTGCATATTTTCGCACTTACTGCTCATTTTAAATGCTTTAAAAAAAAATCTAAAATAACAAAAAACCATACGCAAAAACAATTTTGAGGCTGGTTGTGGATTCAGTTCCTCACAAACATCGGGAAAAAAACATCTCTTCTTCGTTCTATGAAGACTCCATTTTTTTTCGAAGGATACATGTTCTAAATACGCCATGGTTAATCAAATATCAACATTTAAATTTTTTAAATAGTCTCCAGTTCTTATGTTGCTTTATAGTTATAAAAACAAAATTACTCAAACTCAAAAATGCTCAAGTTTTTGTCAGTTAAAAAATCCATTACGAATGCTAATGTTTAAAAATTATAAAAAAAGTTTTGGGCAATTCTTTATAGTACGATGACGGTATATTTTGTTTCTCCCTAGGAAGGTTGTTTAAATTTTGTTGGAATGTTTCATTTTCATTTTGCACTTTCACATTAAAAATTATAAGCAAACGAAAAACCGATTGTCAATGGTAATAAATTGAGAGTGAATGATAATAAACACCTCGTTTAACAACTATTAGAGCTAAATTTCTCGCTTTATTTTTTTTTTAGCTAAAAATTAAGTGAATAAATATAAATTCATTAATTAAATTTGCTAAATGTTGCCGCATTAAATTATTTAAATTTCTTAAATCGATAAAAACCTATTTTTAATTTGAAAGTATGTAAATAAATTGAGGTAAAATATTTTTTTTTTAATTTTGAATAATTTTAATATTAAAAAAATCACTCAAGTGTTGTTGTTTCATTCAAACCTTCAATATTAATATGATTGTGTGAAAGCTTGGCAGCCTAACTGCAAGTGTGTTATCACACAAAAACCCCTTATAAAAAACTTTTATTTGTTTAGAATTAACTCTAGTTACTTTGTTTTTTCTCATATATCATACAAGTATATAGGTGTATTAAATCTTGAAAATCCTATCACCTGAAATACAAAAGCGAATCCATGAAACTCATTCGTGTATTTATTTTTGCGTCAGTAATAACTTAAAACCAACCAAAAAAATTAACAAGTTCTTTTGATTTGAATGTGACTTTGATACAGAAATTCCTCAAGAGGATTTCCTAAGTCTTTATGTAGTATACAAAATTATATCTTGAGCATATAAATTTGATTTAGGTATATGAATGTATGAGGAAGGTAACTTGAGGCTTGAATTGCCAAACAGGAGTTGGAAAAAATCGTGATACATGCAATTTGCTGCAACATATTACACTATTTCTCCTTTCAAGTTATGAAACTTAAAATGGTATTTCTATATATTTAATAGAGGATGACTGTGGTATTGTTGTTGAGAGCCACAAGAAGTGTGACATGTACTCTAAACGTTTTATAATAATGTTTCGGAATCGCTTGTCATTTATGTCATTGAAAGTTCAAATTTTGGAATTGCATAATTCTGAAGAAAAAGCTCGGTGAGGCAGATTATTTTATCTTTTTTTCGTAACAAGAGGTGTCTATAATATGTCTTGCGAAACAAAACTTAGTTCTATACTCACAAGAAAAAAAACACAATGTAAGAAATCCCACTCTAAAATTCCTCAAAACAGTATTACCGTCTTATTGAAAAAATGTTTAAACGTAAAATTATTGGAAATATCAATAGTATGTGCCGCATGTGCCATACAATTTTCAACAAACAAATTGGATATGAAAAAAAAGTGAAGCTTATGGTTTTATGACTTATAAATGGTTATAACTTTTGATGGTATTTATTTTATATTTTATTAATTATAAAACAAAAAAGTAATAGGTATTAATGTGTTTTAATTCACTTTTTATTACATTGTATTGAATTCCCTTCAGTATAAATCAGCAAATTGGAATGATTTTAATAAATAAATCATGGCAGCTATTTATCTAGAAAATATTTTCTGTAAAACTTGTCTAATGATACGAATAAAAAAATAATCACGAAGGTTTAAAAAAATCCCAAAAAACCTTAACATTATTGAAGTTTTAACAGAAGCTAGCATTAACATTGATGTCCCATATTTGTTCTTCCACGTTTTTTTTATCGATATGGAATTTGTTTAAACAATTGTCACTCGATGTCTTTAAAAATGTTTTTTCTCAAAAAAAAAAATTCTTTAAATATGATAAAATATCCTAAAATGCTGTGTATCTTATGTTTTTGAATGCATATTCAGTCTAAAAAAAAATATGGTTAATGAAAAAATAAGAAATATATGGATATCAAATCATTCATACGATTTGTAAATTTCAAATTAACATTATTTAAATACTGAGTCAACACTATGGGTTGACATTAAGCTTGATGTGTTAGTTTTTCCTGTAAAATTACAAGTAAAAATTTACTTTTAGAAAATTTGAAATAAGGATAAATTTAAAAGGTAGATTTTGTATCTTGTAAGATAACTGTTTTCTTACGTGATGTTGGAACTAATTCATAGCTCTCCTAGATATTAACTTATCTAATTGATATCTTAAGCCATAAAATCAAATAACATAAATACAAGGTGGCGCAACAGTTCTCACCGGCGAAGCAATAATTTAGCGTTCAAGTAGAATTGACATCTGATGGTACTACTTTACTTCAATTGAAGTAAATCTACTTCTTTCTTTCAAAAAAAAAATTAAAATCTCTTTCCTACTTCGCACCATCATTGAAATCTTCTTCATTTTAAAAATCACTGTTTCAAACCACTTCAATGTTACAAAAAAAACCAAATCTACTTCTTTTTTCTCTATTTCTCTTTGGTATGTAACTTTTTAATATGTAAACATCTATACCGTTCCGGGGATAGGGTAAACTGAAAACATTTGCTCTACGTGTTGTACGTTACTGGTAGCGCTTAACGTGTCACACGTACATGTTACGATATGCAAACCGAAATATGGCACTTAACCGTAAGTCCCTGCACTCATACAATTTTTTTTTATCAAATTATATTTAATTATATTAATTTTAATGTTCTTTTTATAAAAAAAAAGAATAACTTAAGAAGCTTAACATGAAGTCTTGATAAATTTTGTGTTCTTATTTTTTTTGTAAATAGAACTAAGAATTGTTAAACCATGTATACAAAATATACATGTAGAAATGAAGTTAAATTAATTAATTAAATGTTATTAACTAATATATTGAAATATATATGTAAGTATGAAATCCGAAAGAAATGTTAGTTACTTATTGTTTTTAGTTAATTTTGTTAAATTAAATTAAATTGAATTGAATTAAAAAAGTTAAGTTTTTTGATAATTATTATTTCTTACTTGATAAGGTTTAACAATATTAATCAATTTTATTTTTCATAGAACAAAAATATTAAATACAAATAAAAATAAATTAATTATAAGTTTTATCTGTAAGAATAACAGTTTTAAATTTAAAAATAAAAACCTGTACATACCTATATAAAATCTAGTCGTATTTTCTCTATCTAGGACTAGAATATTAATTTGAGAGAATTTCGTCAAGTTTTCAATTGATTTATTTTATTATTATTTTTTTTTTACAGATCTCGGAGTGCGACGCCATCGTCATTTCGAGGAACACCACCTCAGACGGTTCATCCCAACAACGACTTACAACTGCACAATCTTTCAACGAATTTGCTTACACAAATTCAAAATCGTAGCTCAGACTTTTCTACAAGAAACTACTCAGATTTTATGCGGAGCTTAGCTGCAAAGTACAATAATAGTAATCCAAATGAGTAAGTTTAATTTTATGTAAATACAAAAGTAGTATTTTTTATTTTTTTTATTAGTTTGTTATTATTCAATTTAAATTTTAAATGCAAACAAATCATTGCTAACTTTATAAAAATTTGGCGGCAACCCTTTTTTGTTTTTAAAAATTACTTCTGTCCAGCGTTTATTATAAAAAAGGACTGAGGTATAGTAATCAACTCAAAATGTTCCCAACTACGAGTATTACAGAAATCAATTAAAAAAAAAAAAAGTTTTCAAATTACATACTTCCAAAAGAAGGTTTGAAACCAATTTTTTTTTTTAATAAATACAAGAAAAATCTATTTTGAAGAAGGCAACTTTTTAAAACATTGGTACACTCGGGCGTATACGCACTTTTTTGTTTATCGAATTCATGCATTCTTTAACATTCTTTGTGGTCTATTTTTGTCAAAAAGAAAATGCACCCACTTTGGAAAAGTATTGGAATAGTTAAAAAAAAAACTACAAAATATTTAGTTTTTTTAAGGCATATTTTCGAATATTTTGCGGTAATATTTACGTGCATGATGGATTCATCACTTTTGTATTCAATTTAGTGGGACTTGAGAATTGATGCTTTAGTTGTTTTGCATCACATTTAATAAATTTATAAAATGAGATGGAGAAACCATTTTAAAGTTTTTCCTCATAAAGTGGCTATTGCTAAAGAAATTAAATTTACAACAAAATTAAAATAATTATTATTTATTATTTTTATCTTCTTACAGTTCTGGCACATCGCGACGGAATCCTTTTTTTGAAAACAACAAAATTAGTCAACCAATTAAGTCTGCCACAAACAGCAACACCAATAACAATGGCAGCAGTCTCAAAGAACAATCTTCACCTTCAGAGTCTGTTAAGTCTGCGCAAAATATACAAAACTTGACGACGAGCACACCAAGCGTACCTCCATTTGTACAAACTTTCCTTTCAAGTCTTCCTTTTTCTCCTGGAGTTTTTCCTCCTCTTATTGATATGAGTAGCACGCAGGCGTTAGTTACTTTGGTAAGCCCTAATTTTTTTTTTTTTTTGGAAAAACAACTAATATTTGAATTCTATTACAATATTTTTTTCTTACTATTAAACTTATAGGCTCGAGCGGCAAAAGAAGCTGAAATTAAAAACATCCTTATGTCAGCACAAAAAAGAACATCCTTGTCAAATAATACAACATCAAGTTCACCCGGCCCAAATCTTACTGCAGCGTTACAGCAAGCGGCCCAGTTTGCATCCCCTGCACTACTTTATTCAGCCCAGTTGCAACAGCAGCAACAACAACAACAATCACAAAATCGACAATCTAGTCCAAATCAAGAAACATCTGCTAATAGTTCAGGAGAGAAACATATGACTGCATCACCGTTAGATCTAAGTTCGGCACCACCAACAAAACGTTATAAGGCTGAATCCACTTCGAGTGGAGGTTCAGACAAAAGTCCGAATCCAGATAATTTACCAGGACCTAGTGGTGTTTCTGTTGCAACTCCAACAAGTTCACCATCAAAAGTCAAAACAACGGCTGCTACTACTGTCACAAGTGAAGCATCTGTAATTGCGGCAACGACAACTTCCACCCCAGTGTTACCACTCCGGCAGTGTCAAGCACAAAGTGATGAAGTTAATGCCTGGACTGTAGAAGACGTATGTACGTTTGTTGGCAGTATAGACATTTGTGTCATGTATGTAAAGGTGAGTCCTTATAATAATTTTAAAATATATTTCAGTTTATAAGAAGTCAATTTCTTAAAAGAACGGGACAGAAAAGACATAGAACGACAAGAAAAAAAGTATCCTTAAAATTAAGCAGCCCTATCGGAAATTCCATCTGGATTAGATAAAAAGCCAGAAATTAATACTTTTGGCTTTTGGACTTATGACCCTACCCTTTTTTTTAGAAAATTTATTGTGGTGCTTTTTTTTAAAACAAATAATGAATGATTAAGCATATTTTAAATATCTACCTGTCCTTCAAAACGAAGCACTTAATGTATAAAAATCATATTTTAATATATTAAACAAATGCAGGTAAAAAAATCTTGAACCCATCTTACGCAGTTCAACTTAACAATTTTTTTCTCGCACATCACGGTCCTTCATGTATAGCCTGACAACAAAAAGTCTTCTCTTTTCATCAAAAATCATTTACAAACTTAATGTTGCTTCGATGATACAATTTATGGTATCCGCTATCACACAGCACAAGCCGAATACGAAATACATCTTGTCCCTGGAGAGTATATAGATAGATATAATGCAACAAAATAGGTTCACGTTGTTGTTCAACTGTGTATAGAGTGCCGGATAGGATTGATTCGAGACCTATTGCCGTAGTCGTAAAATGTGAAATCGATTGAATCGATTTTCCAGCTCCATTTGTAACGTTCCTTAAACTCTAATACGAGTATATAAGAAAATACGATTACGCCCGACATGTGTGGACATCAATAATAATTGCAAATGCCTTAATAGAAAAAGCAGTTTAAAATCCTAGGCCTACAACATGCCGCCGCCTAACGATGCAGATAGAAAAACCAGTCTAAGAAGACCTCTGATGGTCGTTGTACTTAAAAGTCGTAATCTAGTTCGATTTTCCATAACATGCCAACGACTACGACGACGACAACGACGACGGACACCCGTCGGTCGCTGTTCCCCAAGCTTTTAGTCAGGGCTCTAACCCCTCCCCCTCTCTGACTTGCTTCCACAAACGAGTAATTCATAAATTAGCAAAGTTGAAGTTGTGTATCTTATAAGATTAAATAAAAAAAAACCAAAAAATATCTGCACGGAGATTCATTTTCCGAACTCAACCTGAGGCCATCCAAGAGATCAGGATATCTTGTCCCGGTCCAGGCCATCGGACCAATTCAATCCATATAAGTTGTGCGTAAATGCACTAGATATCTTAAGTATCACACAAATACACACTCACTCATAGTTTTATGAACGCGTCGCCTAGCTTGATCTCGGCAGACCTGTTGGTAATATTCAATTTATATTCACTTCAGTCATGAACTTGTTTCGCATTCGCATGTCAAAGGAGAGAAATTAAGAGAATTCATGCGCTAGACCGGATTGGAAACTATCAAAGATGATGTGAGACCTGAGCTGAGCTGAAATCGGGTGATGGTGACGGCCGGCCGGCGCCGCCGCTGCGCGCCGCTACCACGTTCGTCGCGCAAACGACGACGGACGTTCGTCGCAGCGAAAATCAAAGAGAGAAGTTAGGAAAACGCACAAGAGAAAAAGTATTTTGGAGGGGAAAATAAGAAACGAAGACTTGTTACAGTTCTATAGGGTGAAATGATATCTACGCCTAGGTAAATAAGGTACAAATACAGATCATTAATTATGTGATCGTTAACCCTATCATCAGCACTTGTATGGACTTTTGCAAAAAGGTGTAACTTTTAGTCATTTAAAGTTTGATGTCGTTTTTGGTTTATTTGATTCAGTTATGATTTTACATATAAGTAGGTATAAAAGAATTATTAAATGGATAATTTATTATGAATAATTTAATATACGCGGTGTATCTGAGTGTAATTTCTAAAAAACCAATAGCTCCATATAAGTGGTTTTATGGCTATTATTTCTGGAACAGAGTGTTATTAGGTATTTACCCAAATCCTGTTAAAAGCGGTGGGAACCATTTTAAAATCAACTTATGAACCCATGGTTTTCTTCCACATTGGCTGTGGGACACCCTGTACAACTTAATATTAGTAGTTGTAGAAAATTTTTAAAAATTGATTTGTTTAAGATAAGTTTAAAAAACACAATATTCTTAATAAGATATTCATTATTATTATAACTTTGTTGATACATAAATAAATTAAAAAAACATTAGCTCTACCGATATAATTATATTGAACTACATTCAAAAATATTTTTGCTTTTTATTTTGACGTGGTTGAGAAATGGACTGCTGAATTGACGTTCATATGACACAAATTAAGCATAATTTGACTCTTTTCTTTTAGAATTTTTAAAGATCACCACGTTAAAATAACAAAAATAAGCTAAATCTAAAAAATTAAACTTTTGTTTTTTAAGCTAAGTACAGACGATTGTCAGATCTTACAATATTGTCAGATCTGTCAGTGAAAAAACTGTCCCAAATGTCTTACAATCGTCTGAACACACAATTTTGTCTGACAATATTGTCAGAAACGTCATTGTCAGGTTATTGTCAGGCGACAATCTGACAAAAAATTGTCAGGTATCTTACAATCGTCTGAACACACAATTTTATAATTGTCAGACGATTAGGACATTGTCAGACTCATTGGTCATTGTCACATGTTTTCACTGAAAACATCTTACAATTACTGACAATTTCTTCATTGTTCGAAATGTCAATGAGAGATAAGAGAAAAAAAAAAACATTTGTGTTGGAAATTTTTAGTTTTTGCACAACTGAATAAATAAACTCAAAAAGGAAATATCTATATTGCTTTATAAATATTTTCTTTTTAAGTTTATTTATTCAGTTCACTTCAATTACATTTTATATCAATTCCTTGTGTTGTGTAGTTTTATTCGGAATAAATTAAGTGCTCATGCTCGGCCGCCATTTGTCTTTTATTAATTCTTTTTAGCATGTTGTTGATTTTCTGTCGCATTTCTGAATAAAAATAGATAAAAAATCTAACAATGGAGGAGGCATCAATGGTCGAAAATATTACATATTATATTAAAAGGAGAGAAGAAAAAGATTCTTTATTTAATGCAGAGGAAATCGATAAGAATGCTGCAGAACATCCGCCAAGTAATGATGCCTCCCCCCAAAAGATGTAAACAATCAAAAAAATTTTGTACAGATCTGCCAACCGTTTGAACAGAAAATTTTCAAGCTGACAATTTTTTCAGATATGTATATTATTGTCCGAAAATTGTCAGACAAGAGCTGACAATCAAATTGTCAGACTTTTCGATAAAATCTACCAACCGTGTGAACGGACAATTTTTCATTGTAAGAAATATGTCAATTGTCAGCTAATTGTCAGCTATTGTCAGACCATTGACAGTTCTGACAAAATTGTAAGATCTGACAATCGTCTGTAATTAGCTTTAGTCTATATTACTTAGGTATGTGTACAAAACTAACGCACATTTAGCCAATTTACGTTTCTGAGATCTCACTGAGTAAACTTCTGTCAACTTTACTTAGAAGAAGGAGAAACCTGAACAAGTTTGAGCTAGGAGTCAAAAGCACTTTCAATCTTTTTTATATTTTGATCAACTGCAACTGCGACAAAAACAAAATTGAGCAATGATATCCACAAAATATCAGTCTCAGCTAGGGTTCCCAATCGTACTATAATATATAGTATTGTACTATATTTCGGGTCTGTGTACTATATACTGTTAAAGAAATATATAGTACGCAAAAGTACTATAATTAAGTTGAATTAATCAATCATAGGAACAAACAGCAAACACACTTTGATTGCACTTTGAGATTCTATTTTATACATGTATCCGAATGCGCCTGAGTCTTGCTGTCAAACGTTTAAATTCAAATTAAAAACATCTTTCAAATTTTCCTTTTCCCACATTCTGTTCATTCACAGAAAGAATATTTTCAATTATAAAAATGGTGAGAAAAAGTAAACAGCGAGTATCTCATTAATAAAAATTGAACTTTTGATCTATGTATGTAAATTTGAAAATTGATTGTGACAAAATACTATATTGTTATAGAATACTATATTTTTTTGAAGAGTACAATATTTTTTATGGCTAATTCTGTAAAATACTATACTCCACCGAAAAAATGTTGGGAACCCTAGTCTCAGCTGACAGCAAAGGTGAGGAATCTCATTGAGGAATTATGTTCAGATTCTTGATATTACTGAGGTCTCAGTGAGCCTGAGAAACCTGAACTGGAAAATTAATTTATCGATATTAATTTGGACTAATTCAATAATTCTGAATTTTTATGAACTTTGCTTTGTGAAAATAAAAATAAAAATAAAAATAAAAATAAAAAAAAAAAAAAAAAAAAATAAAAATAAAAATAAAAATAAAAATAAAAATAAAAATAAAAATAAAAATAAAAATAAAAATAAAAATAAAAATAAAAATAAAAATAAAAATAAAAATAAAAATAAAAATAAAAATAAAAATAAAAATAAAAATAAAAATAAAAATAAAAATAAAAATAAAAATAAAAATAAAAATAAAAATAAAAATAAAAATAAAAATAAAAATAAAAATAAAAATAAAAATAAAAATAAAAATAAAAATAAAAATAAAAATAAAAATAAAAATAAAAATAAAAATAAAAATAAAAATAAAAATAAAAATAAAAATAAAAATAAAAATAAAAATAAAAATAAAAATAAAAATAAAAATGGATTTATCTCAGCGAAAGAAATGACAAAAAAAACAATTATTTTGAAATTTGAAATTATTGTTAAAATAAAAGTATGTAATTATATTTCTCATCAAAGAACAGTTGTTTTTTGTGACATATTCTCGACAATGCTCTTATGTCAAAATTTAGCTGAAGTTTTAGCTTATTTTTGGGAAGTAAAGAGGGAGTTAAAATTTAATACGATCTACGTACTGTAGTCTTTAGATAATAATTTATCCAATCCTGTATTCTCGTTTGTGTTTGTTTGTTATTTTATTTACATATTTTGTGCACTATACTACTGTCAATAGTCATTTTGAATGTTTCACTTAATGTGATTGAAAATTTTGTTTAAAAATGAAATTAAAGATATTGGCGCAAAATTGTAAACAGTCCTCGTTTACGGAATAAAACCGATTCTCTTTAAGGCAGTGGAAAGCCCTGGTCTAACTTTTTCTGAATTTTGCACCTAAAATATTGACAAAATAACTTTTTTTTCCTGTTTATATCTGAATACGCTTACCAACATCAACTTCGTGGGCTATATCTTCCGGAAAGATGTTAAGTCACCAACACTTGCAGTTCTGGTGAAATGGGAAAACCGCGATTTGTTATTGGTTTCCTGTTCCCTGATATTCAGATTTTCAATCAAAAATCGAACCGTGATCTTGTTAAAACGATGTCTTGAGTGAAATTCAAGATCGTCAATTGCTCTTCGAATGGACAATCTCGAGGTTTAAACACTTTTGGCTTTCTAAATAGCTCAAAATTCTCAAAAATGTCAATCTTGGCTTTTTTCAGAAAATATTTTTCTTTAATTTTTTGTTATAAAATTACAAACGTCAAATGGATAAAGTCTTGCAATCGATATTTGTAAAGCAGTGAGTGGAAGATTTACTCACCATTTTGTTTATTCCTACTTTTTTTTTAAATAAAATTGAAGAGACAACAAAATAATCGTTTTAAAGCATTTAAACATTCTTCTTAGAAATTTATTCTAGTTTAAAAATCATAAAAATTTATGATAAAATTCCATTAAATCATTCCAGCTTTGGAAAATTTTCAAAAAAAAATTACTAGAATGATTTAAAAAATCATATAAAAGTCGCATTTTGAATATTGTCAAATCTAAAAACCTTTGAAAGCATTTTCGAATTTACACCATATATCTAATTGAAAGTTAAAAGATTAAATTCAACTCTTCAAAAGTCAAACGCTAATGAAAAATATCTATGTATACATATGCAAAAAAAATCTTCTGTCCCCTTTCAATGAATATGATATACATATGCTTTAGTTTTCAAATTATATATTTCTCTAATGTCCTCCAATAACCACTCTAAAACAATAAACATAATTTTTGTGTGGTGTATTCTATATTTCCGGTATATTACCGCATTCCACGCCTTCTATAAATCTGTCAATTTTATATATCTTAATGTATGTACGTTCTCTGTGGGCACTTTGTCACTCAACGGTTATGATATCTACATTCGTCCTTGGCGTCAATAAATAAATATGCTATGAAACGTATACCCTGATCGCACACAGCTAAGCTCACCTTACTTCACCCATCAACTTCAAAAGTCAGACCAAGAGTTTATGAAAAAAAAATAATAATAATAATAAAAAAAATCAACACCATCAACCGGAATGTGATACCTTTTGTTGATCTGCTCTGATTTGTCTATACCTATTCTCTTAACCTCAGAATACATTTTTGTTTATTAATGCAAAAAAAAAACAAAAAAATTCAAACAAATAAAATTATAATAAAAATAAATAAATTAAAGATAAAATGGCAGATCATTCCACTTCTCATTCGTATGACTTCCAGACTTCTTCGGACTTCGTTTTAAGCTGTTGATTGCCAGTGTCTCCTTCCTACCAACTCATTTATCAGCAGAGTATCTATTAGTTGTGGAAAAAAAAATAAGAATCATAATAAAAATAAATAACACTATGCTGATAATCAGACCCCAAAGGCCGGCTCAAATGTCGAATATCTTGGGCAAAAGTGTAAAGAGCAAACTGCCACGACACGATACGACATACAATGCAAACTATAACATTCCTCAAGAAGGTATAAGTAGGTAGGTTTTGGTATCTCCAAACGAACCCCTTTATTCTCTTCTTGCACCCCTCCAGCCTTTAAGTTTGCGCCCCAATGCAACCGCTGAACGTAACCTTTTGCAATCGGGTGAAATAAGCACTCACAAAACTAGACTGGTAAAAAAGATGAAGATGAAATAAAGCGGTAGAAGATCAGCAAGCGCACAACTACACACACAATACACATACATATTATTTCTCTCTCTCCCGTCCTGCTATAAGGGGCTTAATTTGATCCCGCTTTCAATGTTTCGTCTGTGCGCAGCTTAATCAACTGTAGAGTTGCTATCACAATGTTTTATATTTTATATTTTAATATCTAATAATTGCCCAGATAGAGGTGGTTCTAATTCAAGCTTTTAATTTTTTTTCGTAAGAAATACGATGAGATAAAGATTATAGTATGATCATTCAATACAAGAATGCATGAAATTTAGACAGTATACATTTGGCCGCGTAAAATTAATTTAAAACAATAAAAGTCTGTTTAATTTTTTTGATCGTATGGTTCAAATAAATTTGTATAAAAAGTAATATAATATTCAAATTTTGTAAAATTGTCTAAAGTGGTTGGCATTCTTAATTCTGTTCATTGTTTTCTTTACAAACTCAATTTAATTAAGGCTTAAAATAAAAACTAGTCTTTTACAGAATGCAAATTTTACTAACCTATGAAATTTTAATTTATTGATGAGGTTAAGTAAACTTTTATATTAATTTCATAGTTGTAATGAAAAACTTTAATTATTAACTATTAAATAATTAAAATCAAATATGAATTATTTTATAATAAAACAAACATAAAATTAATTTATTTTAAATAGATAACTCACTCAAGTAACTGAATTTACCAGTAATTATGTTAAAAATTTCTAAGATATTTTTTCTAACGACTATAGATAAAAATAAAACAAACGTTAATCATACTTTTTCGTAATTTACCAGCTCACATAAAATATTGTGTGTTCATAGGCTCATATGTATAGTGTATGTGTGTAGACAAAATAATAGGTATACTCTTTTGTGACAACAGAGTTCTTGTTAAATGTATTAAATTTTCGTTAAGATTTGCTACTTAACGTAAATTATAAGTTAAGTATTTTTTGATAAATATTTTAGTTGGTGAATTAAGTTTTGACTAACTTTTTAGTTAATTTGTGAATTAGAAGATAACTAAAAGCATTTTCTATTAATAGGAGTGTAACGCTTTCAGTAAATTTCATATATTTTTTGAATAAATTTCTAAAAATGAAGACCACAATTTATTAAAAAATAGATCAATGTGTATATTCAAAAATTTAATCAAATGTTTTTAAAATCTAAAATCATTCACAATTTGTATAATATTTCTTGACCATTTAAAAATCTTTTAACTTGGCAACTCTGTCCCTGCTCTGCTCTGCTCTACATCATAGTATGGGTGCACCGCTCTTATTTGCTCTGACATTTATCCGCAAAAATTGTTGACTAAGAAGAAGCAAACAAAAATAATCATACAAAACTGTAAAACGGAGCGAGGTTCAAATGTGTACGAGAATAGTCGAATAAACGACAAACAGACGAACAGACACTGACGACGACGACGACGACGCCTACATAATGCCGTGTCAAATGCAAAACGCCAGAGCACGACATTTTTGCTTTAAACCAGCTCGACCAGATACCTTATGTATGTATAGTATATATGTATGTAAAGCAAGTTCAACCTATATCAAATAGCTAAATATACCTACGAATAAAATAAAATTAAAAAAAAAAAAAAAAAAACAAAAATCTAAACTATAAATATTAGCATCTCAGGGGAAGAGAGATGGAAGGCAAAAGATACATCCAGGCCAGGGCACAAAGAGCACATCATCATATCGAGCAACCTACAATATACTTATGTTTGCAGTGTGTTCTGCTTGCAGATGAAGTGATATAAATAAATAATCAAAATAAAGACAATATAATTATTATTTTTGTCTTTTTATTTCATTTTTGTTTTGTTCATAAAAGGAACGATTTATTGTTTACTTTTCGTATCTCTCTGTTTATTGTTTGCATACGATATGAATCTCTTATTTTGTTCATCTCCGTAATCCATCGTCATCTTATATTTGAGTCTTTTGAATAATTTTAATAAATTATTGCACTATGATTGACTGTCGATTTATGATTTAATTTTCATCGGTAAGAATTTTATGACGATCAGGAAGAGTAAAAAGCTACAAAGTGGTTACAAAAATCACTCCTGGTTATAAGATGGTGGTTTTGACTATTTAAACTGAAAGGGAAAGGGTATTAGAAATAAAGTCACTTAGAGTCACGTTTTATTCGTCGATCAGGTAAGAATAATTGTAAAAAACATGCAGATATGTTGTGCAGAGAAAATAAACTATTGGCTCCTTGAAAAGGATTGAAGAATAGTTTTGACTGAACTTCTCAAAAAAAAGTAAACAAAAGTTTTACAAATGAATCCGTTGTAGAGTTATGCAAGTAAAGTGTTCAACTTCAATGGCTTTCTGATGCATGATATCCGTGCAGTACTTAAATGTATTATTGAGATTAATGTTGCCTTACGTAATGTGATAGTTCTTCAGCAGTACCTACCACATTGAAGAATTCATCATAAATATTTTTCGATTTTGAAAAAAAATGGCAATCGACTACTGTTGAAAAAATTTCGATATGTAATTTAGTTTCTATGTATTTTTTTTTTTACCGTACAAAAAATTTCTAACAAAAAAGTTGAAAATGCCAAACAAAACATTTTTAAAATGTTGTTCTTTCACCAGCGCAGCGCAGCGCTGTAAAAATGATTAAAAATATGGCTTTCAATTTGTCTTGAAAAAATCTCGATGTGTAATTTTTTGTTTCTCTGTTTTTATTTATGTCAGAAGTGTCGAATAGACAAAGTTTGATTTATGCTCTCATCAGTACTTATTGAAGAAGTGGTTTGTTTAAAAAAAACCGAATCGATTTTTTCTTGAGAAAATCTCGATACTTTATTTTTCTGTTTTTTTATTTACAACGTTTAACAAAAAATGTATGACAAAAACAGAAAGAAATTCCGAGTAAGAAAATTTAAGAAATTTAGACATTTATTAAAAATTTATTAAGGATTTATCAAAATTCTCTCGGACAAGCAATAAAAAAAACAGCTCTGGTGGGGTAAAACAAACTCTTTCAAAGGTGCGAAATTTTTTTTTAACTATAGCTTATATCCTGGGTTATGACTTTTTTATCTACAAAATATAAAAAGGCAAAAAAGCATATTAATATACCACCAAGAATATTGCCCATTAAAATTTTCTCTTCGCTCTTTTATGAACAAAAATGCGTGGCGCCTAATTTAAATCTATATCACTCTTATTTAATAGATTTCGCTAAACATCAGATGAATACTTATATGCACTTCATAAGGTTCAATTCAATGTTGCATGGAAACTAATTTAAAAACATTTTCCTATCCTATATAGTCATACAGGGCTTATGTCAAATAGAGTACGAAAAATGGGAAATCAATTACGTTTAACTTCAAAAACCGACTAACAAATTTCAGCTGTTCGTGAAAAATCAATAAAAGAATTCTGCTGCACCGATTGGATTTTATTCAAATTTCTTTTAATATTATTTTGATTATTGTTTTTTGTGTCGTTTTTGTGTTGTTTGCAAATAAAGTAAAATGTTTTAAAATAAGAAAATGCATGTTTATTGATTTATTGAAATAATTTTTTTCTTTAACTCGCAGTGTGTTTTTTTTTTTATTGAAAAAAATATCGCTCACCGCCTGCATAAATGGCACAAAGCATTTTTTTCAGTTTCGAGATACAAGCGATTTAAATAATGCTATCCTGACACGGATTTGCCATTTTGATGTGAAAAGCATTACTTACTTATAACTTTTTTTCCGGGATTCAAAAGTGGGCGGCATCCGCCTTTTTTTTGTGTAATTATTGCATTAAGCAATGTAATACATGGAAAGACTTTAAGCGCCATTTTCGAAACCATAATGAAACTATAACCATCTCTCGTAATTGAGAAGAAGTATCAATGTTCTGATATTATAGAAATGTAAAGGGTTTAATTTTAAACATAATGGAGTCCACAGTTCAAATTTCAATTTTTTGGCCTTGTGCCATTATTGCAGGCGGTGAGCAATATATACTTTGAATTTGTTCTGCAACCTCCCCTTAAAGATAAGATCTTTTAGTTTGGCACACATCTTAAATGCAACTATAAATATTTCTGCAAAGACAAGGATTTGATCCCTATTATATACCTTTACCGTGACTTTGTTACACGCTTTAAAACATATATACAAGTACTTAATGTATCTTGATCATTTTTAGCCAGGGACAAAAAATAAATTCAAACATTTCTAAAATGAGCGCCACCCTAATATTTTTCTTTTAAGATGTTGTTTGTGAGTCAAAGTGACACTTCGATGCTAAAATATCCTTTTATAGGGACTAATTTAACTCTCAAACGTGTTTATCTTATAAAATGCCTTTATTCAACGCTGCATAAGTTTTATAAATAATGTTTTCGCATTTACAGGCATTATAAAAATTTTATAACTTTATACACTCGCTATAATGTGTTTATAAATTTGACCGTTATGTTATAGCTCCGTTGTACTGTAGTCGCTTAGATCAAGATATTTCATAGGAATCAACGAAATTTGTAACGAACCTACTCATAACCAACTCAACTAATCATGTGCCCGACCATCGCAACCCGATGTCCATTATCGGGCGGATGAATTTCTCATTTATCGTGTTTTTAATTTTTATAAAGGAATATATTCATTGTATATGTTTTTAATCTATTGCATTCAAAATTTTATTCCTGTCACCATTCCTTTGCATTTTCCTTCACTGCTTGAATAAATTACACATTTTAAAATGTCTCTGAATTGTTTTTGGATAACCTCAGAAATTTTGTGTGTCAGCTAAGCTTACCCTATAGCGTATGAGTCTGGAACTACACAGATAAAAATTATTTATTTTAATAAGACAATGCCTAGGGTTCTGTTTACCATGTTCCACCAGAATATTTTTATTCAGATTCTTTGAGATGTTTGATATCTCAATACTTACCCCATAACTTTTTGTACATATTACATACTGTCTAATGTTTATAACTTAGCTTCAAGCTAAAGCAACAAGCAATAACCCTTTTAATAATCTAATAATATAAAAACAGTACGAAACAAAAGAGCTGATGCCAAAACTTACATTTAATTTTTAGCAATTTTATAAAACTTGAAAAAAATGTTCTGAACAAATGTGTTTTTTCAAAATCTATGATCATTTAATTTTTTCAATACAAATCGAAATAAAAATCAATGTGCTCTCGGATTAAGAACTCGAATATTAATTAATAAAAAAGATCTTTAAACTCAACTGATCGGAAGTCATAGGCAAAAAACATGAATTCTTAATAAAAATGTCTAACAATAATTAAAAGACTGTAACAAATAAAATTTACCAAGCAACAGTTACAGTAACTGTGCGATACATGTATTTAAATATCAGACATAAAATGAAGAAACTGGTTTTATAATTAACAAATGATTAAATTGGATTTAACTCAAAATTTAGAATTAACTTTTAATCGTCGAATTTATTTTGTATAAATTGTAATTAGTTTTTTTAAAACCCAAAATATTATATAAGTATGGATATGTATTACATTTCGTTGGTCAAACCTGTAATGACAATTTAGCTAATTTAAGGGAATATAATTAAAATGAAATCATTATCTTAAAAGATGTAATTTTAGCTATAATTTGATTTTTGAGTTTTCAAAGTCATAGATATGATTTTAAGCTAATATATTACGTTGTTCTTTTTTATTCACTTTTTTTTTTAAACTATAGCTTCAAATAATTGAGTTTTTTTAATTATAGAATGTATAAAATAAGCTCCGGACAATTAAGAACACAAACTCATCATCCGTGAAAATAACAGAAGAAACATAATTAGTATTTCTATCACATATGGATTAAAATATTCACACTTATTTATCATGGCCATTTTTAGGCATATTATTACAGATATAAAATAGCTTCATCTGAATCTGAATATTTTGGAATAAAATTGAAAAACGATAACATTACATTTGATGACATGTTAAATATTTTAATAATTTATTTTTTTCTGACACTAATATAAATTTATGGATTATACGCGTGTCATAGCTGGAGGCTAATTGATAATTTGCTTGAAAGTAATTTGTTAAAATTTAATTATTATTCTTTGATATGAGAAATATATTTATTCAATATAATGACATAACTTGTCATAATATCGAAAGATTATAGTTTATATTAGTTTGATGATGATGCCGACAGGATCCTAATTTAATTAATAGCTGTAAAATTTGTTTTTCTTGTCCTTCTTTTTATATTTATTTAAATTTCAATAAACCATGCAGAAGAATAAATGTGAAGAAAATCTGCATTAACCGGAAAGAAATAGCTTCGGCTACACAACAGGTTAATATAATGAACCATCTAAAAAAAAAATATATATATAATTAAAACGGTCTTTGACCCACTACATGACTTTGAACTTTCAGTTTTCTGAGCCACATTGCATAAGGCTCGTTCTTTGTATTGTGATATTATCTTTAATTTTATTTTATTAATCAAATGGAGCTTGTGATCTCTTTCGCGCTGAAAATCGAGCAATAAACTGGTTTATACTCCTCTTTAAAAAAGATACCTATACTGATTTTATTATCATTTTTTAATATTATACAACGTGATATTTACATTTACATTTTTGTGAACGTCATAACAAAGTTAAATTTAATATACCAAAGTTATTTTGGGATTATTTATTATGTTGAATTGGGCGGTAATTAAAGGTTGAATTTATTCAAATTAAGTTGGTTGAGCATGATTCCACTATTTATCAAAACGGCATATTTTGTGTCAAAACTTGTAATAGGTGATATTAATATTGTAAACGCTGTAAACGGTAGTCGCGAGCACCACGTGTGGTTTTATTTTAACACAATATTTTCAAATGGAATAAACCTACCAGTTTTAAATTTGAATTTTTAACTGTCATGTACTTAAGTAGGAATACATAGGTCAAATTTTCGGAATGTAAATTGACAGTGAACTAGTAACCATAAAGGGATATGGTTAGTATAAATTGCCTACCTTATACATTAATTAGTAGTTGTAGTAGTCTGTGGCATGGTTGTGCATATAAGGATTGTTACGCCGAAGGTCTTGGGTTCGATTCCCAGCATATGCCTTGTAAAAAAATAAATGATTTTAACTAGTTACTGTCTCTTGAGAGAAATTGACAAATCCTCCAAGAGTATCTCTAGTCATGAGAAAGTGCTTCTCACCTTAGCCGTCCGGATTTGGCAAAAAATTGTAGGTCGCCTATCCTATATTCTTCCCGTCTGACAATACGCATACAAGAGGGAGTGCAAGTCACCAGGCTTTGATTCTCGAAGAGCTGTCTCGCTGCTTAATTGTTTGAAGTCTATACTTAATCTTCACCAACAACTCAAACTCACCAGATCCATTCCATTTTCTTTACAAATTCAACCATTGGATTCAATACAGGGACCAATCTTTGGTGGTGGTGTTGTCGTTAGTGGTAAACTTTTAAACGTCACATGATTTTTTGTTTTAATATTGTTTTCTAATTTTCTATCACCTTTTTTTTATTAAAAAAGTTATGCACTATTTCTTAAGGGGATTTCGTTTTAATATTAAATTTTGTGTTCTATTGTTTAATTAATAATAATATGGAAAATTTAAAAATATTAAAAAAAAAAAATAGTTCCATTTTAATTGAAGCAAATAAATAAATAAAAATATTGGAACTAAAAAAATCGAAAGGCTCAAAATCAGGACATTGTAAGCAGGTACTTACTTTCAACTATGAGTAAATTTAATATTAATACTATAACAGGAATATTTAAACAAAATATTTAGCACAACAGTGGTGTACTGTACAGTTTTAGTTATTTGGCGCGATAAAACAATTATTATGTTGCATTTTATATGAAAAATTTAAAATACCACCGCTGTTATAATCACGAGCGACCAACGTGATACAATGCCTTGCAGCAAAATTACTGGATTCAAATAGAAACATGCTGTTGACATGTTGTCTTAAAAAACATGTCATTCAATAATTTTTTGTCACTTTAGCTGAAAATAGTCCAATTGCTTTTCTAACAATATTATCACGTCACTGACAGTTCAAAAAAAAAAGGTTCACCTTCAACGTGCGTTAAGAAATAAATAACTTTAAAAATATTTCACCATTTTGTAAAGACAGAAACATTATGCCCATGCTTTAATATGTGCGGAAGATATGTTTCCAATAGTTCACCTGCAACACTGGTGGGCCAGGTATGCATCTGCTCCATATATTACAAAAATTAGAATGTATTCCTCAAGGTAATCACATCAGAATGATCTGTGGATCGAATATACAATATATATGTTTTTTTTTTACGTGTAGGTACTGCCAAATTTTCTTATTTTATGCACCTCATCTCCGTTTAGATTTGGCAGAAAATTGTAGGTCTCCTACTCCTACATTCTTATCAACTAAAATCACTCACCCATCAAGAATGAATGAGAGTTTTAATTTTAAATCAGTGGATATTGTTTTTTTTTTAAGACCAAATACGGACAAATAATGGGGAGGCCATGATTTGAAGTAATTTCCTTACGAACACACCCAAGTTAAATCCATTCAAAGTGGAATTCATTGAAAATGTCAAAAATTCTATGTATACAAATAAAAGAAAGAGACAACAACAAAAACATGCTATTAACCAGATATATTGGTCAACTTCAGGAAAATGAGATATGTCAGTTACATAAATATGGATTCGCTTTCTCATGTTTTAACGGAGGGAAATTTATGAGATCTCATTTTTCTGAACGCACATTAAATACAAAAGGAAATGAGCTGTCAAACTAAATGGATATATTTGAAATGAAAACACTCTTTCTGTAATTTGCGAATTTCCTAATTTTGGCTGTAATAAAAACCTATATTATAAGTTTAACTTAACCTTTCAACTCTTTAAGCCTTAACCCTCTTAAGCACCATATTTTTATCATGGAGGTCGTATATTCCACGATACAAAATAATGGCGTGCTTGATTTGTCATTGTTTCTGTATAATTATTTCAATAATGCAATCCCAAAGTCAGAGCAGATTTTCTTGATTTTGTAATTTGCATATACTTTGCGATATTTATAAAGTGCATTGAAATCCTTCTCTGTCTCCTCATTTAAAATTTGCTCTGCAAAGATCGAACGACGAACTTGATGTCAGGAATATTATGCCATTCATTTTTTTTTTTTTTAATTTTTATTTGGGACTATGTCCTGTCATTTAATCACTTTGCTTTAGGCTTTTCCAAACTGTCCGCGCATGAGGGGACATTGAAAAGAATTCTTTTAAAATAAAAACTGGTTTTCTGTCACAACCACAAGACCATTGAAATTATAGTATAGGTATGGCAAGCAGCCACAGGCTTCAATTAAGATGTATAGCTTGTGTTAACGGACCATAAATGTCTTCGTCAATTGCTCTAGAATAGTGAATTGCTCTTTATTTCTATGTTGATTTGAGATGGTAATCCTTTGAAAGCGTTGGGTATTTGATTTTGCTTTTATTTGTTTAGCTTAAAGAATTGTTTTTTACTGGTTTGGTGTGCTGATGTTTATAATTAAATCTGTCAATGAATTTATAATTGTTATTTGTTGTATACTGTCAGAGCGTGGTTGAACTTCAGTTAAATTTGATTGAACATGAAACTGCACATCAACAAAATTAGGATTAGGTAGATTAAGAATCAGTATAATTTTATAACTGAATATACTGAATGTCCACAATAAGGTCGTAGTTACCCTGAGACCTCTTTGATTTTGCTGATGCAACACATAGTTCAATGGAATCCCTGAAAGACTTGACATCAATTTGTGAACTAAGCCGAAAAATCTACGTACCTGCATATGAACATTGTACATGTACACATTTATGTATTGTTATTATTAAGATCATGACATGGTATTTTGAACGATATTCAATATCAGCTTTAAAGCAACCATAGTGGTTTGAAGCAGGTCCACCAGCAATTTTTTAAATATTAAAAAAGTAAGTACTTACATCTCTAAAGTCATTGGTTCCAACGCTGCACTAAGAATTCACTACAGAATGTATACTTCCTCATACATATCTTAGATTCAATGTTATTATAATTCTGTCAATTATTGAAGAAATATTTAGAACACGTAGTTTGTTTGGAGCATCTATAACAGCCTATGCACTATATGTATACACAGTTGCACACAAAGTCAGAACAGTATTTTTCATTCGTCTGAAGACAATAGAATCGATTACATCAGAAGTGGTTAGCGGTAGTAAAAGGATGGTTTCCTGCAGCAGTTTCTTTTAGTTTCTTTCAAGTAAAATTTAAATTGGTTCAAATATTTTCTCATAATCTATAAGAAATACTAAATTTACTGCCAAGTTCTCTCTTTGATATAACACGCTGGAAAAAAAAAGTTCTGAACAACAATGGTACTATAACTTTTGGAATTTAATGGCGGATTGTAGGGAATTGCTGATAGTGGCATGGCGTGACCAATAACTTCAACGCCAATGCTGTGAATACATTCAAGTCCTTTTTATTTTTGCAGATAAAGAGATTGTGATTTGTTGTAGGAGCAGTTTTAGATAATGGCAGGCAAACTTGTCACTGTTGCTATTTCTAATCGAAGCAACTCATTTAGATAAGTTCTTATCCCTGGTATATAAAAATAAAAATATAAATAAACTGAATGGCGCGACAGGTCATGTCAAACTAGGGCCTAGTGACTTACAACTCTAAACCATTCCTGTATACGTTTTATTGGTAAGAATGGAGGAGTCCTGCAATTTTGTACCTTGATAGTAAAAAATAAATAAATAAAATGTATAATAAAATTCTCGCCCGAGTACCAGATTTCGGTTTACATATTGTACAATGTACATGTGACACGTAACGTATAACGTGCTGTAGCGTAAGGCACAACTTGTTGTTTACCCTACCCCTGGCATAGATGTTTACACACCAAAAACCTGAACAGATTGAATTAAAATATTTTCAAACTGAGTTTCAATATACAAATGTACATAACCTAGGGAGCTTTTAATAGAATACAAAAAAAAAATCTCGCAAAAAATTCCCCACCATATTTTATTGCACAGACTGTATTGTATATCTAAAACTATTGATGATTATAAATTTTGTATACAAAATTTCTTGAAAAATTGAATTAATTTCACCTTTATTTGCATAAGCACCTCATTATAGTATTCCCAAATTTTATTTTATTTGTTTGGAAACTTAACATTTAAGATTAAATGTCAATTTTATAAGAGCGATTTAGTTTTAAGTTGATGGTAATTAAACTAATACTAATAGTATAATGGTTAATAAAAATTTCCATGACAAAGGCGAAGTTATAACAAGTTGTAAAATTACTATTATAATATATTAACAATAAATGTGAAAACATTTGTGTGTACAAAATAATTTTAATTCTTGGGAATAAGCTTTCATGTTAACTTTGAGTTGATAAGAGATTTCTTTATATATTTTTTTTTTAAACCTTCAGTAATTTAAAAATTTCATTGATTTAATTTAAATTTGATTTGCTAATTAGTTTTAGCTGTCTTATTTTTTCGAAGAATAGATCTTTGCAGTTTGCGTTTAAAACATTTTGCAAATGCATTTTTGACGTATAGATAACGTTTTCGAAAACGACCTTTATATTCGATATTTATTCAAAACAAGAATGAACTGAAATTATCAGAAGTATGATGTTCGTTGTGGAGAAATAAAATAAGTAATCGAAATAAATACATATCTCATGCTCCACACATTACTACCATTCTATAATACCAATTGTTTATTTCCGTTTACGGATCGACCTCAAAGCTTTAATAAGCACCACATTTTAATCGAATAAAATGAAAAGAAAATAATAAATTTAATCTCAAACCCCATAGCAAGGATTATTGTCCAGGGCACATGAAGAACCGAACCGAACAACGAAGATGATGATGAGAGGATGAGGATTGAGAATGAGGAGGCATTAAAAGAACGCGCGCTGTTCGATTGTGTTTCGCCGATCAATTTAGTTGTTCAGTTTTTGACCTGGTTAACCTTTGTAGAGTTGTAGGTAGATAGATAGTTATTCTTAGCGTGGGCATTACGCTGATCAGTGATCATACCCCAAGAATACAGCCATCGCCTGACCGACCGATCAGCCAACCGGATCATTCTTGCCACAGACAGAGGCAATGTTGGCAAAGTAATTTTTTTTTTTTGTATAGAAGCAAAGGAAGCCAACCAATTTTTTTGTCTTGATTTTTTTAAAAGGTAAACTGCCCCCGGGGCACGCTAGTTGTAGATATACAATTGGAAGAGAAGAAAACTTTACGCCAGAAGAAGGTAGCTGCGGAGGTAAAAAGAGTCAGGTTATGGTAACCGCGCTGCTGTTGCCTTTGCTGTCACACTGAATATGCTAAGATTATTCCTAACGTAAAAGACGGGCGCGGTCCACGAGGCAGTGCAACTATATAAGAGTTCGAAAGTTGATAACACAGTTGGCCACAACCGGCCCAAGAAGACAATTTCAAATGATTCAGACCATAACCAAACAAGACCGAGCAGACGACGGAGAAGACGAATAAGTACAACAATACCAGAGCGAGATGAGCAACAAGAGCAGCATTTTTAACTCTATACATACCGATGAAAGACAACGACTACGCTAGACGAAAGGGGATAAGATGCTTTCATACCAAGCTAGACATGGCCGCATTTTATTCAATTGGTCACTGAAATCTGAAAACAGCTTTTCTTAGTTTTGTTGTCAAAATATTCAGTAAGGTGTAACTTCTAAAGGTAAAATTAGGAAAAACAAAAAATTGCATGCGATTTTAAAAATTCTTTTTGTTTTTGAAAATTTAGCCATTTATAGGGTGGGAAAAAAAGGGAAAATAAAAAAAAAATACAATAACATTCGATTATAAATTCTTTTCTTATGAAACTCATGTTAAATAAAGTAGGATTGCTAAGCATTTTTTCTGTCTTTGTCAAATACTGAGGAAACAAATTGAATTTAAAATTAAGCAAATTTATAGGGTAAGATGGGGTAAAAACAAAATGTTATCCGACTTAAAAAAAAAACTTTTTTGTGTGTTTAAAAGCTCACAATACTGTACACTTCAGTTCATGGATTAATTTACCGCTATACATTTTTCAAAATTTAGAAAAATTGTAAGGTTAATTAAAGTTAATTGGGGTAAACACCAAAAAATAATTTTAAAATTTAAATAGTCTTCTTTGTGAAAGATATTATTTAGAAGATTGTAATTTAACAATACTTTTAGGGTATGATATTTTTAAAAATTAAGGTAGGTATATATAGGGCGAATTGCGGTGAAGACGAAATTATCAGTCGTATTTATAAACCCATTCTAAAGTATGCCTAGCTTTGGACAGCTGTTCAAGTATAAAACCTTATTTATAATCATGTTCCATCGAGTGTCTAACTTAGACACTGAAAGTGGTTGTCCAAACCTATTATATATATAGTGGGCACGTTCAATAAACAAAAAATTGAAAAATAATCTTCAAATGAACGAGATGTTCATTGAACGTATCCAAATGCTCACGAAATTGACAGATTACAGAGATGTGAGTGAGTGTATGAGAACATTTGTAGGCCACTGTTGGAATGCGTTTATAAATAAGAAGATGTCCAACTATTTAGACAATGGCTAGCTGGACAACTGTGCAAGAGTTATCTAAGGAAATCTAATAAATCGACTGCCTTGTATTTTCATTGTCATCTATTCATCAAAACATTTTGCTAAGGCAGGTGGTTTTTTTTTAATTAATTTTAATATAATATATGGTAAGGTATTTGTTTAGTATATAAAATTAATTATAATCAATTTAAAAACAAACCTTCTACACATTTTTGTATTATCGAATTTTCAAATTTTTTTTAATTTTATTAATTTTTTTTTTAATTTTTAATGTCATATTAAATTTAATAAAAACAATTTATTAAATAAATATATAACTTTGATATTTCATTGGAAGTGACTCACTTGGCAGTCTTATTCAATATCGAAACTCTAACGAAGTTTTTTACACACAATTTGATGTTTTGTTTTACTTTTTGCTATAAATTTATATAAGTATGTATTTCCGAGATTTCAAACTTCGTATCTCAAGTTGATTTAAAATGTTTAGTTTGTTTAGTTTTTATTTACGCCCTGTGAGAATTTTCTTATAAATACTGCCATGTGATTGATACCAACAAACAACACTGCTACCTACCTATACCTTTGCCACTGCTCCAGCAGCAACAATACCACCACCTCATCAATGGCATCAGTATTATCAACATGATCATTAGGTTACTGATGGAGGGATGAGGAGAGAGAGAGAGAATTTTTATGCCAGCAACCTTTGATATAACCCTGGAACGCAAAAATACTTCGGTTTTGGGGTCGTTTGGTCGGTCGGTCGGTTCTGTTTGGTCGAGGTCCTCCTCGTTCTTTAAGCTTAGGTTTTTTAT
The DNA here is from genome assembly GCA_951394125.1 of Epistrophe eligans. NCBI lineage: Eukaryota > Metazoa > Arthropoda > Insecta > Diptera > Syrphidae > Epistrophe > Epistrophe eligans. Next base: position 42,167,825 of record OX596030.1, read on the forward strand.
TCTTATTTTTTTACTACCTGCAGCATTGCACAAAATGTGAATTTTTTTTATATTTTTGTCTCTTTTGTTAAAAAGCGGGGATATCAGTTTCGCTTTTTTTCAATATTAAAAACAGAAAGCGTGTTCATCCATAGATTGAAAAGTTGAGATGATGCACAATAATGCCTTTGACCCTTTAAAACTGAATTCCTGCCTACGCATTTATAGCTTCTTTTATTGCTATTGGCGATAAAAATATAAAAATAATTAAATACATATGTTGTACATGTACAAACTGTATGCAATATATGTAAGCAGAAGCTTTTTTTTTTGTTTTGAGTAAACCGAACTTAAAGAAAATGGGACGTACTTATTCATAATAATTTTTAAACTGTTGTCAAGTTACAAGTAAGTTTGATTGAGTTTCATGCCATTTATTATAATTTTTATGATTTTTTATTCCAAATTAACAATTCAATGAACTTCTATTTTGTCATTAATAATTGTAATTGTATATTACGTATTTTAATAAATACCAAATGGAATTTGGTTATAGACTTATGTACACATTTATGTATTTTTATTGATGCAATAAAGCTTCAACTTCAGTTTTTAAAACATGAGTTTAACTAACGACTATGAAAATATGTCAATTTTTCATAATATATAATATGTAAGGTTTAAATCTCATAATATATTATTAATTCGCTCAGATAATAATTGAATAAACCCAAAAATTTATTTTTAAATCTTTGAACGAAAATATAAACAACAAAACGTATTTATATGTTTGAACATTATTCTCAATAACAATTAACACGTTGCACATCAGTCAAAAAAAAAAATATGGCTGTGACAGCTAATAATTTTGAAGTTCTAACTTGCGCAATTTTGTGATTGTGATTTAAAACAAAAAAATAATCACTCACAAAATGAAGTAAAATGGAATAAATCGATGACAGAATCCGATGAATGAGGTGCGGAGGGAGTCAAATTCAAGTCTGACATTTTAACTATTAGCGAGATGTGAAAATCGAGTCTGATTCGATCCTCAGCTCATTCGACGGATTCTGTAATTGGGATGAGTAATTTTTCTAATGCTTGTAAAGAGAGAACGTTCTTTCGATACGTAAGCAATAAATCTTTTGGTTTGCTAACCTGTGGGCACTATTGTTCGTGGGTGAACCATGATGGTTATTTTAGAATTTATAGCTAACTAGCAAAACCCCCACCCGCTTCGCAGGGCGTTAAAAAAATATTTTTTTATTTGTTTTGCAGCGAATGTGTTGAAAAAAAAGAGAAAATTATTAAAAATTAAAAAAAAAAATGTTGTCGGTGACAAGGATTGAACCTGAGACCCCTCACGTTTAAAGCGCAGATTTTTCCACTGCACCACGAACTCTATCATTTTTATATTGCGCAAATTACTAAGTATTGTTCAAATGTGAACCATGTGACCAATTGAAATTTCATTTCTTTTTTTAACAGATTGTCTTTATTTTTTCATATTTTTTTGTCCTAAACCTTCTACCATTATACCTCTTTAATTTAAAAAAAAATTAAGAAAATCGGTCAACCGGTTTGGCTGGTTAGCGAACGTACACAAAACCAAACTTTAATTTATATACATATATAGGAGATTAAAATTTTTTTTTGTATTGTATTGTATTTCAGCTCAATGTTTTAATTTTTAAATTTTTAGCGATTTTGAGATTTTGGTTTTAAGCGTCATCTATCTGAAAAATTTAAAATTTTGAGTTATTTGAACTTCTCACCTAACAAGAAATATATTTTGATACTTTGCTGATAAGCACAATCTTTGGGAAAACGTTTGATATACATACACTTCTCACTTTATAAAAAATATATTGTGCAATTTTCAGCACAATCAATTTTCTGGTTTCATGATAGTCTAAGATCCAGCGCTTAAAAATTAAACAATAAAATAAGCTAAAATCCTCAATCCGATCAATATACCCAAATATACCAATATACATAAGCTTTTAAACGAACCATATTGGTTTCATTGGAGATTTTTCGCTAAGCAAACAATTGTATTTGTAATCTATTTTTTAAAGTTATGCATGTGCAATGTGCATAACCGACCACTCTCTGTGAAACGATCACATATTATATATTGCTTATACATATGTTTCCTAAGACGATGTAAAAATTTTTGTTCCCCTTCTGAACTGGCCAAAATTTACAAGGCGTACATACGCCCAAAGCTATGGTACAACTCTCATATCTTGTGTGGCACATCAAAAACATGATTTTACCTACTGGATAGAATCTAAATATAGCTCTAAAGCTGATAGGTAAAAAATCAATTTCTAAAACATTTGTTTCATTAGAACATCGTCGAAATGTCACTTGCCTATCGTTGTTTTTTCGATATTTTTTTAAACATTGCTCTATAGTGAAATAGCCAGCTGCATTCTTCCCCTTAAACATTTTCACCGCTCCAACGGGAATGCTCATCAGTATATCCTTGAACTCTATTTTTCCTCCTCATTTCAATGTCCAGACATATAAATCAAACGTTCATCGTTATCTTCTACTCAATCCTCCCTCCGCTTGCTTATTCCTATAAACGCTCACAATGTGATATGTTATTATAATTTTACTTCATTGAACTGTTTTAGAGACTCTATAAAAAACAGGCCTATTATTATTAATTTTTTGCTACGAAATATCGGTAGTTTTTTTAAATAATTTTTGGCTTATGAATGAAATAAAAATTGGTCATTAAGAAATTACAACAAAATAGAAAAGAAAACATTTTTTATATTTGCAATTTTACAAGAAGGTAAATAAATATATATTATCTAAAAAAATGAATCAAATAAAACAACGAAATTTCAGTTAATAATATCTTAAAGAACCTATTTTTTAAATAAGAAACTTCAACTCGAAAGTTGCTTCATTTCAAAGCGTTTACGAACTTTTTCTAAGTATTACAATTTTTTTTTTTTAATTTTATAATTCACCTTCTAAACTTACCTATTGAAATAAAAGTTAAAAAAAAAATAATAATAATAAAACATTCAACCTCATACATGATTGGCGCGCCGAGTTAATAGCAGCAGCGATAAGATCATGCTATTGCTACCCGAGGGCGCGTGCCCACTTGCAAACATCTATCCAATAACAACTATTATATATGTACTGGTTTTTCTGCCCATATGCAGCTTCCCGGATTCATCCTCAAACCACCTCACAATCATTATGTTTCTCCCTGACAGAGTTGCAAGAACCTCGTCAGTGTGCTATGTGCATTATTTTCAATCGTCTTATTATCGATTATGTCTACAGATTTACTCAATATTGCTAGTAGCAACTCTAAAACTGGTTACCACACTGCGGCACATGCCACAGCAGGCAACAGGCAGCAGTGGGCAATCATCATTATGTTTTATGCTCTCTACTCTGGCAACACAATCTTTTCTAAATCTATTATTATTGTTATTGTATATTAAAGTTGGTGTATTTTTAACAATGCTTCTTCATCTTATTTTCATTTTAGAACTTCCGAGAACAGTGCATCGATGGGTCTGGCCTACCCCTACTAACAGAGGATCACCTTATGAACCAGTTGGGCATGAAACTTGGACCTGCCCTAAAACTTAAATCAATGCTGGCCAAGAAATTGGGTGGACCTTGTCCATGTGTATCGTGTTCGTCGCAGGCACAACTTTTGGCTACAGCTCAAGCTGCAGCCGTTACGGTAGCAACATCATCCACATCAGCAGCGGTTTCGACGCCACCGAGTGGAATCACAGGTAAAAATCAGCTTCATCCGCAAGAACATCAGCAGATTCAACAATTAAATGCTAGAAACTCTGCCACTTGCAACAGTAGCATAAGTCACACTACAGTGACGGCGGCGGCCCAGAGAAAAAATAGTTGCTGTAGCAGTATTCCGAGACCAAGTAGTGCGGATTCTGGAAGTTAGTTCGTAATATAATGTGTGTATATATATATTTTCGTTTTGTATATATTTTTTATTTTATGAAAATTGTTGTTTTTATGACACACATTCTCCATTTAAGGATGTTAAAGACAAGTAAATGTAAAAATATGAAGTGTATATTTTTTTTTAATTGAACAAGTCTAGGTCTTCCATGAAGTTGTAACTGAGTTGTCGTTGACAATATTTAAAAACGAAGTCAAATTAAATAATCCTTAATAACTTTTACAGATTGAATTTTTAAGAAGAATGGCTCAAACAAAAAAACTAAAATTTTTATTTTAAAGAAAAAAAAAAAAGAAAAAACCTTTTTGGAACATTAAAAACAATAAATACGTACTGACTGTAAAAAGGACCTATAAAAAAGTCAGGTCTAACTTTAAGTTCCTTCAACTCTAAGACCTTTAAGTTCTGAAGTTTTTATTTTATCCTTTTATTTTTATACAATGAAACTTTCGGAATGCAGGAAATAGTTTTAAAAAGTGAATGACATTTTACTAAAAGGCATCTTTTATTGAAAATTGTAACAAGCTCAAGAATGGTATTTTCAATCTATTACATTCGTCCGTAATTCGATCATTTTGAAATTCCAAGAAATTTCGAAATTTCTTCTGTTCAATACTCAGTATTGTAAATCTTCATACAGAATCATATTTTACTGGTATTCTTCATCTCCACTTCCCGCAGCAGATGACGGCCAACTTTCCCAAAAATAAATTCACATTAAAGTAAGCTACCTTATTTTTGTATTCCAAGTTCAAGTTCCTTTTTTTTATTACCATACTTTTAGTTTCGAAATGAGTCAAATTTTTAATGAAATTGTAAGTTTCTCCCGCAATAATCTTTAGGCATCCCAGAAACTCGATTTGTTTGTTAAAAAGCATTTGGCAAAATCTAGTTAACATTGAAGGTTTGATGGTGCGAAAAAACTGTCCTTCCAATACTTAACATTCATTAAAACTATATTAATTAGTTTATGTAAATGTTTTAACATTTTTCAAAAGCATAACAATCAGACGAAGAATATAAGCAACAGAAATTTTGTATCAAGTGATTAGCAAAAATTTCAGCAATCACACGACATAAAAAACATATATCTATATTGCGAAGGTTGTCAAAGTTTTATATATTAAAAATGGCTGTTCGAGTGCACACAAAAATTGCACACCGCATTATTAGAAACAACTTCAAAATATTGATATTAGACAAGTGGAGGGGCACAGGATCTGTCATTTTCATCGATTTTGACAGATGCACAGAGCTGAACAAAAAACTCGAATGATTTTGTCTCTAATATGACGTATACTGTGATCACAAATCACCTCAGTCAAATCAACCCAAGAGATAAGGCAAAACCAGAGTTTAAGGTAAACTTCTTCGAATCATCAACTTTTAATCGCTTTTAGTGCAACATAGCCATTAAAATAATCAAAAATCAATCTTCGAAAATTTTGCTTTAGATCCAAACAAAAAATATTTGAAAAAATACCAAAAAATAGAAATGGAAATAATAAATAATAGAAAATTCACATCTGTATGTATGTAGATATTTTTAATTTTATTCCGCCCAATTAAGCTCAACTGTGTCGATATTAAGGACTTGAAATGATTCGTTTTACATCTTACCTTTACAATAATATTGTTTAAAAAAGACGACCGAATGCAACTTCAATAATAATGTAACTCAAGAGTTAAGTACTTAAATAGATAATTTAAATTTTGTACATAATCAAAGATCCTTATAATAAAATATTAAAATATTTGTTTATATATAAACTTCCTAGTCAATAATATTCTTTTCCATACTAATATATATACCACAATGGAAATTCTAAAATATACCAGGCTATGTAAAATCCAATTAATGTATATGATATCTTTATTGTTTTTTATTCAAACTTGGAAAAACATTTTTTTTTATTATTAATTTAGTATTTTAAAACAGTTAGTGACTAAATAAAACTAGGAAAAGTGTTAATATACATATATATATATAAAAAATATATATATATATATAATATATACATATACTTTAAGATTTATTATTTTGATTTATTATCAACGATTATCTAAGTCCCAATGTCTTTTAAAGTCCTTAATATTTTAAGCATAATATTAAATAAAATCTTTAAATAGAAAATAAATTATACAAATAAAACTTTTAAAAAAAAACTTATATTTTTTTTCAAACTTCATGAAATATTTTGTATGAGACTAAACAATAATTTACTTTATTATATAAATAATTTCAACAGTATTTATATACACAGAAATGATAATAAAAACATGAAATTATATACATATTTACAAATGAATATTGATTGTGTATGTATTTTTTGATAAAATGCATTTGTACAATAAAAATAAAAAACAAAATAATGAAAACCATGAATGAGTGTTTTAACTAAAAAGATTGTTTTTTTTTAATTTTCTTCTTTTCGTAAAGTTTAACTTAAAGGAATATTAAACAAAATGGGTCTTTAAATTTAAAGATCCAAAGGTACACAATTTTCGTAATTTATATATATTTTTTTTTTAGAGTCAGTATTATAGACGGAGAACAGTTTCAATTTAATCCCATCTAGGGATTGCAAAAACTACGTCCAGGATAATGCTCTTATACTATTGGCCCGGGATGTTCCGAGACATCGCCATCGCGAGGTATGTAACACTTTGCCCAACATGCAACAAATACAAGGTATCGCCGATTTCGTAGGACCTTTACCGCGATCCATGAAAGGAAACACAATGATGCTAATTATGGTGGACAAATTTACTAAAAAGGTAATAGCCGCACCGCTCAAAGCTGCAACATCATCCAGTTTAATAAAAATCATCAGAGAAAAATTGACGAGCCAATTCGGAGTACCAAAAAACCTCAAAACGGATAACGATATATATAATACTTACATTCTGTCCTAAAAATTATTTGAAAGAAGAATTGTGTTTTTATCTATTTTGTATATTTATGAAATTATATTTATTTTTTAAAATTTTAATATCTTGAAAAAGACGTTTCAAATTATTAAAATTTAAATAATAATATTTAGTAGAAATAAATATTAATTTTAAAAAAAATTTAGAGACCTGAAGAAGTACTTAAACAAGTACGAAACGTCGTCTATCAAAAAGTAGATAAAGAAAGAAAGACCTGAAGCCCACAGAAATAGGATTCAAATATATTGAATTAAGAATTAAAGGTCACGAAAAAGGAATAATCACCTGTTATAATGATAATAAGAAAGGTAGGTCAAGGAGGGGAGAGGCGGACGCCGATCGTACGGTTACACGTACGGGACCTAAAAGGATATTAATTAGATCACCCAAGAATAGAAGAATCTATAACCAAGTAGGTATACACCGACCGCAATCGCAGCAATGTCCAGCCCATTCGAAAGAAGGAGAACGGTACCCCAGCGACCTGCAACTGGAACCCGGGCGTCGACCACGGACGACTCGAAGCAGCCGAAAGTACTATCAACCGTGTGCATCGTGCCACTGCCGCAGAGGGAAGAAGGAAAAAAGGACGACAGGACCGTTAAAATAAAGGAGAAAGCGGGAGAAATAAAAGTTCGGAGGTAAAATAAATCCAGCAACGACGCCGCCGCCGAGACAACGAAGGCGCCCATCAAGCCATCGAAGAAGGCTCCGCCACCGCCAATGATAGAGGACTGCACTGGGAACACAGCAAGGCGATCACCCAGCCCAGATGTAATCGACCTCACGCAACACGACGAACCGCCACCAGCATACCTGGCATCCGCGGTAGCATCTCAGCCCAGACCCTCCGCCAAGACAAACCATGGGACGAAATTCGTCGTGCTCGACGACCCGTTCAAAGACGTTATAATAACGAGCCACCGACCACCACTACAATTCGCAATACCGCCGCCGCCAAAGATTGGTATTCAGACGACGCTGGGGGATGGTAACCGTGAATATCACAAGACCGGGCGAAGCCATAATGTGTTACGGCGACAAAAGACGGCATGTCACCTTCCGTCCAATTATGCCGGAACCCAAGCAAGGCGAAATTAAATAATTTAACGAAAAGGTAATCATGTCGATTATGGAATCCGCAATACTGGATCCGCAGTGATTCGCAGTGCAGGGCTCTCTTTTCTCTTTACTCATGTTCTCTTTACTCATGTGTCGTGAAAATAAAAGAGAACACTATACTGCGAATCACTGCGGAGCCATTATTGCGGATTCCATAATCGACATGAACAACAATAAAAAAAGGATTACAAAAATTATGAATCAGATATAAAAAGAAAATGAATTATTAGAAATTTAAAAGCAAAAAAACAAAAAAAAATACCGAAATGAAATAAAATAAAAAAAAAACACTGTTTACACTGTTTTAACCAAGGATAAGGTGGGCACCAAGTGACTCCTTTTACTTAAAAAAAAAAAAACATAAAAAAAAGGAAGAACCAAAAAAAATAATATAGACGAAATAACCGAAGCATACATGACAGACGAGAAGGTTCTCGTCTCCGAATAAGGAGTGGGTTGTAATGAAGCATTACATTTTACCCCTCTACCCGACCCGAAACATAAAACGCACAAACAAGCCACCAGCAAAATTAACCCCTGATAGCCGCCACTGTGAATTCAGGCACATTTTGCATAAGCAAAATCTTATATTAAATTGTTTGCTTTGGTGAATATCGGTCGGTCGCTGGAACATCGGTAGCACTAAGAATCTTTGGGCTGCTGGCTGTCTTCTTCTGCGGCTTGTACTTTACTTCGGGTTCTTTGCTAGGTTATCTTATTACGGTCGTAATGGAATATGAGCGGCTATCAACGGTTTATCAACGGCTTTTAACCGGCTTATCAACGGCTTTTAACCGGCTTATCGACGGCTTTTAACCGGCTTATCAATAGCTATCCAATCTTGCGGTCCGGATTTTTCTTTGTTTCATTGTTTTTAACATGTGCCTTTGTTTTACCATTTACCACTCCAAAAAAAAGGAACTCCACAAATACTATTAAAGCAAAAAATAATATGTATTGAATACCTACATAATTGGAAAAATAGTGTTCCTATTTTTATTTTATTTTTTTTGTGTATAAGGTTTTTATTTGGTACCCAATTTCCCAAATCCTAAGGGGGCCAAAAGGCAACACTGCGCTGACCATTAATTCACAAAAGTGCATTTAGATTATTTTTAACAGTTATTTTTTTGTTATAATAACGATATGATAAATTTAATTAGAAAAAGATGTCCTTTTTGTAACTAAAACTACGGAAAACAAATTCCGATACAAATTAACAAATCAAAACCAAGTTTTTTGGATACCTTCAATTTTCTCCATTATTTCAATTGCTGTTTTCCAATGTGAGCTGTTGTGACACAGTATGTACTAAAATCTGACTCAAGTTCGTTAATTGTGTGAATTCTGCGAGGCATGCAAGGTGGAACGAATAACTTTAATGCAAGAACTTTAATGTGCAAGAATTCAATGAGCAGTTCTCTCACAATAACTAATTAAATCTTTTTTTACATAACCAAATTAGTTTACAGCAACTTTCAGTTTTTAGGTGAGAAGGGCACAAATTAAGAGGGATGAACGGTCAACGATTGGTGGAAATTAGAAATTAAAAAAAAAAAACATCTCCAGCAACTTGTTTCCTCGTGTGAAAGGGGACTTAGTTTCGAACCTTTTTTAACTAGTATCATACTAAATCTATTTCCTTAATAAACACCAAGTGAACACGCCTAAAACAGTGACGTTTCCTGCAAAAAAGTAAGCAAGCAGAACATTTTCACATTAATTTGTAATTGTCAAAGTGTAATTTTCAGAGTGAGTATGATTCTAAAAATATGAAATAGGCATTTGGTAATTTTAACTTTTATAACTAAAAATGTTTAACAGATTGCAAAATGCTTACTCATTAAAAATTTGTAAAACCTGTTTTAAACCCAGCAGTACACTAAAAATGCATCATACTAAACGTCTTTAAATTTTAACACTTTTTAAAAAATATCATAGAATATCATATAACATCTAGCTGAACACAACTAGGTCTGTTTGGTATCTTTTTTAAGAAAAATGTTTAAAACCGGCCAAACTTTGAAAGAATGGGAAAATACTCTCAGGAAAACTTTGCAAAAAGTTAACAAACGGACCGAACCACTTTTTGTATATTAAATGTCACTTTTTTGTACAAGACGGTTAAACGGTGATTTTGAGTCTTGTAACTTTTAAATAGTAAAATTTGGACAAACTAGAGAACTGCCGAATGCGATACGTCGAGTTCGGCCGAAGGTTATTTGAAATTAAGATGGCGAATACCGAAATGATTTTTTTTTAATTCTTAGCGGACGTCAAGTGACTGACACTTACAGCTGTGTATTTGACAGTTTTTACACTCCTTGCACACAGAAATTTGTGTAGCAGAAGTTTGCAAGTTATCCAATGGAGGGGATTTTATTTGCTCCTTATTTTAGTTGCCCTCTCGTTGCAAGTTTTTTTAGTTTACAAACACGGATTTTAAAGAATTTGTGCAATTTTGCAAGAAATTTCAAGTTACCAAACAGAGCTACTAAAACAGTGAGACTTTGTGCAAAAAATTAAGCAGTCAAATCCGCTTAAAATAAACCCGCTTCGGAGAAAACCCGAAGCAGTTTTTAATTTTTAAATCTCTCAGTGTTCTTAAGCAGTTTTCTGATAATGAACTAGAGCGAATCTTAAATGAAAACTTAAATTTAGATGTATTTACATTGAATTTCTGTAATTTACATCAGGATTAAAGTTTTAATCTGGATGAATCGATTGAATAATACGGCCGTAAATGATGAATTGACAATTTCAGACCTTGCCATATACAAAATTTGATGACCTTTTTGAAAAAAAATGAAGGATATAAAAATCGGACTCATGACCATAAACTTAATCTTCTTAATCTAAACAGAGTTTATCACTGTCCTCAAATATGCTGGTCTCTTCAAATCTTGTTGAAGTTTATATTTACATAACTAAGTTCACAGTTTATTCGGTGTTGGCTACAGTGATCTAGGTCTATTAATTTTATATAGTAAGCTTTTTAAGAACAGTGGTATAGTTTTTAATAATGCTTTAATGCAAGTTTACTAGACGTTAATTTGCCCCGTTGCGCTGGAGTAAATAACAACCAATTTTCGAAAGAACCTAATTATACAATAAATATATATGTATACATATATTTCCACTAAAGTTGAACTCTCTTTTTCTAGAATTCAATCATTTCTTTCAAGACACTATATACAATAAAAATTTTGATACAAGGGTAATTAGCGCATCTTAAGCTGTAGCATAATTAGAAGATAGCGTGTGGCCATGCAATTAAACTCCACACAAATCCTCCAAGAGTATAATGCGCATCTCTATATAAGCTGCAAGCATAGTGGTATAGAAACTACTGAAGCTCCGATTTTTAAATCATATACCTAAAAGCGAGAGCCACTTAGCGAAACGGTCAGGCATGACCTGAGTTCACCAAGGTTACTCGCAAATTAAAATCAAAAATGCATCCATTCGAAGAGCTGCATTTTGCCGTCAGCTCACGTATATTTTCGGAATGTGGTTCGAGTTTTGCAAACAAAAAAAAACAATCAACCTGGAAAATGTTTAATTATTATTCGCTCGAGTTTGTTGCACTCGCAAACAGCACGCCATATTTCCAGATGGTTTTTAGTGCAAGATAAAATAATAATGTTTGTGTAACTTTGAAAGCGGAACCCTTGGTACACCGTTTTGACCTTAGAGACTGCAAGCCTGATCACTTACACGCTAATGTTGGCTTTGAACTAATTGGCAATAAAGTCAAATAAATTGAAAATCTATTAAATATAATGTATAATAGTGGGGTAAGGAACTAAGTGAACATTCGGTTCCGCCTGGCGGCGGTATAATATTTGTACTTTAGGAAATTGTGAGATGATTAGAAGAATTTCGAGATAGATAAGCTTGTATGAAAAAGAGATGAACATGTAGGTACGTCTTGGTATCAGCATTATGGCACTTCCTATAATGAAGATCTCTGCATTATGGTCTTCTCTCTCTATTCAACAAATGTGAATTTTATATGTGTCTTGCATTCGGGTTTTTTTTTTGCAGAACTCGCATGAAGATGAATGTAAATCCACTAATATGAGATACAATAATTTTAAGTAATAGGTACTTAAGATATCAGTTATTACAAAGCTTGTAAAATCTATAATTATTTAAATAAAAACAAATTTGATATTAATTATAGCTATAGGATCTTTCTTCATCTTATTTTTGTTTTTATTTCTCACTTTAAATTTCATATATCGTCAGTATACTCCAAAAAACCCTCAAGTCACAAAATTTTGGTTTTGAGTAGGTGCTTAATTGAAGATTATATGGGAACTGAATCGTGAAGTAGTTTCGATTTGTTTATCGATACTAAAATCTAGTATTTAAATTATTTTTAGATATAAAATAAAACCAAACGTTTTATTTGAGTTTCATTTATTTAGTTTTATATACAAAAAAAAATTAGTTTGGGCATGTACATTTTTTGTGGTTAAATTGACATGAGATTTTTTTAATGAAAATGTTTGTTAAATCTTTATTTTATTTTTAATTTAAGAATCGTGTTCTGAGCCCGAACCCATTTACAACGAATTTTTAAGTAAGCTACATTTATGTAACTGAGTTTTTAAAACTTGAGCATATTTTTCAGCTAAGAAAAAAAAAGGATTCGTGGTTCAAGTTCATTTGGTTTTCTTTTCTTCACACATTATTTGAGAGTTTTGGACATAGCCTTATTACGAATTCCATCTTATATTAATCGGAAACTTGTTACGAATCCAAAAAAAAACTATCACAGATTCCATCGTAGTGGAAAATCTCATATAAATTCTTATAACGAACGGATTCGGTGATAGATATTTTCAGGATTCGGAAATGTTTCCGATTACGATGGAATTCATGATAGGGCTGAGTACTTATACGTGATTATGAGTTTTGAACCATTTTTTGCATCTATGAAGGTTTTTTTTTTTAATAATACAAATTCTATATATGTACTACTGAAATACATCAGCCAAGTAGAAGACTTAGCACTATTTAATTGGACTTGTTGAATTATTGATTCAAAATAGTTTTTAACGGCCTTTAGTCCACAAAAATTTAGGCGTTTCGTCCCGGCGATCTCACTTGGACTCATCACTGTTGACTAGTGAGGACCTTGTCAATACGCAATACGCAATTTTTGATAAGTTTAGTTCACTAGTCAACTGATGAGTCCAAGTGAGATCACCGGGACGAAACGCGGAGTAAAGAGTGTGAAGAGATGTTTCCTTCTCATTTAACAAAAATTGCAGCTATTAAAATTTGCAGCGTTTAAATGGATGTTGCAATCCAAAAGAAACTCAAAAAACGCCGTTAAAATTTGCAGTCGTCTAAAAGCTGTCTATGCGAGGTGTTCAGATGATATGCAACAAAATCAACATATCACCCATTAGGGCATTAGATAATTTTTTGAAAGTCGTCTCGAATATTTAAAGTGCTAAACAAAAAGGAAAATGTCGAAAAGAAAGTGGGCTCCTATTGCTATTTTGGCATTAGATGTATTAGAAACTGATGAAGAAAATGAAAGCCGCGACGCTAGCATCAGATATCGGAAAAATACAACGGATGCGTAGTCATACTGTGTGGTAAAAGGTTTGGCTTCTACATCGCCAGGAGGAAGTTTTTTGCTCAAAGTTGTTGCTGGAACTGCGTGGAAATTAACCTAATTATATCACGGAAGGATTCATTCGAATGTCAGTGGATCAATTTGATCATTTGCTTGGCTTAGTAAGACCGAGTATCGAAAAAGCAGACACGAATATGCGATCAAGGATTTCTGCTTTAGAACGACTTATGCTTACGCTTCGATTCTTGGCTTCCGGTGACAACTTTCGGCATTCCAGTAAAACATGTTCAGCTTTAGATTTTTAATTCTCTTTATTTAAATTTCAACTGTTTCCAATAATTTTAATTTTTTTTTACAAACTGAAACGCAGTTTTCTTAACTCGATTAATCCGGTTTAAAACTTAAATCCGGTTGTAAATTAAAATAAATTCAATGTAAATACATCCGGATTTCAGTTTTTATCAAATTTCTATTTTCTAAAATGCTTTCAATAGGTAGGCGCCAAAAGAATAATCAATTTGTTAATTTGTAAAAATAAAGAATTTTGTACAACCAGAATTTTAATAAAGAGTTTATTGATAAAAAAAAGTTATGACATATAACGAATTTCTACCAAAACCAAAAGTTATAGATTTAAAAAACGTTGTAGTTGTCCCTTCTAATATTCATCTCTAACCGATGCATGTCTTAGACGTCTTTAAAAAAAAAAGTATTTCATATTCATTTATCGTTATCGTGTCATATGTATCTAAGTCACTACATACTACATATGTATGTATGTAGTATAATATAAAAAATTAGAAAAAGTGGAAGAAGAGGAAGCATAGAAATATTTTTTTTAAAATTGCTTAAACAAATTCTAAAAATCCTTGACAATATATGAATTTATGTAAACAAAATTTAAAAAATCGTTGGATCGGTTTTCTTAAATTATAATTGGTACCTATATATGTATACCACTCTTAAGTATTTATTATTATACGACCTAAAAAGATAATTTAAAAAAAAATTAATTTTTTCGGAAATTTGTATGTCCAATATTATTGTAACTCAAAAATACAGATAAGCCTTTAGCGTGAAAGTGAAAAAAGGGGTTGTACAAGATAGCTACCACTAATAACTGTTCTTTGTAAAAAAAATGCAGTCCATACCTACATATTTTTTAATCAAAATCGTTAGGGCTGCTTCAAAGATAAATAAACTCTTTCATAATGCTTATATGACAGGTACCTTTATTTTTGGAGCTAAAAAAAAAAACTCAATTTCCCCTTACACCTAAAAATGTTAAGTTCCAAGTGTGAAGAAATTCACTTCAGTGAATTCGTAAATGTTGTAAACTGCGTAAACCTGTCAAATGTTCATAAAAACTTGACAGGTTTACGCAGTTTACAACAACTTTACGCCATTGCATGAAAACCCTTATTTTTTTATTGAAACCTTGAGTTGGATTTTTTGTTACGAATCCAAAACTTACCATATACCTATGTAGTTCCTGTATCGAAAGTAATAAATGCATTCTGCATTTGTTTATCTTTGCCACTATACTTGTAATATTGTAATACATTCCTATACTTATCATTTTAATAAACCACTTCACTTAACCAATTCTTATTGATTGTTTAATTGCGATTTATGAGGTGGGGATTCCTTTTAATTGTGACAAGTATTGGCATAGGTATTGTAAGTACTTTTTTCTTGCTAAGTAGATTACCATAATATCTCCTCCAGTATTTGTAGAATTTATGAAATTTAGTTCCAAAGTTATGGTTCTATGCCTCAAAATCAACTGACATTTGATCCTATGCTTTATCAACTTGTGTTCAGCGATGAGAGTAATTGATATCCATTGGAAGCGAATATACATTATACGAATACCTATACAGAATACACACGCCGCACAGTGGTCCATAGACTTTTTAATTGCAAAATTTATCAATCCTAAACACGGTTTAAAATAATTTGCTTAACGAACATTTTAAAGGTGATATTCAAAAAAAAAGTTTTACAGTGTGCTTTAGATTCTTCTCCAAATATAACAGCCCTTTTCTGCTGAACGTTCGCGTGAATTTTCGTATTCTATTATGCGTTGTAGGAAAGCGTATGTTCCAAAACGCATACAAAATTGCGATAAAAGTATTAAAAATAATATAGCTGAACAATGAACAATATTTTTTTTCTGGTCCATGATTTAAGTAAACAAAATAAAATACATACCCATCTCTTCGCTTATTCAAGCAAATCATGCATGATAATGCAACTAAGTTTTTTAAATCTATGTTAACAAGTTAAAGGATTCAATTTGCGTGGAATTTAGGTGGGGTACTAACCGTCTTTAAGTTAAGATTTTGCATACAATTCCAACAAGATGAATCTTGAGGTTATCGAGAACGCGAGTGGAAAAACCGCTTACTTAACATTGCAGGCAGGCATTGCTCAAGCTATCGTAGTTCCACGAAATAGAAAAAAATATGTTCAATAAAAGAAAGTAACTTTTTTATTATTTCATAAAATTAATTTTTTGTACATCAAATTTAAGTGCCGACATTTTTACCAAATTCTAAACCTTGGTCTGCTGCGCAGCGTCTGTAGTTGCTGCAACACCATTCCCATTCTTTGCTTGCAGCAATTCTTTCAAACCAGTTGATCCAAAAGCGACTCCTTCCGGATCAACCTTTGCCGTGCTTGAAGAGTCAGTTTTTGGTGATGCTGCGGCTCCATTCCCATTCTTTGCCTGCAGCAATTCCTTTAAACCAGTAGATCCAAAACCACCTTCTCCTCGTTCTGTTTGTGTCAATGAATCAAGTTGCTCCAACTCAGGATAGAATATTTTTTCGCAAATAAGCTGAGCAATTCGGTCTCCCTTTTTCACGTCAAAATCAGAATCAGAGTGATTGAATAGAACAACACCCAAGTTTCCACGATAATCCTCATCGACGACTCCAGCCCCAACGTCGATGAAATTTTTCACAGCCAGACCCGAACGTGGTGCAACACGGCCATAGGAGCCTTCAGGGACTTGAATTTGCAAATCAGTCTTTACAAGTTGCTTACCACGAGCTGGAACTGAACAATCGTAGGCGCTGCGAAGGTCGAAGCCAGCCGCCTTTGCTGAACCTTTAACAGGCTCAAAAGCATTTTCAGTTAATTTAGCAAAACGAAGAATACATTTACTTTCAACACGCATTTTCTTTGTTTCGGGTTCCATAAATTTATTGAAAAACTTTTAAAAAAATACTGAGCAAGAGCAAAAATAACTGCGATTTCTAACAGAGTAACAAAATGTAGATGTCAGTTAGAAATTCGTTGAAATTTGCGCGCGAATTTAGCATTTTTTTGCAATTTTTTTGCAGCAGTAGCGGCATTTGTGTATGAGGAATTTTGTTATAAAAAATGTCGAATGTCAAATGTGGGAATTTTTCTTGGTTACATTCAGCCAAATACAAATAAAAATAAAAATGGGCGCATTCGAGTGCCCCGCTTCATAAATCAAGGATTATCGCAACTGGTAAATCCTCGAATGTGCATGCTCACTAAAATTTTTATCAAGGAATCCAAAATTTGAGTAGTCAATCATGGAAATTGATAATCAAAGAATTTTGGTTCATTATTGCTATTTAGTAAGGATATTTGAAAGTCAAAAAGCAGAACAAACTAAGGGCGAGTTTTTTCACATTGACGCTGATTACACGAGTCTTTTTGACGCTGATTACACGAGTCTTTTTTTCGTTCGTTTCGTCTTTCGTCTTTTTGACAGGCACGTATCCTCGTGATTACATGGTTCTTTTTTACATTCGTGAAGACTCTTTCGTTATTTTGACGTTCAGAAACTTTCCGGTGGATTTATTGGAAAATAAACAGAAGTAATAATTAAAAATATTTTTTAATCACTTCTTGTTCATATATACAGTTTATTTAAGTGTGAAAAATTGTTCTACAGCTCGAAATTAAAAGTTTATAAGTTCTTCGCACAATGCTCTGATTTGAGGGATGGGCGATTAAATTTTTCGATTTTAAAATCGGTGGGAAAATTTATCGAACCTGAAACATCGATGTTTTTCAAAATCGATATATTTATTTTTTTTCTATTTTGATAGCCAAATACGTTATAATATGTAAATTTACATCAAAACGTGTTTTTGATTTAGGGCCGTTTGTTCATGGTAGGTTAAATCTGTAACTCACATCGATAAAATTAGTCGAGAAATGATGGAAATTGAAACACATTATAAGTTTTAATTTATTTTTTAACGTTTCTCGACCAATGTTATCGATGTGGGAATTATAAAACTTGCACTGAACGATATTTGGAGCAAATCGGTCCACCTGTTGAACCTCTGTCTCAATTGACCTCGTATAGTGCAAAGAGCGTAGAAATCAACGGACGGTATGGTAAAACTACTTTTTTAGACTTCTCCATGTTTACACGAAACTAATACTTGCCCTATAGAAAATGTAAAAAGAAACAAAAATTTCCACCCTACATATTGTTTTATCAAGTACATTTTTAAATTTACGTGGTGTGAACATTTTATCGGGATTAAATCTTAAATGACCACATGAATTCTTAATTTTAAAAACGAAAATTATACACAAAGAAAATTACTGTTTATAAAATGAGTACAGCAGAAATGAGAAAGGAAAGTAGATATTAACATGTGCCTACGTTCTGTAACTCTCGCATCGATAAAATCAGTCGAGAAACTATGAAAATTTAAACTTTTCAACGTTTCTCGATCAATTTTATCAATGCGAGAGTTACAGAACGTAGGCAATGATTTGGAATACTTTATTTGTAACTAGTTATTACCCACTACCTTTGCTGAAACCCCGCAAACCCCTTGTAGTATCAAAAGTATTCATGTTCCTTTCCCATGAAATAATCGATTTCCAAAATCCTTCCAGCGAAAAAGCGCAAAAAAATGTACTTTCACATTTAATATTTATAAGAATGATGTTTTTTTTAGAAAGCACAAATATTTGAAGTTGCTTTCTTTACATTTTAGTTACATAAACCATTTTATTTGCATTTTTGTAATTTTCTGTAGTCGATGTATTTAATCTTAAAATCGATATCTGAAATCGATGATTTTTCTCCCAACTACGATTTTTGCTGACATCTGCCTATCGCTCATCTCTACCCTGTTGTCAAACCATAAACGTCAATGTTCAACCAGAAAAAATCTTCAAATTTTCATTCCTGCTTTCGTTACTTCATTCCCCCTACATTTCTTCGCCCCTCACCCAAGCTGTCAAAAGCACGAAAGACGAAACGAACGAAAAAAAGACTCGTGTAATCAGCGTCTTTGACGCTGATTACACGATTCGTTTTTTTGTTCGTTTCGTCTTTCGTCTTTTTGACAGGCACGTATCCTCGTGATTACATGGTTCTTTTTTACATTCGTGAAGACTCTTTCGTTATTTTGACGTTCAGAAACTTTCCGGTGGATTTATTGGAAAATAAACAGAAGTAATAATTAAAAAAGTTTTTTAATCACTTCTTATTAATATCTACGGCTTATTTAAGTGTGAAAAATTGTTCTACAGCTCGAAATTAAAAGTTTATAAGTTCTTCGCACAATGCTCTGATTTGAGGGATGGGCGATTAAATTTTTCGATTTTAAAATCGGTGGGAAAATTTATCGAACCTGAAACATCGATGTTTTTCAAAATCGATGTATTTCTTTTTTTTCTATTTTGATAGCCAAATACGTTATAATATGTAAATTTACATCAAAACGTGTTTTTGATTTAGGGCCGTTTGTTCATAGTAGGTTAAATCTGTAATAAAGGTTCCGACTCTGGTTCTGATGATTAAATTTTCAGATTAAGGATTCATTTAATCGATTTTCTCCTCTAAGAAATTGTATTGAAATGATTTGTGCCTACATTCTATAACCCACAACATTAAATTAGTCGAGAAATGATGAAAATTGAAACAAATCATGAGTTCTAATTTATTTTTCAACGTTTCTCGACTAATGTTATCGATGCGAGAATTACAGAATGTGCACTGTACGATATTTGGAGCAAATCGGTCCACCTGTTTATTCACTATCTCGATGGACTGTATAGTGCACAGACGTAGAAATCAACGGACGGTATGGTAAAACTACTTTTTAAGACTTCTCCATGTTTACAAGAACCCAATACTTGCCCTATAGAATATGTAAAAAGAACTAAAAACTTCCACACCACATATGTATTGTTTTATCAAATGCATTTTTAAATTTACGTGGTGTGAACATTTTATCGGGGTTACATCTTAAATGACTATGTAAATGAATTCTTAATTTTAAAAACGAAAATTGTACACAAAGAGAACTAGGTACTTTTTAAAAAATTTGTACAGCAAAAAAGAGAAAGGAAAGTAGATATTAACATGATTGGAATACCTTATTTGTAACTAGTTCTTATTCACTCTCTTTTCTGGAACCGCAAAACCCCTTGTTGCATGAAAAGTATTCATATTCTTTTCGTATGAAATAATCGATTTCCAAAATCCTTCCAGCCAAAAAAGTGCAAAAAAATGTACTTTCACATTTAGTATTTATAAGAATGATGTTTTTTGTAGAAAGCACACATAGTTGAAGTTGCTTTCTTTGCATTTGATTTACAGAAACCATTTTATTTGCATATTTTTAATTTTCTGTAGTCGATGTATTTAATTTTAAAATCGATATCTGATATCGATGATTTTTCTCTCAACTACGATTTTTGCTGACAACTAGCTATCGCTCATCTCTACCCTGTTGTCAAACCATAAACGTCAATGTTCAACCAGAAAAAATCTTCAAATTTTCATTCCTGCTTTCGTTACTTCATTCCCCCTACATTTCTACACCCCTCACCCAAGCTGTCAAAAGCACGAAAGACGAAACGAACGAAAAAAAGACTCGTGTAATCAGCGTCTTTGACGCGTCTTTGACGCTGATTACACGAGTCTTTTTTTCGTTCGTTTCGTCTTTCGTGCTTTTGACAGCTTTGGTGAGGGGCGTAGAAATGTAGGGGGAATGAAGTAACGAAAGCAGGAATGAAAATTTGAAGATTTTTTCTGGTTGAACATTGACGTTTATGGTTTGACAACAGGGTAGAGATGAGCGATAGGCAGATTTCAGCAAAAATCGTAGCTGAGAGAAAAATCATCGATTTCAGATATCGATTTTAAGATTAAATACATCGACTACAGAAAATTACAAAAATGCAAATAAAATGGTATATGTAACTAAAATGCAAAGAAAGCAACTTCAAATATGTGTGCTTTCTAAAAAAAACATCATTCTTATAAATATTAAATGTGAAAGTACATTTTTGTTGTGCTTTTTCGCTGGAGGGATTTTGGAAATCGATTACTTCATGGGAAAGGAACATGAATACTTCTCATACTACAAGGGGTTTGCGGTGTTTCAGCAAAGGTAGTTGGTAATAACTAGTTACAAATAAAGTATTCCAAATCATTGCTTACGTTCTGTAACTCTCACATTGGTAAAATTGATCGAGAAAGGTTTAAAAGTGGAACAAAACTCATACGATTTGTTTCAATTTTCATAGTTTCTCGACTGATTTTATCGATGCGAGAATTACAGAACGTAGGCACCATGTTTATATATACTTTCATTTCTCATTTCTGCTATACTCATTTTATAAAAAGTAATTCTCTTTGTGTATAATTTTCGTTTTTAAAATTAAGAATTCATGTGGTCATTTAAGATTTAATCCCGATAAAATGTTCACACCACGTAAATTTAAAAATGTACTTGATAAAACAATATGAAGTGTGGAAATTTTTGTTTCTTTTTACATGTTCTATAGGGCAAGTATTGGTTTCGTGTAAACATGGAGAAGTCTAAAAAAGTAGTTTTACCATACCGTCCGTTGATTTCTACGCTCTTTGCACTATACAGTGTCCATTGAGATAGAGGTTAAACAGGTGAACCGATTTGCTTCAAATATCGTACAGTGCAAGTTTTGTAATTCCCACATCGATAACATTGGTCGAGAAACGTTAAAAAATAAATTAAAACTCATAATGTGTTTCAATTTCCAACATTTCTCGACTAATTTTATCGATGTGAGTTACAGAACGTAGAAACAGATCATTTTAATGGAATTTCTTAGAGGAGAAAATCGATTAAATGAATCCTTAATCTGAAAATTTAATCATCAGAACCAGAGTCGGAACCTTTATTACAGATTTAACCTACTATGAACAAACGGCCCTAAATCAAAAACACGTTTTGATGTAAATTTACATATTATAACGTATTTGGCTATCAAAATAGAAAAAAAAGAAATACATCGATTTTGAAAAACATCGATGTTTCAGGTTCGATAAATTTTCCCACCGATTTTAAAATCGAAAAATTTAATCGCCCATCCCTCAAATCAGAGCATTGTGCGAAGAACTTATAAACTTTTAATTTCGAGCTGTAGAACAATTTTTCACACTTAAATAAGCCGTAGATATTAATAAGAAGTGATTAAAAAACTTTTTTAATTATTACTTCTGTTTATTTTCCAATAAATCCACCGGAAAGTTTCTGAACGTCAAAATAACGAAAGAGTCTTCACGAATGTAAAAAAGAACCATGTAATCACGAGGATACGTGCCTGTCAAAAAGACGAAAGACGAAACGAACAAAAAAACGAATCGTGTAATCAGCGTCAAAGACGCTGATTACACGAGTCTTTTTTTCGTTCGTTTCGTCTTTCGTGCTTTTGACAGCTTGGGTGAGGGGCGAAGAAATGTAGGGGGAATGAAGTAACGAAAGCAGGAATGAAAATTTGAAGATTTTTTCTGGTTGAACATTGACGTTTATGGTTTGACAACAGGGTAGAGATGAGCGATAGGCAGATGTCAGCAAAAATCGTAGTTGGGAGAAAAATCATCGATTTCAGATATCGATTTTAAGATTAAATACATCGACTACAGAAAATTACAAAAATGCAAATAAAATGGTTTATGTAACTAAAATGTAAAGAAAGCAACTTCAAATATTTGTGCTTTCTAAAAAAAACATCATTCTTATAAATATTAAATGTGAAAGTACATTTTTTTGCGCTTTTTCGCTGGAAGGATTTTGGAAATCGATTATTTCATGGGAAAGGAACATGAATACTTTTGATACTACAAGGGGTTTGCGGGGTTTCAGCAAAGGTAGTGGGTAATAACTAGTTACAAATAAAGTATTCCAAATCATTGCCTACGTTCTGTAACTCTCGCATTGATAAAATTGATCGAGAAACGTTGAAAAGTTTAAATTTTCATAGTTTCTCGACTGATTTTATCGATGCGAGAGTTACAGAACGTAGGCACATGTTAATATCTACTTTCCTTTCTCATTTCTGCTGTACTCATTTTATAAACAGTAATTTTCTTTGTGTATAATTTTCGTTTTTAAAATTAAGAATTCATGTGGTCATTTAAGATTTAATCCCGATAAAATGTTCACACCACGTAAATTTAAAAATGTACTTGATAAAACAATATGTAGGGTGGAAATTTTTGTTTCTTTTTACATTTTCTATAGGGCAAGTATTAGTTTCGTGTAAACATGGAGAAGTCTAAAAAAGTAGTTTTACCATACCGTCCGTTGATTTCTACGCTCTTTGCACTATACGAGGTCAATTGAGACAGAGGTTCAACAGGTGGACCGATTTGCTCCAAATATCGTTCAGTGCAAGTTTTATAATTCCCACATCGATAACATTGGTCGAGAAACGTTAAAAAATAAATTAAAACTTATAATGTGTTTCAATTTCCATCATTTCTCGACTAATTTTATCGATGTGAGTTACAGATTTAACCTACCATGAACAAACGGCCCTAAATCAAAAACACGTTTTGATGTAAATTTACATATTATAACGTATTTGGCTATCAAAATAGAAAAAAAATAAATATATCGATTTTGAAAAACATCGATGTTTCAGGTTCGATAAATTTTCCCACCGATTTTAAAATCGAAAAATTTAATCGCCCATCCCTCAAATCAGAGCATTGTGCGAAGAACTTATAAACTTTTAATTTCGAGCTGTAAAACAATTTTTCACACTTAAATAAGCTGTAGATATGAATAAGAATTAATTAAAAAACATTTTTAATTATTACTTCTGTTTATTTTCCAATAAATCCCCCGCAAAGTTTCTGAACGTCAAAATAACGAAAGAGTCTTCACGAATGTAAGACGCTGATTACACGATTCGTTTTTTCGTTCGTTTCGTCTTTCGTCTTTTTGACAGGCACGTATCCTCGTGATTACATGATTCTTTTTTACATTCGTGAAGGCTCTTTCGTTATTTTGACGTTCAGAAACTTTGCGGTGGATTTATTGGAAAATAAACAGATGTAATAATTAAAAATGTTTTTTAATCACTTCCTATTCATATCTACAGCTTATTTAAGTGTGAAAAATTGTTTTACAGCTCGAAATTAAAAGTTTATAAGTTCTTCGCACAATGCTCTGATTTAAGGGATGGGCGAATAAATTTTTCGATTAAAATCGGTGGGAAAATTTATCGAACCTGAAACATCGATGTTTTTCAAAATCGATGTATTTCTTTTTTTTTCTATTTTGATAGCCAAATACGTTATAATATGTAAATTTACATCAAAACGTGTTTTTGATTTAGGGCCGTTTGTTCATAGTAGGTTTAATCTGTAATAAAGGTTCCGACTCTGGTTCTGATGATTAAAGTTTCAGATTAAGGATTCATTTAATCGATTTTCTCCTCTAAGAAATTCCATTCAAATGATCTGTGGCTACGTTCTGTAACTCACATCGATAAAATTAGTCGAGAAATGTTGGAAATTGAAACACATGAGTTTTAATTTATTTTTTAACGTTTCTCGACCAATGTTATCGATGTGGGAATTATAAAACTTGCACTGTACGATATTTGGAGCAAATCGGTCCACCTGTTGAACCTCTGTCTCGAATGACCTCGTATAGTGCAAAGAGCGTAGAAATCAACGGTAAAACTACTTTTTTAGACTTCTCCATGTTTACACGAAACCAATATTTGCCCTATAGAAAATGTAAAGAGAAACAAAAATTTCCACCCTACATATTGTTTTATCAAGTAAATTTTTAAATTTACTTGGTGTGAACATTTTATCGGGATTAAATCTTAAATGACCACATGAATTCTTAATTTTAAAAACGAAAATTATACACAAAGAGAATTACTGTTTATAAAATGAGTACAGAAGAAATGAGAAAGGAAAGTAGATATTAACATGTGCCTACGTTCTGTAACTCTCGCATCGATAATATCAGTCGAGAAACTATGAAAATTGAAACATTTCAACGTTTCTCGATCAATTTTATAAATGCGAGAGTTACAGAACGTAGGCAATGATTTGGAATACTTTATTTGTAACTAGTTATTACCCACTACCTTTGCTGAGACCCCGCAAACCCCTTGTTGCATGAAAAGTATTCATATTCTTTTCCTATGAAATAATCGATTTCCAAAATCCTTAAAGCCAAAAAAATGCAAAAAAATTTACTTTCACATTTAATATTTATAAGAATAATATTTTTTTAGAAAGCACACATATTTGTAGTTGCTTTCTTTGCATTTTAGTTACATATACCATTTTATTTGCATTTTTGTAATTTTCTGTAGTCGATGTATTTAATCTTAAAATCGATATCTGAAATCGATGATTTTTCTCTCAACTACGATTTTTGCTGACATCTGCCTATCGCTCATCTCTACCCTGTTGTCAAACCATAAACGTCAATGTTCAACCAGAAAAAATCTTCAAATTTTCATTCCTGCTTTCGTTACTTCATTCCCCCTACATTTCTACACCCCTCACCCAAGCTGTCAAAAGCACGAAAGACGAAACGAACGAAAAAAAGACTCGTGTAATCAGCGTCTAAAAAAGAACCATGTAATCACGAGGATACGTGCCTGTCAAAAAGACGAAAGACGAAACGAACGAAAAAAAGACTCGTGTAATCAGCGTCTTTTTCGTTTGTTTCGTCTTTCGTGCTTTTGACAGCTTGGGTGAGGGGTGTAGAAATGGGCGGGTTCAATGAATTACATCTGTCATCTGAATTTTCAGAATTCTAAATTTATGTCGTTGAACGCAAAAAACATCTGAAATTTCAGTCAAAAATCATTGTGTCAAATTCTTGCATTTACTTATAGTACATATTTGCATTGAATCGAAATAAAATAAAACTTTCATTATATTCGTAAATTAAGCATTCATTATGAAGATGATATTATATGAAAAGTGTAACTAAATCAGCAAACGATTTTATAAATTTCCTTAAAAAGGTTTGCATAGAATATCATAATTTATTCAGTTTTGTTTTTCAAATATTTTTATTGAAATGTATGACCAACAAAATAATGCAAAACTATCGAAATTTCAATATAAAGAAGATTTTTGAAAAACTCACTAAACAATATTCATTGAAATAAATTAATAATTTACATGACCTAAACATAAAAAAACACCAACCACAGTGAAAATTATAAAGTTCAACTTTATGTGTAGTACTTCAGCTGCTTTGGCATTTCACCCACCACAAACAACTTTCATCTGAATTTTCAGATGAGAATTTCTTGTCTGCAAATTCAGATGAAACGTAACTAAACGTAACTAAAAGTCATCTAACTTTTTATGACGGCTGGCCAATCAGAAGCTCTAAAAATTCAGAATTCTGAAAATTCAGATGACAACTACTAGTACTCAGATGATATTGATATTTTCTGGAAAACGAAGCGAGCTGTTACTTGCGCATTTGCAAGTATCCAAGCGGGTGGTGGAGAAAATGGCTTTGGCTATTAATGAGGACAAGACGAAGTATACGCTGACATCGAGAAAGGAATCTCAGCGTGGCCGACTCGGTTAAAATCAAAACGTCACGATAGATAGGCAAATGGCAATTGCATCGTTTAGAAGTAGTTTTAGAGCCATCTATACTAAAGTAAGTAAGTAAGTTTTGAACCCGTCCAGTAAATTAGATTTGAATTGAACGTATCCATTGCTGAATATGCCTACCGACCACGTAAAGTTATATATGTCAACTACCTACAACGTTACGTATTTGCCCAAACTTGAAACAAAACATGCAATTTACGAATTGTTTTTTAATGCGCGAATTTTCAGAATAGAAAGAGGACTTTAGTTATTTACTTTTACATTCCTCGTTGAAAAATAGGAAAAAGTTTTTTTCAAATTTAGTATTCTACATAGAAATTATAAAAAAATGGATTTCACAAATTTCTTAGTCCGAAAGGTGGTTGATTTCAATTATATTAACCATACAAAAATAATTCAAATTTATATTCATTTCAGTGCCCACCGACAGCAATGTACATTCCAAATTTTATCACCTTCGAGGAAGAAGAACGGATTTTAACACAAATCGAAAGAACCCCCAAGCCAAAATGGACTCAGCTACTAAATCGCCGCCTTATCAATTATGGTGGTATACCACACCCAAACGGAATGATATCTGAAGAAATTCCTGCATGGCTACAGGCGTATGTCGACAAAATCAATAATTTGGGTGCGTACCGCAAAAAACGATATTCACTAGTATTGTTCTATTGCAAAACAAATACAATTTGCAGGTATTTTCGAATCAGAGAAGGCCAACCATGTACTGGTGAATGAATACCTCGCTGGACAGGGAATTATGCCACATACCGATGGGCCACTGTTTCACCCAATAATCACTACCCTCTCATGCGGTTCGCACACTATTCTTGAGTTCACAGAACGTCAAAAATCATCAGAAACTGATGAAGCTCCAACACCTAGGGATATCCGATACAAATTGTTACTTGAACCACGATCTTTACTTATTCTGAAAGATACGCTGTACTCGGATTATCTGCATGCAATTAATGAATGCAGCGAAGACACACTATGTGATCGAGTTTGCAATTTCGAAAACTGTGAAGCCGCTTATAAGATGGGCGACAAGATGACGAGAAAGACCAGAATATCATTGACAATTAGAAATGTACCAAAAACTTCAAAGCTGAAAATTAAATTTTAAAAATGGAGATGTAAATTTGCCCATATTCAGCTCTATCGCGAACTTCCGCAAAAATTCCACCGCTTTATTTCCCACAGAAACTTTTTCCTACTTAACAAGTGGTAGAAAGTGGAAAAAGGTCGGAAAAAAAATTTCATTATTGTGAATGCGTTGAATGGAAATTTATTTCTTGATGGGGATGATTGCATGGGATAAGTTTTAATTGAGGACCTTAATACACCGGAATTGATTCCAAAAATTGTGCAATTCATATTTGTTACCTTTGTGATTGTATGTCGATGTCGACCTATGCTGTACCTTATTCCAGAGTAATTATCATGTATTGGTTTTTAAAGCTGATGTATGTTGCACAGCACAATAAATATTTAAAATATTTGTGTTTATTCTTGGTGCAGTTTTTTTTTACATTTTAAAAATAAAGAATACAATTTTCAGATAGGTTCAACGAAAGTTCTTGTTTTGAAAATTGGAGGGAATGGGCCTTCCTTATTAATAAGAAGCGTTTAAACATGAAATTCTTGTTAAAGACTACCCATCGAAGAAGCCAATTTGGATAATCATATATGATTTTTATTGATATGAGGAGAATAGCAGTGGTCGAATTTTATCATCACTTGTGATCCATAAGATCATAACTTGCAAATAAAACGATAATAACTGTTCTTTACATTACTCGAACTATTTGTATAAATCTAAATAGCAAGAGTAAAAACTAATTTTTGTATCATGAAATATGATCCTGGCAAAGTGTCTTAGGGCCCATTATTGCTGACGAACTCAACAGAGCCTGAGTTGCCTTAGCGGAAATTAAACCTTAACTCAGCTGTCATCTACGAAACCCTGTGCTTTTATCCAACCAAACAAATTTGTCGTTCTATGGAAGACACCTATTTCATTTAAATAGTATTTTATGTTAAAATGTTGGAATCCATAATAGGCACATAATGTCATTTTCTTCTCTTGGTAAATGCTAAATATGAATGTATTTATTTGGTAAGTGAGTCGAGGTAAAACTTCACAAAAATAACGGTGGGCCCCGTAAAGACGATGCTGATAATATCACAATTCTTCAATTCTTAAATTCTTACCCAAAACTTTCGAAGCCCACAGTTTTATTTTTTTAAGATTCAAAATTCAGTGAATAAAAAAGCTTTGAAATAAATAAATTAAAAATTAGAAAATTTAACTGCAGTGAAATCAAATGCTTGTAAATTCATTTTAGCCATTGTGAAAAGATTTTAAATTTGTTAACAAAAAACAATTGGATCTTATGTTTGGTTGTTTTTCAAGTTATAAGCCTCATAAACTCAAGATCAGTGAACATCGTCCTTTGCTGCCGTGGGTGTCGGTGCTGACATGGAAATAGAGCATAATTTGAAACCGATTTACGGTCATCCAAATGTTAAAATCAAAGAAAAAGATATAACGGACAACTTAATCTTAATGTACATGTGCCACAAGTAAAAGTAAGTAAAAAGAAATATTTTTGAAGGGTATTTCCCGATTGCGATGAAATTCATGATAGGGCTGATTAAAATGTCATTTTTGAAATGTTTACATTATCCATTGTTAGGTACCACATGAAAAAAAAATCGTAAAAAAAATTTAATTGGGCCCTATCGCGAACGACATTTCCCGGGAAATATTTCCCACGTTCGAAAAATTCGTATCGTGAATGGTGTTCGAAATTCCCCTCGGAATTTATTGCTATCGTGAACAATATTTCCATGGGAAATTTGTTGTAATTTCTCTGGAATTTTTCCGCATTTATTTTGGTGGAGAAATTAAGGCGAGACAGAGAAATTAAAACTGTTTTGATAAATAAACACAATTTTTTAATTTTATTATGGGACGAACTCAACAAATCAAAACCAAATAGAACTGCTGGTCAGTATTATGGAAAAAATACAGATATAGAGACTGAATTTAATACCTACAGAGAAAAAGAAGATTTGGCAAAATTTGGCCGAAATGCATTTTCATTTGGATTACCTTCTTGCAACAAAAAAGCAAAAATGCAAAACCAAGAAAACGATCACTCCTGGAAGTTTATACATATTTTTCGAAAAAATATAAATTTTTCTTTCTTTGCTCTTTGCGGTTTGAATTTTGATCCATTCTGGACAAAGCTTTTCCTCGAAAATGTTAAGGAAGTTCGACTGGGCAAGACCTACATCGTGGTCCTTGCCGACTCCTCTTTGGTACCCACCTTCAGCAAAAAAAAAAAAACGCAGCCTTGAACTAAGCCTGACGATGTGTGGACAGTGTTTTCAGATGGAAGGATTTTGTTCTTCTGCGAAATTTAACACCTCGTTCAAATGGAAAAATCTAATTGGCAACATGAAAAAATTAAATTATTTTGTTTGTTGTGCACCCTAGCAAGGTATCGAAGAGGACAACTTTATGCAATTTTATACAATTCAGTTGAAATGAACGCACCCAATATTTCTTTCTTCACATGGATGAGGAATTTGTTTGGGATATTTTGTTTTATTTTAAAGGGAATTTCTACTAAAATTTAATTTTTTTTAATTATGATCCTTTGATAACACTGCACACAATTCGAAAATGATCTCCGAAAATAATTTTGTTTTTTCAATGTTGGTAGTTTTTTCCCTGGAAAAATTTATTTCGAGGGAAGTTCACGATAACTAGAAATATTTCTTGGGAATGAAATATTCCGTGGGAACTAAAATTCCCCGGGAGATTCCCGATAGGGCCCAATAAAGATTTACGACACTTTTAAAAAAATTCTCTAAATTTTTGTGTATTTGTTTGTATTTTTAAAAATAATAACATAAGTATTTTACTTTAGTAGACTCTTTTGATATTTTGTAAAATTTAACATCATTTTAATTAAATAAATTAATTTTATAAAACGAAACGCATAGATAACCAACGACAAAAAAGAAAAACAATAGTTTGAGATCAGATAATCAGCCTATTTTCGTAACTTTAAAATACTTACCAAAACATCGTGAAAATATTTAAAGAGACAGACAAAAAAATATGCTGTCCGTTGTTTGATTAATTTTTTGTGTGGAAGTGTCAGTGTGTGATCCCGCAAAAAGTTTTGGAATGCAAACAGAGGACATAGGATAGAAAAGAAAACCCCTAAACTAGCAACCCTGATGTCATCCGACCTCGTTATCATCAATTGACGGTGCAGATTCAATTACAGAGCCTTCGTCAACTATATTATTATCAATCAATTTTATCCAAAGTAAATAGCAATGTTTAAGGTTACAAATAGTTCATTTATTTTTTTTTAATGAATCTTATCAAATGTTGACTTTAATAATTATAATGTAATGTATTATGTAAATATAAAAAAAAAAGTATTTTCCTCGCACCAATTTCATAATAAGACAAAAATTAAATACAAGAAAAGTCATCTATACTACTCTAAAACACCCAAGTTAAAAAAAATAAGGCACTAACATGTTTAACAGAATTTACATTTCTTTTTCTTTATCACATAAATTTCAAGACTTTTTTTTTGAAATAAAAACAATATTCACGCTTTTGAGATCTCCGGATAATCAGAAATATAAATAGAATTTCTTCGAATATTTACTTAATTTCCTTGTGAAGAAATTGAGATAGTGATTTCATTCGGTTTTAAAATTACTTTTTGTCGCATATTGAAGTTAACAGAAGATAGAAAGAGAGTACTTTGGACTTCTTGTCGAGAAACCGTATTAAGTTTACTCTACTGGTCAGTCAAATTGATAAAAACTCCTGAGATCTCAGAAACGCCAACTGGCGACAAGTTTCCATTTATTGACACATTATAAAAATATATAATACACAGTTCTTGTATATATTTGAAAAAAAAAAAATATTTTTTATTTAAAATAAACAGATAAAACATGAACATTAAAAAAAATATACATATATACAAAAGTATATTCGTTGTTTTGTTTCATTTTTAAAATTTTAATTTGCAGGATGGCACCGATCATTTATTTTTTAACAATTGGAAGTAATGTCACTCAAAAAAGTTGTTAAGTACTTTTATCAGTAAAAATAAATATAAATACAAAAAATTTAATAACACTGGTAAAAAATGCTTCTTTGAAAGGCAGTTTTATAAATATTTTCTATTAGAAAAAAATTATAATTAACACTCATATCTTATGTGAATATAGGTTTTCATTTTTAGTGCATAAATCACATTTCAGATTTAGATAATGGCATTTTTATTAACCCATGAGCATGAGTCCTGTGACTTATTTTCATTATTTTTCTTAAATGCATTCTATTTTGATTTTTTATTTATTGTACGCTAACATGCTTAAATTAAACATCTAAAAATATTAAAAAATTAAATTCAATAGTTAAAAAAAGAACTGTTAAAGAACACTTAACAACGTTAAAAATACTTTTAATATAAGTTTAATACTATTTTATAATTATGTGTTCTGATTATGTAAATTATTATTATTATATTTAAATTAAAAATATTTTAAAAACAGAAGAAAATGCAAACAAAAAAGCTTTGAGCTCATCAAATAAATTTCTTCAAAGAAATAAAATCAAGTTTTTAAACATTTACGACAGTAAGTTGTGTTTTTAAAAATAAATAGACTTAAGATTAAATAACATTTGTTTCGTTGTAAAATATGATTTTTACATTACTAAACACAATATGACGATGGAACTTCTAAGATAATTGTTCCGGCGGAATGTCGGAAGTTTGGATTTTCTACTCCAGCCGTTCCTTCTATAACAATTGATCGTGGTTTACCACCTAAGCGGCATTGAATTGTTGAATTGACGTCCACTCGAAGTTCACGATTGTTAATGCTAAAACAAATAGAAGTGAGATGATAATTTAATCAGTAGCAACAAAGAGATTTTGAATTAAATTTATTTATTTAAATAAATAAAATATAATTGTTCGCAATGCAGTTGGGGAATTTCTAGGAAGCATACATTTGATATTAAAACATATCTTTACAAAAAAAATGCAACAGTTACTCAAAATAATTATTCCTTTGTGTTTTACCGGTCAATATTAGGATTTCGACTTATCCGTGTTTTTACAGATGCATGTATAATTAAATTTATAATCAACGGAAGTAAAAATAACTTACTCTTGATATTTTTTACAAATGATTCCAACAATCTCTCCAATTCTGTCCTCTTCAAGTGGTCTATTTTCTCCTTGAAGCATGAAAACCAAATCATTATTCGCAGGAGAATGGAAAACAATAAGCTGATCTCGTCCCGTGCTAACACTTATTGATGTCAACTGAAATAGGCAATATACATAATTTAACAATTTTTTTAGAATTCAATAACTCTTACGTCTTTGATTAAAATCGATCGCTTCATATTTTTAAATTTATATTTCGCTCCATCTAACTTATAAATCGCCGTATCTGTTATAATAAAAGCACGATCTGCACTTTTGTTGTATCTGTTGAATTTTTTGACAAATCCGGAAAACAACACAAATTTGAAACCGTCAGAATTCTTTAAATTCTTTACACTTTCAGTGTACCCTATATAGCCAGTGTTTTCTTGGTTATTACACAAATAGTCACCAACCCATTTTCTAGCTTGTCCCCAATGTTTTCGGCGTCCTTTTAACGCACTAACAGCTATAATTTGCAAACGCATCTGAGGCCATTCGGATCGTGGGAATTTACGAAGAATCATAAATGCCCTCCATTTATTAAAAAGACTTTTAAGACGTGGTTCAGCCGTACGTCCGGATAATGGTGGTTGCGGCCATTGTATGCTTTTTCCATAGTCACGCATGTTCTTAGCATGACGAAATCTTTGTGCTAGATCGCTAATATACGAACGCAATTTATACGTCTTATAGTAGCGCATTATAACCATGGCTGCCTTCATTTTATGATAGTTCTTTCGGCAAATCCAGCCTCGAACTAGTTTCTGCAAAAGAGTTACAATGTGAGGGATCATTTCGTTGCGCTGAGACTCCAAGGAAAATAATGTTTTTGGAGACCTGTAAACATGCTATATTATATACATTGTTGTTTTCGGATATAATTTGTCTCAACCTTACCTAATAAATATCTTGGTTTGCCCATACTTGACATCATTTTTGAAGCCTTTTTCATCAATTAAAGTTTTAACTCCTTCTTTTTCGCTACCAGAGCGGAAATTTGGCCATGTGTATTGGGAAATCATTTTGTACCGCAACAAGAATTTGTCATATTGTTGGCGATGTACGAAACCCGCTCGTCGGACGCGAACATTTTCTAAGAGACCTAAATAACGAACTTGATGTTCGACGCGCATATCATCGAAAACGGTGGCACTTTTAATGTCATTGGGTTTTACGCAACGCACATAGAAAGGTTCCTTCTTTAACAAAGTGCTAACTAAATCAATCATGGATTTTTGGAAAAGTGTTCCAGCGGTCAGTGGTCGTTTTGTTGTTTTCTTAATGTCCTGAGCACCTTCAGGCCACATAGAACTCACATTCGGATCTTTCGAATGATGTAAAAGACGTTTGAAGTCCTGGTACAGAGTATCTTTGTTCTTTTCAATAAAACCATTTATCTTGTAAATCACATCACCCGCATAGTGTGTGATACGAAAGTCCTCACGATGTTTGAGTTCCTTGTCCATTGGTTTTAACTGGCGACTTGTGTAATGAGGATGATTTTTCAGAGTTTTATCCATCGCACCAAGAAGTGTTTCATCGTTAACTTTACCAACACTAAGGCACGCTTCGTCCATGATAGCAATTATTCCTTTGTGTGGTTGTTCAACTAAATCGCAGATAATCTGTGAACAAAAATTAAACATTTTAGTGACGATGTTTAAGAAGTAATATTATAAAAGATTAAATTTGTCTGAATTCTGAAAATTAACTTTTTTTAATAAAAAAAATTTACGTTATCGCTGAGTAGTATAGGCTATGTGCAATACAGGAAATCCAGCAAAAAGTAGCTTCAAAACCACATTTATTTTTTGAGTTAAATGTATTAAAATACAACCAGGCGACGGTAACGACATTTTATTTATTTGTATTTCTTATTATATTGATATTAATAATTCAAAAAAATTGTTAAATTATACAAATAAAATAATCTAATCTAATCAATCAAAAGAAAGTAATAAATACAAAAAATATCAGATTATTGAGAGATTACTCTGAAATAACTGTACTAGAAACTCAAAGTTGCATTACTCAAACAAAATGAAAATTTGAAAGAAAACCTAAAACCACACATTGGGTGTTATGAATAAAACGGAGAACCGGCTCGACTTTTGGAGCATGTTATCGATTCGGTATGAATACTAGCATTTTCATAGCAACTGCTTAGCTTTTTGTGTTCAGCACCTACTCTGAGCACGCGCTCCGTTTTCATTCATATCACCAATTGTGTGGCACTATTCTCGAATCCTCTTCTCTTTTAGCATCACGTTTTACTACGCAAAATTTTGTGTTGACTTTGGCGGGTAGATGGCTATTAAATTTTTCAAATGTTTTAAGTAGTGTAAAGAAAAGAGACAATTTATGCATGAAAAAAACAAACGAACACTAGGAAACAGGAGATCTGACGCTGTTGTCACTCTTAACCGTATTGTTTTTAATTTAATACGATGATCTACTATGTATAATGTATATGGGTCATTTACGATGATTAAATACGACTATTGCTTACCTTATTGTTGAAATATTCAATGTTTGTCCATTCAATGCCTTCCCTCATGTACTCTTCTTGTTCTTGTTTCAATACAAGCTCTATAAAAATAAATTTTTAAATAAAAATTTTCAAAAAATATCTTAAAATATTAATTAATTACCAATAAACAACTGTTGCAACTTTTCGTTACAATAATTAATACAAAACTGTTCAAAGCTATTCGAATCGAAAATTTCGAATCCATAAATATCAAGAACGCCAATTACAGAATTGAAACGAGCCTGAGCTTTCGAACCACGGAATACTATTGCCCGATTTATTCTACTTATAATCCAAGTGAACAAGCGATCGTAAATGGCTTTTGCTAGAGCATCTTTACCAAATTCAGCTTGAGTAGCATTGTGCTCTTTTTCCATGACAGTACCGCCAGCAGCTATAATTCTTTTTGTAAGTGCATCTGATATTTCTTTTTCAGTAACTTGAAGAAGCTTTGCTGCTGATTTAAGATGGGACTTGTTTGCTATAATTAATTCGTCTTCTTGACCTTAGATAAGAACAAAAAAAATCCAGTTATATTTATGAAAACATGTTGTGTTTTAAGCTTACTTTGGAAAGTGATGTTTCCTAAATGAAGAATCGCACCTACAACTCGCCAAATTGTACTAGTTTCGTCAGATGTAAATCCCAGTGTTCGAAAGGCATTGCAAGTGCCTTTATAATCAGACTTTTCATTTAGAACATCTATGCTACCCTGATTGGTATAATGATATTTCATTGGGTCTCTTACAATATCAAACTGACGGAGTTCGTTGTCATTTACACCACGAAGAAGCTGAAAATTAATAAAATCAAAAAGGAGCGTCAGAAAAAAATAAAAATAAAAACAGAGTGTACATTTCTAATATATTCATGTCGGTTATAAAATATACTGGATCCGCAGTAATTCGCAGTACGGTTCCCTCTTTTCTCTTCACCCATTTGCCGTGAAAAGAAAAGAGAACACTGTAGATTATTTTTTAAATCGTTGATCGAATGCTCATAGGGCAAGATTATTAGTTTGTTTAAAAAAAAATGTAAGGGCGATTTAGAGAATAAAAAGTTTTTCCTTAACAGTGTTTAGCATTTGCATGCCATTTTGCATTTTGTATTTGCATGCCATTTTGACACCAAACGAAAAAGACATAAGTGTTTTTCTATTTTTGCGTTCAATTCGTGCAATTGCCTGCAGATAAAGTTTATTGCCTTTCTTGAGAGTAGGTACCCAATGAATAATTCAAAATGAAAGTTCTCAATATTAGACCTTTCACATTATGATACCTGTGATACCAAATTTATTTAGCCAATGACCTAAGAACGCAATCAACTACAACTTCTCTATTAGTCTTTTTGTTTATCTTTGTAAAAAGATACGAGAATTTTTTCGAAGAATAAAAATTACTATCTAACACGAATACCATTTTCAATTATGTCATTAAGTTAAACTTTAATTGATTAGGTTAACGACTATTCTTTAACAAAAACTTTAGTCTTAATTTTTTTTTATTATTTGCCATTTCAGTGATAAGATAATTGAAATGGCCACTTAACAAAAAATAAAATAAAAATAGATTTACCTGATAGAAACTGTGGAAATTTCTTTCGCCGGGTTGTTGCTGAATAACACGCGATTTTTCAAGTAGATAATTGGTAATAATCCCACCAACGGGATCGGCTTTATAATCAAATTCAATATCCATGTACTTTCCAAATCGACTAGAGTTGTCGTTGCGATTTGTTTTCGCATTGCCAAATGTTTCTAAAATTGCATTGCTTTGAATGAGTACGTTTTTCACTCTGAAAAGAAGTAACAAAAATCATAAATAGATATCTATAATAGAGTAATTTGGGGTAAGACTGTTTTTTCTTGCCCTTTGATATAAGACTGAAAAAGATGGAGCAGCTACATACTGAAAATAACCATTTTTTAAGCAAAAATATACTAAAAACAACATATACAAATTATACAAAAACCCCTTATAATAGGGTTTTTGTGTGATTACCCACTTGCAGTTAAGCTGCCAAGAATTCGCACCATTATTATAAATATTGAAGGTTTGAAAGAAACAACAACAATTGGGTGAGCTACCACCAAGATTTTATAATTTTTCGTTCAAAACACAATTCAAGTAATTTTGAGTAAATTTACTAAATAAGGTAGAAGCTTTCAGACCTATGTGTAAGAGTGTGCATTACACAGCTTTTATTGCCTTTAAAGTGAAGCTGTGAATTGATATCCACATTAAATTTACTAAAAAAACTGACTTAAAATAAAAAAAAAAAAATATTAAAAAACAACGGCAATACTTACAACAAAACCCTATACATATCGCTCACCGCCTGCAATAATGGCACAAGGCCAAAAAATTGAAATTTGATTAAAATTAAACCCTTTACATTTCTGTAATATCGGCACATTGATACTTCTTCTCAATTACGCGCTTAAAGACTTTCGAGGTACATTGCTTAATGCAATAATGACACTTTCCCAAAAAAGGCGGATGCCGCCCACTTTTGAATCCCGGAAAAAAAGTTATAAGTAAGTAATGCTTTTCACATCAAAATGGCAAATCCGTGTCAGGATAGCATTATTTATAGGAACAGAAATCGAAATTGAAAAAAGGCATATTTTAAATAGCTTGTATCTCGAAACTGAAAAAAATGTGTTGTGCCATTATTGCAGGCGGTGAGCGATATAGGTTTTTTTAAAGCCACGAATTTATTCTTTCATTTTCTTTTTCTATTAAAATTGTTTTAATCGATAATTTAAATTTTCAATTTTCTCAAAAATTAGAAGACATTTAAGCATCTGGTGCGTCCGTCCGGTCGAGCGTGCGTAAATTATACAAATTCAATGTAAGTAAGGATTTAAGGAATAATATGGCTGCTAAAATTTTGAACCATAAAATATTCCATTTTGTATATCCTTCTGTTGTGGTCCATTAAAATAATCCATTTTTTAATTCTTTTTGGTCGAAAAGCAAAATTTATTAACAGACATAATATGTATCAGTATTTAAAAAGAATTGTATGTATAGAAAACTGAACTATGGGTTTTCAAATAGGGCATATTTGGCTTCAATTGTACATATAGGGCATTTAAAACATTTAAGATTTTTGAAAAAAGTTCATACAAAATTATGACCTTCTAATACAAAGGCTTATGTGGCAGACCAATACTGACCATTCTTTCACAAAAGTGCATTTAGATCATTTGTAACACTGATTATCTTTGGCAGTAATTGAGATAGGACAGATTTAATTACACTAAAACAAAGATCTCCTTTTTGTATCTAAGGAAACATTCCTAACTCAAATATGGTGAAAATGCGTAATACTCCAATACTGGGGTGCCTTGTTTTTTAATATTTTTTTTTTATTTGAAATCAGTTGTTTTTAGAAATTTGCACTTCGCGACTTATCTGGTAGTAGTCCTTTCACTAAGGTGGCGATATAATTAATGTATAGCCAGAGAATTTAATTTCTAAAACAGTTCAAAGTTCGCAAATTTGTGCCAAACCAACAAATATAAAGGTTTGAATGAATAAAAAACAACATAACATAATATGTGTTATAAAAATCGCAATTTCAACCAGAGCATCTTAAGATGAAATGAAAAATGGCAAAAGGAAAATTATGTTGTGATCCGGAGTCAGGCCTTGGGGTGTCATGATATGTTTCGGATTAAATCATGTGTTTAATCAAATGCGGCTATTCACTTTGGTTTGCCGTCATTTATCCAGCCAATTAAAAATTCGCAGTCGTAAATAACATTCGGAAGGTTTAAAACTTTTAGGGAGATAGAGGAACAAAACTGCATTTTAATGAAATATTTAAGAATTATCACAAAAAAATAGTTTATGCAATTATTTTTCCCTCTAAACAAGGAAATATCATAAATTATATTTTACTTAATAGGGTACAGATAAAAAATGAGAAATTTTTTTCATTTTCTAAAAGTTGACACTTATATCAGAAAGCCATACAAATTAAAAATCACTCAAAACGAACAAGATTTTTTTGAGCGAAATTTTTATTTTTGAATGCAGTCTAAAACTATTCAATTAGGACAAAACTATTTTTTTTTTTAATTAAAAATGAATGATTTCGCACTGAAAACTGAGCTTTAGTAAGAAAAAGAGTTAAATTTCGGCACACAATACAAATTATGATAGAAGTTTCTCCATTTTTCACAATTTCTTAGCTCTAATAAAGTTAAGTACCTACTAAAAGCTAAAAAATGGAACCAGCTCAACCTTTTAATTTCTAACAAATTAATTAATTGTTGTTTTCCACCAGTTGTATTTCACTAGTATTGGTACATTTTAAATAAATTTCAATTTTAAACTGCCTGAGAAGCTTGTCATAAAGAAAAAATGAATAAAGTCACTCATGAACAAGGCATACAACAGAAAATTGAAAAGAAATTTTAATAAGAATTATTTAATAGAGGAGATAAATTGAAAGTGAAAAAAAGTAATAACAATGTGTTACGTGATTTAACTTTCAATTTTTTTAATTTCATTTTTTTTTTATTATTAGCACGAAACTTAGGATTACATTATGTGCATGAATTTATTGCAAGCTTAAACTTTAATTTCTGAGTCATGCAGCGTGATAGATAGATCTCATAATTGAAACTTTCATGTAAGAAAAAAAATCTTCGGAAATGGGAAATTATTTTTCTTTTATAATTTACAAACAATGAAATCAAACGGAGATTTAAAAATTGACAGATGACTTCACTTAAATTAAAATTAGATTGATGGAAAAGTTGTTATAAAATATTGATACATAGTTGTCTTCTTTATTCGTCAAGCATTTCCATACTTTTTGACAATGTATTTATTTAATAATTATTTTTTAAACTTATGGAAGGAATTAAATGCATGGCGGACGATGCTCTAAACATAAGTAAAAGAAGAAAGGACATATATTAGATAAATATGTAAAAGCAAAACCTTTAAAGCTAGAATTCACTTGCGATCTCAGAAATCATTCTGCGGTTAAATTGAAGATTCGCATATTTTTCATTATTTTTCACCCTACCTTTCAATTTCATTTTGTCCTTGAACATTTGTTACAGCAGCAATGTATTTCATAATGATTTTGGACGCTTCTGTTTTTCCAGCTCCCGATTCTCCCGATATAAGAATACATGTGTCTTGATGTCTTTGTTTTAGAATTCTATGTGCCGAATCTGCGATAGCGTAAAGATGTGGTGGATTTTCAAATAATTCCCGTCCTGAAATTGCAATGAAAAATTTTTATTCAAAGTAAACAATCAAAATCTATTTCTGAATATTTTAAGTAAGTTTTAAGATAGATACCAATTGCATCGCAAGCAGATCTATGCATGAATTTGTATAAAAACTAACCTTTGTATTTGTTTATCGTATCTGGACCATAAATATTCATCTGCCTGTAGGGATTCATCGAAACGCATACTTCTCCAATGTATGTGTAAATGGACCCAACCTGAAATCTGGAAAAGCATAAACAAGATTATTTTATTGAGTATTTTTTTTTTTTTAATTATACACTTTGTGATAGGGAAACTGTTATTAATGTCACGCCATATTTAAATTAAAAATCCTATATAATAATGTATGTACTAATAACGTCAGGTAAGGTTAAAAGAAGTCTTATATAACGGGTGATTTTTTAGCTGGTTTGGTTTTGGCAACACTGGTTTTGACAGCTGACGTGTGTTTAGTACCTTGTGTCACTGTCAAACAGCTTCAGTTTGGTTTGCAATTTAACCATTTGGGCGTAAAGCCTTTTAAGATACAGCTGGTGCAAGAACTAAAGCCAGCCGACCTACCACAACGCCGAATTTTTGGTGAATGGGCTCTTGGAAAGCTGGCCGAGGATCCGCTTTTTTATCGAAAAATTGTGTTCAGCGATGAGGCTCATTTTTGGTTGAATGGGTACGTAAATAAGCAAAATTGCCGCATTTGGAGTGAAGATCAGCCAGAAGCATTGCAATAGCTACCAATGCATCCCGAAAA
Organism: Epistrophe eligans; assembly: GCA_951394125.1. NCBI lineage: Eukaryota > Metazoa > Arthropoda > Insecta > Diptera > Syrphidae > Epistrophe > Epistrophe eligans. The sequence continues at coordinate 42,209,137 of OX596030.1, forward strand.
AGCCACTGTTTGGTGCGGTTTATGGGCCGGCGGCATTATTGGGCCATATTTCTTCAAAGATGATGCGAATCGCAGCGTTACTGTCAATGGTGAACGCTACCGAGCGATGATAACAAACTTTTTTTTGCCCGAAATGGAAGTTCTTGACTTGCATGATATGTGGTTTCAACAAGACGGTGCCACATGCCACACAGCACGCGAAACAATGGCGCAATTGCGAGGCGAGTTTGGTGAACAGTTAATTTCACGTTTCGGGCCGGTCAATTGGCCGCCTAGATCGTGCGATTTGACACCATTAGATTATTTTTTGTGGGGGTATGTCAAGGCTAATGTCTATAGGGACAAGCCCGCTTCGATTGACGCACTGGAAGCCAACATCCATGCATTCATTCGTGAGATACCGGCCGATATGTGTGAAAGAGTATGCCAAAATTGGACTCAGCGGATGGGCTACCTGAGACGCAGCCGCGGTCAACATTTGCATGAAATTATCTTTAAACATTAAATTGCAAGGTTCAAACTATCGATTCAAATAAATATTTCATTAATTTTTTCGAATTTTTTGTGTTTTTTTTTTTTTTAAAGTTCTAAACCTCTTAAAAAATCACCCATTACAAGCAGACAAACCAGAGTTGGTGCCATTGAAAGTGTAGATAGTCATGTCCTCATGACATCTTTTCCTTATGGATACAAAGTATGAGATGCTAAATATTGATACCGAGACCAATGATTGTACAACATTTTAGCACTCATACAATGTTGCAACATAGTTTTACTATACTTAACCTATACCTAGGGTAAGGCCGGTAGCAGCCAACGTGAAGACATTATAAAATATGTTTACTTTTGTGCATCATAAAGGGTCATAGTGTTAAGGTAGCCTGAAAGAAAAATTAACAACTCAGGCTTGTAAATATAGACATGTGTCGAATCACCATCAGAAAAATGCATATTACATAGGTATATCACTTTTCATCAGAGATGATTGTTTGTTTGTTATAATAATTGTCATGTTCAAGAAATCTCTGCCTGTCAAATACCAATTTTAGGACACTTCAGGAGATGGATAAAATACGTGATTGAAGTAATTAGCTGAATGAAATACCTATGTATGTATGGTCGAAATTATAAGTGATATCACAAAAATTTTTAATAGGCGTATTCCCAGTGTTTGCTCGCTATTAACTCGACCCTGTGTATAATTAGTGCCCAAAAATTTAGCAGGTGTAAAATCGGATAAGATGATTCTTGTCTCTTGATACTGATAACTGACGATCCCAACTAACCAATTTAGTTTGTGTATGGTGATATTATATGTGATAGCTTACATATATCACATGTGATAGATATCGAAAAAATATTTCACTGTCACTTTTTAATAATTTTGACGTTTATACATAGAATACCACAATATGATTAGAGTTATCAAAATCTTTTCTCATAACTACAACTTTTTCTAGGATTCTCTTTTTATGAATTCTGTTTATTTTTTTTTAAATAAAATAAATATTCTATGACCGAAAACTTTTACTTCTTTCTAAAAAAAGAAGAAGGAAATTATAACGTCGAAGAGTCAATTTAGTTTTATATTTTTGATAGCTAATTATTGTTAATATTTGAAGATTCAACTATGGCAACCATGATTTTGACAAATATGCCTTTAAAAATATAGCCCAGCCGCTATATAGTAAATACAAAAAAAAAAGACCTGACCGTCAAAAAATTTAATTGTACATTTTTCCTTCGCTACTCGTTCTTACGGGTGTTATTAGAATCATATGTTCAGTTTTTCGGGAAAATCGAAAATGGAGCTTAAGCCGCCACTTTAGATTTAACCCAGAATTAATTTTTAGTGAATAGCTCGACCTTTTTTAAATTTTTACTAAATTAAGGCTAAATTAAAAGTAAATTTGGTTCTATTCGACTTTATCAAATGTTTCTTCAAGTTGAAGGCACTGGTTGATTCTAGGCTCTACATTTTAATACTAAAGGAGTACATAAAATGTATTGCATCAAAAGGCTTGACCATGTAGATTGAGTCAGAACAAGAAAAAAAAATTGTATAGGAGGGGTAAAGTATTTGCGCACGTTTAGGCAGAAAGGTTTATTTAAAAAAAAAATTCACTTAAAATACAACACTTGTCATGTCATGTTTTTAAACAATTTTTATCAAAATTTTACATTATTAAGTAGTATTTTGGCATTAAGTATTCAATGCTCTTATACATTTTTAGTTAGACGATTAAAACTAATCGCAATGTCTTCTAGTTTTTGGGAAATATTATAATTAATTTTCTATTAATTTGGCTTCAATCCATGGTTTAAGTTGCTTTAAAAATGCTATTTCCACTTAGTAAATTGTTAAGTACCTACATTTTGTTATTTTCAATTTTCTCAAAAACTAGGAGAAATTTTAGAATGTGGTTCTTAGCGCTTGACTAAAAATTATAATTTAAAATTTTGAAAAAAATTTCATATTTAAATATTTTTTTTAAATTATTTTTTTCTTCAAAATTTCAAGATTGAAAATTAATTTTTCAAAAACTATTCACTTAAATAAAAAGATGGCGGTTTAAGCTCCAGTCCGATTTTCCGAAAAACTACACATATACTCCTAATAATCCCTTTAAACGAATAGTGAAAGAAAAGTGTACATTAAAATTTGTCCCCGTTTAATGTTTATTCCGACTATTATTAATGTTTATTCCGACTAACGGTCAATTGCATTGAATGTAGTTATATTATTCTATACAAACGGGAATCTCGATCGATATGGGATTTTTCTTCCCCAAATATTTGTCTGCTTTACGGGATAAATTTCCTCCGAATAAAAACTTCAATAAAATGATAGCCAAATTCCCCTGAAAATTTATTCCCGATTAAAATATATTGCAAAGGAAATAGTTCAGTATATTTAGATATACATATTTCATTGGTGCTTCAATATCATTAGGATATCATATAAGAAGCTTAAATCCAACCATTTTCGACCATCAAATTCTTCTTATAGGGTTACCGCTATCATGAATTAAAGTTCAGTCGTTTTTCTTTATTTTTTTTTTACACATGCAACCATGCAAATGCATTTCCACAACCCTTATAAACTTAGTTAAAAAAATTACCTTACTTAAAGTTTATATGATTTCATGTAATTAATTTTTTCGCTCAAAATTTCCAGTACAAAAAATTAAGAATTATAAAGTTAAAGTTTCATACTTTTTCAAAAACTGCAAAAATGGAGGAAGTTTTTAAAAAACAAAACCAATATTTTGTAATGTTTTTTTTTTTTTTGACTGTTATCCCCAAAAATTGAAGTTAGAAATAAACGTTGACCATCATTTCTGTAAACTTAGTCTTGTTAGGATTTGGTGTGGACAAGTTATGCTTATGAAATTCTGAAAGTTAATGGTCTGGGATTTCTCCAATTAAAATTTAAAGAATGAGTTTTGGACTACCAGTTAATAATTAAAATTTGTATAAGTGAGTGACGCATAATTTAACTTTTTATATAAATCTGGTCGGACAGATAAACTGACCAAGCTGTGCCGCGGAAGACTCTCAAAATATGAAATTTGGATTACTTTATTTTTGGACGCCTAGCCAGTCGGACCAGGATATGGGAAGGATGACCAAGCGGCCTCCTTCTCTAACATGTCCAGTAATCATTTCACAAAGTATAACCATTTAGCCCTTAAGTCTTAGCAGTTTGGTATAATTTTGTTAAATTTAAAGTCATAGTTTTATTGGTAACGACATTAATTTTAAATTTTTTTTCCGACAAAGAGCGTTTGCTTTTTAACTTATTCTGAAATAAACGATAGTTGTGCTGCTTGCTTCGAGATAATCATATTTTCAATAGGTAACATTATATACATTTATACTTCTTTTCTCAAGAATAAAAATGTACTGCAGAACATGAACTTTTCCGACTCCTGCTGTGGCATCTAAGCCTTTAGCCTTTAAAATAACGACAACTTAAACTGCTTTCCACCTTTGGAAGTCGTCACAAAAACAAAAAGAATCAACTTTTATATTATATTGGATTTATTTAACTGCAGATTTCTCTGAAGTCATTCAATCGTATTCAATGCGTACCATCAGGATGGCAATAAAATAAAGGATTAAACAACATAAACTTAACTACCAATAAAATAAATTCGATTTCAATTTAAATGCCCTATACCAATGCAATAAATGCGGTTTAAAATGAATGTGATTAAAGATGCGTGTGGTTGATTTGGAAAACCTCATGAGTACGCACTTAAATAGGTTTTTTTTTTTTGCTTGCTTAACTTTAATTGTATGTCAAAGTGTACGAATTAATGCCTTTGGCTCGAAATCGATATTTTTTATTGGTAAATATTTTAAATAGAAATAATGTGAACATTGCCTTTATTTGAATGGTTTAACTGATGCAATTAAAAAGGATCAATAAACATATTTTTAATTCTAAGTTTAAATCTTGCATGACTTTTGTGCCAAAAACAAATTTGTTTTTTCACTATACAGATAAACCATTCAATTCAATTAAATTTTATTTTAATTTGGTGTACCTACTTAACTTGTGGGTATACGATACCTGCATTCGGTATATTTCTATTTTTTACAGAGGGGATACAAATATCGCCTTTATATCCTCACTTTTTGGTATGCTTTCGAAATAAATCTTGCCAAATTCAAACAAAAATGTAGGCATATTGATATCACTGTAAGTACACGTAATTTTTATACCGTAAGTGGTACATATTGATGACTTGCTGTTGCTTATTTATACCGAGCCTCGGTATATTTTTCTTATATGTATACCGTTCCGGTCTCAAACACACCGAGCTTATCAAGACCAATGCATTGGAAAAGATAACACACCGACAAATCAGGGAGTGATAGTAGCTAACTATTCTGTACCTTGGTTCTAAAAGGGCCAATGTCCAATTTTTTCATTTTTGGGAAGTCTAATTTTTTTTTAATTTCTAAAAATTATGCTTGAAACTTTTGAATATTATTTGTACACAGATACTGAAGCAGCAGTTTGGGATGGCAATAAAATAAAAAACAGGGATGTTTTCTGTGCTCTTTGATTTGCTCTCCTTATAAATATTATATATGGCTGCGCACATTCCAGGAGGAGTTTGGTATAATTGGATGCTTAATAGATCTTCTTTAGTAGTATCGAAAAAATACAAGTGTTTAGGAGTGTTGCTCAATTCAGCCTTTGATTTTTGGAAGAACAATCTCTCAACAAAATATAAAATCTTCCTTTTGCTATGCTGTAATATGAGGAATACGAGGAAGTTCAAAAGTTTCAGATAAATTTCATAAAGAAAACATTAAAATATACCTTTAATTGCACCAAACTATTCAATTTATTTGGAAACAGGCTTGCCAAAACTTTTTACTTCCACTTTTAACTTACAATGCTGACTATTTAACTAAAGTATTCGATCTCCAGGAATCTCGTGTATTGTTCGGAAAAAGGATTAGTGGTTGAGGCCATGGGAAAATATTGCTGCTACCTGTGGAGAAGATGTGCAGATGAATCCCGACAACATTAGTCTGATGAAAGTGAAATTATGTGAAGTCATTCAAAAATTTGAAGACCTTGATCGAAATCAGATGATGAAAAGGATCTGTCAATCGGAAAGCAGAACAGAATACTTTATAGCTAGCTTGATTTTAACTTGTGTGACAAGAACTACTTCCAAGATTCCCTCTGCTACAAAAAATACATAAAATTTGGTCGGCGCGACAGCTCGTGCAAAACCAGGGCCTACTATTCAACCATTTCTGTGTGTGTGTTATTGGCAGGAATAGGGGGGACCTACAATTTTCTGCCTGCACTAACCATTACGCCACGGGCTACTACTACAAAGGTATTTCAATAATAATTAAGTTAAGAACCGAGCTGCTCAATTTAAATGGTAACCCATATAACGGAAGCTTTGACAAATTTTGCAATTTGTGTAACTTGAGAGCTAAAGAAGATTGTTTTTATTTTTTAGCGTGTGTCTAATTTTTATCCAGCAAAAAAAAAGTAAACTTTGGTAAACCAATCCTCTCAGTGCAGGAAACGATTGAAATTTTAAATGGCACAGATTGGGCGAAACTTGTAAATTTTCTCAGAGTTTATAGCTACCGCTATAGAATGCTAATGTCGCAATATTCATAATTAACTTACATTATACAAAAACATACATATGTACATTTATACAAAATCACTTATTTTACTTTTTAAAGCCTGGTTAGCAACTAAAGCGAAACGAAAATTTTCTGTGGTCTCCAAATCGATAACAGAGAGTTTTATCAGATGATTCGTCTGTGGTATCTACCACTTTAGTAAAAATCTTAACGGAAACCACAAAGCAAAAATACTCATTGAAAGTATCACTAATTGCAAAACAAAAAAATAAAAAGCTAAAACTATATTAATTTCGCTGGTTAAACAGCGTACTGTAGAACAAAAATGAAAACGACATTTTTCGTTTATGATTTCGATGTTTTTATTTTTGTATGAAAATCTTCGTTTCGCTTCAGCTGCGTATAATGCTTATGTTATGTTCAATTAAATTAAATATTTTAAAGTTACCAGTCCAGCTGACGGCTAAGCCAATCTTATAAATTCATCAAATTCTTGTAAATGTACATTTACTTCAACTTGCAATAAATAAATCTTTGAATCTTGAATTAATCTATATCTGATTTTAAAAGAAATAAAAGAAATAAATATAAAGAAATATAAGAGCCTATATTTTATGCCGCTTGCCAAAAACGTATTTTAGTTGGTAGTATTATGTAAGTACATATATAAATATTAACAAAATAGCAAAACATGTAGATATACTTTATACTTAAAACTGAAAAATTGTTAAAATCAATATAAATATAATCAATATAAATATAAATAAATTCATAAAACAACTTCTGAAATTGTTTTGACACCAACGCGATGTACACCATACGAATCCATAACTTGCCATATAGTATCTACATATATTTCGCAAGTGAAAAATCCATATGGAAATCAGATGTTGTTCAGTAGAGTTACGCGCGTAAAAAAAAAAAAAAAAATTGTGCTGTTTTGAATCAAGAATTTAACAAGTCCAACTAAATAGTGCTATGTCTTGTAGTTGGCTGATGTATTTCAGTAGTAGGTACATATGTATATAGAATTTGTATTATTAAAAAAAACTTTGTAAAAAGTATGTTTAAATTAAAATAATGTTTTTTGTATATACATAGATATGTTATTTAATCTTTAAGAGCATTTTAATCCAACTTTTAAAGAACCAAAAATATAGTAAGGACTTGATCTTGAAGACACGGTAACGATTCTGACACTTATTGAATTTTAATACCTTCTTTTTCTCTCTTTTTGAGAATATTTTTGTGAGCTTCTGAATTCCCTCTTATGTTTTGATGCTTTAAGCTTTCTATCTCTTAATATTTCTTTAAAGTTCTATCTTCTTTAATTTTTGAAATCTGTTTTTGAAGTTTACAGTCTATATGTATATTCATGATGGATTATTACTTAGCATTTATTGCACGAATTTGTTTTTATTCGTTTTGTCTGAATTATTGATAACATTCTTGATAAAAAATATATCAATATTTTTAGTACTTTTCCGCAAAATCATTTACTTTAAGTTCATTTTAAATATAAATTCTATGGTCCTGACATTAAGACTTTAATATAACCTCATATATAAATGCTTCTGAGAAAAATAATAATAAGACAATTTTAACTTACATGACTTTTTCTTTCATAGTGTCTCTTTTAAACTGCACCACATAAGCGCCATCAAACTAACAAAAAAATGTTGCTGATTCAGCGAGAAATCTTCTGAATTTAAAAATGAAATGAAATCACCGGACAACATTCAATTATGATTATTTAATTCAAGAGTAAATATTTTGACTTGATGTTGTTACAATTCAATCAAGCAACAATTGCACTCAAATTAAATTTCTCTGGAAACAACATTTTTATTTAATGTTGTGTGAGTGTGTGTAGAAGAACCCGAGCCATTCAAATCAGCCCCGCGCCTAAGAACGAATTTTGGGACTTACCTAAATACAATATTCGACTGAATCAGAAACTGAAGAAAAACGACCATACAGACAACGCTAGGTGTTAGCTGCCTAGATTCCAGTTGGAAGCGGAGTTCGATTTTAGCAAAATAAAAAAAAAATCATCTTCAGCCATGAGGTCTACTTTTGGATGAATGTGTCGTCAACAAGTGGCAAGGCACCCGCACAAAACGACTGTTTGGTGTGGATTGTGGCCACAGGAAAAATTTCCCAAAAACATGGTCAAAATTATTTTTTTTGTAGTCTATTATTACATGAATCCATTGGAAATAGCTATTTTTAAGTAAAATTTTGTCCAAATAAAAAAAAAGTAAATTCAAGAAAAAAATATTCTTGGAAGTAGTTTAAGTTATTTTTAATTTTCTCAAAAACTAGAAGACATAAGAACAACTAGTTTTAAGCCTTTGATTAAAAGCTAAACAGTCGCATTTATTAGAATTCCTTAGAACACTCTTGAACAGTTGTCTAGCTAGCCACTGTCTAAATATTTGGACATATCCTTATTTATAAACGCATGCCAAAAGTTGTCTAATTAAGTTCTCATATCATCACTGACATACCTGTAATCTGTCAATTTTGTAAACATTTGGATACGTTCAATGAACATTTCGATCATTTCAAGATATTTTTACAATTTGTTCATTGAACATGCCCACATTAGAATAGGTTTGGACAACCAATTTCAGTGCCTAAGTTAGACAATCGATGGAAAGTGATTATAATTTATAAATAAGAGGTGGAATCGGCTTGGGGGATAAGTGATTGTCAAACTAACCATAGTCACATGTGATTGTCATTGAGTTTTCCGTTTGAAGGTGATTCAACTTAATGCAATTCAAGTGAATACTTTCAAATGACATTTGTCAAAAACATGGTTGCCATGGTTGTATATTTCAAATATGTGTTATAAGCTATCGAGATTATAGAACGAAAATGACGACATTGCAATAAAATTCTTCTTCTTCTTCTTCATTTTCTATGATGAAGGAAGCTTTTGTGTTTACAGGAATGTTTATTTTTGTTTATATTGTACAATTTTTGTAGGCTGGTGGTAACTCTGGTCGAACTGCGGCAGAAACGTCAAATTTGTTAAAAAAATGACAATTTCATTTTTGATGTGATACCTCTTTAGCTATCAAATGTGATATCATCTTGAACAGACGGATTTGGTTGATTGTGACTATCACTTATCCAAAATCACCTTACACGATTTCACCAGGTTTTGGAGTTGGACAGTTGTCCAAAGATGGACATACTTTGGAATTGATTTATAAATAAGACTGAAAATTTACATTGATACTTACGGCTAAAGTATTAATTATTAATATTTGTAAGCAATCAGTAATTTTAATAAATTACTTTATGGGATACACTTTTATTTTCACTGTTTTTTAACATCTTACATTGCAATTATCTACTGGCGCAAATTGGGTGATAACGACATGATAGCACCACACAGCTGATGTCATAACTGAAATTGTGCGATTTGACCTCACCAGACATTTTTCTGTGTGGTTTTATAAGCCGCAGTCTATGCCAATAAATCTCAAACAACCTGATCATCCTGATCTATGCGCCAGAGTTATCGAAATTGGAACTGTCAAATGCGTGCCACCCAGCGAAGCCGGTAATAATACATACATATACATACAATACATAATTTCATTGATAACCCTTTCAAATATAACAAAGCATTCAAAGACACTACTTGCTTTATTAAATTTTAACTATTAGAAAACCTTTACGTTTTCTTCATCCCTACTGTAAGTAATATACATTTTTTCAAATAAATGAAACAACCGACAACTGTAATAATAGATGATAAACACATGTGAATCTTCTATGAAATTCTATCACGATTCGAATGAAAAAACAAAAACGGAAGAATAACCAAGGCTATTGAGAAGTTCAAGTAGAGAAAAAAAAATAATCGAGTTATAAGTGACCGAGAAATTTTGATTGATTGTACACTTCTACAAGACTTTTAAAAGTTATATACATTATGAACCCTAACTGCCTCAAAATTGGATTAATAATCAATATGTATATATGTACTTTCTTTCACCAATGCGTGTACAAAAAAAAAAATATTATTAAAACTTGTTGAATAAGTTTGGAAGACAATATAGCGAACTAATAAACAATTTTTATTATTCTGTCTCCACCTTTCTTGAGTCATCTCAAATATTAATAAATTAAACATTTACTAAGAGTTAAATTTACCTGTATACATCATATACGTCATACATTTTAAGATTAGCTTTTCATCTTCGATGATATAATTCCTAGCAAGCATGAGAATTCCTGCCAAACAAGTTGATTCATCGTAATGCTAAGCTAAAGTGGTTAGGTTAATTTTTGCTTGGCTATGGAAATTTTGACGTTACAGTTGTACAGTGAGATGAGTTGCAATAAGTACAGGTAGTTATTATTTTATTTTTTTTATGGTTTAATTATTTGTCATCAGAATTTATCTTAAAATGCAAAATTAAGAAATAAAAAATGCAATACTGGGTCGCACGAACTTCCTCTTATGTACGAACACATCTGTGATTTTTAAGGCTGAATATAATAAAAATATTCATCTAATTTTAAAGAAATAAATTAGTTATAGAACCGTTTATTTTAGGCCATCTTACAAAAATATAGTTTAAGAAAGTATTATGTAATTATATGCATGAATGAACAATATACACATGCATGGAATTTACGTTTAAACTGAAAAAATGTTTAAAATCAATGTATGTAATTAGAAATAATTATAATTGATTAAACAAATTTTTTAATTGTAATAAAGGTAATTAAAAAAAATATGTATATATAGGTAATTTTGTAAAAATGTTTAAGACAGAAACTGGTACGCCTTTTTCAGTTTTTGTGGAGTTAAAAAATTAATTAAAAAAAAAAAAAAATGTATACAAAGAAGAAATTTAATTTTAGTGGGGGCTTAACCCCCATTTATTCCGCTTAATTCAAGCTACAAGTATAACTTAAAAAAACTAACTTAAATCTAAACTTATAACTATGAGTGGGGATGGGTCAAAAGGATTTTGAGGTTGTAGGTGCTGATGTTGAAATCAAATGAATTTGGATTCAAAGTGACCAACCGAAGCATACGGGTCAGAGGTTCATTAAGGCCATAGGAGGTGTGGTGTTTTGGTAAATAGAAGAGGCGAGGGTTTCTTAGATTACGGGTGTTAGTGTTGAAAGAAATCGAGTTATAGAGAGAGGAGCAGTCAACTGAACCAGAGACAAGCCGATGTATGAAAAGTATGTCAGCAATTTCTCTACGTTCCTGTAATGAGTTGAGGTTTAACAGTTGGAGGCGGTCACGATAAGGGGGTAAGATCAAAGGATTTTCCCAGGGAAGGTATTGAAGTGCAAAACGAAGAAATCTTCGTTGGATGTTTTCAATTCTTGATATATGTATATCTTGATATGGAGACCAAACTTGAGGCGTATATTCAAGTAGAGGTCGGACAAACGTCATGTAAAGCGATCGGGTCACGTAAGGGTTAGAAAATTCTTTAGACCATCTTTTAACGAAACCCAAAGCTGAGTTGGCCTTATGAATTATTTCATCAATATGAAGTAGAAATTTAAGTTCACGGTCACATAACAGACCAAGATCCCTTATGTTTTCTACTATCTGTATGGGGTGATTATGAAGATAGTAAAGACGGGGAGTTGTTTTAATGCGTTTACGTGAAAAGGTCATTGTCTGGCACTTGCTAATGTTGAGCTCTAAGCAATTTTTGGTACACCAGGTTGAGAAATTGTCGAGATCTGTTTGGAGGAGGGATATGTCTTCATGTGCTGCAATGATTTTGAAAAATTTCGTATCGTCAGCGTAAAGAGATATTTGACAGTGTTTAATGACCATGTCAATGTCGTTAATTGTAAGGATAAAGAGGAGAGGGCCTAAATGACTACCTTGGGGGACACCAGAAGTGGCTAAAAAAGGATTTGAACATGCGGATCTAAACCGGACATAATATTCACGATTCTCAAGGTAAGAAGTAATCCATTTCAGGAAAAGGGGTTCAAAACCTAAAGAGGAGAGTTTAAAGACTATAAGATTATGAGAAATTTTGTCAAACGCTTTGCTGAAGTCAGTGGAGATCATATCAACTTCATTTCCGTTTTCTAACGCTCTTAGAGTGAATGAAACGAATTCTACAAGGTTTGTGGTGGTAGATCTGTTTTTTAAGAAACCGTGCTGTGCTGGGGTAATAAGGGACCTGCAACGAAAACTGAGGAATTCATATAAAATGCTTTCAAAAATTTTTGGGATATGAGAAAGTTTAGCAATTGGACGATAGTTTTTCACCTCACCTTTCGGCCCTTTCTTGTGAATTGGTGTTATGAAAGATGTTTTCCATATCTTAGGAAATGTTCCTTGAGATAAGGATAAATGAAAAATCTTTGATAGAGGAGTTGAAAGAGAAGAAGAACATTTTTTTAGGAAAATGGCAGGAAGACCATCAGGGCCAGGAGTGAACTCATCATTAAGTTGAGAAAATTTGTTTTCAATGGCCGATGGAGCAATGCAATCGGGTAAGAATGGACCCAGCGAAAAATTCGGTAAATACTCAAAATAGGTCCAATCTGGTTTAAAAGAATCCTTGGAGAATGAATCTTTAAAAAATGATGCAAAGTAATTAGCTATAGTTAGATTATCATTGGAAGTTTCATTATTGAAGGACAAAGAGGATGGATACCCATCTGACTTTCTTTTGTGATTAACGAACTGAAAGAAGGATTTGGGATCGTTAATAAGGTTAGATTGAGTTTTATGTAAATATTCTTGGTAGAGAAAACTGTACAGTTCGTTGAAATGAAGATAAGCACCAAGGTACTTAGAGTAGTCAGTTGCGCATTGAGAGCATAGGAAAATTTCCCACAGTTTGTTCCTTTGGTTACGCAGCGATCGAAGTCTTCGATTATACCAAGGCGGTGATGAAGGAGAAACTCTACGTCGGTAGGAAGGGACATGCAACGAAATTGAGTAGTGTAGTTCATTGTAAAAAAGGTTAGTGGCTTCTTCAACAGACATATTTTCAAAATCAAATGAAACTCGGTTTATATAATCGTTAATTTGGGAGAATTGGGCTTTATGAAAATCATACAAAATAGGATGTGAAGTGGGTGTAACTTCTGGGTACGAGTTGAGGTAGAACGTTAGTAACAAGGGAGGGTGAAAATTATCCATAGCTGTAAGAATTTGGGGGCAGAGAGTGACTAATGAGTTATCTGGGTCGGTTGAGAAAATAAGGTCAAGTTGTCGGCTCATATTATTTAGAACGCCACTCACTTGACTGAGGCTTGAATCAGTTAAATGATCGACAAAAAGACATTCTTTTGCCGAGGAGGGATTACAAATGTAGTTTGATCCGTGGTCTGACACAGTCCATTTAAGGTGTGGAAGGTTGAAATCCCCACAAATTACAATTTCATCGAGGGGGTCGCATTGTTTTATTAAATGATCGATCGCGCGAACAGCAATTTCATATGTTTGTAGAGGTTGGGAAGGCAGTATGTAAAAACACATAAGATAAACAGACGTTTTAAGAAGTTTTATTTTAACTGAAACAAAATCAACTTCAGACGTACTTGAGATTGAAAAAAGGGACGAGTCCAATGTATTTTTTATCGCGATAAGGACTCCTCTGCAAGGAGAGCCAACGGTGGGCCGATCATCATCTCGATAGACATTGAAAGAAGAGGGAAACAACTCTTGGTTATTGATACTGGGGGTCAGGTTAGTTTCAGTCAAAGCGTAGACATCAAAAGGGAGGGAGTGTGATTGTCTTAAGACTGAGTTGGTTTTAGATCGAAGACCTCTTACATTTTGATAATAAATAGTTAGAGGGAGGTGTTTACGTGTTTGAGCGGAGTTTGGATTAGGAACGAAAAAAACGGTTGTGATCATTTCTGTTGCGTTGCAGGTGGGATATTCGTTTAGACTGTAAGTATTGACGGAAAGTATCCAGATCATCCTTTACTTTTTGTATTGGTAAGTTAAAACTGTCATGATATTTGATAAAAATTTTCATAAGCTTAGAAAATTCAGACGGCAGACCTTCCTGTTGGATAGAAACCAAAACGCTTGTTCTGGTTTTCCCTTCGTAGCAAACAGAATCTGACTTGTCGTGCAGAAATGCTAGGAAAATACGGACATTCTCATAAATCTTCTTGTCTCTAAGCCTAGAGAGAGCATAGCGACATTCAGTGGAATCTGCAGTTTGCTGGGTAAGTTTGACTACTGGTGGTAAAAGAGGATCAAAAGAGTTGTCTGAATTTTGTTGAGTAGTTGACTGAGTGGGGTTCAAAATATGGGAGCTTATGAAATTAGGATATTTAGCTCCTGTTCTTAAGTCGAAATTGGGGACAATTGGAGAAGAAGATCGAGACGGAGGTGGTGATGGGGTTGGAGTGTGTTTAAAAGATACTCGTTTTGTTTCTTTAGATGGGCCGGAAGCACTGTAAGAGGTTGATGGAACATTTAGGGAGGTTGCGGGAGGTTTAAAATCGGGGGCATTTACATTAAGTTTTTTAAAAATACTATTAGAGAAATTGGGAAATACACCCATTTTGAAGGTCCAGTTGCGGTTAGGTTTTGGGGTGTAACTTGGTGAGGCGCTTGTTGTTGCAGGTCTTCTGGGCGTTTTAGTCTTCTCAGTGGAGCGAGATGTATCGTAGGATGTGTTTTCTATCCATTTTGATATCTTCATATTTTGTATGATAATCTTTTTTCCAGGCCGGTGGAAAAGCCAATCATAGTTAATTGGTATCGACACCTTGAATTTTTTGGGGAGAAGTCGATGGCATTCCACATCTGGGATGGAATAATACTTCATAAAAAACGATTGGACCCATGCGGAACTGGCATTTCTAGGGGTGTTGGTTAGGAAGAATGACGATTTATTGTTTTTTTTTAGTTTATCAAGTCTTTGGTTCCATTCTTTCGTAGACCACGATGTACCAAATTTTGTAAACCGTGTTTCGGAAGGGGTGGTGCTAGGCGGTGGTTTATTTGAAGGTATAGCAGAGGTAGAGTTCGTAACAACGGAGTCAATAGCGTTCTCAGACGTAGCAGGGATTGGGTTCACGGTGGCAGAGTGAATAGCGGGAGGAGTTGCATCGGCGGACAGAATTTCATCCAAAATTGATAAATTGTTTTTTTTAGAAGAAGGTACGTTCGATATATCAATCACTTCATTAATAAGAGATTCTATTTTTCGCGAGTGTTCATTTAGTGATTGGATATCACTTTGCACACACGAAGACTTTTGTTCTTGGTCTCTTACTTCGTAAGCAATAGCTATAAGAGCGGAAGAAACTCGCGAAAGCATGTCGTTCATATTTTTTATTTCATTTAGAATTTCAGGGGAGGAAGGGGATAAGCAAGACGATGAGCTTTGTAGGTGAAGATCAATATCGGATCGGATTTGGTTTAGATTGGCTACTAAGTTTTTGTTTATTTGTTTCGCGGAACTGCTTAAGGAATTAAGCTTACAGTCTATATCCGAGCGAAGCAGGTTAAAGTCATTAGAGGATACGGTCGCGTTGTCAGGAAGAGGGATATGGGATTTAAACGCACTAAATTGTTTTTCGATCGAACACATTTTAGACAAACATTGTGTAGCTGAATGTTGAGATTGAGAGTTAGATTCTTCAACACTTTTAAATAGGAGATCGAATTTTTTTGACAGGGATTGCATTTTTTTCAGATTCGTAGCGTTATCATTTAAAAGAGTTTCTCTAAGGCATTTTATTGCGAGCATTATATCAGAAATTGAAATAATTTTACATTCCTCGCAATAAAATACGAAATTGTTTTTATAGTCATTTAAGTACATACATGCACGTTTACTGAGGCCGACGCATGAAGGGTGTAGAGATTTACCACAAAGTCCACTACATTTTAAAAGATCCGCGTTAACATCAACGTTGACACAAATATCTTTGGCACACGACATATTTAAAAAGGTTATTGTAAAAAAAAAAACAAAAAAAAATGTGAATGTAGGCTGGCGAAAAAGAAGAAACAAAACAACAACAAAAAAAAAAGTAATTTTTGCAGACTAGCGGTTATAAATGCAACAGTCAAAATAAATGCAAAATAGTCAATATACACTTTAATTGGGGTCGCGGAAAAAAGAATTTGTGAGGTTCGAACTTGCGAATGGGTACACAAAACGGTATGGACGAAAATAAAAAAAATTAATAGACAAGGGAGCAATTTTAAAACACGTCCGATCAACTTGAAAGCTCTTATAGGAAAACCAAAACAATAGAAAATATTGTTTTTGTTTTTGTATTTGATGGACTAAATTGAATGAAATTCATCTGGAAGTTTTAATGTATCCAATTTCGAAATATCGAATTATCAAAAAATAATCTTGAAATTTTTTTTAAGAATCTAAAATCAATTTTTTTGAAAACTTTTATATGCCATATTTTTGAAACTTTTGAGAAGATTTTGCATAATAAATTTAAGATAGTCGAAAATAAAAAAAAAAAGAGAGGTAGCTACTGTGAATTAAAGTTTAATACGAAATTTGCTACTGTAAAATAGTAGTTGTCTTTTAAAAAAACTGCTTCCTGCAAAGTTTAATAAAAATAGACCAGGTCGTTTTAGAAAATTCGAAAATTTTGGCACACAAAACTATTAAGACTTTTCAAAACCTTTTTTGTATAAAAATTGCTCAAATCAGTCGAACAGTTTTCGAAAAAATCAAAAAAAAAATATTTTAATAACCATTTTAAAATTTTGTTTTCACCAAAAGGTAGCCTTTACTAATGAAAATTTGTAGAGCAATTTTTGAGAAAAATAAGATTATACAAAAATGCTTAAAAAAAAATACATGGTCCTAAAAGGATCTTAAAAACGTGTCGGGGGTATACCCAAAAACCGCTTGGTACCAAGTTGCATGAAAATCTACCTGGAAGCTTAGACTGTAGTCGAACAGACAGACACATAGACGGATAGAATTGCCAGAACAACTTTTTTCGACTTCTTTATCATCTTAATGTCAAATTTGATCAAAGTCCCGACTTCGATTTTTTTTTATGAATCCAAAACTTGACATATACACATTACACATGTGTTGTACATTATGTACCATGTACTACATATGGATATCGCAAGTAAAAAAACTCAAATGGAATCCCCGGAAGTATGTAGGTAATTATTTAACTAATAATATAACACCTAGGTATATTTTTGACTTTAACGGAAAAATTTAAATGGACTTATTCGATGACTGTACAAAAGGAATAATATAAATAATAATAATAATGGTCGTCCAAAACTGTCATTCATCAAACATTCCTTCGTCGTATCAATTAAAAAAATAATTAACAATTAAATGATGTGAGACTATATTTTTAGTCTATATTGTACTAAAAGATATAATTTGATCATAAATAATTATTACGTATTCGAGAACTTGAATACACACACAAGCATTTGTCATACAATATACTCTTGAACGTGCCACTGACTATACTAATCAACCTGTTGTTTATTCAGTTGATTCATGAATCGCGCACAAACTTAAATACAAAAAAATATTAAATAGATTCGCATGCATGTCAGCACCCCCCAAGGACTCTCACTGATGGCCTACATCAAGGCTTTACTCATAGTAGTGTTTGGGGTAAATTCTGTGTTAAAATTGATTAAAAACAATAGGGTGGTTTAGTAAATAAAAAAAAAAAAAATTTATCGTCTACACGCTAACTTATTTTTTAGTACAGTTCTTATTTTAATTTTTTGAAGTCTCATATAAATACCTATCCTAAAAGATTTCACTGTATGATTGAGCATAACTACCGGAAACTTAATGCGCCAATTAAAAAAGACGTTCATTTAATGGTCACAACACTTTACATGAATGAATCGTGCAGGGGAAACATAATGTTATGTCAGACAATTTCCTAAATTGAAATTGTCCAGTTATACATATATCTACTTCATGTTGGCCGTGCATTGTCGCGTTGTCGTCGTCGGTCGTCGGCTGCCCACACTTTGCTATAATTATGAACAATAATGTTTCTTGTAACTTGTAATAGACACAATATACAAAAAGAGAACAAATGGAACGTGCTAGGAAGTCGCATGTCAGTCAATTAAGTCATCGACAATTTTTCAATTTGTTCACATATTTTTGCATTAAAAAGCTACAGGAATTTATTGTATGAAAACTTTAGGATGAATTTAATTTTGAAAATTGCACGGTACTTAAGATTTGCGGAACGATTTGCGCCCAAACGACCGATTTGTTTTTCAGGCCAGGTGAAGCGGAGTAGATTTTAGCATAATATTCTAAATGTTGCGGTTAAAAAATAATTTTTATTGAAGGAATCGGATAAAATATGCACTTTGTGTTAAGCTCAAATCTGGCATTTGCAGTTCATGAAATGTAACATATTTTTTTTAAATTATGAAACTAGTAATTTTAAATTATTTGGAGGACTATCAACTATTTTTTCGCACTAAATTATCTGCTTGGAGTATCATTTGTGTACGGAAAAATGACATTTGAGTTTTATTCGGTTTGTTTTTGCTGTTTCTTTCCGCAGAATAGATCTATAAATACAGCTGACAGTTGTGTAGGCGGAAGACACATGACTTAATCATTTTGTTGTTGTAGCATTCTTAGGACAGTAGTTTTTCCTAACATTTCAGATGTAGTATTAAAATATCTAAGTTATTTTCGACGGTAGTGAGATCAGACCAAAACTAAAAATATTAAAAAATCACCATGTGTCTCTTTACAAAAGCTTGTATGTTAAATAATTAAAGTACAGTAATATTGAAACAAATCCAAGTTAAGAAATTATAACTGAATAAAATTTGGCCGGTTTTCTAAACTTTTTGATTCGTGAGTAATACAAAGAAAACTTTCCAAATAAACCCAACAAATTTAAGTTAGTAAACAATAAATAATTAATTGAGGTTAGCCCCATTTTCTCTAACTACTTGATTCTGGTAAACTTTTTTTCAAATACCTACCTAGAATTTTGTTGCGAAAATGTTAATGAGGATAATTGTTTTTAAAAACTTGTAAGTGCAACAATAAAATTTTATACCATAGATATATTTGGAATCAAAACGCATCGTTCTGCATAGAAAATCCCATAATAGGAATGTAATTTATAAGTAATCTAAAAATAATGTGTTTGCTTTTCAACTATAAAACCTGCTAATCTATGTTAATTGTGTTGTTTTAGTTTTAAAAATCCCAAGCTATTACCCAGTGTGCAATTATGTATTATATTTTTAAGCAAATATATTTTAGCGGAAAGCATTTATTATAGGCGTGTACTCCTCGTAAATGATATACATATGTCTAGTTTGAAAAAAAAAAAAAAAAAAAATAGAAAAACTTGAAAATATTTGCTATCACAACGTCCGCCGCACCTCAGATGTCTGATGAGTCAACTTATTTATCAATATCATTAATTGTAGGAAATAATCGCATAATCGAATTTTATTTTTCAACAAAAAGACAAAAGTAGTGTCTTTTACTTATTATTAAAAAAAAATCATACTTACTTAACAAAGAAAAATGTTATTTTTTTTAATAAAAAGGGATAAATAACAAAAGTTAATGAAAACAAAGAAACTCTATAACTCATTTTACAGTAGAAAAAAACAAACAAGACATTTGTAGGTTCATTTACACCATGAACTGAATGCATTCGTTTATGGAGCTAAATAAACAAACATTAAAGATTAAGGGTACAACCGAATTGAAAGAAAATGCTTATATACAAATCTTAGTTAATACATATATACTGCGAGGTTGTCAAAATTGAAAGTTTCAGAAATTAAACAAATGACATTTGGTTGAGAAAGAAGATATAATTATAAATAAAAAAATTAAATAAAATTTACATAACAAGTTTAAACTAGCCCGAAAGAACTGATTACAAAACTGAAAAACTTTAAATAAATATAATACGAGGAACTTATGGCAAATTGAAAGTAAAAATATGAGTTGGGAATAAAGCGTTCATCTTTTCGAGTACAAAATTTTAACTCGTTCATCTTTTTGAGCGCTGAAGGGTGAACTGTTTATCTTTCCGAGATTCTACGGCATATGTATATAATTAATTAATTACTTTTTGACATGATTTATTAAATGTTAAGGAATAAGTCGATTTTTATGTTTGAAAAAAAAAATGAACGTCTATGGCGGCGGTGGTGTAAACTAAAAACGTGTGAATTTCTTGTAGCAGGTTAGGATGTAATAAATTACACTGTTACAATGTTACAGCACTCACACAGTTTTTTTTTATCAAAATCGTTGCAGCTATTTCCGGGATAAGTATACTTTTTCTTAACCATTAAATGTCAAGTATCCTTATTTTGTTCATTTTCTTCTTTCTAGAGATTCACAAAAACCTAGAGTACTAAATTTACAAAAAATCGCTAGTTCAGGCATATTTCTGCATGTCATTGTATTTTGGCATCACTATTTTCTGTGATACCTAATTTGACAGTTCTCGCTTGTTTTGAGGTCGCATTCGGGGATCAATCCAAAGCTATCCGAATAGGTTTGTGTTGTTGTAATTTCTTGTGACAAAACAATTGATGCAACAACAACCCAACGTATCTGAAAATTTTTGGGATAGGTAGATAGCCTATCGAACGCAAGGAATGTACTCTACTTACACGCCGTCACCGTCGCCGGAGCAATGTTTGCAAATTGTTCAAATTTATTTTTAAAATCATGGTTTAATTCGAGAAATCCATCAAGCATTACCTGTATTATTTTTGTTTAATAAAGAAGCACACTTTTGTTCAAATGACTATTGCCGCATTTTGACGATGACGTTTGGTGCGTTTCATGGGCCGGTGGTATTATTGGTCCATAATGTCTTCAAAAATGATTATGGTGATGAACGTTACAGGCAACGGTGAGCGGTACAGAGACATGTTTACTAACTTTTTCGTCCGTAAATTAGGCACAAATTTGGCAGAAATGTATTTCAGCAGAACGGCAGCGCCACATGTCAAACAGAATTACTGACTTGACATGAATATTATTGTTGATGATTTATATTTCCGATGTTTTTTCGTAGCTATGGAACTTGAAATACAGTCTTATTTACTGCGAAGAGTATCTGAAATTCAACTTCCACATTTATTCATGTAACGCAGCAATAATTAATTTTCGAAATTATATTTCAAACATGGATGCTGAAGAATTAAATTTCATGAATTTTTTTTTTAGAATTTTTCTGTGCGATTAATTTCAATTTAAAGTTCTCCACCTTTAAAAAAAATAAAACCACCGGTAAATGTGTATACAGGTCTGTTAAATAGTCATGCCTTTTATTACACGTCATAACATTCACATATAGTACCAACATACTGTAAGAATTTCGTTATAAGGGTTCCAAGAATTAATTCTTTATAAAGATAATTTTGTTATTATATAGAAACTGATTTATTTAAAAAAAAAAACAAAACCTGACGTGATGGAGCAAATCTGAGACGCCAAAAACCTTCGAACTAAATATATAGTTTGACTTCTGAGTACATATGTATGTAAATCGTTTAAATTTTGTGTTGTTTGCAATTTAATTTCAAAATAATTAAGTATGCATTAAATTCTTAGATCGGTGTATCTGCTATAAACTTAAAGAAACGAAGTTTTTTTCTCAAAACCAATACATCATCTTTAAATTTGCATTCATTAAATGCAGACAACAGTGTAGCATTGTCTTTGTTGCAATTACAAGAAGTTTTCAAGAAAATAAAGAACATTTCATATTTACCTTCTTACTTAGACATTTTAATTACTTCAAATGAAGCGTACCGATGTGCTTACTTCACATGCATTTGTTTTAAAAAGAGTAAACATGTAATAAAATCAGATAAAATATTGGTATTTACATTTCAATCCAAGTGGCTATTTACTTATTTTTAATTGATTTTAAGTCATGAAAAAAAAAAGAAAGATTTTTCTTAAAATTTGTTGATGATAATCTAGAGGGGTAGGTACCTATACCTATGTACATAGTTTACTTATCTTATACATATAAGTGTGTTATGTTTTATCAATTTAAATTTAAAAATTAAATGATAAGTGTAAAGTGTAAAGAACCTAATAGAAATACTTTTTCTAAATAAACACGAACCGAAGATTTATATTTCGCTGCGATTAGATATGATTTTGTTGAAGGACAAATTGTATATTACGTAAGTATTTGTTGGGTGAAGAATATAAAACCTTATCGTTATCGTTGTTTATTACTAAATGACTTAGTGTTGCAAATTATAAACCTTTGGGTTGGGTAACTTCTGAAAGTTTAGCTATATATAAAATTTTAAAATACTAAGTTCAAACATGATTTTTATGACATTGTTCTTTTTAACATTTAACTGAGATTTTGACGTTTTAGTTAAACGACAGTTTATTGTGATTTAAATTTGGATTAATATTTAAAACTCTGAAACACACAACCATTGATTTTTTTTATCGAAACGAAATATATCAATAAAATGTTGTTGTGGACGACGACGATGAATCGTTTCTGAACTTTTTATCAGTTTCCTATTCAAGTAGATAAAAATTAAAATATATAAATAATATAAGGAATGTCTTTTTTCTCTAATATATATATGTATATTAGAGCCTACGATTCTGTACGTGTATTTGAAAAAGACGGAATCCGTGTAATTATTACACGCAAATAAAAATACGTACTCTTAAAATATGGGTATTTATTTGCTTATTATCCGTGTATCTGGATACACGGATTGGTTTTTGATTTTTATATTTTCAAGTGATGAGTTTAGAAGGTCAACATTTTGAGGAATGATGGCTTTAATTAAAGAAAAACGAATTGTGGGCACGTTTTTGTGAAAAATAAGATTTTCGAAATTTGGTAAAACAAATTTTTACCTCAGGTACCGTTATTTTTGGTCTAAAAAATAAAAAAAAGTGTCGGGGAATGCCTAAAAGACACTAGATACCAAGTTTAAAGAAAATTGAATCAAAATCTCGAGTAAAAAAACATTCTAGACAAGATGAACACAAAACTGATTTGGTAGGGGTATAGATTTGGAATGAACAAAGAAATTTTGAGGTTTCAAGACCTGACAATTCAGAAGTTTAAGTTTGGACCATGACTTTTTGGAACACCCTGTAGCTAGACTTTATTAATGTTTTAAAATTGACCAAAATTTGTTTGGTGCTGTACGAGCAGAAAAAATAGGTATATTTTGTAACGAGCTGGTTTCCCTTTAAAAAAATTGAAAAAACAATTTAAAAAGTGTTAGAGAATATTTTGTTTCTAAAAAATGGTAACACTAATGGAACATCATGTCGCGTCATTTGTTCGCGTGCACACAAACAATTAAATTGCACTACAAATAATTTGGTTAAACTTAGCTAGGCAATTGTTTTTCCCACCTTTTTTAAAAATGCCTTTTTTTGTTTATTATTCTTTATATTTACATGAAATTTTATTGAGTGAGAAAGAGGTCTTTTTTAACGTAAATATGTACATACATACATACATAATGTATATGCCATGAATGGAAGTACACAAAATAGTCTTTGAATTATTGTGAGGCTTCCGTGGACTTATTTTCTCATTCTCATTGCAACTTGCAAAGATTACAGATTTTTCGTTTCCTTAGTGAATTTTAATTCAACATTGTTTTATTTTTTTTTATTAGCCTATTGAACTAGCAACAAGTTAGTTTTCACACGTATGTTTTTTTGTTTTAATATAAAAAGTTAATGACATAATTTACTATGGAATAGTTGACGCAATAGTGGTTCATTGTTTTAAAAATGTTTGATTTGATATGAACCAAGAGAAAAGCTAGCAAACAAAAGCCTGCAACTGGAAATTCAGTAGGAAGGAAAAAACTAACGTGTTTTGTACCTTTCTGTTTAAAAGACAAATATAAATTTATTAATAAGCTTGTAAGGATCCTTTAATTCAGTTGAGAGCTATAGATTTGAGAAATATTCTGTAGATCGCTCAATTTTTTTTCAATTCAAATTAAAATAAACTAAAAAAATAAGGAAACTTGTACCTACATTAAACAGAATGAACAATGGCTATGTGGAACTTAAATTTGGTGGTCTGTTGCACTACCAAATTTAAGTTCGTACAGAACGAGGGTCTGGTGACATACAACTTTTAACCATTCTTGTGTGCGTTTTGTTAGTTTGCAGGAGTAGATGGGACCTACGATTTGTGCCGAATCCAAACGGGTAAGATGAGAGGCAATTTATCATGACAAGGGAAGGGATACTCTTCGAGAATTTATCAATTCCGCGCAAGAGGCAATGAAATTTTCTTAGATAGTACCTATAGGCCTGGTATGACATTGACAGTCCAAATCACTAATTCTTATGCAAAAGAAAAGGATTATCCAAAGATTGGAATATAATTTATCAATTTATGTTCGTTTTGGTGACACCAATTACACCCGGCAGCTACCTATATAATAGGTTTGGATAGGTACATATTAAATGTTGTCATTTTCCATTTTATTTTGTGTTAACACCAACCAAAAATTCGATCGTTACTACCGTATAGATACACTAGTTGATGATGACTCATCTTTTTTGTTTTGTTTATTGGTTTAAATAGGTAACGCCATTTTTGTTTGCTCTTTAGGGCAAGTAATGGTTTTGAAATAAAAAGTGCAGTTTATTGTTTTTAAAAACTCTTCAACTTTTACATTTCCAATTACAATTTACTGATTAAAATGTATTTTCATTTAAAAGTTGTGTAGTATGCCTACATATTAAATAGTAATAATAAGTAAGTTGCAGTTTTTCATTTACTTCAAGACTCACTGTATGTAAATTGGTTGTAAAGATGAGTCATAATTGTAATGTGTACTCTTGTCATTGTCGAGAAATTTTATAAAAATATGAACACCATACTTATGAACTGGGATTTCTATAAACTTTTATACCTATAATAGTTTTACTTGCATTTGCCGAAAAGGAATCAAACACATCTACAACCACACCCCATTTAAATCAAAAATAAATCTGTGTACAAAAAAACACAATTGGCAGACATGGATAAAGAAGGTAGGTAGGTAGGTAAGTACCTACGGATGGCTTTTGTAATCCCAGTCAAGTAAGGTATGTAATTTTCTACCGATGACAATAAATAATTTTCGACAACCAACAGAAAATCAAACGTAATCGAATAGGAATGAGCAGCAGCTGTCGCTTCAGAAAAATCTAATATCTCATAGTTTTGGCCCAATAAGGCACAAAATTCAGGTGATAGAGCTTTACCAGCTTCACTATGCACAACAGAAAGTCTGACTCTGAATCTGAACCAACATGCTTTAGTGCGTGCCCGCGCGTATTTATAGACTTCTTACTAAACTTGGCGAGAGTGACGATGTCTGACGTGATGATCGTGTTGCTTTGCTTCTAGTTTCAATAAGCGAATAATTTTTCTCTTTACCTTTTTCGAAGGTTATCCATGAATTTCTCCAACGTTACCGAGTCCAATAGGACAAAGTCCCGGACGCCAACTTCGTTTGGCATAGCCATATTTACTAGATTTAGTTATTAATTTAATTTAATCAATTTTGAAACACGATTTAATAGTAAACACTGTACACCATGAAATAATCACAAAAAATAAAAAAAAAACATTAATCAAGAGCACTCCCTTTATGAACTTGGCGTATTCAATTAATTTACAAAAAAAGTAAATAGAAATCGATAGAAAATGTAAACAGTGGTATCTTGACAAATGCAAAATTAATGCAACAGATACAATTTTCTTTACCGCTGCAAATGGATTTAATTAAAAGTTATTTATTATATTTTTTGCTAATAATCGTTCGTATTAGGATTATGTAGTATTTTTTATACCATTCGGCGGCAAAAATAAAACTTTTTTGCAGGTTACAAAACAAGACAGAAGACACAACCACCAAGCGAAATGTACAAAAATAAACTGAATCTTGAAAAAAACAAACTTCACAAATGACATTAGCTGAATTCTAGGTGATATGCTGAAAATAAAAATCGTTCGGCATCGGCCGCAGTGGTGCCACTTTACTTCAATTAAAGTAGAACTACTTCTTTTTTAAAATTTTTTTTTAATCTGCTGAAATCTTTTTATATATTTTTAATGACGTGTATTACTTTTTTATAACAAAAAATAATGCCTATAGTACTTGAATATGAAGTCGAAGATATTTGGTTTTGTTAAACAAAATTAAGTATTGATATTATTTAAAATATACATGTCGAAATAATTCAAATTTGTTTGTTTTTTTTTGAATGCAAATACATATGTATATGAATTGAAATTGTTTAAAAATTATACGTAGACATGGAGTTTTGTTTTTTAAATTAATTTAAAAAGTGTTATTCAACAAATTTTGAAAAATAGCTATTATATACGTAAATATGAAATCTGATAGAATTTCAGTTCTTGTTTTTAGTTTTTTTTTTGCTTAATTAAATTAAATTAAAATAAATTTAATTTTTTTTAAAAGATTTGTATAAAAAAAGTTCATTTTAAAATTTTCTCAATCTCTACTTCACTTTTTTCTTCAAAAATTTAATTCGACCTTTTTTCCGGAAGTGGTAGCGCTGATCAGCGGAGTGGTGGTTAACACTTTACAGTAGTATAATTGGGGCGTTGTTAGAAGGTTTGTGCATTGGATTATAATTATTTCAGTGATACTACTTTGGTAATTATAGTATGAGAAGTTAATACTTTCAAATTTTTTTTTTCGACAATAATTTCTAATTTCAAAAATTCATTACTGTGGAATTCCTTTCAACCAAAGAATCGATTCTGTTTAGAAAAAGAATAGATTCTTTTCTTTCAAAACAAATCTTGGATGGTTTCAGAAAGATTTTACCGATTTGCACATACATACACTAGCAAGACTTTAGATTTCAAAAATTCAAATTGAATTTCGCTGTGTTCTAAGAAGCCAAACTGTGTTTTTGATTGCAACGAATTTTAGTTTCAGTGAATATTTTATTTATATATACATACATATGTTAAATATTTGTGCTCTCTTTTTCAATAAACAAAACAATACATTTCGTGATAATAACAATAAATTTCATTTAATTAAGTTGTCAAGCACCACACACGCAACCACAAAAAAAAAAATCGATTCTTTACACATTCCTTTCAACAACAGGAAAAATTCGATTCTGTTTGGAAAAAAAATCGATTTTTTTTGTTGAAAAGAATTCGACATTAGCCAGTTCTAATGTTTTTCAAGTCCGACATCAGCGATGTTAAAAATATGAACGGAATTATTCCTAAGTGGAGCTCTTCACTTTGTGTCAGATTATACGGTGGTTTTACTGAAAGGTGAAATTGAGAGAGAAATTTATATGGGCTTAAAAATGACAGCGTATATATTCGAATGCGACCCAAAGCTCACCGATGCGCCAGTTTCAAAATTTATTCCCGAATTCAACATGAAAGACTTTTTATTGTGTGAGTGAGAGATATATGGATTTTAAGGGCGTGAGATAGGGAAGGGTAGATTCAACTGAGAGGATTTTTTCGTCATCGTATTTTCACAGTGCAGTGATCAGAAAAACGACAATCAGTAAAACGACCGAGTAATCAACCAATTTCGCTGCCAAAAAGTTGAGACTAAAATTTTTGTATGAGTTGTCATTTGGTGTGTTTCTTTCTTCTTCCAAACTAGCTATCATCAATTTGGACGATTTGCCTGGGCCTCCTTAGGTAGGTACATATAAAAATCTCTTGCAAACCTTTGAAAAAACAACTTCAATGAAATTTGAATCTATAACTTAGCCTACTAGTAAATTTTAATCTCAATGATTTCTCTGACGATCTGACATGATTTCCACCTATTTTTTGGAATAAAATAAAATATTTATTATAATAGGAAGTTAAACGCAATTTTAGACATGTACTCCAAAATAATTTTTAGATTTAGATCAACTTTCATACAAAACTTTCTTTTTCCGTACAAACAAAAAAATCTTAAATGTTTTTCCAGTTTTATTT
Organism: Epistrophe eligans; assembly: GCA_951394125.1. Taxonomy (NCBI): domain Eukaryota; kingdom Metazoa; phylum Arthropoda; class Insecta; order Diptera; family Syrphidae; genus Epistrophe; species Epistrophe eligans. The sequence goes on from OX596030.1 coordinate 42,237,256, forward strand.
TCAGTTTCTTAGGTATTTACGAAATAATATTAAATTTAAATACCTTACCTCTACATGCATATATGTAGATTTAAATTTATTATGATGGAATATATTGGATATATGTATATACATATGTATTTTATTAGAAAAACTTGTTTGTAATTTTTTTAAAGTTATTGAATTACAATTTTAGGTTTTACTGATCTTATTATCGTTATTCATTTGGATGAAAGAAATCCAAGTTGTTCTATTTTAAGTATCTTCTGAAATGTCAATTTTGGTATTCCAATTGTCCTGTTAAAATACGGGAAGTACGACAGTTTTTAAGTTAAGATATCGATCTTTTACAAGTCCCTATTTAAGTAAAAATAAGAAATAAAAATCTATTATTTAAAAAAAAACATTTATTTTTATTTGTTTTAGAACCCTGATTTAGATTTAAGGCTAAAGGCCAGTTTATTCACAGTTGATTATCTTTTATCAAGGATTACTGCAACTGGTAAGTCCTCGAATGTGCTTTGCATGCTTACCTAATTTTTATTAAAGGTTTAAAAAATTTGGTTTCTTAATCAGCTGATTTTTATTAATTTGTGTTATTTAAGTCTGTTTAAGTGATGGTAAGGAATGAAATTAACCCACTGTGAACAAACTGGCCCTAAGCATTGATAAGTTTTATACATTTTAACTTTAAGAACTTGGAACATTTTTAAAACTAAAAACGGACTGTTCAATTATATGTTTGTGTGTCGTTTATGTCGTTTTCCATTGGACGCATCCGTAAGCATCCGGAATCTAAAAAAAAAAACTTTTCTGAAACCACTCTATTGACAAAAAATGCTTTAAACGATGCTTCTCAGAAGAAAATTTGAGAAGAATTTATCACCAAAATCTGAAAAGTAGCTGAAAACTAAAAGAATAATATTCGGATTAGGACATCGCACACAAAAGCAATTCAACCTGGTGAAATCAAACATTCCTCCTTGTTTCGAGCAGCGTTGCCGTCGGCCGTCCATAAAAAATGTCCGTGCCACATTTTCTAGAAAAAAAACGTGCCATTTTCTTAAAAACACGGGCGCCATTTTGAGCAATATAAGAAAAACGCAAATTCGTATGTATACTAAAAAAAAGTTACGGGTTACGGGTAAAGTACAACGAAAAATTAGAAGAAATAATTTGCTTTATTGTAGTGCATTGTCAAAAAATAAGAGTTTCTGACAGTTTTTACACCCATTTTGAACAATTTTCTTAAAATTTCTTCAAAATTCGCTTGAAGTACAAAATGGGAACACGATAAGTGTGCCATATTGAATTTTTTCGTGCCACCGTGTCACAACAAAATTTTGGTGTCAAAAAAGTACGATCGTGCCACTTTGGCAACGCTAGTTTCGAGTAGAATTATTAAAAAGTTTAACTACAAATACTATCACAAGTTGTTTGTTTCTTGGTAATACAAAAAAAAATCTGTTGTTATGAGCAAAGATACTGAAAATGTGAATCCTAGCAGCCATTTTGAATTTGCCTACAAGCTGGAACTGCGGATAAGGAATGAGATATTTACACATAGACAGTAGGGATCCGATCCGCATACTCCCTTTTATATTGTTGTTGGATTCCACATCTATTCATAGACACAAAATGAAATTACAAATACAAAAATATAAACAAATGGGTTTTGGAGGGTAAAACGTACGAAAGATTCATTTCTTTATAATTCAGTATCTTTAGTTATGTATGAGCTTATGAGCATTTAAATCTTAATTTTTATTTTCTCGTTATTCGGACTTCGAAGTGTCAAACTAAAAAAATAAATAGTCCTACAATTATAGCCGTTACGGCGTTACATGCATGTAGACACAAAAATGTATTAATTTATTTATTTGAAACAAAAGTTACCCAGGGTTTAGTCTCGGTTAAAATTAACCCAGTGGTGATGAGCTAAAATGTACACCATATATTTTTGTATGAAAAAAAGTGGATGTAAATCAAAAGTTTTTTGTATATAGTCTTGTAAAATTTGGATTTTATTTACCTACGTAGTAATTTTGATATGAAAAAAAATATGTAGGTACATTAAATATTTCATCCGAATCATTCATTAAAATGAAATCAAAATACATAAACGGTTTATATTTCACATCAATAAAATAAGATTTAAAATATTAATTTCTTTATTTCTACGAAAAACTTGATTAAGACAGCAGCATAAATTACTTGCTCTTTCGCAGTCTTGTTTTTGTGATGCGTTCTTTGTTAGTTATAATTGTATGAACACCACCACTGTGACGGAATTTCTTTTCCAACTCAAAAATAATGTCATCATCATTAAAAACACCTACCTTTCCCGCTTGTCTCAATATCCCCACTTCAAATGTAATGGATGGACTAATGCTTTTTGAGACATGAGCGTCATTGAATTTTGACAAATTATTTATCTCGACTGCTTTCATAACAACATCCTGATCGCAAGACAAACATGTCAAGTCTTTTAGCCTTGTTACTGCTGAATCAATTTCAGGCTTCATTTCGGATATTCTTTTAAGACCGTCAGACACCTTCTGAATATCATTTTTGATTTTTAATTTTAAATCTTGAAGTATATCTTTTAGGTTTTCATCCCCAACTAGTTTTTTAATATCATCAATCTGCTTTTTAACTTGTTCTTCATTAATATTGACACAATCAGTGATCTCAGCAAGTTGTTTTTCAAACTTGCAATTTTCAGCAACCATAACTTCTACCGAAACTTTGTCATGAAGCATAGAACAATCAGCTTTTTCTGATAACAGTTCATCAACTTCTGTCTTGTCGATTTTTAAATGTACTACTTCCTCAAGATTATGCGTGAGTTCTTTTAACATCTGAAGTTCAACTTGAACAGTTGAGTTCTCTATTTGTGCTTTGAGACTCGATATCTCATGTTGAAATAAATCCATCGTAATCATAGGCGAACATTTATCATTTTTGGCCAAAGATTCTACTAAATTTGCTAGTTTTTCATTGAAACTACAAATATTAGTTTTCATTTCAATTAATTGAATATTAAGCCTTTCTATTTCTGCTAAGTCATGATGACTTTTATCAGCAGGTATCTTCGTCATTTGCATATTTTTGGAACAACCTCCATTAATGGATTCCTTTAAACCATTCAGATCTTTCCTGAGTGTATCCGTAATAATTGACAATTCATCATACTTCAGTTTTATTCTACAAGCTGAGATGTTCTCTTCTCGCTCGTAACGTTTATCTCTTAGCTCAGAAACTGATCGTTCAAGTAAATCTATTTTATCTTGAAGCTGTTGTACTATTTGCCGAAGACATTCAACGCTTTGCTCTGTGTCTAAACTCCATACAGCAAAGTTTTCGATTCTTTCTAACCTTGCATGAAGAAAATCAATTTGTTGCTTGACGTCTAAGTTCTTCGACTTCTTTACTTCGTGCCGACTTAAGATTTCTTCATTAACGTTCTTATCATTATGTTGACCAAAAGCAACTTTACGGTCTTCCGCTGTTTGCTGATCTTGCAATGATACAGAACGAGGTGCTGTTTTTGCTTCTGTTGATTTTTTATTTTGAAAAACTTCTTTAGATCTATTACTTAAAATACATTGTTCTTCTTTGTCACATTGTGGTAAGATATCATATATTTGGTGGTTCATTAAGCGTTCAGATGATACGTTACTTTTGCTGTCAAAATTATTTGTGGATACTGGACAAAAAGAACTATCAATTTCAATTTGTTCATCTTCAAGATCAAGTTTCTCAGATATTGCTTGAAGAACTGTGTGAAGGGCATTAAAATTCACATTACCAGGTTCAGGATTTCCAATTGCAACATCAATAAGATATCGTATGCTAACCTTTTTGCTCATTTTTGATTTATTAATAGAATATGTATATTTAAAATGACAAACGAAAATCAATTATGTATGTATATAATTTTTTTACTATTTCTATAAGTAAGTTGGTTTAAAAAACATAACTACAGTTATTTTCACATCAAATTGATTCTATTACTTTCCTAGGTTAAATAATGTGTTTGTAATATAGCCAATCCGTGGTTAACTAAATTAAAGATCCTCTCCAAAATTATAATCTTAATCTTGAGAGCCAACGAACATAGTTCCAACTAAAACTCAAGTAAATAATAGCAAATTAAAGTTTGAGCAATAAAAGTTTTGTTTCTTTATAAAATAAAAATATTGCATAAAAAGTGAATGAAGTATGTATGCTAAATAACAACGAACTATATTTGAGTTAGTACAGGAACATCAACCAATCCAAAAGAGGGAAAAACTGTACTGCACTGGGTGGGTCATGTAAAGCGAATCGACACCAATGGCCTTCCCCAGAAAATATTTCAGTCCAACATTGAGGGAAGGGCATGCAACTATATGGAGAAAACTTTTTAAATAACAAAAATAAGTTAGAATTAAATTATGTTATGTCTTCTTTTTTTTTGTTTTATTTTCGGCTTCTCTTTTAATTATGTTCTCCGATTCCAAATTATTATTTAAATATGTAATATCAAAGGGGTCACAAATATTTTGTGCAATATATACTATTTTTACTTGCACATGTCTTGCATGTCACATATACAATATACATGCATTGGTTTCGTTTAGAAAAAATATCGAGATTGTTAACATTACGATAATAGAGAAGTCCGAAAAAGTGGATTTTGTCACAGCCTCCGGTCCATGTCGTCGATCTCTGCGCCGCACAGTGGAGCTATCAGTACAAAATTCCGGCCATGAGGCGATTTATTTTTTTTTTAGATATGAACATAATTTTTTGAAAATGCAATGTTTTGAAAATTCTTCCTTCTTTTATAAAAGCTAGATTTTTTTCATATTTGTTTTTCGTTTTTTTTCACTCAATTTTTAAGACATCTCTTTGAAACAAATTTTGTTGGCTTGAAAATGATTGATTTAACTAATTATTATTTAAAAAACGTTTGAATAAAAAACTTTTTATATTCAAGACAACCAATTTTTTAGCTGTTCTTAAAAAAAGAATAATTTGAACTTTTGTTAAGCTTTAAAAAAAAAATGCTTGCATATGCCTGCTTTTTGGTTCTCTTTAACGGAATTGTATGCTTTTTCTAAGTAGTATTTAGTTAAAATTGCATCCGGCCGGATCCGACCCCGCTTACCTATGAGTTTTAAAAATACGTCTATTTATTATTCTTTGTCTGCAAATTTGTATTCCTTTTTTTTTGTCTGTACCAAGTTAATGTACAGCAAAAATGATAAAATTTTTGTTTATATATATAAAACTACTTTTTAAAATAAAAAAAAAAAAAAAACAGTTAATTAAAACCAATTGTTTTTAAATACTGAACTTTCAATGTTAGAAACAAAATAATTAAAAACTGATTTTTCTCAACTTTTTAACTAAGTATTTTATTCAATAATGCGTTTCATCGAATATTGTTTTCTGCTTAAAATGGAAAATGGAGGTACCTATTCATTTTAGAGTTCATTTGTATTGGATCTATATTTAAGAAACAAATCAGCAGGTAATTCCGCTTTGTTGGACACCTCATTTGTTAAAATCCGTGTAGTATGAGAGTCGAAAAAACGACTATAGAAATAATATATATATATATATGAATAAGTTACTATTAAAAAATGAATATGAAAATGCAAATGATTTATTTAACATAAGCACTAAATGTGTACATCTTTTTTAGGATACCCAGGTTAAGCTACAAATTAATTAATTATATTAATTTTCTTTTCCACTTTGTCTTTTAAAAATAAAAACAAATTTTCCAAACCTACATATGTGCCTATATAGATACTTACATATCTCTTTTTTATTAAAAAATAAAACAAGAGCAACAATACAATCCCGATCATTTGGTATCTTTAATTCTTAAAACGGTAAATAATATTTTATAATAATTTCTTTTAATCAACTAAGCATTTTTTTTTCATATTATTTTTCACTTTTTTGAAAGAATTTTTGTGAATAAACTTAAAATATAATACAACATACGGAGCCTAATGCAATATTTGTATGTTTTTTTTTATCTCCAGTTAAACTGCTAAGTGAAGTTTTACGCATTTTTCGGAAATTATGCTACATGGATTTACTTTATACGTTCAACGTTTGGCTATAGTGACTATAGTGACTATAGTACATACCATTACTTTAGCTATTGGATTAGATACATTTTAATTTGTCTTTCGGAACAGAATGATGTTTTTTCTTTATAAATTTAGTTTTTTATTAGTAAATTAATAAATACCTACTTAACTATGACATACCAATATTATGTTTTAAATGCTGAAAAATTTTGTATACTTTTTAAGCATATGTTAAAATATTACCATTTATTGTATGAAATGTTTATTTATGTTTTATTAATCTTTGGCTTATAACAAACAAAATGGCAAATAAATCATAAAAATCCATTCACTAATTCAAAAGTTATAGCACGATGACCACTTTTTCAGCCTTGGCGTCCGTTTGTTTCACTGTGGCGTCCGTTTGTCTACTTTAATTTGGTAAAGAGCATGTTTATCTGATTCCCTATAGTAGATAAATACGAATTTTTGTTTTAGCACATTTTAAACTGGGCAGTTGCATTAAAACGATTTAGTTTTTTTTCTTCAAATTTTCTTGAATACGACATTAACAATAAATTTCAATTTTTACGAAACAAATTTGCATAACGGAAATAGGATTTTGACGTTTTTTATTCACGTTATTCACAATATGGAATTTAAATTATTTGAAAATAACTTTTTTTAATCAAGAAAAAAAAATTATGAATTTATGCAACCAAAATAATTTCAAATATCATAAGTGCAGTTTATTTTTTAAAAATTAATTTTGGGTGTCTTAAATTTCTTAAAAAAACAATTGACTTTCAAATGTTAATTACTTCAAACCCTAATTAAAAAAAAATCATTTAACCGTTGGTGTGGAAAGTTGAAAGTTCCCCACAAGCGAGGCAGTACCGCTGAAAAAAAAATGAAACTTTTGTTTTTAGGTGGAATGGGTACATTTTCAGCTATAGTACTATTTCATTAATAATGTTTAAATAACCAAGAATGAAAGCTTTAGAAATAATGAATAAGTATACATAGTAAAACAATCGTACACCTAGTCGTATACGTATTTTTTTTTAGCTTTTCTTGATAGGTACTATCTGCATGTGTACCTCATTTTTTGTTTGTTTGTTTGTTAACGTAAATGTTACTTTTAACATTAGAAATGTTTAAACGGAGGCATACAATGTAAAAAAATCAACAGAATTTCAAAAATATGAAACGCCTAGTAGGCAAAGGGGGGTGAAACGTGAGGGGAATAAACAAAATAAACAAAATAATCAAAATAAACAAAATAAACAAAATTATTTCTTTCATGCTTTGTTCTTACTAGTCTGAGGAAACAAAATACGAAGAAGATGATAAAACGGACAGAAAAAAAGGAGAAATGTTCGTAGAAAAAAATGGGTATGTTTCTGATTATGATTTTTGCGAAATCTGAAAAATACCCGATTTGCGTTTACTTAAATGCTTATATCTTTCGATCCAATTATCCGATTTTCAATATTAAGATATATAATTAAAGGAAAAATGACTGGCTAAAAACATGAAAATAAATATTTTTTTTTTTTTTTATTTTTATTTTTTATTTATTTTTTTTTTATAGTATTCTATAGCCGGCGGCGGCGGAGTTTGTGCAATAAAAAACCACAATCGTGGCAAATTTGCTTCGCGTCGGAAAAAAATGCTAAATGTTCATATGTACCTAAATTTGTAGTCGGTATAATAATTGTAAAGATACATTGTGTTTGGTTTGGCTTGCTTATAACTTCGGTTTAATGTCTTAAAATTTAGCTAGAATATCGGACTACATTTTTTGTATTATATCATTGCACAGTCAGATAAAATTATACTTATATGAAAAACCTTACAAAAATTTAATACAAAACAATAATTTTTTAAACCACATGTATTTGACCCTTTTTAGGAAAGTTATGATGTTGGTACCTATGTTCAGAAAAGTTGCTCAACATTTAAATTTGACATTCAATGTACATACATACATAAATACATAAATGCTTTTTTCATTTCTAATGTTCCTCAACTATGCTGGAATGGCAAATCGGGTAAATTTTTTCAATGATATTATGTTTAAATAGTTGCTTGAATCCCTTTCATCTCTGCGACCGACATGGAGTGGAGTGGATTGAAAATAAATTAAAATTAATTGTTTTGTCTTTTTCGTTTTTAAAGAAGCACTTTTCACTAGTATAAGTTTGTATTTATCTTTAAAGAAGGTAACATACACATAACGTTTTTTTTTTTTTTTGTTCTTTGCAAAAAACTTAAACCAAGGTATGTACAATGTGCCACATACACTACCTTCCACTTGTAAGGAGAAAACATTATTTTTCTAACATTTCAATTCTTCCTATTTGCTGGAACTTTTTCTTTTTTCGTAGTATTATATAGTTACTTTAATCAAAGAAATATATATGGTTAATCGATTTTGACGGTATCTTATTGATGCCATGAGTTCAACCACCACTGTGTAAACCTGAGACAACTATTAAAATAAAAAATCATTTTTTTGTTCACAACCCACAAAGCAACAAATAACGTTCACAACTATGAACGTCTCAGGTACATACATATGTCCATTGTCCATATCCATATTTCCAGAAATTGCTTTTCATTTTCTTAAATTTTGAAATTTGTTTTAATTTAATGGAAAAAATATCATAATTGCAAACATTTTCGATGAATTTAGATTGAATTCATCTAGTTTACCCAAAATCGTATACGAACTTGCTCTGTGATGTACATTATGTTAAAATGTTAAGAAAAGTCAAAAGTACCAATAAAATTGTCTTTTTTTTTATTTTTTATTTGTCTAATATAATTTATGTAGGATTCATTTTAATATTTTAATGCATCTTAGTATTTTAATGAATAATAATCATAAAAAGTGGAACCTATTCTTTAGTATGTTTTTTGTAAAAATGAAAATAACACGATCAGGACGTTCTTTTCACTGATATTTTGATGAATTTTAAAAAATGGTGAGTTTTAAGAAAATTTTTTTTACAGAGTGTTTCGCAATAGAAAGATTTTCTCAGAAGAAGAAATTAAAATAAAACTGAAAAACGGTCCTATTTAGGAGATTTCATAAAAAAAAAGTCCATGGCTATTCCAAAATAGCATTGATCACAATAGCGGAAGCATAAAAAGTTAATAAAACGTTTTTCGAATAGTTTTTGCAAGAATTTAATTTTTTTTTCATTTTGTTTCGCATCAGTTTATGCTAGTTGCTTCCTCGAGTCCTATGGCTGGCAGCACAAAAACATCCTGATTCAGTGCCTATACACTCTGCAACTCTTGCATCGATAAAATTTGTCGAGAAACGATGAAAATTGAAACATATCATGCGTCAAAAAGTGTATTAGGTGCTTTCTTTGAGGTTATGTGATTTTAGACATCTACGGCTTGTTAAATTTAGGTACATTTTCATGAGTCGATTTACGCTGCAAGGTCTCGCCGCATGGCAAAAAATCGAAACGCAGGCACAAGAAACTGTTTTAGTATTATATTTGAAGTAAAACAGTAAAAGAAACAAATTAAATGAACTAATATAAACAATATAAAATTAGATGAAATAAAATATATTATGTAATACATCTTTTTAAATAATATCACAAATTTTAGTTTTCAGAAAAAAAAGTTCACTGGCATCATCAATCATTTCGAATATTTCTATTGTTTATTGATATCAATTGTAATCTCTATTCTATGCGACGCGACGTACGGTATGACATTAAATCTCTTTTTTTTTAGACTTTGATTAAAACCTTGAATAGTTTTCTACACAAAACCAACTTGCTCAATAAAGCATCAAGTAAAAATTGTTGGAATTTGTTTAGAATTTTTTTTTAACAACGGCCTTTCTTGGCAAGAAAAAACCATAGTACGTGACGTACGCATTTGTATAACAGGTGATGCTGATATTCACTCATACCCCAGTAGGAGATCATCAAAATTTCTTTAATCCAATTTTCAAGAAAATTACGTTTTAGCGATTTAGGTTGTATAAATAGGTCAATTGGTATGTACTGTACATACAAACTTCCAGATAGGCAGTATATGGGGGATCTAATTTTTCGTGTTCTCTGTCATCATAATGTAAAGCGTGATTGAAATTTCCATATAGTTTATTTTTTACACCAACACAAAACTTACCCTGGAATAACTATACCTACGCATAATGTATGTATGTCAGGGCCTTCTAAAGGCGTTATCGGGCCCGGAAACATTTTTTTGTTATGAAACCTTGGAAACAATGGTTTTAAATGTCATGAATCGATTGAGTAATTGGATCAAAATTGTTCTTCAAAAAACAATAATTTTAAATCTTTTAAACCCCCGAACAGAAATCGTTGGTTAGTTAAACAATTTCACCCTATTTAATTCCTGAAAGCCTCACTATTACATAAAATTCAAAAATCTTAAAACTCTAAGTTTATTGAATCCAGAAGTAAAGGTGATTGGTTTTCCTTATTTTTCTCGGATTTTCGGGAGCCCTATTAAAACTCGTAGTTCAGAAAACTCGCTTCATTCACCTCACTGTTAAAACTTTGCTGATGTTCGTACAGTTTATATGGATATCCCAGGTAAAAATGTTAAGAAAGTTTTAAAGTTACTTTTTTGTTCTGTGTTTATGATAAAAGAATTTCTTATGTTTCTTTTTTTGTGTCTGTAAATTCAAGTTCGAAAATAGTTAACTTCGATAGAAAAAGGTTTATATTTTTCATAATCTCAAGGCTTTTATCTAAGACTTCAATACATCAATATCTAAAATTATTTGTACATCCAGCGAAAATATCTCTTTCACACTTTTGTTCGTACTTTTCTAAATTTCTCTCCCAAAAGCTCAAAAATAAGATCTTAATTTTAAATGCTTTTCTAAAATGATCAACCCTAAAGCTTCCGATATCAAACAAATACATCTATATTTACTCGTAGTCGTAAGATCGTAAAATGAAAATCAAACAAATTTATAACACAGATATTTGTTCATATAACCATTAACATTATCCTTATTTTAAACGGTCTATTCTCTTCTATTATAAGTTGTCTGTCTATATATTAAGTTATCGTGTACCTGCGCGAAGTGTCAATTAATGTGTTTCATGTTTTATATTTTGGTTGACTGCTAAATTGAACGCCGTCAAAGAATAGTACGTATTGAAATTCCAAAGAGTTAAGTGCTTTCGTCTAGTACCCGGCATAAAATATACATAGTAAGAAAATGAAAGTAGATAAAGTCGCATCTTAAGATACCTTCTACTACCTTTAGTAAGTGAACGAATTGTATAAAATGTATATAGTACAATCGTGTGTAAATATATAATACAAGTGTGTGCATTTAAATTGTTGATACTCTATTTGAGAGATAGATATTGCTATTTTCCATTCGTTTAAACTAATCACTCTCAAGGGTGCTAATGTTTATCATTAAGAAATCGATGGTATTGTAAACAGTTTCAAGGAAGTATTGAATAAATTAAATTAAAAATAATCTCTCCTCGCTAAAAGTGAATTTTTTTTAAAATAGATGTTCACATAATAATAATACCTTCCGGATTTTTGCTTGTGGTTTTATTCTGTGAGTTTGTCTAAAATGATCTGTTAGAATTTTCAGCAATTTTAGATTCATTATGTATTATAAACATTGCAATGTTTTTTGGTCAATAAATTCTCTATTTGATTATTTGATTATTTGTTTTTTTTTTTTTTTTTTAATTATTTTCTAAATTTTTCAAATAATACAAACAAAAAAAAAAAAAAACAACGGACCCATCTGTATGTCGTCGTATAGGAAATTGATCGATTGATCGTCTTGGTCAACAACGTACCTACCTATGTACATACATACGCGGTTATGGCGATCGTAAAAAACGGTCGATTATTTATTTTGCAAACGGTTTTGTTTAAATATTTGCACTTATACATACATATGTATCGTTTGAAATAAATATTGTGCTATACTGAGTGAATGTTTAATGTTTCTTTAGATCTACAGGTGCAGATTTATGTATGTCGCGCCGTTTTTAATGTGAAGTTAATTTTCGAATATAGAAGTGAATTTTTGTAATTTTATATACAAATCTAGTATAAAGATAAGTTATAATTTTAAAATTTAAATGTGTACCTACTGTTCGACTTTCCCCTTTAAATATTTCTGTTCTTTTATCGCTTAAAATGAAAAGTTACCCCTTGCCAGTTTTTATATTATTATCAGAAAGATATGATTGCCTCTCGTGTTCTGTTGTTGCTCTCTAATTTTTTTTAAATTCTTAGACCAATATACAAAAAATAATAATACTAAAAAAAGTCAATGATAAGATAAATAATACAGCGTATCAACGAAGAGAGATATCTATATAATACAAAATAGTGTTATTTCGTTAGTGTTATCAGTTATCAATTTTAAAATCAGTTGCTTATTGGTGTTTAACGGATTGTATACTTGGATCATTTCAACATTTTCTTTAAAAAAAAAAACGTAAGTTTGAAATTATTAATTTTTGTTTTACTTACATAGCTACTTTTGATCCGATTTAACTTGTTTTAGTCAAAAAAATCTTAATAACTTATTACAGAGCTGTTATTCTGTTTTTACTTATATGGAAATTGCTCGATAGGGTGGCACTTGAATTTTTAAACTAAGTACTTAAACGGTAAATGGTTTTGAGGCGGCATTGAAAAAATTGTAATTTTTAATTTTTTGGCATTAGAAACCAAGAAGTCAATTATTATTATTTTGATACCGAAATAAAGCTTATGTATGTAATACATTATATTTGTCCCATAAAAATTTGGTATTGGTCCAACCTTCCACATACACGAAAAACTTTTATTATGCTTTTATTAATTTATTGATTAAACTACCGTACTAATGATCATTGAAATAATAAAAGGTTTTTTTATGTGGAAGATTTGGACTGAATGAGAATTATTTATTAGAAATTTCGATTATCGTTTTCAATGAAAGCTAGAATATATAATGTATATAATAGCTATATAGAGAAAATTGAATTTGTGTGATTAATTAATTTAAAAGAAACAAGAAATAAGTTAGATTTATAGATTAAATACTTATATAATGTTATAGTTTAAATAATTAAGATTAAATTGCGGTATTAACATAAATACAATCCATTAACAATCCTCATTAACGAGAACATTGGAAATAAAACTACTCTTTTGAAGGTAAGGTACATATCTATGGTTAATTTATTTAATGGTTGCCACTTTGCCAGTTGTTTATCTGAATTTAATTTTTTAACGAATTTTTAGCAATATTTTTCACAAGGAATGCAGCTGTGATAATGTATCTATAGGATAGAAAATTGTTTTCAGCTGAAATAAGGGTTTAAACCGGCACTTTGGAATGCTTATTCCTAAAAGTCATGTTTTGGATAATTTCTCCACGTCATGGATTATTAACTAAAACATTGATGCATTATGTTCGAATATACCTGACAATAACTGGTAAAAGATAATTTACCTAATTGATTAGATTAGATTACACAAGAAAACAAGTCAGAATTTGAACTTCGGAGCTATTTCAGACTTAATTAGCTGCATAATAATACATAGCTCTACATTCCCTGGTTCTTTCTTAATTTTTTTTATTGTAGTACTATAGATAGTAATGTAGTAATAAAGATCCTGTAAAAATGTTATGGTCAATTTTAGGCTCAATAAATACAGATTTAATATATTTCCAAAAAAAATAGGCAATGGCGCAGTGGAAGTAGTGTTTGACTGCTAACCTAGCAGTGTGGGTTTGAGCCCAATTCTAGGCAGCATTCTTTTCTATGACTGCTTTTAAACGCTGCAATTACTCTGCAATTACCCCCTGCAATTTTAAAGCATGTAGAAGCTCAAAAGAGAATTGCGGATAGAAATTGCAGTTGTCTAAAAGCAGTCTATATTCCCTCAGTCCCAACTGAACGCCATCCACCCGTGGGATTTACTGAGATAAATAAACACCTTAAATCTCAGAATTTTTGTTTCCCTATTTTTCTATTCCTTTTAACTAGGGCCGTGCAATTCAGGTTGCAATTAAAATATATAAGAAAAAAATATTGTATCAAAAAATATGTATCAATTAGGAAATAATTTGTATGCACAAAAGTCGTAGCTGCATCTTAGAGCACTACTTTTCTTGTTTCAAATTCATTTTGAATCTTCAAATAATTAAATTCTTGTCCGAGAAATCGTTAGTGAGATATATTTCTTATGATGCTCTTTTAAAGATTGAAGATTTGATCAAATTGACATTATTTTTTTTTTTTTTTTTTATTTAGAGCAATCTAAAATATTTTAATGCAAAAAATTTGCAACGGAAATCTCCTTGTCTATCGTTCCATTCAGTATTAACTTTGTAAAGTAAGCTTTGTTCAGCTCAAGCTGATTAATTATATTAATCGCTTCCTTCACTACTGTTAGAATCGATCAGCTTCAGGTCTCGAAAACATTGTGATTTATTCTCTGAAGAATCATAATATTGATCTCCAAAAATATTGCGGTCAAGGATATAATGTTGCATTAAATATGAGCGGATGCATATTCATATTTGCAAAAAAGAATCATAAATGGCCACATGCACATTTCATCCATTACGCTTCTCTTAACATGAATTTTGTTTTGAACGATGCAGTATCATGCAAAATATTTTGATTATTTATTTTCTATTTAGAACTTTCTTTGGGTCACACTCACAGCATGAGCCGTTGGGGCCAGCTACAAAGCCAAATGTAGGTAGCCATCCAAAATATTGAATCTGACGTGATTTCTTGGCGATATGACACCATTCATGCTCATGTTCTCAAAACCTTAAGCCAAATTATACAGAAAATAAACAAATCTATTGAGAGAAACTCACTATAGTTTATACCACACATAATCTAGATTTCGTTTGACATTTCAAACGAATCTCATTATGCAATAACACTAAAAAAAAAGTCCCAAAACGACTTCACAACTTGAAAAGTTCAAAAAAGACTGTTCTAATTCTATGATTTGTTTTTTTTTTTCCTCCTTGAATTATAAAGACAATCGTTTAATCCGAAATAGTTTTCTTTTACTTCAGAATTTGTATGTACAAATTTTAACAAAAAAAAAATTATTATTATCAATCAAATTGATTATTGTCACGATTTTCCACAACACCTTAGATTTTTACCTAGTTGTCGTATGTACATATATGGCAAATGAAAATGGTTGCACGAAATTGATTGAAGAACGGGTTCATATTTCGATTTCATATTTTGGTACTAACTTCATATTGTGAATTTAATACCGGTGAACTGAGTATACTAGTTTTAATAAATAAAATAAAATGAAACTGTCTAATGTATGTATGTAGCAATATTTTCAAATAAAGATATGGAAATAAATGTGGAAGGATATAACCCAAATAGCCATACCATTTTGCAATTCCGATTAGTATCCTAATTTAAGAAGTTCTGCAGAGCTAGAACGTTCGTTTTCCACTTTGAGACGGTTAAAAACGCGGCTGAAGACCACGACAACTGGCTTAACGAATTAGCTTTCGTCGAATATTCACAAAGAAATCGATGTAATCCCTGATGATCATGGTAACTAAATTTGCAAAAAAAAAGAAGAATAGAATTTATCTTTTCATCAAATTCTGTTGCCTAAATTTATTATTTCAAACGAAAAATATAAAAAAAATGTTCAAAAAAGATCTATAGGTACTATAAAGAAAAAGCATAATTTCATAACAGGGAGTGTTTCTTGTTTTTTTTTTTTTATTTTTTTATGTTTTTCCTTTTTTCGTTTTCTTATTGAAATTTTACTTCTTCATATAAGGTGAGTAAAAATAAGCAAGGTAGTGACACCTTAAAAAAATTACATTAAAATTTGGATTGAGTCCCCCTAAAAAAAATACTGCGTACGCAGTATTATTTGATTGCATAAAATATATAACACTTGCTTTAAACTTAAGATTAATATGGTTTGGCCTTAGGCCGTCTACCAGATTGACATTTCTTTTTAATTTAGCTTAATTTAAAATGTAAATACTTTTATTTTTCTCATTTTATTTTAAAAGTCGCCTTCAATTATTTGAGATCTATATCTAAGCGCCGTTACTACATATCTATATAAAACTTCCCAGCCTAATTCGCCATTCAAAACGTACAGTACTTCGTTTATATCCATAGAAGTCTTGCCAAAGTATCTTACTCGAAATTCTTTTAAAATGGGACATTTTCCAATGAAATGGTAGACATCTTCTCTCTCCTTAAGATTACAAAGGTCGCACAAAATTGTCAGTTCAGGCCGATGTGGAATGTAATTGAGTCTAATTACTTCTCCTCTTATTTTAAAGATTAAAGATATCATGCTAAGAGGTAATCGGTTTAGGAAGTACGTATTTTCTTGAAGATTTAGGTTTAACTGGCTGTAGATCATCCTATGTTGAGAAGATTGCGCTTCCAACAAAAAACCATTGTACATAGAGCGACCTGCTAATAACTTCTGAAAACAGCTCCTCAAGTCACTCGGGATAATACCTTCATGAATTTGTACGTTTTCCACAGATTCAGCTCCCAACTCCTCCCACTTTCTGACAAGATTCCCTTTTGATGAAATGATGTTTTTCAGGATCAGCTTAGGTAATCTTTCCTCCTCTTCAGGATTTTAATTATATAATCAAAATGTAATTTAAGAACGTAAAAAAAACAATGGTGGAACTGTTGTTTCTAAATGGAGCATGTAATTAGGTGTATTCGAAGGTAATCGGAAAATCCGTTTTAGAAAGTATCTCAAAAACTTTTCTACCTCATCAAATTTAGAATAACCCCAGACTTGCGCACCGTACAGCAAAATAGAGACTGCAGTTGCTCGAAACAGTTTAATCTTTGCACTATGGTCAACGTTTTTATTATCGATACAGCGACCCCAAACTGCTGAAATTGCTCTTTTCGCCTCCGGTAACTTAAACTGAAAGTGTTTTTTCATATTAAGATTGGGGGTGATCAACAGACCTAGATATTTGTACTCCCGAACAATTGCAATATTTTGCCCTTTCATCCACTTTTCATTCCGAGAATATCTGCCGCCACCATTTCTAAAGATCATCTTTTTCGAGTTTTCCAAGTTAACTGATAAATTCCAAAGATCGCAATAGTTTTCGAGTCGGTTAATCATTCGCTGCATTCCCTCTACAGACTTTGCCATAAAAACTATATCGTCGGCAAATATCAGACATGGCACCCTTATTCCTCCAAAGTCTATTCCTCCTCCAATAGCTTCCACGATATCATTGATGAATAAAATGAAGAGTAAGGTGCTCAATACACAGCCTTGTTTAAAACCCATTTCCGTTGTGAAGTCTTCTAAAATGAATTCACCATCCCAAACATACGAGGCGTTGCTTTCATACATTGCTTTCAATACATTCAAAATTTTGCTTGAGATTCCCATCTTATATTTACAACCTATGTGTGATAAAGTGAATGAAGTGCCAAAAAAGGTCAATTACTTTCAGATATTGATGAGCCATGCAATATTTTTAATCATATATAGTTAAATTTTTTCAGGGTCATTAGAGATTTTTAGCACCTCATTTGTGGAATATTAAAAAAAATATCTGAAAAGTTTCTTAATCCTTATAAACAGTTAATTGGATCAATTAGTCAGCCATAGATTTTGTATGAATTTTTAAAGTGGTGAAAAACATTTTCACGACAAACTTGGATTCAATGTGCTACAAAACAAGACAAAATAATTGATACACCTTAAAAAGGATTATTGTTTGTTTACTTGATTCACAACTGTGTCATTTGATTAAGCTTTGTTTGACTTAAACTTTGAAACTTTTTTACTACCTACTTCAGTTTCGGATTTTTGAAAATTGTGGAGCTAAAAACTTAAGTATGTATTTTTATTTCCATTTTTTAAAAGTAACAAATTAACAACTTCTTACTCGTTTTTTATTTAAAAAATATTTACCGAAATCGAAAGATTAAATTTCAAGATGGCCGCTACCCCGACGTTGATTCGATAACTCCTATACAAACCCTTAAGGCAACTCAGTTACTATATTTCTTGTAATAATTAACTCGCACAAGTTTTAAGAAATAACACACATTTCCGTTTGAATGCAACGTATGACTCTATGACGTTATACTCGTATAAGTTCTACAAGTATAAGAAAATATATAAAAAGGGAAAAGAATTTAAAGGGTGTATGTATTGTGTTATGTGATATCTCATATTACCTCACAACCAACCCCAACCCATACTACTAAAAAAAACTTGGATTTTTATAGATAACAACCTTTACTTTCAGGATAAAAAAAAAAACATAACATTAACTGCACACCATCGTTGTCCCCCGCTAAATGATTAATTTCATAAAATTTGTCATGTATCTATTTTTTTTACTTTCTTGTAAACATAATAACTTACGTTTATTAGCGAATTCCATTAGGAGCATTTATTGTTAAAAGCATTTTTTGGCATTATATTGATTAATGCCTGGAGACATTACCTACCTATAGTTGAAGCAACCCTATTTGGGGGTAAACATATTGACCTATTTCTCTAAAGTAAACAACAATTCACCCAAACTTCATTATTTATAGTTCTTTGAGAAAAAAAAAATAAAGACTTAATAGTGGTCGTTGTGTGTTACAAAAATCAATCAAATGTTTTTTGCCACACGAAGAATTTGCTACACCATCGAACTAAAATACACTTAATTTTGTTGATAAAAACCTACAAGAAATTAATTAAATTGTGTATCTGCTATGAAAATTGATATCTTCAATATTTCAAGTGTTTTTTTTTCAGCAAAAAAAAAGTTTGAAAATTATATAAGAAAAATTTGTTGCATTTATGATCTAAGGGTTTTGTTTGCAGAAAAGTATGTAGATAACAATAGATATAATATCTAATTGTTTGAACGAAAAAATAGTTTTTATTTGATTCACTAGCTTTTATGGATTGTCCCGTTTTACAAAAATAAAATAAAGTTAGCAATTTCCAGGTTAAAATGAATAAAGCAGCTGGCGCAGATGGATTTTATGCCAAGCTTTACGAAATTTAATTAATGAATACCAATAAATATTTCTCTTGTTTCCTAAGTCCAAAGCAGAGATAAGTGATGCCTGGAGATTTTGTCGTATTGGCACCTCTCCCAATTGGGGATTTGTCGTGTTGGAGTAATTTCTTGTAGATTTCGTCTGATTGTGATAGATTTGTTGGCAGCTGATGATCTTTAATGAAGGATTATTGCAACTGATAAATCATCGAATGTGCATGGTACCTAACCAAAATTTTTTATCAAAGAATCAATAATTTGAGATGTTAAGTATTTAATTCATGATTTTAGTTGATTAGCGCCATGTGAATTTCATGCGGTACAGATTTAACCCACTGTGAAGAAACTAGCCCTAAGGGTGTGGTTTATGTCGGGATTGCGATAAAAAGTATATGAGCAGCGACGTGTTGAAAGGTGGGAAAACTGCGTTGATTCTTGTTGTCCGGAACTCTGCTCGAATATTAACACTTATAAGAAAAAGAATGTACATTTTTGTCTGCGCTGTTGTTTTTTAAGGTAGGTATGTTGTATGTATTTAATTTGATATGAATTAAATTAAATTGAATTAAATGCACCACCTTCTTTGTAAGCGAAGATCAAAACCTATTTAAAAAAAAGATAATATTTCGGTTGATGATGCTAAGCTCACCTTACCATTATTCCTTCCATTTATTGGTCGACAAGCAACACAATCAGAATGAGCATGTGTATGGATTTGTAGTGGTATTGTTGAACGTATTATAAATATTTTTATTTATTTTCGAAATTCTCCATCTCCATCTACGACTTTTGACAAATATAGATTATTCAGCACACAGTTAGAACTAGTTAAGGGGTTTCCTCCTTAAAAACGCCGTATTGACGTGTGATAATGTTTCTTGTTTTAAATATTTGAGTCTGGTATTACTATTCAGCCAGCTTTTGTAGTAGTTGTTGTTCGCCAGCCAAAAAAAATCGTTCAATTGCTGCGAACGCCGGGAAATCGATAAATTCGGATCATCAGCAACACTTGCACTTGCAGTAGCAATATTTTCGACTAAGCGTGCATTAAGATGATGCACAGGCCTCACGACATCGGTAACGCTTCTACTTTCTTAAAATTTCTTCACAATTTTACCGATTGTTTGCGAAGTCGGTCGATTATGATGACCATAATTATTCCGTAATGCGCGAAAAGTAGCTACGTTTGAATCACCATTTTTGTAGTACCTAAGTTTTAATAATTTTAACGCGTTGTTCGATTGTTAAGCAATTCATTATCGTAAATGGCAAATATTCAACTAATATTATTACACTTCAAATGACAGCTGAGTTTGACAGGTGTCAAACACCAGCGCTACCAACTTGAAATCACGAAATGAATGACCCATTACTACTTATCCAAAGAAATTTGTCTAACAGAAACTACTTATCAATATGCAGAAAAAAATCTCTAGGATCTTTTGTTGCAATTGGATTAATAAATATGAATTGGTGAACATTTTCAGGTTACTAAACAGACCTACATATGTAGGATACATTAATAGTATAGGTATTAGGTATATCATGAGGTTGTAAGGTTTGTATGGCCAATAGTTTTTATTTTTATAAAAAAAAACATTAAACTATTGTAACTAATTCAAAATGAATATTCACCAATGAATACAATTAACAATGTAAAACAAAAATAGCTTCAACTGCAAGAAAATTATCAGTAGAGCAATATTTTTATCTGACAAGTTAAGCTTATTTAATTGTTAACATTTGATAAAACAACACTGAAGTAGGTACATAATGTAAAACATTTACTGCCAGCATAGCCATAGCCCTATATATCAAGTGTCATTAATCAGTAAATCTACACTGCTTGATTAGAATTAGTATTTTAATTTATTTCAAAAGATAATATTCTTTATATTTGTAGGTATGTAGGTAATGGCACTTATCGAAAGATATTTATGTCAGTTTGTAGTTATATAAATAAATGACTTGAATATTTAGTAAGTGATAAACGGATTTGTATATACATTATTTACCTATGCTGAACAGAGACATATACATATGTACATATGTAATCAAAAATAAGCTAATTTAAACTTAACAAAACATTGTAATTGTGTGTGGGTCAATATTTAAAAACATTAATATTTTGCACCTCGAAATAGAAATGGATTTACTATTATTTGTATTTATTTTTTTTAAATAAAACTGATCTTTATTGAATATTATGTTTTAAACTCATTTTATAATTTAATTCGTTAAAAGAGGCATGCACTATGAAATAAGTTAAATTTTATCATTATATTTAACAATAAAAAACATTTACGTTTCACAATATCTGAATACATAATATATGTAGGTCTAAATAGCAATTAAAGTCCTAAGTATTTTATTTGGCCAGATGAATTGCCGATTAGCAAATTAAACTGACAGTTAAAACATTCAAATCTGTCTTCACTCACACTTGGGATTCAACACACTTTCCTGTTACTATCCAGAGCTCTTGGAAACAATCCTTTCGACACTTTTAACGTGTGCAGTTAGATTTAACTATTTTATGAATATACATATTTAAATATTTTTAAAAGAAGGTTATATAAAAACAATGTAATTATTTCTATAAGTAATTAAATTAATTTTAACAATATTATGTATAAAACCTAGGTTTTTAATTGCTTCGAACCATTTTATAAAACAATAAATTCTTTTAATTTTTCAAACGAATTTTTTTATTTTCAGAATTGTTAAATTTAGAATGTCCGATAAAATGCTGTCATTTAATTCTTGCACTATACGATGAGGATATAAAATGCTTACAAATGTCAATGATTTCAAGTGTTCTAGCATTTTGGATTGCTCTTATAACAACAGAGGTATCTTGAGAGAAAAATATCTTCTAACATTAATATTTTTTTAGATACGACTACTAACACTATGCAAAGTATATACATATAAAAAATAAATTAATTTGTAGTTGTTTTACTCTTTTTTACAGGCAGCAACAGTCTCCTTGGGTGTGATTGATCGTGAGTTTATTTTAATTATGAATATTTATTAGATTTTGTTTTTAACACCGGCATTATGATTTTTTAAAAACTTCACAAAATTAAAAAGACTGATAATCAATTGAAATGTTACATTGAACTCGCATTTAGTATAGGACAAGGTTTCTTTCTTTAATGTGTGGGGTGCAGCAGTGTTCGTGTTCGAGGTGATTTTCGGGTCTGTAATCCCCTTACAAATTGGCGGCTAAGGGAATAAACGTTTATTCACCATATACCTAGGGAAAAATTGAAACAAAATAACACTTAGTATTTTTTTTTTTTTTTTTTTCAAAAATACATATTTTTAGGGGTGTTGAAAAAAGTTAAAGGGTGGTCAATAATGTTCAAAAAGAGACCAATCGAAAGAATTAATCAGATAAAAAATCGATATTTTGGGGACAGCGTTCTCTTTTCGGTAACTGGACGTGCACAAAAAAGTCAATAGGTGTGTTCAGGAAAATGAGATATCGGAGATCTCATCAGCAATCTCAGCTACATGGACAGAATTCCTCAAAATTTCTCAGTTTTTTTTTTTTTTTAACAAGCACAAACATATGTACATATATATGCCAGTAAGACCTAGGGTCTTATAAATTAGGCAACGTTAGAAGGAATAGAAGGATAGAATAGATTTTTGTTGTCAAATAACTCTGAGGAAAAAAATCTTGGATTGGCTTGCCCTCCTTTTGAGTGAGAAAAATCTCTTAGATCTCATTTTTCTGGACGCGCCAAATGAATTGTGAGAAATGGTCATTTCAAATTGGTCATTTTTTACAAAAAAGAATGATCACCTTTTGGGGCCAAGTTAAAACACCTATTCACTCTCCTTGCTTCGTGCTTTTTCTTCTTGAAACAAAAGTTGCTGAAGACAAAAATCTTCTCATACAAAAGGGGACTACAAAACTGGTTACCAGTTTAACCTTTTAAATTTATTGCAGCAAGTTCTAATAAATATTCTTAGGGTCTGTTTCACAATGTCTGATTAAATTTCTAATTAAGCTACATGGGACAATATCTGAATAGGTGTAATTAGCATTTACAAATCTAAGTATTTTACTGGCCATCAGTGGCGCGTTTTTTTTTCTATAAAATCTTAACTATTTGTTGTGTCAAAATAATGTCATTGAATAATAGAATGAATAATAAAAGAAATTTTTTGATGGCATCAAATTTTAGTAGAAAAAATACTTTTGTCCCTTAAATGTATATTTACAATATTATGTACAAATAATTAAATTCACATTAAAATTATTTCTGTACAAAATCAAATCTTTAACGAAATGTATATAGAATTTTCTTTCCATTCATAATGCACACAAATTCCTTTGTAAAAAATCTACCAAATCGAAAGATTAAAATATCAACAAAAAAAATAATATTAATCAGAAGATAACAGAACACAAATTCCAAAATACAAAATCGACAAAAAAAATTAATTATATTGAAGAGAAAGAAAAAAAATTAAACAAAAGAAACGAAAACTCGAATATGATAAATATTATTAACTCTGATCGTTTCTAAATAGGAAAATATTGAAACATAATGTAACATTATGAAGTCATCAAATCGTTCCTTAATTCAATGTTGAAGTGTCAGAGTGTTACAATTTTTAACAATTTTCAACCCACCTCATATATTGTTTTATCTTTATTTTATTTATTATTTATTTATTTAAATATATTAAATTATGAAAATTATTTTAGAATAGTTTTTATAACTTTTAGAGTTTGTGAGGGAGTTTTAGGTTTATCTATTTTAGTATCAATAATTCGAATATATGGAAATGATAATTTTCAATCTTTTAATATTTTACAATGTTAAAAATTTTATTTATATTAATTATAATATTTCCTTTTTGTCAGAATGATTTTAAATGTTGATCTGTCAAAAGCAGCTGAATTCGAAAATGTTTTCATTTCTTTTGTTTACTTTTCTTTCCTTGAATTTGGAATTATTTTAATTTTTGATTTCTCCTTCAATATAACCGATTTTTACTTGCGATATATATGTACATACATAGGTAGTATATGGCAAGTTATGCATTCTAAAAAAAATCGAACTCAAGATTTTGATCAAAGTTGACATTAAGATGATAGCGAAGTCGAAAAAAATGGGTATCGCAATTCAGTCTGTCTGTCTGTCCTTTCGGCTGTACCTTAAACGGGTGGATCGATTTTCTTTAAACTTAGTATACCTAGCGTTTTTTGGGCATACCCCCCACATCTTTTCTTCATTTTTTTTTTTAGACCGAAAATAACGGTACCTGCCGTACAATTTCGGATACTTTAATTGTTGGATAATTAATGAGATCTTTACTAAGACATTGTGAAACAAACACTAAATTAATCAAATATTCAAATTTAACAAAACAATTGTTAATCAGGTGAACTTTTCGTTTTCTCTACTTTTCAGAAATTTTTATAAATATCAACACACTTGATGGTGAAATTCAGTTGAATATCAGTTGGAATGACACAATTGTAGAAGGTATACAAATTTTTTGTGCTCAGATAGCAAAATACTATAAGTCACTTTTTCTAACAAAACGATTTTTGGCACATCATAATATTGACAAATGAAATGTGAAAAAAAAACTATTCGCTGGAAAAAGTGACTTTACATTTTACCACCTGAGCACAGATTTAATGTTGCAAATTAATGTTAATTATTAAAGATATATTTATTTAAATTTTCAGATTGGAACTATAATGTTATTGTTAAACCCTTTAATTGCTCCGATACTTCATATCCATCATGCAATCAATTGAGTATTCCAAAGGTAAATATAATATATTATTTTTTATTTACAGTTAATTTAAGTACATAATATACATATTAGATTATTTTTTGAGGTTTAGGTTTTGTTTCTTGTAAAAATAAAATACATTATACAAAAAAGATAAGGCCAGGTTCTGAAATAAGTTAAGTATTTTCCATTTTACACAATATTGCGGTACTGGAATAATAAATATGTTCAGTGAGTTTCCCGATATCTCCCCCTTCCACCATCCACGAACCTACCACAATGAATCATGATGGGTATAACAAAAACATCAGTTAGGTTACAATTATTAAGTTTATGAAGTATTATTATACAAGGTGGAACAACCCCACCACTTGTGTTGCGAAGCGATCTGAAGCGATCTAAGCAATTGATTGATTTACGATTTCTGCAGAAGCTGCATGTATGAGGAAGAGGGGGAAACAGTTCCTCACCTTCTTTGTACTTGTTCTGGTCTATCACAAAGACGTACACTCCATTTGGGAGATTTTTTATACTACAACCATCCCAGCGATCTAGCATAATACTGCAATAAGCAATCTTCCACGCTTCATAAGTAGTTCAAAATTGTTTTATGAGTAGGGAAAAGCTCTCGATTCATATGGTATCACAACGGGCCAACAATTGTTCTAAATGTGTCGGTTCTCCGCGCCGGCACTCGGCAGTTACTTCTACCTAACCTAACCTATAATACAAAAATGTAATTTAGTCTTATTGCGAGTAAAAAAGAAATTTTTAAGCAAATGAACCCTTTAATATTCAATTCAATACGCTCTAAGCTACATACTTCAAAACCACCAAAACTTGTTGTCTATATATACTTTTCTATTATTTTACACCATGTACTTAAAATTTCAAATATGATTGCTCATTTTAATGACAGTTTTTACTTTTATTTACCTATGTACCATAGAAAAATAAAAAAATCCTTTATTTTAATAGAAAATATTTTAATAAATTTTATTCCTACCTCGGAAGCTGCCAGCCCATAAATCCTTCTAGAATTCACCTAGAATCCTTCTTGGTTAAATTTCCGCAATATAGGAAATTGATAGAAATTGCGCCAGAATTTTAGATTATAAATTTAAGATTTGGATATCTCGAAAACCTGATTTTGTCTGATTCTTATGTTGGATAAGAGAATTCATGACATCCAAAATATCGGAAAATAAGATAAACAAGACAAAGACAAGCCAGTGAGCGATAAACATACATATACAGGTTATATCAAATATATAAAATTCTTTTAAAGGTAG
This sequence comes from Epistrophe eligans, assembly GCA_951394125.1. NCBI lineage: Eukaryota > Metazoa > Arthropoda > Insecta > Diptera > Syrphidae > Epistrophe > Epistrophe eligans. The sequence continues at coordinate 42,263,436 of OX596030.1, forward strand.
AATACTTTCAGTTACTCAAAAATATATTTTAAAAATACAATCCATCAAAATTAATCTGATTTCCGTACGATTAAATTAAAATACATTTTCTCCTTCTAGAATGAAAAGCAAGCAGTAATTCCAAAAGTTGTACCATTTATAGAAAGCAAGGAATGTGTCATACAACCAGGATGTTCATATGAAGTCAAAGTTGAAACTTCCAATGAAAAAATTTCAAAAACCAAATATATAGAGATTCCTTGTAAATTTAAACGGATTTAGTTAATTATTTTTCAAAATAAGGGTTAATGTTTGTGTTTGTTTTTAAGACTGCGTTGACGATGTGTGTTCATGTCAACATACTTCCGTTTGGCCAAAAATAAACATGACATCAAAAATAAAAAACAAAAATACCGTTGAAGCCAGCTGGACAATATGGATACCTGTTGGTCAAAATGCCTCGAAACTTTCTGAAGAGTTTCAAATGGACAGGATTTATATCAGGTGACATAAAGTGTGAAAGGGTGTTCCAAAATTTCAGCAGGATTTGAATTAAATAGAAAAACAGTTAATTTTTTTCAGATTAATATTTTTTTATTGAATCAAAAAGTACACAGAATAGGGTTAAGCATGGAATAGGATATGGGACAAATGGCCTCCATTGCTCTGCTGTCACATACATACCATTTCAATTAATCTCTTCACATTTGCCGAAGATAAATTAAGGGTACGTTCAGGTACCCTGCATTCAACTGCATTTATTGGGTCGTATGCAAAAAGATGAGCTCAAGCTGTTTACTTACTTTTCTGAGATCTTTCCTAGACTGGTATGCAAACAAAATTAAATAAACCGTCTCGATCTCATGCTCTGCAATCGATCTCAATCTGTTGAGATCCTTCTCACATCAAAACCATGTATATGAGACAGTTCTAGTTTTGATATGCAAAAAGATGAGAAAATGATTGATTAAGGTCGATCTCATAAATAGTTTAGCATGGTATTTCTCTCATACTCAGTTTGTCATAAAGGTTGTGAAAATATCTTTTTTGGTGGATTTGGCTAAATCATTTCTTTAATTATTAATAATTAAAGTTGCCTTAATTATATAATTATAACTGATTATTTAGAAAGCAATCTGTAACAAATAGAATAAAAAAAAAATAAATGTTGCTAGTGAAAATATAGATATATTTATACATTGTACATTTTTACATCAGAACCCCGAAAACCTCCAAATCCTGAAAGATTATATGAAATGAAAAGTGTTCCCAACTATTTAACAATAGCCAAACAATTTTTAGGAGGACTGCAAAACTTTTAATTTTTATATACACTTCTTATCTTATAACCAAAACATATTGTAAAAGTTTCAGCTCAATCGGCTGATTAGTTTTTAGCGCAGAAGCGAAAGGCCAATGTTTTATATACATTATACAATAAACAAATGCATATGTACCTACATATATAATATATAATTATAAAATAATATATAATTATAAAAAAAAAAGGAATTTAAATTCCTTACATTTTTTCGGCATCTACCGCAGTACTTTGTTAGTTTACAACAAAGCAACGAAGTTAAAGACGAGAGCTTTGAGATCGATCTCAAGTTTATCGAGTCAGAGCTGTTCATTTTTTTGCATACGAAACTAAGTCCAAGTTCCACTCCGCTCGATCGATTTCACATCTGAGTTCAGTCTCGTAAGTTCAGACTCAGAAATCTAAGTCATCTTTTAGCCACGACCCATTAAACGCAAAATTGAGCAAAAAAAATAGTTATTTCTTAACACGTCAAAGAAATCAAACTTTCGCTCTTCTGTAATTTTAATGTACACATTCACTTTCCAACGAATTTCTTTTTTATGGTGGTATCTTTGTGTGATTTCCATGAATATGTTCGGTGAGTATTGTAGTTTTGAACATATTTCGAAAACATAAGTTAGTTATGAAGATTTAAAATTATACAATAAATTGTTTTATTAAAAATAACAAAATACATCTTCGATGATAAAAAAATTATCCTCCTCACTTGGCAAATCATATATGTATATGACACCATTCGAACAGAATAACATTGGTTTTGGTAAGTAACCATTTTTAATGAGCGCACCCGTTTTTTTTTTATTAAAATAGTGAGTGTCAAAAACACCAATGCATTGACACAGGATCGGTCTGCAGTTATGAATGAAATTTAGCTTGCTTTTTTTTTTTAAATGCATTTAAAGATTTTAAAACATTAAAATAGTGAAAAGCTTGTTAAACCAAATGCAAAATAAAATTTTATATAGTGAATACATGCAATACTTTTTTTTTTTGAAAAAATATAAAAATAAATGCTGTTCTGGGTTAAATCCTGTAAAAAAGCCTGTAATAAGGAGTTTACATTTTTTTCCATTTAACGGGCTGATTATGTATCATATTCAACGTAAAGTTATGTGGAGAAAATTTTAAACGTTGAAGAATAATTCAGCAATACGAGCACTCAACGGGTTTGAGCGCCTAGCTGTTACCAACAAAAAGTAATGCAACCCTGGACAAGAATTTCTAGTTCACTTCATTGAAGTACATATATTTTTAACCAATTTGCTTTTGTATAGCAAAATGCTATGAAATATCAATTTATAAGTATTCTACGATAATGTATTTAACTAAAAAACATCACTTCAAATTAATTTATATGGAATATGAGACACAAACATTAAATTAAATTAAAAATTGTAAACTCCTTATTATAGGTGTTTTTTACATGATTAAACGCAGCACCTTGGTATTTCATATTTTGTTTAAATAACGTATTTTATTTAGTTTAAAAAGCTATTGGCAAATTCAAATCTTGCAATAATTTTGGAACACTCTTTATTTTGTATATCTTAATAATTAATTAATCTTCATGTTCTGTCATCTTCTTTTTTGAACAGTATTAGTCAACACACAAACCCATCATTGACATGGGGTGGTAAACCAAATGTGCTCGAGGAAAAAATTTTTCGAATTTCAGATAGCACCATTTCAAAGAGTTTTGATTCGATACAAGGAGAAGCACATTTTCAAACATCAAAACAACTTAATTTAGATAATTTTTATCAAATGAAAACATACCTCATTGACAAAAAAAATTGCGCGGGCCCAATGGAACGCTTTATAATAGAAAGTAAGTATAAAAAAATACATTGAAGGAATTCTTAGGTTCTTAGGTTCTGAAATCGAATTCGAATTCAAGGTAAAAACATTTTAAAAAATGAAGTCTGGTTATCAAGGTAGAACTTCTGTTCACCTGATGTAAATAATAAGTAAATAGTTATGAATCATTATTAAATTTATTGGAAACATATTATCGGCGCGTAGTAGTAAACACGTAAGTAACCTATGGACTTACGACTTTTGGAGATAAAGTTTATCTTTAATTTTTCAACATGCATCAATTTAAACTTCATATTTATCAAAACATTCTACATAAATATACAATATATTATGTAGGTATAATATAATTGTTCTCATTATTAGGATCATTGTAGGATTAATTAACATGAATTAACTTCGTATAATAACAAATAGGAATCATTCATAGCCATCCACGGATTTCCACAGGTGATAGGTGTAATTAATTGCACCCATATCCAAATCTATTATTGGGCAATGTGCATGTAACCAGAAGTTTTTTTTTTTAATGTATACGTTTCTGCTTTTCTCATTTGACTTTATTTCTTCGTAGTACACATAATAGGGAGTCAGTTCATGTTATAGACCATTTGAGAAAAGTTTTGAAGTGTTCTAAGTTTGCATGCCTCTGTAGGATCAATAGTTTCGAAACTACAGCTTTTCAAAATGTTTCAACTTTTTTTAAAAAGAAAACTAGGGAATAGGTTTCTGGCTGATAATCTTTGGTGACAACAGGGTTCTTGTTGATTGTAATAGAATTTTGTTGGGATTTGTGATTGATTGATTAGGTAAACATTATTTAGATATTGCATCTAAATTATTTTTGTTTTATTATTCATAAACTTCATTGTATTGTATTCATAAATTAACTTTTGATTAACGTTTTAGTTAATTTGTGAGTTATAGAATTGCAATTTTATTTCAGTGCCTCATCATGTTTCAGGATTAAAAGGAAATGATATCCATTTAAGTATGGTAAGTAATTTTTGGAAAACTTTTTATTTGGTTTTATGCAGACCATTCGAAGGAAAATTGAAGAAAAATTATTTTCATCATTTTATTGGTAATTTTGTTTTTATTTCATTTCACAAGTACGCATAAATATTTAAAAAGAATTAATTACAAGTTTTCCTTGCTCCACGATAAGTGTAATAACATAATAATTTTTTTTTAAATATAAAACATTGTTATTGACTTTCAGGTGGCAAACATAATGTCAAGTTCGTAAAAGCAAATGTTCGGTACAGTCAAGTCCCAGGCAAATACTGTCCGGATACCTATACAATATACAGGGTGGGCTACATAAATGTTTCTTTTTAAAAATGCGATTAAATGAACAAAATTAAATTTTGTCCATGTATTATGGATTTATTATTAAGAGCGAAATTATTGAACACAACGTCGTCCAAAGGGCTGCCTCGGCTGGCTTCGCAGTTCGCAGTAGCCCATTCTGTTTCTGTCACTCCAATTTTCCAAGACCTTGTTGATGGTTTCGGGCTGTAGCTCACGGATTACTTGGATTAAATTGGCCTTAAGTATTTGAATCGTTAACGAATTCTTGGCATAACATAGGTCCTTCACGGTTCCCCACAAAAAAAAGTCCAAAGGGGTCAAATCGCAGCTCCGAGGCGGCCAATTGACATCGCCAAGACGGCTGATAACACGATTTGGGAATTTGGTGCGCAAAAGATCGATTGTGGAATGGGATGTGTGGCATGGCGCGCCATCCTGCATGAACCAGAGGTCGTCCAAATCCATGTATCCAATTATTCAGTAAAAAAAGTCGATTAAAATGGCTCTGTAGCGCCCACCGTCGACCGAAACGTTGTTCCCAGCCTCATTTTCCAGGCTCACACTCGGCTACAGTAGCCACATTCTCGTCTGTGCGCACCGTATACGACGACGGGGACTATAAGTGTTGTCCACTAACAAAAAAAGGCATTTATTCAAACAGGAGGGAATAAAATAAAAACTTAACTATAATAACATTGAACCATAAGTTTTTTAAAATTTTCAGGCAACAACCGCCTGCGGTTACCCTTATTAGCGCTTTAAAGGAACTGAAAGACGTCTCTACATCAACGGAAACGGAGTGGAGCCCAATTGAAAAACTCCACATTACCTACTTCTATATTTTTTGGGAGCTTACTGTTTTCGTCACCTTTAATGACGCGGTTTATTTGGAATAATGTCTGAAGTCCCTTATATGCAGAAAAAACAGACTTGTATTTGTTCAAAACATATTTTGCGACTGTACCTTTGGTGTCTCTAAGTCGCCCTTGATTTTGTCTAAGATTTTCAAATCTTCTCCAATTGTGTTTCCTAAATGTAAAGAAAACATGAATTAGGTACTGTTACAATACGATGTAGCGTCGTCGTCGCCAATTGAAACCACTCAATGGGATAGCACACAAGAAAGTTACATAGATTTATTTGTATTCATTCGAAATTTTTGTGTTGAGCTAATTAGTCAATGCATAGAAAAAATTATGTGGATCCGAAATATGCATGTATTTGCATTGAGTAAATTTACTTTTTGTGTGTATATTTGAAAAGAGGAAAAATATGAGAAAAGGCAAAAAAAAGCAACAACCAAAGAAAAGGCAAAAAAAAGGCAAAATAAATTACATATATTCTTCATCACCAGGGCTCAAAACATGTTTGTTTAAAGTCTAAAGTGTCATACGATTGCGCAAAAAAAAAAGGCAGTCAGTAAAATCCTATCCCTGGTCATAAAACATTGGTTCAAATGTTTTTTTACTGGGAATCTTGAAAATACCAAAAATAACGGTACCTGCCATAAAAACTGTTTATCAATCTTATTTTTTTTCAAAAAGGTTCCCGCAACTTAAAAAAAATTACTAACTTTTTCATATGTAGGCTTCTTTTTTGTAAAATTAAAACAATTTTGTATGGATATTATTTTAAAAAGTTTTAAAAGCTTTGTATAGTAAAAAAAAAACTCTGTCTAGCTTTGCAGTTTCATTATTAAGACATTTTTCATCTGAATGTTGGCACTATTTACTTGGGTCATGTCATTTGCCGAGGTATAAGATAGAGTTTCGATATTTTAAAGCGTTAAAGTAGTGAAAAAAGCTATTAAACTAAATAAAATATTGAAACAAAACTAACATAGGTACTCACCGAACATATGCATGGAAATCAGGAAAAGATACAGATAAATGTTTTTTTTTTTTTTAATTTATTTTTTAACTCTACATTAATCAATACTAAAAATGGCGTACCAATTTTTTTCTTTAAAATATTTTAAAAATTTTATATTTACCTACATAATTCATTCATTTTTGTTTTTATTCTTCAGCCATTATTTCATCTAAACTATCCAAAATATTCCACATTAAGCAATGTTATGAAGATAGTAGCTAAAGCACTAATCGACCAATGAGTTGTTAACTTCATATAAGTATTAAGTATAGCATTTGTATGTAACCTACAAAAAACACGCATTTATTCCATCCTTCATCCATTTTCCTTCGAATGGATATAGAAATTAAGTTAATAAACATTTTAAATCACTTCACTTTATTTTATATAATTTACAGAAAGAGGGCATCATAATAATTTGTTTTGTATTTGTTAGTAGCCTGACGTTATTTCTAATGGCTTACATACGAGGTCGAAGTAGAAAAAACTCAAAAAACGATCCAAACGTAGAGTTTTCTCATTACGGGAAGAATTTTACACCAGAGTAAGTAATATTCTCTAGTAATTTTACATGTATTATATGCATTAAATTAAAAAATTAAATATGCATTAAATTAAAAGAATCTAGTTCTTCTAGACTTTATAGTTTATAGTTATTTTTTGTCTAGATTGTAAGCTTTAATTTTTAATCTTGTAGAGGATTTACATATAGTTAAGGCATACCTATATAAACATACATCTTTTTTTGGCCTATCGCCATCTAGGTAACTTAAATCGTGTTTTTTCTTAAAGCCCGGGGGGAATTAGATGAAAAAAACGACCACGGGGACATCATCGCATAAACAAAATGGCTTACGTTAAGCCCGAAGAGTTCTCTGGGTTTGACTTTACCCGCAGGGGATTTTTTTGTTGCATTATGCATTTAACATGGTGATTATTTGGCACCGACTTCGTTTTTTTTTTTTTTCGTTCATTTCCCCCCGGGCGTGCAAAAAACACGCCTTTAGTTGCCGGCAGATTTTTAGAAAATATAAATGTATAGTTAGTATCATAACATTCAGGCTGTTACAAATTTTGCGAATTGGCAAAAAAATCTGTCTGATTGAAATTGAAAGAAACATATTTAGCTCAAAAGTAAGTTGTACGGATCACACAATTTTAATCATTAATGACACAAAAAATGATGGCAATTAGTAACTCATTTAAATGCGAGATTACATCCATTCCTCCACAAGATTAAAAAACTTAAATGCAAGACAAAACACTAACAGAATTTTGAACAATTCCTGACTTTAACACATTTAAAATTTTAAACCCTTATAAATTTGTAGCACAATGGAAGATAACATATTGTACGTGGACAAAGATGTTGAGGTAAGGTTTATTAATAACTTTAGTTTAACATTTTCCATTTGCTTTAAATTTCATTTAAAGGATGCCCAATATAAGGGACTTGCGGATATCTTTGAAGTTCCTCATTCAGCTGTTTGCATTGGTCCAGAAATTGGTGTAGGAGCATTTGGACGAGTTTTTAAGGCAACTGCTAAAAATCTGTTGCGAATGAGGGGCACAACTATTGTTGCAGTAAAGCAGCTTAAAGGTAAGAAAAGAAGAAATTGCTTAAAAGTACCTAAAAACTAGTTGTTTAAAAAAAAATGATAATACTACTATACTACTGTTCCGCAAGTGGGAAACGCTTTGCCCAGTTCTATTTTCGCCTCTTATTATGGAATAATGTCTATTCAAAACCAACTTGCATTAGAATGTCTTATTATTTAATCCTTCCATATTTTCCTAATATTTATTCGCATTGTGTTAATCAAATTAATTAATTGGGTCAAAAGATATTGGCAATTTTCAAATACATATTTGTTCGATCCGTTTGTATTTAATTGTTGAGTAAAAATAAAATTTATGTATTTAGCATTGAAAATTATTGAATTTATTTGTCAAACAAAAATGTACACCCAAAAAACTCTGTGTTAATCTATTTATAATTTTTATTATTTTAACTTATTTCTAGCCAATCCCACATCGGAAGAAATTCAGGAGTTTTTAACAGAAATCAATATGCTCAAAGAAGTGGGACGCCATCACAATATTGTTTCTTTTTTGGGATGCTGTACTATACGGGCGCCCTATATGATGATAATGGAATTTGTAGGACGAGGTGATTTAGTAAGTTTTTTTTATATAATATGGTCTATTTGGTTACGTGAAATTTCTTGTAATTTTCTGTCAAAACCCAAGGAAAAAAATCAATTTTGGGAAATTTGTTGAAAAAAAAGTAACCAAACGGCATAATAATAAATGTATACCTAAATATAGTAAGTATTTTATAACTAAATATTTAGTTACTTTGAACTCAGTAGCTTTCCTAGACGCGCAAGAGCCCCGGGACAGAAAACATCTGTTTAAGTACTTCCACACTATTTCACAGAGTATTAACGTAATATCAAAAAACGGATCCGTTATAAAAAAATAATTTCGAAGAAGTAAACGGGTACCTAATTGTGGTTTAAGTGTTCATGTTGTGTGGAAATTTGAGAAAAAATGAAAATAAAATGTATATATTTTTGTTTACTTTTTAAAAAATAATTTATTTATTTATTTATTTAATAATATCACAACATTAATTAATTATTTTGGTTTAGCGACGCGTTTCGATCTCTAAGATCATCATCGGGCTTAAATTTTTTGACTCGTGTTGTTTTGCCGAAATTTTATTCATATTTTGTTGTTGTACTTTGTGCTAGGGTATACTATTACGCTGGTGTTGTCGAAATAAAAAAAATTGCCCCCTCCCCCACTTTTTGGTTTTTGTAACCAACGACCACATCCTAATTTTGATTGTTTTGTTAAAGATATGGCCTGATTAAGCATGAATGCTAAGATGGATTCCTATTAAAGTTATTTTATGAATAAAAACATATTTATAATGAAGTTGGCAATGGCCTTGAACGTCTGATTCTCTCCTTCACTTACTACTCATTTTCAATGAAAATGGTTTCACGTGAATTATGTTAAAGTCTAAAGGTCTAAAGTACCCTCTATAATTGAGATCGTCGATCTCAACACAAATAAAAATGAATATGCGGTCACTGAGATAAATGTAAACAATTTTGAAGTTTCATCATCCTAAACCATAAACAATAAATAAAATGATACCAACCCTCTCCAACGCTAACAATAACAGTTATAAATAAGAAAACTATAAATGACAGAGTCTGCTAAGTTAACATAAAATTCGAAACTAAAGATCATCATGAGAATGATCTTAGGTTTCAGTATCAGTTTGTAAAAAACACTTCAACGAGAATGTTTGTTCTCTTACAATAAAATTTGCCTTTTTATTTTTTAAAATTTAAAGAGTTTTGTTTAATTGTTAACTCTTGCGACTGAAATCTTCAAATGTTTCAAAGCAAAAGCCATGACGGCTATCATCCATTGCTAACTAAAAATAATCAAATATTTTGCAAGTATCTTTTGACGTTTTTATAATGTTATGCTGCTACTACTATACCTACTCTTTTAAAAATGGGCATCTGGTAAACACTCATGCTGAGATTTATTTTAAAACAACTAAGATATAAAAAAAAAATGAGACGCGAGGATTTATCGATAAAAGTCAATAACTAAGGAAATTTTACTGCAACCACCAAAAAACCATTTGAAGACACGCAAATACAAAATAATAATTAATAGAATTAATGAGCCAGATAATCTTTTGATGTATGTTCTCATCGGAAGCAAACTGCCAAGAATATCAGGACTGAGGACCAGTTACAAGGATCAGAAATATTTAAAACATATTGCTGACAAGTATCTGCAATTTAATTCTAATTTCACCGTAAAAAGCCCAAATTAGTATTACGAAACGATCCTCAACCTCAAGTTTCAAAGGCAGTTTCTTGTTGCGTATACCCAGGAGGTCCATGATAACATTAAACTTATTTATGTAATGTCTGAAGATTACCTGGGCTTGTTTGGTACGCGATGAATATTTAACAACATCATTGATTATGGTGCAAATGTTTATTTTGAAAATGTAAAAGCATATTAGGTATTTCATGTGGAGCGCAATTTTTACATTTCAAGTGGAAATAAAGTCAACCATTATGTTTTTGGAACATTTGTGGATTAATGAAAGCCTTAAAACGAGATAGAGTAGTAAAGAAGTAGGCTTTACATAAATCATCTGCAAGAGTCATTTACCTACTTTTCACCACCACCAGGAAGTACCTCACCGAAGGTACATTTTCTTTCGGATAGTTATTCAGAATGTCTCACTGCTGGGTTCTCCTCCCCCACGATATTTAAAAAAAAAATTAACAGTTCACTAACTGTTGTCAATTATTTTACGTTATCTGCGCTAGACGACCATATTGGAATAAGATAAATACAAATGTTCCGTTAATACATTTTGTAGGATTTTCTATATTTGGTCGTAAGTGCCACTGGGTCAGTTAGTATTAGATTCACTTGACTATATTTCTTAATATTTAGTTCTAAGAATAAAATAAATATATATTAAATTACTTTTTTGTTTTGTTAATTTTAGCTGGATTATCTTCGAACAGTTCGTAAAAGGGTATCGTTTAATCAGACAAACAAGAATCATTCAGGAATTCAGAATGAAAAAGCAAAAAGTGACAGTGGAAATATGCAAACACAAGTAAAATACATCGAACTTAAGCGTGCCACGTAAGTAAGAATAACCCCATACTCTAACCATCATAATCAAAAAAATTGTCTGATTGCCGGGACTCACGGAAAAATCACGCAATCGAGTACCTAATTAGGTATAGGTAGAATGAAAGAGTTTTCATAAAACATTATCGGGCAAATTTTTAATAATTGTTCGATTAAGCAACGAAAACGACTCTAGATAATGCAGCCGTTTAGTGGCAAGCCTTTGTCTAACTTTTTCATAATTTTAAAATAAAAGCTACGAGAACACAAAGGAAAATGCAACCGTTATTCTTAAGTTTTTTTTTTAAGTTATACCATACCAATTTTTTAAAATTTAATTTCTTAAATCATTTTATAAAATTCAATTAATGATATAGTAATTGAAAAAAATTAAATTAATATTTAAAAAAAAATCTTGGCTTAAATAATACGAAACGACACTATGAACAAAGAAATTCAAATGATTTGATGAACATTTTTTCATTGTATTTATATTCCGATGTCATTTACTGCTCCTATACTATTTATTGAACAAACAATCATTTCGTTTCTTTATATTTTTTATGTAGACTTTCCGGACTCTCTTATGAATCAGAGGAAGCGGAGGTTAATCTTCGTCCATCTGTGACTGAAAGTAATGTTTACAGTATACTAACTTGCGAGCGAAAAATAATATATGACTATTTTTTTAAAGCCATGTACACTACGCTAAGTGAAAATTACGAATCAATGAAAGACGAAGAAGAATTCACATTTGAGTACATCCTTGACCACGTCGAATTACATAATTTTGCTCTTCAAATTGCGAATGGAATGCAATTCTTGGAAGAACAACAAATAACCCACAGGTAACTTAATTTTAAATTATACATATATTATCTGACGTAAACTATGAATTTATAATTAAAAAAAAAATCATATCCTCAAACAGGGATTTGGCTGCACGCAATGTTCTAGTTGACGATAGAAAAACATTAAAAATTTCGGATTTTGGGCTTTCAAGGCATGGCATTTATACAAACACGAAAACGCGAAAGGTAAGATTTTTTTGTTTTATAAATAATTGAACTTAAAGATCAACAGTCGTAGTTTTTGATAAATTACATACAGTGGTGGCTAAAATAATAAGAGTTAATCAACATATAAATTCTATCATAATAACCTTTTAAACTTTTTTTTAAAAAATTACGAATTATTTTTACATTTGCTGTCAAAAATTTTAAGTGTCACTAAAAATTTTCCATATGTCTTTATCAAAGCACCGTAACTTTTATTCACGAAACTCATCAACGGGCCGATTGATTTTGCAACTAAAAGATGAAGGTAGCACTCAAGATTTTATTTCAAATACACTTCATCGTGTTGTGGCTCGAGTATTAAATGAACCAATTACATAAAACACAAAAACCAGCCGAAACAAGAGGACGTCCAAAAAAAAACTTCACCTATCCTCGACAGAAAAATAGTTAGAGAAGCTCATAAGGATCCATTTGCAACATCTATTTTGATAATAACAAATTTGTCGTTAAATGTTAGCTCCCGAACGATTCACTGACGTTTAAAAGAAAAAAACGTACACGGAGAAATAGCTTGGAAAATTCCATTGCTAAGAAAAAGGAACATAAAGCAGCGCATTTAATTCGAAAACTTCAACCAAGCATCAGGGAGTCCAAGAAACTAAAAAACAAATTTTGTACCTACAGCGACGAAACTAAAATAAATTTGTTTGGATCTGATAGCCGGATTTCTGTTATAAGGAAGAACTAAATCTTAGGAATACTATAAAGACGGTAAAACATGGTGGCGGTAATATCAAAATTTTAAAGTGTTTTTCTTATAATGTAGTAGGCCTTATCTTTTGGATCAAAGACATTATGATTTATGACTAAAGAAACGTACCTCCAAATATTAGAAAACTTTATGCTTCCATTTGCAGAAGATAATCTGCCATTAGTGTGGACACTCCGCAGGATTAATGACCCCAAACACACATCTAAAGTGGTTTGGACTCCATACTATAAAAATGCGTCAAATAGAATATAAAGTATTCAAAAACGATTCACGAATCACAAGGTTTTCGCTTCGACAACTAAATTGGAGCGTACCCTTGCCCTCTTATAAAGCTCGATGTGGTTTGACTTGAGAAGTCTTGAATCTAGTAGAGTTTACTTTTTAATATCTTTTGCGCGTGATGTTGTAACTGGTCATATTGATTGTCCGCCATTACAATTGCTTTTTGAATTATATACTCCGGCTCGTTGTTTAAGACCAAGAGTTAACCATTTTTTCTCTATCCCATTTCATTCGACTATTTATGGTATCAATGAACCAGTAACACGAGCTTGTACATTTTTTAATAAATATGCCGATGTAATCGATTTCGAATGCTCTAAAGATGTTTTTAAAAATAAAATAATGAATTTGATTTTGAATGAATAATAATAATTTTCTACTAAACTAAATAATTTATTTTAATTTCATTTTTGCCTGAGTCTTAAATTACTCAAAATTTCAATGTACATATTTAGTTTTTTTAAGTTAACATATCTTTAAGTCTAAAAAAGTTTTGTACTTATAGACAAATAAATAAAGTCGTGACAAGGTTTGAACAAAAGAATGTATGAGTTTTGTAATGGCCTTCAAAATCGCCAGATCTAAACCGCGGTTCTTAAGAGGAAACGCTACGCCACCAAGTACTGACGTCTTAAGGTTACCCATTTACTCATGTTCTTAAAAAAAAATAGAATTTTAACTGATTTTTTGCCTTAGGAAAGATCTGATTCACTCTTATTTTTTTGGCCAGGAAAAAGAAGCCTATAAATAGTTTTATCTTTTATCTATACTTTGAGTTATAAACTTTATTTTTTTTTAGAAAAAATTCACTTACCACTTTGAAATAATATTACCTTTTTTTTTTCAAAAAATAAAGACTTTTATGATAAAATTGTAGTAAAAGAATTTCACTCTTATTATTTGGACACCACTGTATGTATACAAATTTATAGATATACTCCCTTAATATTTTATTGTTTGGTGAGTTTTAGAGAGGTACATAAATTATAAAACTTTTTCTTTCAGCTCCCCTTACGCTGGCTCTCTATTGAAGCGATACGTGACAACATTTATTCCAGTAAAAGCGATGTGTGGGCTTTTGGTGTAGTTCTTTGGGAAATCGGCACATTAGGTCAGGTCCTTTCATTATTTATAATAATAGTAATTGTAATTAAAATGATTTAAATCAATTAGGAGCATCTCCTTATCCTACTTTAAGCAACAATGAGTTGATACCTTTTTTGTTGTCTGGACAACGTCTTGAGAAACCAGAGACATGCAGCGATAAAGTTTATGAGCTGATGTTGCACTGCTGGCATGAGGACCCTATTGCCCGACCTTCATTCGCCGACATATATGAAAAGCTACATCCTAAGTCCATTTACGTCGATATAAGTAGTATAAGTGATGATTATGTTTTCCCACCGATACAAGAAAATATTTAACTCTTTTTTTGCAAATACTTAAATCTTTCACTTAGTACAACTGTGTAGATATAAATTGTATGATTTTGTAAAGATATTTTAACTGATGAGAGACCATATTATGTATTTATTTTAATAGAAGATATATTTTATAAATATATTTACGTGTAGGATTGTTGTAAATTAAGAGCTGATTTTTCAATAAACAAAATTAAACGTTCAGTTAATTATCAGATGAATAAATAGGCACACATTTGGGTTTTATTTGAAGAATAAGTATGTACTATCTGATGTTTAACTGACTATTGAAAAATGGGCCCTAAATTGAATAAATAAAATTGTATTTTAATTTTTATACAAAAAAAAATCTTTTTACTAATCTTCTTGGACTTTTTAGTTTAGACGACCCCATCCATCCTTCACTATTTTGTTCTTGCTGAACGGTTTTTTCTATTTTTAAGGTGCATAATAAAACCCACACCATATAAATATAACAACAAGCACGTTTAATCGATTGTCTATTGAATTTGGAAACTGTTTAGCTTATGAAGCGGAGCAGTATAAGGTCGATGTTAATAGTTTTCTTTTAAACATAATGTGGAGAAAAAAAAAGAATATTTCTGTGGATAAGTTGTATTAAAAGTCTCAAAACGCCAAGAATACAGTTTCTTTCACATTAAACTTGAAGTTTCTATGCAAATAAATCCTTGTCCGACTTAATATTGTAACAGCTGTGAAAATATGTTTGTTTGAATGTTTGTCCTTCAATCAGTTAGGTTATAATAGCGTACTTTTATAAAGGACAGGGTTGCGTGCGGGAACGAAAACTATTAAAAATGAAATTTGGACTTGGAAATTATTGACATTGCATGTCTAACATTTAATACTGTTATAATTATTTACATTTTCTTTTGTAAAAAAAAAAATAGTTAATAAAAATGGCTTACTGAAATAAACCGTAATGGAAAAATGATATGAATTTTAACTGAAATTTGAAAATTGAATTAGTCCTGTGAAATTTCTTGCGAGTTTCATCATTCAAGGCCTACTTTCACGCCAGCTAAAAAATATGACACTAAAAAAATTAGTAGGCTATTGTCCTGCTCCATAAATTTGATTCCAATCGGCATATTGTTGAAGATCCTTTTCTGATACACTAGCTCGAACTCTTTGCAGTGCTAAACGAAAATCATCAAATTGCACAGGGCGAACATTCTCTTCACTAAAGAATGGTATTTCATGGGGTGGAATTGATCGAATTGGTTCCATTGAAGCTTCACGACAGAGCGTCTCCATGTCAGCTCCTGAATAACCACCAGTTAAATTCCCAACCTCTAAAATTTCTTCTTCTGTAATGCTATTTCGAACGGTTTTCAAAAGATTAGTCAGGATTTGTATGCGCGCAGTGGATTCAGGCAATGGAATGTATAAACGCCGCACCAAACGACGTCGAGCGGCCTCGTCAAGTTCTTGTGGGCGATTAGTGGCTCCAACGATAAGAATCCTTTCATCGTCTGATGTGCTAGCACCATCCAACTGAACGAGGAATTCGGTCTAAAAT